>OY856186.1:113699254-114396381 GCA_963693315.1 Diogma glabrata
GATGCGTGCTCAAATTTCATAATCCAATTGTTATTTTGTTGTCATAGTTATACAATAATTCCAAATTTCACTATCCAATGCAACTGTTTGTTATGTTTTGTTGTCCTAGTAACATACAATTCAACATATCATAATCCAATGAGAATCAACTTATTTTTTGTTGTCATAGTTATGCAATATGTTTGAAAAAAATAACAAAATAACAAATGCTACTTTACAGCCGCCGGCGTATAAAATAAAAATGGCCTTACTTTTGCAGCCGTTTAACTCCCTATTTAAACTAACTCCATTTTAACTAACTTAAAGTTAAACCGTTTGCCTAAAAAAGAATTTACGATGTTTTCTGAAATAGTTGGAACAGTTTGGTTGAAAAAAAAAAGGTTGGCTCATATTATAAAAGTCGTTTTTACAAAAATTGTAACTATCCAAAACACGCATTTGGAGTAACAGAAGAAATTTTGTAAAAAATTGTGGACTAATAGGAACAGTTGAGTAGAAAAATATCGAGTTGGTTATTAAATGTCGTTTTTTCTTAGAATTTATAATTATTGAAAAGAAGAATTTAGACTTAATGGAAAGGTTTTCTAAAAAGTTTTCTAGACTAATAGAAACTGTCGATTTTTGCAAAAGTTTTAATTATCGAAAGGAAGCATTTACGCTAAAATAAACGGTTTTCTGAACCAATAGGAACAGTTGGTTTGTAACCTATCAGTTGGTTTCGAATCCATCTTAATTTTTACTATTCATGAAACCTATTTAAGAAACTATTCTAAGAAACAAAAAGTCCAGGAACCACCTCAGTAGTTCTTTGGTTGTGACTTACTGCCTGCCAGTGGCAGGCAGACAAATTCAAAATCAAAAAAATTGAAAAAATCAAAAATTTATAAATTTTATAAAATGAAAACAATTTTATTATTATAGAAATTATTTTACATTCTACTTCATATTTATTAATTTTATTATTGATGAAAAATTGAATCAAGACGCCGATAAAATAAGAAATTGAAGCCGACTTGTTCTGATTTGCTTGAAACTACTAGATCGGGGCAGCGTTGCATTTTTGTTAGTGTTTTGATGCCGATTGCATTTAAATTTTATAGATAGATTAATTATTTGTGATGTAGAAAATAAAATTCAGCCGTCAGACTTGTGGGGGGTGTGGTTGTGGGGGAATTTTAAACTGGTAAAAAAACGAATTTAAAAAGTAATTTGATGCCGCTTCAAAATTTGTATGATGCATGCTTACACCATAACAATTGAAAAAAATGTAGCTCCTCGTATACATCAGTATGAAAATGCAATATAGTCAAGACCTTTCTGCATAGGATCTTGATGAAACTTTGGCAAATGATCCTGGTTTACTTGAAAATTTAATATCTGAGTTCATTTAAAATTTGAATAAAATGGCGGGGGGGTCTACCGAACACCTCTAAGTTTAAATCTTCAATAACTTCTAATCCCGACTTATGATCTTATGGAAACTTGGTATATAAAGTTTTAGTACTGTTTCCAATATTTCTGCATACCAACTTCCGGTTTGAAACTTCCGGTTAAAAAGTTTTTTCCAGGTGTTTATCCCTACTGTAGGAGCCCACAATTACCGATCGATTTTCATGAAACGTTGGTAAAAGCTTTCAAGTAACATGAGAAAGATTTTGTTAGCTTTTGTAGTACATTGGATAAAGGGTTGGGGGGTCCACCATACAACAGGTGGTTTTTTCCACAATGTTTTTATGTTTGTTAGGAGCATAAAACATTCGTTCGGGAATGAATTTTGACGACACTTTGGAAAAAGATGAAAATATATATGGCAAGAAACTGATTAGTTTTTGAGCGATAGTGAACAAAGTGGTGGGGGTCCCCCAAACACCTGTTTTTTTAAAGCTTGATAATATCTGTACCTGATAATCGAATTGAATAAAAATTGGTACATAAACATTTGGTACCGTTCACAACAGTTCTGCATCCCAACTTCCGCTTTTTCATTTCCGGTAAAAAATTTTGGTGCTCCCAACAAACATTGAAAAGATAGTGACACAATAAGCAGGTGTTCGGGAGGCCCCCCACCACTTATCTCAATATTGTCCAAAAACTAATCAGTTCTTTGTCATTTAAGTCTCCAAATTTTTTCATAGTGTCACTAAAATTGATTAATGAATGAACTTTGTATGCTCCCAACAAACTTTAAAAACCAAGTGCAAAAAGTCAGCAGTTGTATGGTAGTGTACCCACCCCTTTGATCAAGGTGTCCCAAAAGATGATAATTATTTTTCACTAATTGAAACTTTTTCAATAAGTTTCATCATAATCACTTCATTATTGTAGGCACTGAAAAAACTTCAAAAAATTACAAACCAAAATTTTTTACCGGAAATGAAAAACCGGAAGTTGGGATGCAGAACTGTTGTGAACCGTACCAAATGTCTATGTACCAATTTTCATCCAATTCGATTATCAGGTACAGATGTTATCAAGCTTTAAAAAAACAGGTGTTTGGGGGACCCCCCCACCACTTTTTTCACTATCGCTCAAAAATTAATCAGTTTCTTGCCATACATATTTTCATCTTTTTCCAAAGTGTCGCCAAAATTCATTCCCGAATAGGGCTTCTCTTCCGGGATCCCGTTGTCCCGGGATCCCGGAGTGAAAAAGACTCATGAGAAATCCCGGGAACCAAGGTGGTTCCCGGGATGTCCCGTTGTTCTGGAATTTGTTTAAATTTAATGTTTAACACTATTTTTTTGAAGATGAAAAGGACAGTTGCAAGAAAATTACATATATTAATGCTTTTATATTTTATTTGGATAGTAAAAATTCGCTACAAAATTCAATTAAATTTTGATTTAAAATCACAAGATATAAATTTACAACAGAAAACGCGTAAACAATATTTCACTGGGCCAGTCAACCATAAAACGAATAACATTTTTTTAGTGGAGCATTTTGTTTATATGCAGTGGCTGTTTACAGATTACGTAACGAAATGTTTACCATTTCAACCTTCTACTCCCTTACGGAACACATTGTAACAAGCAACAATGACAATTTTCTTCCAACCGTACCAATCCTCCTTGGCACCCTAAGGCCGTTACGCAATTTGTGAACAACCCACAATGGGATAAATAATAAACAAATTGAGAAACAATAAGTCCTTTCCTCTTAAAGTGTATGCTTTAATACATATCCTTTCATTTATGGCTTCTGTTGTATTCTTTAAATGTTGGATTCATGAGAAAATTTTCTCAAAATTATGAGGTTTTTCTACGTGGTCCACTCACTAAAATCGCATTCAATAAAATGATAATTCTAAACCAATTTTTCCAAAAAATTCCAGCAGTTCTAATTCAGCATTATGAAAAGAACACTTGAAAGTATTGATAAGGAAAATGAAAATACACATTTTGAAATTTGATTTGTGTATGAAAAGACACATAGTTGCCAGTACCACTGATGGACCACTGACGAAATATGAAAGGTTCAGCGGTAGTAAGCATTAACTATTACACACGGACTGAATTTAGCTGATGTGATGTGCTTAATAAAAAACAATCGAGTAATGATTTAACTGTATCAGATTACGAGGCAAGCGTTAAGGCAAGTTAAATTAAAACACACTTTTTTGACATCTCTATATTTATTATAAATCGACTCGGAAAAGTTTTCTTTCACTCTCAAGAATTGCTCTCAAATAAAAGGGTTTAGCTTTCTTCGAGAAGGAAAGCTTAGTTTTCGAAATCGATAGTTTTATAATAAATATTAAGATATCAAAAAAGTGTGTTTAAACTGCACTCCACCCATACAAGGTTGTACAACTGGTTCAGTAATGGTCCATTACTGGCAGCCAGTAATGCAGCAATGGGCGAGTACTGGCAACCACGACTGGGCCATTAACATAATTTTACTGGATGATAACTTCGGACAATAAATGGTTGCCATTCTTGGGCCAAATACTGGCAACCATGACTGGGCCGTTAAAAAAAATATACATTATTATCATATGTAAATTTAAATAAATTAAATACAAACTAATTTAAAATAAAATAAAAATGACGGAAAAAATTCAAAACTCCCTATACAACTGGTTCAGTTGCAATAATGGCTGAGTAATGACAAACACCTGACTCCGCCAGTACTCCGCCATTAAAAAAAATATAAAATAATACTTTTTATTCATAAATTTAAATAAATTATTTACAAAATAATTAAAATAAAATAGAAATGAAAATAAATTAAAACATATACCAACCTTTTCTTTAATACCACAGTCTTTCAACCGACAAGGCGATAACTAAAATATATGTGAAGTTTTTCAAACTATGTATTTCTAAAAGACTAAAAGGGATAATACTCTAGTGAAATTTAAAAAAAATGACATAGATCGGCAAATTAATGGCTACAGTACTGGCCCAATAACAATAGCCAAGTAATATTTACCATTCATGGGCCAGTGCTTGGCCATTCAAAGGTAACAATATACTGGCATTTTCTGTAAACCATAGATCGGCCGATGATTGGTTCTAGTATTGACCCAGTAACAATAGCCAAGTACTGTTAACCATTAATGGACCAGTGCTTGGCCGTATGTCAATGTCTGGCAAAACCTACTTGGGCAACAATTATCTCATATCTATTTTAGCTTAAAAACTGGCTTTTAATTTACTATATTTTATCCCGGGAAATCCCGGGATCCCGGGATATTTGCGATTTTATCCCGTCATCCCGGGAAACAAAATTTTGCGGGTAATGAGAAGCCCTATTCCCGAACGAATGTTTTATGCTCCCAACAAACATAAAAAAATTGTGGAAAAAACCACCTGTTGTATGATGGACCCCCAACCCTTTATCCAATGTACTACAAAAGCTAACAAAATCTTTATGATGTTACTTGAAAGCTTTTACCAACGTTTCATGAAAATCGATCGGTAATTGTAGGCTACAGTAGGGATAAACACATGGAAAAACAACTTTTTAACCGGAAGTGTCAAACCGGAAGTTGGTATGCAGAAATATTGGAAACAGTACTAAAACTTTATATACCAAGTTTCCATAAGATCATAAGTCGGGATAAGAAGTTATTGAAGATTTAAACTTAGAGGTGTTCGGGAGACCCCCGCCATTTTGTCCAAATTTAAAATGAATTCAGATCTTCCATTTTCAAGTGAACCGGGATCATTTGCCAAAGTTTCATCAAGATCCTATGCAGAAAGGTCTTGACTATATTGCACTTTTATACTGATGTAAACGAGGAGCTGACCTGTAATCCCCCATCCGCCAATCAGCTGATCACATTTTTTCAATTGTTATGGTTTAAACATGCATCATACAAATTTTGAAGCGGCATCAAATTACTTTTGGAATTCGTTTTTTTTACCAGTTTAAAATTCCTCCACAAACACATCCCCCACTACTTTAGCAGCTGACCGCCAGATTTATCTTCAGCTGGAGTTAATTAATTATAATAAACAAAAATCAACCGGCATCAAATAACTTTTTCATTTGCAACGCTGCCTCCCGGTCTATACGATAATCGTTATCATAAATAAAAATTAAAATGTGTTTTTTATTTTTCACTAATTTTGACACAGGGTGGCTAAAAATTTTTTAGGAAATCTTGTGACAATCAAAGATTAAAGTTAAATTATGCTCTAACGGGCTGGGCTATTCGATTTGAGTAAATTTTTTGGTTTGAAAAGTACTTAGCGAGCGAGGCTTTACAAAAATATTGCACTGACAAAACAAATTTATTGATTTTTTTAATTTTAATTTCTCAAACCTGGCGATAACAATCGATAACATAACAATCGATTTGTTGTCGTTCTTGTTGTATAATATAAAATTTTGTACAAAGTCAATCAATTGCTTTCGCCTTTCAGACTTTTTTATCGAGTTGTAAGAAACGCACACTAAAGGTACGTTCGATTTGACTGAAACAACTGAAAAAACAACAACAAAATTAAATTTTTCAGTTGATTCAGTTGCTTCAGTCAAATCGAACACGGCTTAAGTTTACACCATGGTAGTATAAAAGAATAATAGCACATAGCTATTAAACTATTACGGTGTAAACGGATAGAATAATACCTTTTTACTTTGACAGATAGTTATTTTATATTTTGCTTTTGATCTATAGTATAATAGTATACTTACAAAAATTGTAACGGTCAAAAGGTTAAATGTAAAAGACCATTTCATGCGATTGTAAAAAATGTGCAACATCAAAATCACTCAAAATGTAGTTTTTATTATAAATTAATATTAGTATTATAATTTTTTGTTGAAATACTTTTCGATTGATAAGATTTTATATTCAAATTTGAAATACATTAGCCGCATTCTATTTGTCAATGTTATTCTGAGCGTTTATACCACAGATAGAATAATACTATTTTGTGGTACAAACGCCCAATGTATCGATAGTTTAATAGCAAAAAACTATTATTCTATTAAACTATCGGTGGTATAAACTTAGTAGCAGTGTGCCTAATTAGTAGTAAACTAAAGTAATAACAAAGGTAATACATATTAATAGAAATTTTTATTAATATTTTAATTTTCAATATTTTTAATACTGTTCTCATCACTATCTTTTATTAAATATTATTATTGTTTCTGTTTAGTTTAGCTTAACCAACGTTATTATTTCTTTTCACTTTCTTTGGGTTAACATGATTTTTTATCTGACTGTGTAAATCATTTTGCTTGACATACATTTGTCGCATATTTTTATTATGTTCAAACTATTTTTGAGCAACGTTCATTACTAATAGTACCTAGGAGTTGTGGAGTATTGCTTTTGATTTATGTCCTAAAAGTGAATCCACAGCCCATTAGTTATTTTTAATTTTTCGTCTTCACTTTTTATATGAAGTACACAAACATTTTTAAGAAATTGTGAGGAAACGCAAAATGTAAAGTCAAATTTTTAGATTAAATCTACATTGTGTATAGAAGTGCATACACATAATAAATTTAAGCAAAACATGGATTTTTAAGGCAAAACAAGGATTGGCGATTTTTATGATATTTCGAATTATACAAAATTGATTTTTTTTCGTTTTAAAAAAAGAGTTAGAATATTCATCATGTTTAATTGTATGAACCATTCGTCGCGCATCCTTTAGTAGTTCGAACAGTAAAGTGTGAAATTTTTGAAGTTTTGAAGTTTTTTGATAATTTAATTGGTAGGGTATTTCATAATATTTGAAAATGTTTTTTTATAATTTATTATAATTCACACAAAATTAATTTTTTGAGTAAACGACATAGAAGGTGGTTGTGATATGGTTATGGGCAACTTAGATATCATATTAAAGAATTCATTAACCAATGTAATAGCAACCCTGTTGGGTTTATGCTTAGTAGCTCTTAACGTTTAGTATCTGATGACTGATATCCATTGAACTTTGCTTCAAATCGAACAATTCCTTAAATTTTAAACGGCAAAATTTATTTTTCCTTAAGAAATTTTTACAGAATAACCTGACATTATAAAGTCAACTGTTACAAATATGATGAATTAAATAAATGATTAATCTGTCTCAAATTTTCGAAATTTTCATTTGTAATTTTCGATCTTAATTTCACTTGTTTAAAATTTTAGCTTTTTAGAAGCTCGATTAAAGCATATGCTAGTGTTAATGATAATTATGGTCCATTAATTTTGCACATATGTATGAAACAAAAATGGATTAACTAGTTGACTCCATTGAAAGCGTTTTAATTTTTAATTATATTTTAGACTAATCAATAATTTTAATTCTTAGGTTATCAAACACTAATAATATTGTCTAACTGAAATAAAGAAAATCTAATGATTCGGGTGGACGCAAGTAAAGGTTTGAATTTAAAAAAAGGAATAAATTTACAAATTATCCAGATATTTAGAAGTTGTGAATATAAAAGTTAAGCCAATTTTTTAAGCCAGTCAAATAGAGAGACAAAATTGGATTTTAAGTTTTTTATTTATGTAGGTAGATCTGCAGTTTGGGACATATTGAGATTTGAACTAAAACATTTAAAAATAAATATCAGTTAAACTATTTTCCTAGAATGCGGTTCCATAAATACTACAATAAAATTTTTGTAGGTCTTTTGAGTCACTTATTTTTGTCTTTTCGTTTATTTGGTTTGATCTAAAAATATTTGTTTATATTAAGGAAAAGAAGCGATCGAAAGGGATTTGCAGTGAATTCGGCAGATCTCGATAGATCAACATTTTAAATCAAAACAGATCATTGTAGATCTGTGATAATTTGCAAACATGTCTAAGGATCGCCACGAATTTGAGAATTGTCCACTAATCGATCATCACAGGATCTCTAAGGACCTGAAAAAGTTCTAGGTATCTTGAACAATGGATTCGGAAAAATAAGAGATTTTTCTGAACTTCGAGGTATCAATATTTTTGGTCAAAATATTATTCAAGTATATTTATCTGTGCAGATCTACATTGATCTTCAACTCAAAAGAACGTTAGTAATTTCAGTACTTTTCTTCAAAAAAATATATATATTTGTATTGATTTCGTATCGTAGTTTCGTTTTATATAAGTATATCATGCTTCACTACCCGGGTAGGAGCTGCCAATGTTAAACAACGGCCCAATCTCGAGCCAGTATTGGCGAGCCAAGCCTTGGCTGGTTAGCTTTGGCCAGGTCTGGGCTAGTTTTAAATGCCTATACTGAACCAAGGTTCAGTTTATTATTTTTCGCATTATTAACCAGTCTAATGCATTGTAAACATGTGCAGGCTATATTTTGTTTATCTTCATTTTCATATATGTTACTTTTTCCACAACCTCTTTTCACACATTTAAAGGATGTCAGGAAAAAAAATTGGTTTGGCAGACCTGGCCTTTGTTTTATTTGCCAGACTTGGTCCCAGGACATCAGTCCAAGCTTGGCCCAGGCTTGGGCCGTTTGAAAATGTTAAGCCTGGCCCAACCCCCAAAAGCTATGGTGCGGTCTTTGCCCAGGCTTGGCTTCTTAGATTTTTACATAAATACATCCTAAATAACTGAATTTTGTTCTATAGTGAAGCAATTAAAAATAATAATGAAATTAATGAAAATCTGCAATTATAAAATATATTTTTATGCAACAAGGAAGAAAATTAATATAATTTAAAATAATATTGTGTTTTTTATTGAAATCCACAGATTTTTAGCCAGTGAATAAGAAAGATTTTGACCAAAATTGCGACTATACCGAAATCTACAATAATTATTTATTTTACTCGAGGTCCATTTAAGATACTCGAAAATTTTCTCAGATCTTCAAAGGGGTTCTTTCTAGATCTTAAAAAACGAAACTTAAAACTCCTGATGCCATAATTTTCAGATCACAGGAGATTAATCGATTAATTAATTTGAAAGATTTACGTCCATCAACACCTTTGAACGTATGTTGTTGTGGGACCTTGGTCTTAAAAGGTTTTTATGTGTTATTGTGACACATATTGTAATTCCTACTACACAACACATTTTATTAAAAAAAAAAAAAAAAAAAATATGCAGATTGCCACAGCAATGTGTATGTAAAATGTTGATCTATTGAAATTTGCACCAGTCTCTTCGATACTTTTATGGGCAATTATGGGTATGGAAATCTTATGAAGGTTTTACAGTTGGCAAACCGTTACATAAAGGCTATCCAAAGTAGCGTTTAATTTCAGAACTTTTTAATTTCAGAACGTTTTATTGTGTTCTTCCAGCATTAAATTGAGTCTACAATATTATTCACTATACTTGTTCCTCAAACACATATTTAGGATCACTTTAATGAAGTTTAATTTTTGATTACTTCAAATATGTTTTCACAAAACGCATTTTCACTCACCTTTATCTTAATTGTATTTAATTATTATTTCCCGACTTGTTTCAAACACACATTATGTTTATTTATAATAAGTTAAAAACTTCTATATCTAATTTTTAAACACTTGAAGTTATTAATTGAAAGTTGTTTTTTTTAGTTTAGCACAAAACGATCGATTTATATTTATTTTCTTAGATATTTTATTTTTCTTCAAAGAACAATCTGAACCAGAAACACTTGTTAGATATTTTTTTTTCTTTGCAAATAACAATCACTTTTTAAACTTTTAAAAAATTAAGATTAAAACAAAAAACATAAAAAAATGTAAGACACAAAAAAATGTACTTTAACGGTTTAACAACGACGTCTTTAACGTTCATACACGTTCGGCATCTGATCTCAGACTAGTTAAGATTTTGTTTAAGAAAAAAGAAAGGTAAAATGGATTATTGAATTATATTTTGATGTTGTTTAATTAATTTGTTTGAAAAAATAGTGGCTAATACATTCGTTTACATAAAAATTGCATCATTGAATACATTTTTTTTTTCATAACTAAAGTGTGGGGTAAACTTTTCAAACTTTCATTTTAAGTTCATTGTCACATTATCAACAAACGATTTTTCTGATTATGTATGTTATTAGCGAGTGGGAGTTATACAGAAAGAAAACTGTGTGAGATTATACAATTATTCCTGCGCTTTTCACTTTTTGTGTAACTCTGTCCTCACCGAGTTTTGTGTTTTGAAATGATTTTGGCTGATGACAAATCTAAATAGTTTTTGCTTTTGGTAAGTTTTTTGTTAAAATTTATGCGAGGCTCCCTATTCAAACATAGAATCAAGTCGGCTACAGTTTGTGCTTCTGAAATTAGGTAATTTTGTTTGTTTGAGAACTCGTGGTCTGTCCGTAAACATAACCTCCATTTTTTGGATATTATAAAATCCTTTCCCAGCTTAGTCACAATATCTAAACACAAACTTATCCTCTTTTATAAAATACTTCACAAATTAAAGTTACCTTCATAATCAGTCCCTGTTATTAACATATGAGTTATCGTGAGGTAGCCCAAACCACTGGCAAGAGCAGCAAGATATTGCTAGCAAAGGTGGTATCTTAGTGGTGGTAGTGGATGAACTCAATTCAGTCAATGGTAGCCTTATGATCGAACATTATTGTTTGCTCGTAGAAACGAGTCTACATAAATTTAAAATCCAGATTATTGTTTGATTATTATTGAATTGAATATTGATTATTATTGAAAAAAAATAGAGCGTCACATTGTCATGGAACTATAGATCGATTATTGGCAACTTTTTAGTGTTGTTCCAGCAAATTGTTCTACAAAATTGGCTCTTTACCGCTTATTACTTCGGTTTGAAAAATTATTTCGGTTTGAAAAACCTAACTATTATATTTTCGATTCAAAAGTGAAATTCTTACCCCCACTTTTTTTGGCATTACCCGATGTTTTAGGACCTAATGATTCTAAAAAAAGGAAAAAAAAGGTATGTCTGTCTGCCGGCCATCACAACCGTCATTACAGAGAAACCCGCTGGAGCGATTTCAAAAATTGTTTCTAAAAATAGGTCAACTTAATGGTAAGAGCAGAAAGGACAATGTGCTCGGTAACTGTACCGGAATGGTTAAAAAAAAATCGTTAAGTGTGTCAAAACAAGAAAATTTACATATTTTTTGCTGAAAAAGGTTCACTTTCAGTGATTACGAGTAGTAACATTGAAAGTAAAAAAATCTTGATGGTCGGCATTGGTATGTGAGACCAGGACCTTCATTATTGTATTATAAGCGTGTCAAAAAAATTTCGTTAAGTGTGTCAAAAGAATGATTTTCATTTATGTTTTTACCCAACTTGTTTGAAAAAATAACATTAATTATTTGTATGAGATGAAATGTAATTGAACAAAAAAAATGGACATGTAATATGGTTCTATCTAGTTTCAACTCCTTACAACTTATAGAAACAATTGGAAAATATCAAGTTATTGGAGATTAAATGTCGTGTTTTAGCAAAAATTGTAATTATTTGGGAGATGTTTCTTGAGTAATTTTTTGTGTGATTCCAGACTTCTGAATAACAGGAATAATTGAAAAAAAAAAGAATTTTTGATTTTGTAACAATTTTTACAATATTTTGAAAAATATCGAATTTTTGATTTTATTTTACTTATTATTTTAAACTTTTTGATTTTGACTTTTTAAAATTTTTCGTCACACGAAATCCGGCTATTTCGCATATTTTTTGGTCAAATCTGAGCTGGGTCATTTTTCGTCGTATGATAGTACATTAATAATACATTTATAATACCTTAATAATTTCAGTAAATAACTCAAGTTTAAATTACTATATTACAAAAATTGGGAAAATACAGACAGGCATATTTTTTGTTTGTAAATATTGAAATTGGATTTTGTAAATGAGATAACAAAACAAAACATCTGTCTGTAATTTTGGTAAGTTTTGGGTATAGCAATCGTATAGTAGTAATTTATTGTGTAAGTAAGTGTTTAGCGCAATATTTCATTTTTCAAGCAAAAGAGGAGCTTTTAAGCTCTCAAGCAAGCGAGAAATTAAAATTTATTAAACACGAACCCAATACTACGTAAATTGTCCTTCCTATAGAAAAACAATTAATTTAAATGGAATTATTTTAAAATTCATTGATAAAACAAGTAAAACGAATAAAAAATTTATTTTATTTTTTTTGTATAATTAATTCCAAATAATTAAATAAACGACTTAATTTCGTTACTTATTTAATTGTTTAGTATTTTATTCATGAAAGCTTCAGCAGTTATATGAAAATCCATAAGATCTGAATGACCCATTTCCCGAATTGCAATTTTGCTCATACTGAGTATATCATTATAATCGAGCACATATTACACATTTTTGTCATTCTTATATAGAAAAAGTAAAGTATTTCAAACTTTATTTTTGTTCAAAGCTTTCATTCATTTACTCATGAGTCATGATATTCTATAAATCATCCATCAGTTAGTAGGTGCGCTAGTACTATGTCAAAAGATGTTTTGTATTGTAAGCACATAAAAAACAAAAATTGTGATATTTCCATACAAATTAAAGACAATTTTTAATCCGCTTTTGTGAACTACAATATTTAATTATATGGATAAAATAGTACATTATGATGCTAGGACGTAAAGCTAAAGATTTTGGACGGATGTGGAGTTTGCAAATCGAGGCGCTAGCCGAGATTTGCACCCACATTAAGTCCAAAATAGCTTACGTCCGTGCATCATATACTATTTTTTATTCGCCGCAAGCAAAATATTTAAAAAAAATTTGTTTATTCTAAATTAAAATTATAAATTTTCATAAATTTTAAAATAAAAATATGTGAAACAAGTAACCTTTGACAAAATATTTATTATTTTTCCCAAATTATTGTGTAGCTATGACAACAAATGATAACAACTATTTTAATTGGATAATGAAATTTTGAATTTAAGGGTTGCTTTGATAAAAATTTTTATTTTACATAGAATTTAAACAAATACAAATGCGTTTTACTTTTTTGGACGTAGCTATGACAACAAAATAAATAGCTGAAAAGTGATACTTTAAGGCTGCAAATCACAGTAATAAAGTAACACTTTAATGTGTAGGCGAATAAAAAAATATTTTAAATAGTATTTAACACATTTTAGCATAGATAAACAATTTTCCGTTCCAATTTGTTACATATAATAGAAGTGAGTGGCGCAGTAGGTGTAGAAAGGGAATAAACGTTTGTAGTCTATCGTTAGAAATTAATATTTAGCAATTCAAACATTTAGATTCACACAATGGGAACGAAAAATTGTTTAAATGAAGATAGATTAGTTTTTTAAGAAAAACTGAGTATAGATAAGATAAGAGTGTTGCGGTGGCGACCTTAATTTTTAACGCTGTAAAAACAATTAATTTAAACTATTTTTTCTGTCAAAAAGATGTCATTTTAAAATTGAAAAATGTATTAATGATTCAATATATCTGAAACAAACAATTGATTTATTTAATATTATTCCAGTAAAAAAATTTTATCAATTCTAAATGAATTATAAATGCATAAAAATAATGAAATCACCAACTTCTGTAAGAGTTTGGAAGTATGCCAACCTAACAGAAATAAAATATATTATTGAAATATAACTCATTGTAACTTAGCCTTTACTTTGCGTTAATGTTAATATATGTTAATATTGTTGGCCATTATAAGAAAAAGAAAATGAAATCATATATAAAATTAAGTGTTTATAAAAATATATAAATGTTAATAAATATTGAAATAAAATAATAACTGAAGCTCTTTTAGATCAGAAGTGGGATGAACAACAATAGATGGTTCAAATATAAATAGATTTATATATTATTATTCGAACGAGGCGTGGATGCTAGTTCTGCGGAAGGAATAGAAGGAAAATTGGAACAAATATATGAAGGAAAATTACAGATCCAATTCAAAATAGCTGAAACTTAACAAGAAGGCAAGTAATTTTTTCAATTTTCGATATAAATCAAAGGAAAATGAATGTAGGAGAATTGAAAAAACAACTAAGAGCACGTGGAATGAGTACGGAAGAAAAACGTACGAAGTTATTAGAAAGATTACTAATAAACACATTACCAGTAATGAATGGAGAAAGTATAAGTTATAAGCACCAAGGAGGCTCAGATGGGGCAATTATGCCAACACATAGTATTAATAGTAATGTAACACATTTTTCAATAAGGGATATTATTGAAATGTTACCAGATTTCATTCCATCTGATTCAAGTCAGTTAAATTCAGTTCAGGGGGTGGAACGGGTGGAAGATTTGAAGGATTTTCATCAGTTAGATGAGAAGTTAATAATTTTAGCGGCAAGGAATAAAATGCAAAGCTATGCAATGAAATTGTACGAACAATTTGTAGATAGGAATAGGAATTTTCACAGTTTTGCAAATTCGTTTAAGAGTAACTTCAAGTCATACTCCAGTCAAATGGAAATTGACGAGATGCTTCGAAACAAAGTACGGAGGAAAAATCAGAACCTTATCGACTACTTTTTTGAGATGTTAGCGGTGGCAAAGCATCGAGTGGAGGAAGATTCGGTGATAAGATATATAATTAGAGGAATGAACGAAGAGAAATTGAGTTCTTCTCTGAAAACTACGTATATAGGCGACGTGGAAAAATTAAAGAAACGGAGACGGTGTTGAACTGGAGAGGTCTTACCGAACACATAATAGAAGAGCTGAAAACCAAAAATTTAAGGGTATACCTAAAAACAATAGTTATAAAGAAATAAGAAGGACACCATTGGGAATTCGAAGATCGGAATGTTACAATTGTTTTCAAACGGGGCACATAGCAATAAATTGTCTTAAACCAGCTAGGAAACCAATATGCGATAGGTGCATGAAGATCGGTCATACGAGGGAGTAATGTCAAGTACGATTACCAAAAGCAGAAGAAGATAATAAAATAATTTTTTATGTGGAAAAGGAATCAATGACGAAGGATGACAACAGTCAACAAGTATCGAAAGACATAGAAGTAGATGCGATGAATAAGGTGGGAGTTAAACTAAACATGGAGGGTAAGCTGCTACCAATCAATGCATTATTAGACTCCGGTAGTGGGGTAAGTTTAGTTAAAGAAATTATTTTTAAGGATTTAGAAAATAAATTTATCTTTACTAAAAATAAGTTTGAAAATAGGGTTCAAGGTATTAACGAGTCAAATGTAAAAATTTTAGGAAGATATAATACTAATCTAGTTATTAATGATAATTTATATAAGATAACCCTTTTAATTGTATCTAATGAAACAATGAATGTCGATTTGATATTAGGTCGCGATTTTTGGTTAAACAATCAAATTTCGGTGGTAAAAATATCTGAGACGCGAACATTTAAGGAGGAGGAACGTTCAACCGAATTTAGACTTGACTTGATGAATGATGTGGCTAAATTTGACGAAAGCGTTTTAGTTATTGAAACTAAGGAGATAGACATAGGAGATTCTATTGAGACAGTTGAGGATAAACAAAAGATAATGAATATTTATGAACAATATTTTGTAAATGTTGAAAGATTGTCAGAAACTAAGGTAAAATACGAAGCCAAGATAGAAGTGAAGGGGAATAAAATATTTAGGGTAAATTCTCGGCGATATAGTAATTTTGAAAAACAGGAGATCCAAAACATAGTTGAAGGGTTATTAGAAGACCAGGGTATCAGACCAAGCGAGTCGGCATATACGAGCCGGGTAGTATTAGCCAAAAAGAAGGACAATACGTACAGAATGTGTGTTAATTATAAGGAACTGAATAAGAATGTTGAGAGAAATTGTTTTCCGATGCCAGTAGTGGAGAATGTAATAGAAAAGTTGGATAGCAAAATGTATTTTTCTACTTTAGACTTAAAGAGTGGGTTTTATCATGTGGCTTTGAAAGAAGAGTCAAAACAATATACTTCTTTCGTAACCGAGGACGGTTAATATGAGTTCAACAAGTTGGCCATTTGGGTATACAAATTCCCCAGCTCATTTTGTTAAATTTATACGGTTAGTTTTGAAAAGTTGAATTGAAAGAAAGAAGATCGTGGTATTCATAGACGACATCATGATAGCCACCGAAACCAAGAAAGAGCATTTTGAAATATAAATGGAATTGTTGGGAACTTTAGCGGAGAACAATATTCAGCTCCAAATAAAAAGATGTAAATTTCTCAAAATGGAAGTAGAATACTTAGCGTGTAACATAAGCAAAGACAAAATCACTATGAGTAATAAACACATTGAGGCAATTATAGACTTTCCAATACCAACGGACGCTAGAATGGTACATAGATTCGTAGGGCTGGCAGGCTATTTTAGAAAGTTTGTAAAGGATTTTAGTAGGAAGGCTGGTCCACTTTATGATCAGATAAAAAAAGATAATAAGTTCGAGTTCGGGAAAAAGCAGTATGATGCTTTTATGGAATTGAAGAAGGTGTTAGTTTCCAAACCAGTATTACGAATATATTCCTCACTGAAAGAGACAGAGTTGCATACCGATGCTTCAACATCAGGGTATGGGGTAGTACTGTTACAACGCCAAACAGTTTACTATATTGATCAGGAATGGAAAGACTTGGTTCAAGACAAAGTCTATATAAGTTAAATGGATGACAAAACAGTGCAGAAACTGAAGGAACAAATAGAGGAAGGATAACGGAAAGAGTATGAAATACGGGGTAGTATATAGGAAGGAAAAGGAGAAACTACAACTATATATATACTCGACAAAATGGTGGATGCTATAATTTTTATGTTCTACAACGAGATGGGTCATTTCGGTTCCGATAAGGTTTGCGATTTAATAAGGCAAAAATTCCATTCCGCATATGAAGGAGCGCGTGATTGAGCACATTAAAAGGTGTATAGTTTGCATTGTCTATAACCCTAAACGAAAAATGAAGGAGACATTTATGAAGTGTAGTGAGAAGGTTGAAGTGCCTTTCAATACTCTTCATGTCGATCATTTAGGACCGCTTCAAGTTACGAAGAAGAAAAACCTGTATATATTTTAGTAGTAGATTCATTTACTAAATATATAAAGTTATATCCAACAAAAACAACTAACACCAAGGAAGTGATCAAACACCTGCAAAATTATTTCGGTAATTACAGCATTCCAAAGCGGCTAATATCGGACAGAGGGACTGCATTTATGTCAAAAGACTTTGCAAAGTTTATGAACCTTCAGGAAATAGAACATGTACTGATAGCAACGGCTTCACCTAACTCCAATGGACAAATGGCGAGGCATAATCGTACTTTGGTTCCCTTACTTTCCAAATTGGTATACGAAAGAGATGAGGAATGGGTTACCAATTGAAACGGAGTTTTGTTTGAATAACACCATGAATAAGGCGGTGAATGAGGTTCCGACAAAATTGCTTTTTGGGGTAACACAGAAGGGAAAGGGAGATTTAAGAGAAATGGAAGAACGGAAGGAAGAACAGGAATTGAAGGAAATTCGAGTGAGGGCAAAAATTTCGTTAGTTAAACAGCAAGACTACTTGTGGAAAATAACCATAAACTAAGACCAAAATTTAAACGTCCCTACATCATAGAAAAGGTGTTAGATCTAGACAGATATGTATAGTAAAAGATATTCCAGGGTATCAGGTATCTGGTAGACGTTTTGAAGGAGTGTATGAATCTAGGAATATGGGATTGTATTCAAACCATTAGGAAAGATTCTCTGAAAGTGAGAATGAATTGTACGCTGAACGTAATGATCCTCCTTACGGTACGGAATATTCCGAGTATGACGACGTTGAATATTTAGATCCAGAATTTCAAATAGAATATTTAAAAGAAACATAAAAAAAACAAGAGTTTGTTGTTAAGAAATAAATTTTGTAATTAAAAAGGAGAGTAGGTTATGAAAACGATGCTCTAATTTTTGTAATTTTATTTTAAGTATTTTAGTTAGTTATTAAATATCTAGCGAGGACGCTAGAAGAGTCAGTATGGACGATCTGTAAGAGTTTGGAAGTATACCAACCTAACAGAAATAAAATATATTGTTGAAATATAACTCATTGTAACTTAGCCTTTACTTTGCTCTAAGGTTAATATTGTTGTGAGTGTCGCCATTATAAGACAAAGAAAATGAAATCATATATAAAATTAAGTGTTTATAAAAATATATATATGTTAATAAATATTGAAATAAAATAATAACTAAAGCTCTTTTACTTCAATATATGATTAAATATAATCAAATAAATTAAATATATGGACACAATGCTAAAGCTTTCAAGCCTAAAACAAACAATAAATTTATTAAATATTGTTCTTATAAATAAATTCCATATATCACCTTTATTTCAAAATATGGGGTGTTTTCGTTAATTGATTTGGAATATTCTGATTGCTTTAATTTTTAACGGTCTTCCATTTTCAGTTAAAATCGGAATATTCCGAATGAATCAACGAACACACCCGTGATGGATTTAATAAAAAAAACTAAGGCAGTTGTTATTTTGTTAAACATAAATTAATGTATATTTTTAACAAAATTAGAAGTGCTAAAACACAAAAATTTCGGTTGAAAACCAAAACAAGATTGACTCATTATATTTTTAAACAATTGTCGAAACGTTGTTTTAAAGTAAGATAAGTAATTCACTTGCGCTCACCATAAAAACAGAGCTATTTTTAAAAACAAGATAAGAAAGTAAACAACCAGAACTATGTTCGGGTTAGTGAAAATTCCATATATGTTTTAAGGAAATGCGATCTAAGAAAATCAACAATTTAAAACTTTCCTAGTTTCTAAAGTTCAACAAATTTCGAGCCACCCTGTGTCAAAACTAGAAAAAAAGAGAAATACAAATTAATTTTTTTATTATCCCGACCGCATGTCTGATTTCCTTAATACATCAGTATTAAGGAAATCAGACATGCGGTCGGGCTTACATCATCGGCGTGTTGATTCGATTTGCCATCAATTATGAAATTTCTGAATCATTATATGTATTTGTATATGATAATAAATCAAAGTTTCGAATGAGAAACGGATTTGAAATTGTGTGTAATCGCAGATGTACGAACATAAGTTTACAACAACGATTTACAATAACGACTGTACAAGAAAGGCAAACGAAAATAAGTAAATAAAATTTTCTTAAAATCAAGTTGTAATTATAATGATAACGATTATTATGTTATAATTAATAAACAATTATAGTTTAACGTTTTATCCGACAACAGAACATTCATACAAAACACGAGAAGAAAAAACCATGCATTTTTTACTTATTTTTTTTACTTTTGTTAATAATAATTTAGTTTTAGTTTTTTAATTCACTGATCAGGAAACTTAATTTAATTAAAAATAAATATCAAATTATTAGTTATACTTTTTGGTAAATTAAACTTCCAAGTGCGTGAATAGTTTAGAAAAAATTACTAGTTGACAAGAAAACAAGTAACATGCTGTGAGTTTTTCGACCTTATATAGGTCAATGAATTCAATAAGAATTTTTACTTTCAATTTTAAAAGAAATTCATTTTTTAAAATTTTATTTAAATGCATAATAAAAGTGAATTTTTTTGTTAGACCGATGCTCGGAGGCTTAGTTGTTGGTTAGCCTAATAAAATAGTTTTCTGTTAAAAATGAAATTGAATTTTTTATGTTTTTTTTTTCTTTAAAATTATACTAAGTTTACACCAGGATCTAATAGGTACATACTATACTTATTAGGTCGACTATGGTCGATGTAAACAGTTCTCAAAAAAGTACGTACCAAATATTTGGTAGGATGATTTGCTACGTATCAAATTAGGTACGTAGCAAATAGGTATTATTTCTACGGTGTGAACACTAAAATTAGGTATGACATTTAAAATAAAAATAAATCAACTTATTTTATAAATATATATTTATGTTTGATGTGATTTTTTTGCTGAAATTAAAAGTAAAATAAATTTTAGCATTAATATTATAAATGTTTTCAGTTTTATATAAAAAATATATATGGTCATATGGAAATTATTTTTTCCTAACCAAAAAATTAACAATGAAAAGGAGGCGCTAAAAATTAATATGTCATACCTAATTAATAAGAGTTTACATCAACGTATCAAATTTAAAAAGTATGATGGTGAAAAGGGCTAGCAAATTTGATACGTAGCAAATTAGATACTGGTGTAAACTTAGTATTAATTAAGTACGTCGAATTATAGTTACGGTTATCCTATTGTTGGATAGTGTAAATGGAGTGAGACTCAATTGTTGACGTTAAATACAGAACAACACTAATGACAACCATAATATAATTTATTTAAAATAGGAAAATTTTTATTTTTGTAATTATTGCTTTATAACTTCATGCATGTAAAATTAAAAGTGTAGAGTTTTATTGTTTAGATTTCAAGAAAATTAATAGTTTTTGTTATAGGTCCATGGTTTGAAAAATATGAAATTTTTGTTGTAATAAAAATTAAAAATAAAAACTTGAAATTATGATATACAAATTTGGAAAATGCTAATTATTATATTCTTACTTGTAAGTAAACACACGTTCTTGACTATGAACATAGAATCGAATGAATGTATTTCAATTAGTGTTACCATAAGTACAATATCAAATGGATTCTATATAATGCAATTACATGGACATTACAGTTTCCCCCTTTTAATTTAATTCAATTACAATTATCATTTATCAAAATTAATCCAAAAGTTAAATGCAAAAGTATAATAAAATGACTGAAGGTCTTTTCCCCCCCTTTTTTCTTTATTTTTTTTTTTTTTTTTAGTTATCTACTTTACACTTGTTCAAATTTTTTATTGTACGTCAAAATTTTCTTAGGCTTTACCGTTCGTTTTGACATTGGTTGTTCCGGAATCGACGCAGTCTCTGTAACGATTGCAGTTTCCCCTTCTCCTGAGCGGGAATGTATTGGTTGGATATCTTCAGATGGTCCTGATTCATTTAGTTGTACGTTGATGTTATTTGGTATTTGATAAGTACTGGTTTCATCTGGTATGATTTCATGATTTTTGCTAATATCGTGGTCGTACAGAATTACCTCATTCTTCGGTAGTTGTATTTTGCATCCCAATCGATGCATTTGGTCAATATGTCGTTTCCAAACACGGCCATCATCCAGGTGAACCATGTAGTGTAAGTTACCCAGCACTTGGATTACTGTACCAAATAAATCTCATCGCGGCTGTAATTCCGTACCGAAACGCGATCGTCGATGTTCAACGATCTTACTTTAATTTCAGAGTTTTTGTTTTGAATTATATGCTGTTGTTGTTTCGGCATCATAATGTCTAAACGTGACCGAATTTGACGGTTGAACATTCGAAATGATGGTGATTCACCCGTAGATGCATGCGGTGTACGTCGATAGTTCAACAATATTTTCGCTAATTCTTTGTTGATATCGGATCGGTTGCACTTAATGGTCTTTAGTTTATTCTTGAATGTTTGGTCGTTCCTTTCTGCCTGACCATTCGTCGCAGGATGGTATGGTGCGCTAAATTTGTTTCGTATTCCATTCAAGGACATGAATTGTTCGAATTCATTCGATGTAAATTGCGGTCCGTTGTCACTAACCAACACTTCTGGTATTCCGAATCTTGAAAAAATGTCCCGACATCGTTCAATCGTTATCGTTGTTGTAATATTCGGAATAACTTGAATTTGGGGCTATTTGGTGTAAGCGTCGATTAGGATGAAAAAATAATTTTCCATGAATGGGCCCGCGAAATCGACGTGTACTCGCTGGAATGGATAACTAGGCGGTTCCCAAATATGTGTTGTAACTTTACTCGGATTCGGTTTTGTCATTTGACACTGAAGACAATTTTTCGCCAAATTTTCGATGTTTGCATCTAGCCCTGGCCACCAGCAATGACTTCTTGCTAGTGCTTTCATACGTACAATTCCAAAGTGTGCAATGTGTAGTTCTTCCAAAATTTGTTTTCGCAATTCTTTTGGAACGTAGACACGCAACCCTCGTAACAGACAATCATTTTGCAGTGTAAATTCCATTTGATCGATATTAAAACGTTTGTCTGATTGTACAATCTTTCCAGATTTCAATTCAGAAGTCAAGTTTTTTACCCATTCGTCTTTTGCAGTTGCATCTTTGAGTTGTTGTACAGTCATTGGTAATGTTTCGATAGCATCGATTTCGATTATTTCAATTTCTTCAATTTTCTTATGCATATCCGGGATCGGTAATCTTGATAATGCATCGGCGTTGCAATGATTAGCTGATTTTCTGAACTTGATTTCGTAATAAAATGGTTGTAAAAAAATTGCATAATGTTGCATTCTTGTCGCAGTCAACGTAGGCAATTCTTTTCTTGGTGAAAGTATCTGTGCAAGTGGTTCGTTGTACGTAATCAAAATGAATCTTCGAGCATAGACGTACTGGTAAAATTTGCGTATGCCAAAGATGATCGCGTATGCCTCCCGATCGATTTGTGTATATCTTTGTTGAACTGGCGATAATGTTTCTGACGCAAATTGTATCGGTCTTTCCGTGCCGTCAAGGTAGATGTGACTCAGTACTGCACCAACACCAACTGGACTTGCATCGGTAGCCAGCACTAAAGGCAATGTAGGATCGTAATGTGCCAGATGTATTTGTTTTTGTATTTGACGCTTAACATCTTGAAATGATTTTTTACATTCATTATCCCACACAAACTTTACCTTATCCTTTAGTAAATTATTCAACGGATAAAGCGTTGTGCTGAGATTTTCGAAGAATCTTCCGTAGTAGTTTATCAGTCCAGTGAAAGCACGAATTTCATCTTTGGATGTAGGCTCTGGCATTTTCATTATTGCTTCAATTTTCGACTGCATTTTGTGTATACCATTCCGATTTATCTTGTAGCCGCAGTATTCAATTTCCGCAGACATGAACTCACATTTTTCGGAATCTACTCGCATGTTATATTTATGCAGACGTGATAAAATTTCTTCAAGTCTCTGTACATGTACTTCATCGTTTGGTGCTGTAATTTTAATGTCATCAAGAAATACCGCAACACCATCGATATCTTTTAAAATCTGTTCAATTTCTCGTTGCCATTTTGCCGGTCCCAATGCAATTCCATACATCATTCGTGTAGGTTGGTAAAGACCACGATTAGTACTCAATGTGAGAATTTCTTGATCATTCGGATGTACTTCCATCTGTAAATAAGCCTTACTGGGATCGATTTTCGTAAATTTGTCACCACCAGCCATTGATGCAAACAGTTCGTCAATTGTGGGAAGTGGATATTCCTCGATCAGAATTCTCGGATTCACAGTAATTTTGTAATCCCCACACAATCGAACTTTATCACCTTGCTTTTTGACCGGAACAATGGGTGTAGCCCATTTGGATGAATTCACTTTTTTGATGATACCATTAATTTCCAAATCATCTAGTTCTCGTTCAACTGCAGCACGTAATGCAAAAGGCAATTTTCTCGCTTTAACAAAAACTGGTTGTACGTCGTCACATAACAGAATACGAGCCTGAACATCTTTGATTTTTCCCATTGACTTTTCGAAAACGGATGAATATTTATTTTTCAATTGTTCTAATTTGATTGGAGTTTGCTTCGCTTGAACTGAAGAAACAAGCTATACATTTTCTGACGCATTCAGAATTTGATTACAATCCAATTTCAAATTTCGCAACCATTCACGTCCCGGTAACGGTTTGCGATTCGATTCGACCACGTACATTTTCAATATTTGACAATCAATACCAGAATCAACACTGACCGTAAAATACCCGAGTACTTTGATTTCGCCTCCACAATAGCTAACCAATTTTGTTTTCGTAGCAAGCAATTTTTCGTTCCGAAAATGTTTCTTCTTGTCATCATGATTGATTATCGTTACAGGAGAACCGCTATCGAGAACCGCTACCTAAAACGAAATTGTTAACATTTAGATTAATGAAAATTTTTGAATGATCATTTGAATTTAAAAAACTCTCAGAAATGTTTAAGACTTCTTCAATGTCCTCACTAGATGTTTCGACTTCATCGATGAAATTTGTAGAGCGGTCGTCTTTCCTCGCTTTGAAACACACAGATCGAATATGCCCCTTGACATTACAAAATGAACACACCGAACTTATATGTGAACACTTATTTGCCCGATGATCCTTTTTCCTGCAACGAAAACAGGAACCGTACCGGAGGAACCGTTTTATTCGTACCGGTTCTTTTTCATGTCTGGCTCCGTCTTTGAACTAGTTTTCTTTACATTTCGCTGATGAATGTAATTTACCGGTTGATTCAACCCTTTCGTCTGTTGAATTTCAGCTCCGCCTTTTGCAGAGAGCTCCATCGCCTTTGCTGTAGCAAGCGCATTTTCCAACTTCAATTCTGTCGTTTCCAGCAGCCGGTTCTGTATTCTACCACTTTGTAGACCAAACACAAATTGATTTTGCAACGCTGTATTTAAGTATGTTCCGAATTTACAATTAATTGCTAGTTTTTGAAGCGAAATCAAAAACTCTTCAACGGATTCGTCATCAGCTTGCTTTCGAAGATGGAATCGATAATTTTCCAATATCTCTAATGGTTCAGGATCGTACACTTTTTTCAAAATTTCGATTATTTCATCGTATGTTTTTGCTGTTGGTTTTGCTGGAGCTAGTTTGTCCGCCAGAACATCATATGCTTCTTGCCCCATGTAGTGTAGCAGTAAGTGTAGTTTTTTTTCTTTTTCCGTTGCAACAATTAGCATTGCTCCTTCGAAACGTTCCACCCATCGTGTAAACGTCGTTTTGGATTTGTCGAATTTTTCAAAAATAGAATAAGCCGCCATCGTAGTGTATTTGATTAAACGCAAAAGTAAACGTTTGTAAACGTTTAATTTGAAGGTTATATGTCCAATCAATTTTTTTTTTTTTTTAAACGTATAATTTTGAGGTTATGTTTTCACTCAAAATTCGTAACACAAATTTTTTTTTTTATTTTCAATTTTTTTAGATTTTAATTCATATTTCACGTGGATTTCAACAAATTTAATTTAATTCAATATTTATTTCTTTTTTAAATCCCATTTTTCGTCGCCACTATCATATTCTTACTTGTAAGTAAACACACGTTCTTGACTATGAACATAGAATCGAATGAATGTATTTCAATTAGTGTTACCATAAGTACAATATCAAATGGATTCTATATAATTACATGGATATTACACTAATGAATCAATTTTTAAATCAGAGAAAATGAAAATCTATTGTGAAATCGGTTCTAAATAACAAAATTTAGAAATTTAGATTACAAAATTGCTAGTGTCAAAAATTATAAGTTGCATAAAAAATAAAATCAACGAAAAAAAAAATCAGTCACGTTCGAATCCGCAAATGTAAAAGAATTTAATTATAATTATGAAATAATAAACTATACCATTTTATTTATTCGGACTTTTTGTGAGCAATTAAACTCAAGTAACCAAGGAATTAATTTGAATTTTTACAATTCAAAGATATGGTTGGAAATATCTCGGAAAAAACTATGTTTTTCTCTTTTACGTGTTAATCCCAACCCCGGTTGGGATTCGAAATCGTAACCTCATCAGTGCCAGAGCGAGTTCAATTCCTTTAAAAGACACGTTTAACCACTACGCCACCAAGGCGATGATATTTCTAAGTTGAAACTTCATCATCAGTTAGTTATCTTACTTAAGTTGAATTTATCAATCGTCAGTTAGATATAATTTTTTATGGAAATTTTATTCATTTTGAATGAAAATTTTTTTGCATTGAATTTTCTTGACAGAGCAATTTCACGCAAGTTGAGCAAATTTTTGGGAAATTTTGACTTGACCCCTTTTAATTTTGATTATTTTTTGTTTATGGATAGTCTTTCATAAATAAAAAATACAAGTTCTCTTAGAATTTTTTTTTTCGACCAGGGGTCTCCACATGGTGCCCCTCAATTTTTTTGTTATTTTGTGATGTGAGTGCATTTTGACGAGCGATTGTAGAAAAACTACTGAATCGATTTTCATAAATAATATGTCGTTGAATAGGTATTAGAACAAAGTTTTTACTGTTAATTTTTTGAAATAATTTTTAACGGTGTAACATAAGAAAAAAACGGTGTAATTGAAAAAAAGATGGCATAGCATTTTTTTTTTTTAACTAAATTGAAGCTTATTTTATATCTAACCAATTGTGAAAGTTTGGGACTTGCGTTACTTTTTGTTTTAAAGATAAAATTCGTTGTGCATATGACTGTCGGAAATCAGTTTTTTTGTTCTGAAGGAAAATTATAAAAATGGCGATTTTTAGATTCAGATTTTTTTTTATGTTAAATATCAAATATTTTATTATTAAATGAACTTTTTAAAAAGCAATTTCAGTCAAGTTCAGCAAAATTTTGCGACATTTTGACTCGACCCTTTTTAATTTGGTTTATTTTTAGTTTATAGATAGCCTTTGATAAATGAAAAATACGACTTCAAGTAGAATTTTTTTTAAATATAATAATATAAATTATTATATTTTTAAATATAATAATATAATTATAATAACAATATAAATATAATAACAAACAACAGTAATGCTACGCGTCATTTGGTTGAAAAAAGTAAAACTCTACATAAAAATAATCTTCAGCATTCATCTGCGACGGATAAAAGAGGTGTATCCACAACAGATATAAATGTTGTGGAGCAGTTCTATAAAAGTGATGAAATCAGTAGATTATTGCAAACGAGATGCAATATCTTTTAAAAAAGGAGATGAGCGCATAAAAACACAAAAGCGCTTATTGCTATGTACATTAAATGAAGCTTATGTGGAGTTTAAAAATAAGTTTCCTGATGTGAAAACAGGATTTACTAAATTCACGTCCCTTCGACCACAAGAATGTATAAAATTATCCCAAGGAGTTCATAATGTGTGCGTTTGTACCATACATCAAAATATGAAACTAATGATTCAACACTCTAAGATGTCTTGAATTACTGATGCTGCTTTCCAGAATTATAAAACATTAATTGACTTTCTTTCATGTGGTGAATTAACAGAAGATTGTCATACTTTGAAGTGCAATGAATGTTCAAAAAAACTTCAACAACTGGAAGAAAGATTACTAAATGATTTTGACGTTAAAGGAATCCTTCAAGTCAAATATCAACAATGGAATACCACTGATCGATGTAATTTGAGAAGAATTTATGAAAAAATTTATTTACCGTTTACAAATTTTGATACCACACAACTTTATAGCAAAAGAACATTCATTTATGAAAAAAGAATTAGAAGCAGGAAGTGCTTCGTTCAAGAGGATTTTTCTGAAAACTACGGCTTCATAATTCAGGATGCGGTTCAAGGCTATTATTATAATAATTCACAAGCTACTACTCATCCATTTGTCATTTATTTTAAAAGTGCCGCAAGTGAATATATACAGCACCGAAGTTTTATACTCATTTCGGATATAAACGATCACAACAGTACTACAGTCCATCTTTTCATTACAAAACTTATTAAATTCATCAAAACGCATATAAATTCTAATATTACGAAAATAATTTATAACACTGACGGTGCACCTTCTCAATACAAAAATAAGCATAACCTAATTAACTTATGCCACCATAAAAAGGACTTTAAGGTTGATGCAGAATGGCATTTTCATGCTACTAGCCATGGAAAGGGACCTTGTGATGGAATTGGTGGTACACTAAAGCGTGTTGCACACCGTTATAGTATAGGGAGAAAATATATTATTGATACACCAAAAAAACTTTTCGAATGGGCTTTAAAATGGAAATCTACCATGAACTTTTGATACGCCGATAAAAATGAATATCAATTAACAATACAAAATCGATATAAAAATGCGATTACTATAAGTGGAACTCAAAAATTTCATTCTTTTGTACCATTAAATACTAAGAAAATAAATGCAAAAATGTTTTCCAACTCAAAAGAAACTTTTAAATGTAAAATAAGTAAATAATTTTTAATAACTATATTTATTTTCTTTAACCTACATATATAATTTGTATGATACTTTAAAAAGTTTTTCAATAATAAAATATTTGTAATTTATTGTTAAAATACAATCTTTTACTTTATGACCATAATAACATAATACGAACATAATACTTCTCCAGTCGAAAGTTCCTAAATAGATTGTGTTATGTATATGGTTTTTTTGTTTGCAGTCGAGACTGTCAAATTATTTTTTATAAGAGTGACAAGTGATTACTAAAAATGACAAATAAACATTTCATTTTTTTATGCCATCTAATACAAAGAAAATAATTACAGAGCTGTTTTCCTATTCAAAAGAAAGTTCTGTTTGTAAAATAAGTAAATCATTTTTAACAATTGTATTTATTTTATTTATTGTACTACATATATAATTTTTATAATATTTTAAAAAGTTCATCTAATATTAAAATATTTGATATTTAACATTAAAAAAAAAATCTCTTAGTTTATAACGCCATTTTTATAATTTTCCTTCAGAACAAAAAAAACTGATTCCCGACAGTCATATGCACAACGAATTTTATCTTTAAAACGAAAAATAACGCATGTCCCAAACTTTCACAATTGGTTAGATATAAAATAAGCTTCAATTTAGTTAAAAAAAAAAGGCTATGCCATCTTTTTTTCAATTACACCGTTTTTTTCTTATGTTACACCGTTAAAAATTATTTCAAAAAATTAACAGTGTACATTTTTAAAAACTTTGTTCTAATACCTATTCAACGACATATCATTTATGAAAATCGATTCAGTAGTTTTTCTACAATCGCTCGTTAAAATGCACTCACATCACAAAATAACAAAAAATTGAGGGGCACCCTGTGAAGACCCCTGGTCGAAAAAAAAAAATTCTAAGAGAACTTGTATTTTTTATTTATCAAAGACTATCTATAAACAAAAAATAATCAAAATTAAAAGGGGTCAAGTCAAAACGATGTTGAACCTTCGTGAAATTGCTCTGACAGTACTATTGTGTTAATTGATATGATAGAATAATGAACTGGTTGCATTTTTGTAATAAAGAACATATATTGTAGATCAATCATTGGGGATGAGGACAAACAATCCTCGAAATATTTGAAATATAAAATAATTAAACAAAGTTTAATAAGATCTAAGGCTTATAGGTGTTTTCATTAAAATTAAATAATAAAAACCACCAATAGACAGTAGAGATTGATTTCTATATTAGTTCAGTAATTATGACAGTTTTCGGCTCCGAATTCTTCGAAGCACCATGAATTTGATTGAAATTTTGACAGCATCTATAGGGAATAACTCAAAGATAAAAATATACCATACGACAATGTGCGCTTTTACTCTGTGGTTGTTTCCCCCAATTTCAGGGGTGGAAATTTTTATGCTAAAAATAACAACGGGAATCAATAGAAGAGCAAGTTTTAAGGATTTAATGTTATATAAAGTTTTTCGAAAAGTCAATAGTTTTTGAGTTACTTGAGCCTGAAAATGTTTATTTTTCGTCAAAAAACGCATGTTTTTCCACACTTTTTTTCCCGAATAACTCAAAAAGCTGACATTTTTCGAAAAAACTTTGAAAACAAAACTGTAGTTTCTAAAAAATAAGAGAGACTGATTTATTTGTTGTTACTATAAACCCAATGCGAACTGAGTTATGGCTTGTTGAATGTAGACTATTGTTCATCGAATGCAAAAATCGAAACATTCAACGTTGAATAACAGGAAAACATTTAGTTATTTTGGAAAAAATTATTACATCTTTTTTGAAAAGCTTAAAAACCTTTAAAATGACTACTGATAAAATTCCCTTGCATTGAAACCAAGGCAAGTTATAACCAAAATAAAGTCTCTTAATTTTTTGTGGTCGGAAAAGCAACGAAAACGTCCTCGTCATAACCAACCTATTTGCCCACTTACAATTTACTTTATTTATGTACCAGTAACACATGCAAGAACTTTAACTAGTTTAGGAGCCTTAGATTTGAAAAAATTGGGGTTAAAATAAAAATAGCGTTTTTTTATGATCCTGGAAAAATTTTTATTTTTTGCACTATGTACTGTATTCATTCAGCTTAATGGACTGTATATATTGGCAGCTCCGTAGATATAAAAGAGCACTCGATATCAATTTAAATTAATTTATATTATTAATTAGCACAATTATTATTATTAATTTCAACGAGAGTTGTACTCGATTTCACTTCATATATTATTCTAACCAAAAACTATGAATTATCATTACATCAAAGAAACAAATTTTATGTGTCATTATTATACCGGAAAATTATACCAATTGCGATTGATTTGTGATTGCTGTGATCCATTGATATAAATTTGTTATGAACGATGTGTAAAAATCTAATTTATGCAATACTAATAAAAAAATATTGCGACGCTGATGCATAGGCTGACTTCACCACAGCTCTGGAAACATAGTGTTCTGGATATATAATGAATTAATATCCATAAAATACTTTCATTAAAAGCTAATCAATATTATGGACTTCGTAGTTCTAATAATAAAAATATTAAAGCAGGCAGTAGTATCCCAACAAACATAAATTCTGTTGTACGAGAAAAAGTAAAAAAAAATTTTTCGGAAGTGACAAAGGGGAAGTGACAAAAAAAAATTTAGACCCCCCACCACTTTGATCAATGTGTCCCAAAACATGATAATTATCTTTTCACACTAATTGGAACCCTATTCCATAAGTTTCATCATAATCACTTCATTGTTGTAGGCTGTAGTGTGCATAAAGACACTGAAAAAACTTCAAAAAAATACAAAAAAATTTTTTTTACCGGAAGTGAAAAACCGAAAGTTGGGATGCAGAACTATTGTAAACCGTACTACATACTCATGTACCAAGTTTCATCCAATTCGCTTATCAGGTACAGATGTTATAGAGCTTTCAAAAAAACAGGTGCTCCAGGGACCCCCCACCACTTTGTTCACTATCGCTCAAAAACTAATCAGTTCTTTGCCATAAATGTTTGCATCTTTTTCAAAAGTGTCATCAAAATTCGTTCACGATCGAATGCCGTGTGCTCCCAACAAACATTGAAAAAAGTGTGACACATTAAACAGGTGTTCGGGAGGACCCCCACCACTTATTCCAATATTATCCAAAAACTAATCAGCTCTTTGTTACTTAAGTTTCCATCTTTTTCCAAAGTGTCATTAAAATAAATTAATGAATGAAGTCTGTATGCTCCCAACAAACTTAAAAAACAAAGTGTGAAAAGTCAGCATTTTTATGGTAGACCCCCCACCACTTTGATCAATGTGTCCCAAAACAACTATTCCATAAGTTTCATCATAATCACTTCATTATTGTAGGCTGTAGTGTGCATAAAGACACTGAAAAAACTTCAAAAAAGTACAAAAAAAATTTTTTTACCGGAAATGAAAAACCGAAAGTTGGGATGCAGAACTATTGTAAACCGTACTAAATACTCATGTACCAAGTTTCATCCAATTCGCTTATCAGGTACAGATGTTATAGAGCTTTCAAGAAAACAGGTGCTCCAGGACTCACCACTTTGTTCACAATCGCTCAACTGATTAGCTAGTTCTTTGTCATACATGTTTGCATCTTTTTCCAAAGTGTCATCAAACTTCATTCACGAATGAATGTTTTATGCTCCCAACAAACATAAAAACTTTGTGGAAAAAACCACCTGTTGTATGGTGGACCCCCCCAAACTTTTATCCAATGTGCTCCAAAAGCTGATAAAATCTTTCTAATGGTATTTAAAAGCTTTTAGCAACGTTTCATGAAAATCGATCAGTAATTGTAGGCTACAGTAGGGATAAACACCTGAAAAAAAAACTTTTTAACCGGAAGTGACAAACCGGAAGTTGGTAGGTTTCAATAAGATCATAGCCCGGGATCAGAAGTTATTCTAGATTTAAACTTAGAGGTGTTCGGGAGACCCCCGCCATTTTGTCCAAATTTGAAATGAATCCAAATCTTCCATTTTCAAGTAAACCTGTATCATTTGCCAATGTTTCATCAAGATCCTATGCAGAAAACTTATCCACTCACCCACCCACCCACCCACGCACACACAGACGTACACCAAAATTTTTTTGGGCTATTTAGATAGAGGATGGTCCAAAACAAAAGAAAAAATAAAATTTGAGGTATGTAAGATTTTTTTTTTCACGATAGATTGCATTACTTCACACAATTTAAAATTGTGGTGAAGTAAAAATACAAATTAAGTTTTATAGTGAACATAAATTGTGTATCTCGAACATGTGCTGTGCCAAAAGTTTATTTTTGCACCAATGCAAAAAGTACCCTACTAGTGCAAAAAGTTTTTGTACCTTACTAGAAAAATGTTGTGTGCAATACGTGCAAAAAATATGCACTTTTTGCACTAGTTACACAAATAACTATTTCGTTATTTCTCAAAAGTTTTCATTTTTTTCAAATAACTCAAAAACTAATAATGATATGGAAAAACTTCTAAAATGTAAAAATGTAACCGCTTTTTACTAAAAAATAAATGAGACACGACCATTCAAAATCTGTATTGCTTGCGAATAGTTCTTTCTTTGACCCCTTTGACAACGAAGGGCTCGAAAGAAATTTAATTTATATTGTAAACTACAAGAGAGTTTTTAAAATTTTCTACAAAATGGTGTTTTTGATGATATCCCCATAATTTTAAAGCTAGCGGATCTCCAGCTTTAAAATTAAGGGGACATTGATAAAAAACTAATCAATTTTTTCGGAATTTAGGCGCACGTACATTGAAGCACTGATGTATGTACATTTCGGAATTTTTCTTTTAATTTTGGCGCATGGGGGGTATCATCTTTAAGAGAACTGGTGCAACATAGAGAGTATGGGAAGAAATAGACAGCCTGGCTTGGCAGCAGGGTTGTCACACCTATAGACCATAAATAAAAATTTGAGATTCAAGGATTAAAAGAGATAGAAAAGATGTTCTGAGCTAACGAGCATTTTTATTAGAACACAATTCATATGAAGAAATTGTTAATTTGCGAAATATTGTCACAAGATTGATTGGGACAGAGGAGATAATTTGGTACAATGCACTGGCTGATAGGATTAAAACAATGAAAGCACTTAATGATAAGAATTTTGGTGAAATTAAACAATCCAAAAAAGATTAAGTAATTTTCTTACATAAGGTCAATACCAGTGGCGTAGCTAGCATGGGTGGCACCCGGGCGGATATTGTGCTGTCACCCCAAAAATAAAAACTGTCAATAATAATAAAAAGCCGATAAACGTAATTTATAATTTTTTTTAATTGATACAAATGAGCATTATTATTAATAAGCTACATTGGGTCATTGTTGCCCGCAAGTAATTTTTAATTAATTTTAATTTGCTGAAACTCCTCTCACACGAAGCCTCTAATACGCAAATAGTCATAAATAACTTTAGTGCGACCGTAAAATTCGGAAGAAATTCTGAAAAATCCCATTCTACGATGTATTTAAAAAAGTCTAGGTACACCCAGTTAGAAACTGTAACATTGGCCGCTTTTAAATGCTTCCTCAACCTTTGTATCTCTATGAGGAGTTCTGTTGCCGATACCTCATCATAAAAACCAGTAAATTACAGATAGTTTCAACTCTTCACTGTTCGCCAAAACCTAAGTGTTTGTCTGCTCAACCTCGAACAATGAAGCTAAATCTTGATCTGACTTCAGTATAGTTCGGAGTTCAACACTGAATCGGTCAAGACATTCCAACATGTCCTTTTTCCTTTTTAAGTTGATCTCTCAGTGTCAGTCCAATATAAGGGGCAAACTCACCAGCCAATCGTTTTTTACGTTTTTACGACGAATTTGGCTTTCCATTGGAATGTCATAGTCCTCCGATTTTTTTGCAGCAAGATCTATTGCCTCTTCTACAATGTGACTTCGTTACGAATTGACTCTATTTTTGGAACTAATTGATCAATATTCAAGCCCTTGCTTTGCAATCCAATCTGAGCACAGATATTATTTCTCTTAGAATATCATTCCAAAACAAAAGATAGCAAAGAAACGTAAAATCACATGCTACATTGATAAGGTTCTGTACAGCGCCTCTAGTGTCTACATTTTCTTGTTAATCACTTAACTTCTCAATTGCAGCCACAATCCCATCAAAATTTTCGGCCAATACTTTTACTGCAGCATAATGAGCACTCCAATGCGCTGTTAAGAGTCTTTTAACAGTTGCTTTGTTGTGTTTAATAAGTACTTTCCAGCGGCTAGTCGAAGCAGAAAAACATGTAAAAATGGCTTCCACTGTTCCGAAAAACGTTACAAAAACTACATTTTGTGCAAATGAGTGTTGGCCACATAAATTAATTGAATGATCTATGCAGCCCATAAAAATTGTTTGTTATTTTTCGCTTTAATAATAGCTTGCACTTCTCCATGAATACTACTCATAACAGCTGCATTATCATAATCTTGGGAACGACAATTCATAACATCTATACCGTCATTTTCAAGATTTTTAAACTGAAAAAAACATGTCCTATTCCCAATCGAAATGCAGTTGTCTTAACCTCACCGTGAGGCCAGATATGGTGAATCGAACTACGAGATTGATTCAACAACTGTACAATTATAAGCCGATGTAGTTGAGACAATTACATGAAATATTTATGTGAAAATAAAATATAGTTCAAATAATCTCAAATACTTAAATTTTAAAAGGATAAATTCATGATATAAGGCCAAAAAAATATGTTTTTATGGAAATAGTTATTAACTTTATTCAACTACTGTTATATTGGATATAACACTTTATATTTTAAATAAACCTCATTCTGTTGTCAGGAAAATGTTACTGAGTACTAAGTAGTTGTCCCAATTACGTTGAAATTGTTTATAAATATCTTTTCTTTGCATGAGTAATGAACTGCCAACTTCGACATGAGGTTGTCATTACTTCAATTTTTTTTCAGTGTATGAATTTCATCGCTTAAATCAGCGGCTTTTTTTTCCATGTAAAGGAAAAAATCCAAGGAATACTTCCTTGAATTCCACTTTTCTACCATTAATTTTCACATAACCAATCACTTCTGACATTTGAGCAATATGTGAAATGTCAGGTGTGCTATCAAACATAATTCCAAAATATTTAACCGATTTAATTTCGTTGACAAGCTTAAACTTTACGTGGTTGGCTAAAACATTTATGAACTCATTTTGTATATCTGGTGACAAATATGGTACTTTTGATGATTTACCATGCTCCAAAATGTGTTCTTTTAACACTACATCATACTTTGACAATATAATGTCTTTATTTGAAGAACTTTATCTTTCATCATGTTCACAAAATGCTAGGTTTTGTTTAGATAAAAACTAAATTATATCCAATAATCTGGATAAAAGATGTTTCCACTACTGTTCTATTAATTGCAATGCTGAGTCTCCTATCGTTTTATGAAATTTTAACATCATTTCCAAAGTTTTCCACTTTTCAAAATTCTCCAGATGTTCATTTGAAGTTTCATGGTCGGTTACTTTGGGATTTAGCTTCCACCACTTCTGAAATCCAGTCGTAGATTTTGTATTATTACTGTTGGTGACAGCGGCGGCAGTACAGCGGAAGCAGTATACGTATACGACAGCGGAATCAGTACAGTTTATTATTTAAAGGAGAATAAACCATCCATGACCGCAGACTTTTTTCACCATAAGGCTTCACTTTATAATACCATTCTTTAAAAATATGGTGAACATCATCTTTTATGTCTAACCCGTATCTAGATACAGTAACAAACGACCCTTCTCTATCTTGAAAATGTTCACTTCCTTTTTTATGATTTCAATGCGAACATTATCAGAGACGAGTATATTCCAATGTGATACATCTCTTAAGTCCTAAAGTGATTCACCCATGCAAATACTGTCTTCGATAGTAGAAGCATTAGCAGCATTATCACTGTCATTTTCAGTATTTCTTTCTAATTCGTCTTCATCATAGGTTATCATTATTAATTCTGTATTGTCGCTTTTACTTTCCGAAGATAAGCTAAAAGTTCGTTCGCCCAGGAAAATCTCTATCCCAAAAAAAACTCCGTTCAACGAGTCATATTATATGACAAAAAAAATTGTAAATTTAAGAGTTAAGAAAAAACTTAACTTGTATTACTGTTGATGGCTGTTTCGAACTAATTTTTTAAATTAGATGTTTCCAATCCTTGCAGAAAAAGTTCATTAGAAATTGTAATACCACTTATTCCTGCTTGATCCAGACCTCTTTTCTTATCATTAATTAACGTTCTCATGAATTTCAATTTTCCTTATTCGTTGCATCAACGTGAGAATCAGTTTCTTTTGATGAACCTTGGATATCATCGGGTTTTGTAACATATTTATAGATTTGGCCTTTCTCTGCTGGAACCCACTTTTTCTTTAAGAAGTATGAACTCCTCGTGGCATATTTATTTTTTGGGATATTCGCTAAACGAAATCTTAAGAAATATTTTTAATTATAGTATAGGTATCAGCCAAGCATTAATTCTAAATATATTTGTAGGATACATATATGTCTAGTTCATAATAAGTACACTGTGATAACGACTGAATACACCGCCAAGAAATTTAATTTATTTAATTTTCCTTGTAACAACTTATACTAAATAATATTTGATAAAATGGAATATACAAATCATATGCCTAATATTATAAGGAACTATTTAAAAAAATATAAGTATAAAATCCTAAAGATATTTTATATAAAGAATTGAAACCAAAATTAAATATCCAATTAGAATCATGCTCAATAATTTACAAAATTAAATGTGCTTTTTGTGAAAAATTTTACATCGGGAAAACCGGAAAATGTTTTAAAGGCTGATTTAAGGAATACCTTCCTAAGAAGAAGAATAAACAAAATTTAAAGTCTAATTTTGCAAACCATTTACATAGTTGATAACAATAGCTACACCACTTTTAAAAATAATTTGAAGGTTTTACATTTATGTAGCCAAGGATCTCTAAAAGAATCACTTCATCTGATGAGTTTGAAATTTACAAGGGATTTAAAACCCAACAACATGTTATTTTAAATTATAAACTTTCATTTAATTCAAATATACAAATATATAAAACTGAAAAGAAACAGTATGAGTGTGTATCTACCTTTTTAAAATTTGCAAAACTGCAGTAATTGCACAACTACCATTTTATTCCACAGTAATTAGTTTTGTGTCCATTGAAAAACGATATATTCCAATTTATTCCTTGATAAGATAAAGAAAAAAAAATTATTTTGAGATCATTTATAAACACGGTAATTTGATTGTTTATTTGGTGTTTGTAATTAATTTGTTTGAAATGTAAAACGTATATTAGATAGTAAAGTTATAAGCTAATATTTTAGAAATAATTTTGGAATAGAGACATTGTAACTCAAGGGTGCCACCCTATTGACAAAGGGTGCCACATTATCGACGTAAACCACTTTTTCTATACATTATTCACCATATGTGTTTTCAGACCTGGTCGTTAAATAATCATTCTTGCATACTAAATAATATACCGTAAAAAAAGTCAATATGGTATCTATAGGATCATTCAAAGCTATTGAGCAATTGTGGTGATGGTACTCAATGCTCAACAGGTTGATTCGATTAATATTGTTAAAATTTTATTTCACGTAATAACTCAAAAATTTTAAAAAGTAGAATAGATTCTTTTTGAACCAATAACACATTTATAGGACACATTATTATAAGTTATCACAATTTATAAATTAAAATTATATGGATAACCTGGTTAAAATGGTTTCTAAGTGATTTATCGTTGAAAACATTGTGATGGTTTGTTTAAGTTTTCTACGGTCGGGTGTCACCCCAAAACGGGTGACACCCGGGGCGGACCGCCCCTCTCGCCCTCCCCTAACTACGCCTCTGTGACCATATTACATGTATTCCTGAAGATAAAATACAAATTGTTCTCGATGCACTACATTCATATGATCCTAAAATTAGATTCACGTATGAAGTTGAACAAAATAGTGTTTTAAATTATTTGGATTTAAGTATTCATCATTTAGATAATGGAAAGGTTATTACTAATTGGTATCATAAAGAAATTGCTTCTAACCGATTACTCAATTATTATTCTACACATCCGTATAATATGAAGATTAATGTTGCTAAATCGTTTATTCGAAAAATATTTCGACATAGCCATAAAAGTTTTTGGAATGATAATTTAATAAGAATATTTAACATACTTCGTATGAATAATTTTCCAATTAAACTGATTGATAAAATGATAAGTCAGGTTCGTAATACCAATTCAAAACAAATAGCTAATAGTTATGCTTATTTGTCACTTGATGAAACTGATAATAATAATATTACACCACCTATTATACAACGAAATCAATATGCATCTTTAACTTATGTTCCTGATTTAAGTGAATCACTTTCACGTACTTGCTCACATTATATACCTAACATAAACATCGCTATGAGGCCTCAAAATAGAAATAGTTTTAATTTTACTAATTCTAAATCTAAAATTCCTAAGGGACAACAAAGTGGTGTTGTTTATAAAGTTAATTGTGATAACTGTGATACAGCATATATTGGAGAAACAATACAAAAATTGGATATCCGTATGGGCCAACATAAATATGATTCTAGCAAAACAATTTATAACAACAATGTTTCTGCTCTAGCAAAACATTTGATAGACAAAAAACATATGTTTTAATTTGATGAAGTTGAAATTTTGATTAAAGAAAAAAATAAAACTAAATTACAAATTCATGAGGTGTGCCAAATGATTAGAAATGAAGAATCAATATGTTATTTTAAAAATGACAAAAAAGACTTTTCTAATAACTATTATAATTTGATCAAAATGTTTTAAAAGTTTTATATTAATAATGAGCTCTAGTACTAGATTTTACAATTTTTTAGTTTTAACGTAGTAACGTATGTTAAAATTATATTTTACTTTTTGTTTATTGTTTTTATAACAATGTCAAATGCTTTTTTAATTTTTATATTATTGTTAATATATTATAATCCTGAAGATGGGCTTAGCCCGAAATATATAGATTTTTTAACAATAAATTTACATTAATTCAAAAACGGGTTTAATTGTGGAAATACAAATACAAAAATAATTCTCAAATTATTTGATAATGCAAACTCAGTCATTCTTTCACCATTAATTTTCTCTCCAACCGATACATTTCGGTCTCCTTAGATGGATTTTCTTCTGAGTCTAAACTAATTAACGCTGGTGTACCTCAAGGCACAGTATTGTCCCCAACCCTATTTTTGATTTATATTTACGAATTGTTGAAAATCACCAGCAACCCAATAAATAGTTTTGCAGATGATAGTACTCTGCACCAGTCGTTCGAGCCCCTTCCTTCAAAAAGTAAAATGCACGAACGAATTAATCCTGCCCGGAGAAATGCTGCCATAAACGTGAATAAAGACCTAAAAAAAGTCGCCGATTCGAGTGAACAAAACCTGGTCAATTTCAACTCTACCTAAAGACAGCTGTTGATTGTTTCCAGATCAAAGACCGAGTTCCCCAAAGATATTTTATTCAGTATGTGTAATGAACGAATAAGTGAATGTCGTCCCTGTATGGAGTACTGTTTTCAAGTTTGGGGTGCTGCTTCTATTTCCATCTTGGCCCTCTTGGACTCTGTTCAAAAGCGGGCTATACGAATTGTGGGTGATCGAGATTTGACATCAAAACCTACAACATCGTCGCACTGTTTCTAACCCCGTTGTTTTTTACAAATATCGTCATCAACAGTGCTCAGATGAAATCAGCAGCATCATGCCTCCAACTTGTTCTTACCCCCGTCTCACTCGGCAATCGGCTAGCGCAACTAGTCAAATGGTCGAGATCCCGCGCTGTCATACTGGCAGATCGCAGAAAGACTTCTTTGTTCGAACTGCATACAAATGAAATAGCTTGCCGGAATCCATAGTCTAAGGTGATTCAATCAGCAGAGGTTTAAAAAAAGCGTTCATCAACACCTTAGAGCACAACTTGTTTTGGGACCTACGTCTTAAAAGGTATTTATGTATTGTTGTGACACATATTGTAAAGCCTATAACACAACACTTTTTTTGTAAAACAAAAAAAAACTACTCAAAAACCTCTCCATTTAGCGCTTCAAGAAAATATTACAAAATCAAAAATTCATATTTCTTTCAAAATTCCAAAAATATTCTAAAAATTAAAATAAAATCAAAAATTTAAACTTTTTTTAAAATTCTAAGGACATTCCAAAAATTATTACAAAATCAAAGATTGAAACTTTTTCCAATATTCTTAAAATATTGCAAAAATTATAACAAACTCAAAAATTGAAACTTTTTCCAATATTCTTAAAATATTGCAAAAATTATAACAAATTCAAATATACAAATATTTTTCAACATTCCAAAAATTATAATAAAATCAAAATTTAAATTTTTTCTAAATTTTAAAATAATTGCAAAAAATCATAATTCAAACAAACTTTTGACTTTTAAAAATTCCAAAAATATTTCAAAAGTTATAACAAAATCAAATATACAATTTTTTTTCAGAAGTCAAAAAATATTCCAAACATTTCGGGGTTTTTGTGAGCAATTAAACTCAAGTAACTAAGGAAATAATTTGAATTATGTATTTCAATTCAAAGGTATTGTTGGAAATAAATCAGAAAAAAACTATGTTTTTCCCTTTTACGTGTTTCGGTTTGGATTCGAACTCATAACCTCATCAGTGCCAGAATGAGTTGAAATCTTTTGGCAGACACGCCATCCACTTCGTCACCAATGCGATGATATTTTGAAGTTGAAACTTCATCATCACTCTATTCTCAACTGTCATTAGACTCCTATTTATCGGAAATGTTTTAACATTATTTTTGGTTTTTTTTTTTCCATTAAATTTCTAGACAGTACTATTGAATTCATAGAATGTGTAGTATTTCTATTATACTCAACATTCTAAGTCACGAGTGTATAGTCATTATTGATTGCTTCCAAACAATGCGAAATCAATGAGTGACACTTGCTCAATTATTGTCAAATATGCGCTTGCGTATTAGACAATATTTTGGGGAATTTTAATTATTCGAGATTTTTGTGAGCAAATAAACCCAAGTTACTAAGGAAATGGCAGTTGAGAATTCAACTTAAGTAAATAGAGTGATGGTGAGGTTTCAACTTCAAAATATCATCGCATTGGTGGTGAAGTGGAAACGGATAACGTGTCTGCCAAAAGATTTCAACTCATTCTAGCACTGATGAGGTTATGAGTTTGAATCCCAACCGAAACACGTAAAAGAGAAAAACATAGCTTTTTTCTGGTTTATTTCCAACAATAACTTTGAATTGAAAAAATTCAAATTATTTCCTTAGTTACTTGAGTTTAATTGCTCACAAAAAGCTCGAATAATTAAAATTCCCCAAAATATTGTCTAATACGCAAGCGCATATTTGACAATAATTGACTAAGTGTCACTCATTGATTTCACATTGATTGGACGCAATCAATAATGACTATAGACTCGTGACTTAGAATGTTTACTATAATAGAAATATTACCCATTCTATAAATTCACACAATAGTACTGTCTAGAAATTTAATGAAAAAAATATAGAGGGGCTGAAATTTCCAGTTCTGAGATATCAAGACTTCGGTTTTGGTTAAGGATTTTGATATAGTTTTGGGCATAAAACTTTTATGAGGACATTGTTTCTAGTTTTGGGCAGCGATGTATATCAAACATAAAACTCTTTGTTAAAGCACATGTATTTTTTTATCTCTGTTTAGAAATTTATCACAAAACTGACACATCAATACGTTGCCGCAAACATATAACACATCATAAATTAACATAATTTAGTGAAAAGAGATACAATTAGCAAACTACTCAAAAACCTCTCCATTTAGCGTTTCGAGAAAATATTACAAAATCACAAATTCATATTTCTTTCAAAATTGTAGAAATTAAAAATATTGTAGAAATTAAAAAAAATCAAAAATTCAAACTTTTTCCAAAATTCTAAAAATATTCCAAAAACTATAACAAATTAAAAAACTTCCATGTACAATTTCAAGTCATAAAAATAATTAATTTTTTTTTCCAAAAAATTGGCTAAAAAAGTAAATCAAAATCATCTTTGACACACTTGTCTATATTTTTTTGACAAACTTATAATGCCATAGTTCTCAATAATAGTAACAAAATTTCATGTCATACAAATAATTAATTTCATTTTTTTCCCAAAAATTGTGTAAAAAATAAAATGAAAATCAGTCTTTTGACACACTTGACAACATTTTTTGACAAACTTCTAATGCAATAATCTAGATTTTGGTCTCACATACCAATCCCGACCATCAATATTTCTCCAAATTCAATGTTCGTAACCACTTAAAATGAACGTTTTTTAAGCAAAAAATATGCAAATTTCCTTGTTTTGACCCACTTGACGATTTTTTTGTCACACATCCGGTACAGTTATCGAACACATCGTTCTTTCGGCTCTTACCATTGAGTATAACTATTTTAGACTCAAACATTTTTGAAATCCCTTCAGCTGTTTTCTAGATTTCGTCGGTTGTGACGGTCGGCAGACAGACATACATTTTTTTTGAATTTTTTTGAATCAGTAGGTCCTAAAACGTCGAGAAATGCCAAACAAGTGGGGGTAAGAATTTCACTTTTGGCACATGAATGCAATACTTAGGTTTTTTCAAAACCGAAGTAATTCCAAAAAATATTACAAAATCAAAAATTGAAACTTTTTCCAAATCAAAAATTCGAAATTCAAAAAACTTTTTCCACAATTCTAAAAATATCGCAAAAATTATTACAAAATCAATAATACAAATTTTCTTCAAAATTCCAAAAATATTCCAAAAATTATAATCAAAAATTTAAACTTTTTCAAAACTCTAAGAATATTCCGAAAATTCTTACAAAATCAATAATACAAAATTTACTTCAAAATTCCAAAAATATGTCAAAAATTATAATAAAATCAAAAATTTCCATGTCCAATTTCATGTTCGAATACATATCATGTCATACAAATAATTAATTTCGTTTTTCTCCAAAAAATTGGGTAAAAAAAATGAAAATCATTCTTTTGACACACTTGACAATATTTTTTTCACAAACTCATGATGCAATAATCTAGTTTTTGGTTTCACATACCATACCCGACCAGCAAGATTTGTCCAAATTCAATGTTCCTATTCGTAATCAGTAATCACTTAAAATGAACGTTTTTTAAGCAAAAAATACTGAAATTTCCTTGTTTTGACACACTTGATGATTTTTTTGACACGCTTTCGGTGCAGTTATCGAACACATTCCATTGAGTGTACCTTTTTTTAGAAACAAAATTTTATAAAAACCCTCCAGCGGTTTTCTAGTTTTCTTCGGTTGTGATGGCCGGCCGGATGGCCGCCAGACAGACATATATTTTTTTAATTGCTTTTTTAGAATCAGTAGGTCCGAAAACGTCGAGGAATGCCAAAAAAGTGGGAGTAAGAATTTCATTTTTGACTCGAGAATGTAATACTTAGGTCTTTCAGACCGAACTAATTAATAGCCGTGTTTTGTTATTTTAAACGGATCTCCTCATAAATATAGTAATATATACCATACATACTTAAGCTATTAAAATAAAATAGTTCATGCTTTTAAAATTATGTAATGAAATTAATGATATGGATCGATTTGAATTTAATGATATAGCACTGTACGCTACGATGCCACTACGCACCGTGATTATTTATGCACTTTACCTCGGTATGTAACATATTACTTCTGCAACGTCCTGCTGTCTTAAGCAAGCAACACCTTTAGTGTTGATGTTTTTTTCTATTTTTCGATAGATATCACTAAAAAGTGTAAATATTTAAAAAGCCAATTAGCATCGCATATCAAAACTTCATTAATAAAACTACAAAATACCAATACATTGTTTAGCAAAATGCTCACTGTCACCAAAGAGTATAGTCTTTGCTATATATGTACTGTAATTTCTAATAACAATAAAACAAATTATTTAGATGATGTTTATTTGTTTAACAATCAAATTAAACAAGAAAAATTTCTGTTTCAATACTAATTTTAATGAAAAATTTTTATTTACAATTTACATTTGTATTATTTATAATCGAACTTGAAATTTTATCTAATCGCGTTTTTAATGTACATTCTTACATTTAACGTTAAGTTAATTTTCTTAATCTTAATTCATTGCATTGTTGTTTTTCTTCTACATTTATATCTTTGTATGCTTTAGGGAAAGTTTATTTATTTTATTTTTATTAAAGAAAATTTCTTTCACAGAACTAGTTGGGTAAAAGTTACTATAGATAAATTTTTTATTAAAATGTAAATCGAAGAAAAAACTGGTTAGAATCATGCTAATGGTTGGTACTTGGTAAGTACATACACATGTAATTGCATTTCGTTCGAAAAAAGAAGAGATGAATGAATGAAGAAAGATTTAACGATTAAAGATTGATTTTTATTAAACGTTGATTTGAGTTTTACGGTAGAGTGAAAAAAAACAATAAAATTATATTAAGTTATAGTTACACCAGTATCGATGGTGTTATTTTTTGGGTTTCTTTTACAATAAGGAACAGAAAGTAGAAGTTTTAATTTTATTTAAGTCGTAAATCAAATAAAACATCATCCATTAATATATGGATCTATTATTTAATTAGTATGAGTGTTTTATTTATGAATGAGTTGGACATGATTAACAAGCAAAATATAAAATAATCATTATTTAGGCTGTTTGGATATCCGAAGATACTATATCAGCTGGCAAAGGCGGGCATCAGAGAAAATGGAAGCAATGAGTGAAAGAAGAAAGTGGGGGATTCCATAATTTGAACTCTCCATAAAATAAATTGGGCCGTATCCTAGCTTAGGAGCTATTCTTAAAATTTTTTTTTTTTTTAAATATTTATTTACGTATAAACAAGTAATTATTAATTAAAATAAACGTGCGCAAACACTTAAAAAAAAAAGATATGAGCATTTGAAAAAAAAATATTTCATACAAAAAAATTTCAAATATGGCAAGCAACATAAACAAAAATAAAACAAAATTATTGAACAATTTTAGTAAATATAATTTTATTAATATAATAATTTTATAATCAATCCAAATCATATTGTAAAAGTATAACATCTACATCTCGATAATCAACATCGGTCTCTACAGATGGTTGTACGGGATTATATAACTCCCAAGCCATCTTATAAAATTCAACGGTTGCATTCAATTTTTTTATGCGATACAATTTCATGAAAATGTATTTCGCTAATAAAATTAAAAGCATCATAAAATTGACGCTTTAGCACCGCGCCATGAAGCTTAAATTTTATTTGTATGTGCCCCAGTTTCCGGATCTTTAAAATTTAACAAACGGTTTACCTTAAGATGGATGAATGAATCCCTCATCTCCAGGGCAATCATACTTTCCAATAATCAGAGATAATAATGGTTTCCGGCAGTACCCACTCTTTGATGATCGGCACAAGTATAGCCGAATTCCGTTTTTCTACTGGCACCATGAAAACTTTACCAGTATCTTCTTCTATTCCTCCGAATACCTAAATAAATATTTAAAATATGTTATTTAAAATTTTTTCAATTTTAATTTAACATACACTTACCCACTGTCATTTCACTTTGTAGCCTTTATTATATTTCCTTTTTCCGAATTTTGATTCATCTATCTGCACCATTTTCCCCTCACCGCCGATTTTTCCTTTTTAAGGCTCATCTTATTATACACTAATTCACGACAGAAAGGTGACCAATCAGCAACCGTGGCTTTATTTATCTCTAATTGTTTCACAATAATATGAAGGGGTACATTATCCACCCACAGGTTAACAAAACCTAAAATTTGAAATAGTGATAAATACGACCCCCCGAAAATTCCAGCTCTCAAAGATATCAATCATATCAAGATAAAGGCTTTTGTTTAGGTTAGGCAATTTTTTGCTCACATCTCCATACGTAGTCATCACTTATAATTAAAAAGTTTAAACATTAATTCAAAATTGTAACCTAATACAATATAACATGAAATAACATATTATATACTTACCACTTAAATAAATATGGAACCAACTTAAGTAGATAGTTACAATTAGGGCACTTGTAATGAGGTTCCGCCGGAATAAATTCCCACTGTTGAACTTGTTGAAACCTAGCATCACCTCTTGTGATATCATATATTTTAATCAAATTAAGCATTAATGCGATTAAATTAAAAAATTTAAATAAAAGATTATTTTAAAAAAAATAATTATATTATTATTAAAATTTTAAAGAAATTTTGAATAAACAAAACACTAATTAACCAGAAGATTCCAAACAATTTTCAAAATATATTGTAAAATGTCGGTTATTTACAGTTGGATCAATTAATTGAAGTTAGCCATGATGAAAATTAATCAATTATTAAATTTAATAATTAAAAGTACATAATATTATTTTTCAAACAACTTTTATTAAAATTTTAAATTTCAGACGCGTTTCGGATATAAATATCCATCATCAATGAAAATCGTTCAATATTTAAATTTGAATGGTTTCTCATTCTAATGTTTTAAAATAAAGGTAAGGAACAATAAAAACTTTTATAGTTTTTATTCAAATTTAAAAAATTGTTTTTTATTCTAATTTTAAAAATCGAAATTAGCAATGATGTAAATATTTTCTTGGTAGTTCATATTTTATAAATGGCTTTTATTAAAATTTTCTTTCATTCGCTTCTGCGACCCTGCAGACCTTCGATTAATAATAGCACTCTCCCCCACCCCCTCCCGCACCCATCCATTCATCTGATAGATTACTGTTTTGTTTTGTCGGTGAAATATTTTAAGATATTTTATTTTATAATATATTATGTTATTTATTTTTTTTCATTCGTTTCTGCGACCCTGCACACCCTCGATCAATGATAGCCCCTCTCTCACTGCTTCCAACGTAATGTATTTTAGTAGGAAAATATAACTTTAAAATAACTACATAAAGCATAAAATACCAATTATCAATATTGATTATTTTTTTATTTATTATAATTTTTTTGTTTACAATATCATTAATTGATTTTTTTATTAATTATACATTTTTATTTTATTATATTATATAAATTAACAATTGGAGTCGACAAAATCTGAAATTCTAAAAAATAATTTGAATTTTTTGTATGAAATATTTTTATTTCAAATGGCCATATCTTTTTACTTTTTAACTTCCCGATATAGGAAGATATTGTTTTTGGGTCGATTTTCGAAATCGGAATTTTTATGATATCTTTACGTTTCATGACCTCCTAAAGCTTTTTAGACTATTTTTAGCTGGCAGTCTGTATGTGTGTGTGTGTGTGTATGTATGTGTGTATCGGTGTATGTAGACAAATTTTTGTCCAACGCTTTCTCAACAACGGATTGGTCGATTTCAACGAGCATGGTCGCAATCGATGTATCTTGGCGTAACTTAAATCACAGTCCTTTCTAGCGAAAATAAGTTATTTGTTTTTTAGTGGTTTCCAAAAAACTGAAAATCATCTCTTGCAAATATCATGAGATTAAATAATGCTATCAAAGTCATGAACCTTCCATACTGTTTGTCATTATGTCAGCCATTTATAATGACATTTGTATAAACAATTGCTATCTTACTTTTTGAGTTTTTTAAGAAAATGTGAAAAAACTACGTGTTATTTTCGTTACGCAAACGCATGATATCTAGATTAAAATTTGGTATGTAAATGAGCTGCAGACGCATACGAACTTACTTGAATATCGAAGATCTAAGTTATTTTCAAAATTTGACACAACGTTCAGAGGTTAGTGAGTGGATCGCTTGGTCAACTGTTCATTTGAAACTTCAATAACACTCATTTCTGGCATTTAATTTGGTTGAAGCTTGGTGCATAAAGTTTTTGTAATGTTTATAAAAACACTTCCGGTTATCACTTTCGGTGGAGTATCTTATTTTTAATCTTTCTTTTAATCATATCACAACAGCCTACAGTTGAAAAGTGTTTTTTACTAATCTTTGATAAAACGTTTCAGTTAACATGAGAAAAATTAATTAGCCTGTCAGGTATCTATCAAACAAATGCTGGTTTTTTAACTGACCAATATGTTAGGTTGACATTTTGTTTGTTTTTTTTTTAATATTTTTTTAGCTTCCCGATACTTTATTAACTTCCCGATATGGGAAGCTATTGTTTTTAGGTCGATTTTCGAAATCGGAACTTATATGATATCTTTTCGTTTAATGCCCTCCTGAAGCTGTTTAGACTATTTTTAGCTGGCAGTCTGTATGTGTATGTGTATGTACAAAAATCCACCTGGAACCCGACTTTCCAGGCGACCGCGGGTTCTTTCCGGGTAAAAACATCTTCCTTGCTCTTGTAGTCCTGTTGTATCCCTGCAGTACCACCAATTAAGGCATTCCTTCGCAGGGCAGGGGTTGAGTGTAGTACTCTCTCGATTAATATGTGTTGTCGTGGTTTCGCTGTGTAGTGTTGAGCATGGCTGCTCTTCGTTCGTCTTGTCTCAGTCGTTTCATCATACTTGTGATGATCTCATTCGCTATGTCCCAGTTGTCTTTTGAGCTCAGCATAAATTGCATGAGGCTATGCGGAGTGATTGACTCTCCCATATGCTGCTCAATAAGTCTTCTCGAATGTGCAAACCTTCCGCATTCGATTAGCACGTGCTCAGCGTTCTCGGCCTTACCCTCACAGTAGAGACAGTATGGATCCGTTACGTGCTTATACTTGTATAAGTACTCACGGAAACATCCATGGCCTGAGATCATTTGCGTCAAATGATGGTTGACATCACCGTGTTTTCTTGATGTCCATGTTTTTATGTCAGGGATCATCACAAAGGTCCATCGTCCGTTGGTGGAAGCTTCCCATTTCGCTTGCCATTCTATATGACTGTCCATGTTGAAGTCTTCACGTGTTCGTCGGTCCCTATTATTTCGTGTTGCTATACGCAGAGCCGATACCTCTTTTGCTGCAATATCAATCGGCATCCTACTCGCAATAACATTTACAGCCTCGTCAGACACCGTGCGAAAAGCACAGCAAATGCGCAACGATGTCAGTCTGTAGGCCGTTTTGATAGGTCTAACATAAGATGGCGTTTCCACCGCTGAGGCCCATATGGGTGCCGCATACATCAATATGGATGTGGTAACGCTACCGAGAAGCTGTCTGATCGGTTGTCTAGGGCCGCCAATGTTTGGCATTAGCCTTGCAAGAGCAGCCCCCACTCGTTTGGCTTTGTCACCAGCGTACATCAAGTGGTCTCTAAAGTTGAGTCTGTGGTCTAGAACGACTCCAAGATACTTCAGGTGCTGGCCAGATTTTATGATCTGTCCACCAACCTGGATATCGATACTTTCCACCACTTTTCTGCTACTCATTAGTACGGCTTCCGTTTTGTGATCGGCCAACTCTAGTCCTTTGCTGTTCAGCCATGCTCTAACGCTGGTTATGGTCTGGTTACAGTTGCTCGTAATGTCCGTAAGGTTTTTGGCTACGACAACTATGGCAATGTCGTCTGCATAGCCGATAATCGTTGTTTGTGCCGACACACGTACTCTGAGAACACCATCGTACATGATGTTCCACAGCAGGGGTCCAAGGACCCCGATCCTTGGGGTACTCCTCCTGTTATATTGTACTTCTTAGGACCTGTTTCGGTATCATAGACCAGAGTTCTTCCCGTGAAGTAGCTGGCTATTATACGTAGCAGGTAGTCAGGTACATGCAGTTCGTCTAGGGCTCTCATGATTTGGTTCCAGTTGGCAGAGTTAAAGGCGTTTTTAACATCCAGAGTGACAACAGCACAATACTGTTTATCACCTTCTAGCCATCTTTTACCACTCAAAGCTTTATGCGCTATCTCACATACTGCAGATATTGCATCAACGGTAGAGCGCTTTTTTCTGAAACCAAACTGCCGGTCAGAAAGGCCCCATTCGCCTTCAGTATGTTGCTCAAGTCGAGTACCAATAATTCTCTCAAAGATCTTTCCAGTTGTGTCCAGCATGCACAGTGGGCGGTAGGACGAGGGTTCTTCTGGTGGCTTGTCACCATTCGGTATAAGCACAAGGCGTTGGCGCTTCCATTCCTCAGGAAATATCCCTTCTTTTAGGCACGCAGTGTAGATATTTTCGAATACATTCGGCTTCTTCTTTATCGCTGTTTTTAAGACGATATTTGGGATGCCGTCTAGACCGGGCGTGCTATTAACGGATAATCTAAGCAACGCGTTTAGGACCTCTTCGGTGGTGACAGCCGAAATTGAATTTTCGTCAATTTGCAGCTCACGAGGTAGGGAGAAGTCAACGTGGTGTGGAAAAAGGCCCGACACATTTTCAGCCATTATATCTGGGCACACTGGTGCAGCTGATTAAACACCCTTGAGTTTAGTAAGCACAATTTTGTACGCACTTCCCCATGGGTTATTCTGAACTTCATCTATAAGACACTGGAATGATCTGCTCTTACTATTAGCAATTGCTTTCCGCAATTCTTTCCGCTTTTCGCGAAAATCATTTTGGAACTGCTCATAGTGCTCATGATTTCTCCTTCGTGTACATTGCCTCCGGAGTTTGAGGCACTCTTTTCTCAGACGGGCAATGTTTTCGGTCCACCAGAAGACTGGGGACCGTCCATTACCGTTGCTTTTATGCGGCATAGATGCATCACAGGTGCTTTTAAGATATCTCGCAATAAATTCTGCTCCTATCTTGGCACCACTCTCCGGTATTGGCATGCATTCAACCATGTAGTCCAACATCTCCGTGTCCAACTCTTTGATTTTCCACCCATTTTGCTGCGCCTTCCGCTTGACTTGGCGCCTTTCAAACCGCTGTGGGGGTTGGGTTTCAAATATAATAGCACGATGATCACTATGCGTATACAAATCAGACACCCTCCATTGTGCTCCTCTCGAGAGTGTCCCACTTGCAAAAGTGATATCGATAATTGAACTTGCTTCTCCTTTATTATATGTCTCTGTGGTACCATGGTTGAGCAGTACCAGATCAAGTTTGGCAAATGCCTCAAGTAATGCCCTACCTCTAGGGTTAGTACGTTTACTTCCCCATTCAACGGCCCAAGCGTTAAAATCACCCGCAATTACGATGGGTGATTTACCTCTGACGTCTGTTACTAGTCGGTTAAGTGTCTCTTCGAATTTGTCCAGTGGGGTGCTAGGAGGAATGTAGCAGCAGTAGAAGTGGACACCTTTGATTTTGGCATAGACAAAACTCTCATGCTGACGACTAGATCTGCGTTCAAAAGGGAGAGCATTGCAGGTCCAGATAGCAGCTTTGCTCGTCCTGTCTTCAACCCAGTTCGCATCGCCAACAGGGGTTCGATATTGTTCGCAAATCAATGCCACGTCCACTTTCTGATCTCTAACGGTTTGTGTCAGTAGGTCCTGTGCCGCCTCGCAGTGGTTAAGATTTATCTGGATACACTTAACCATGACGGGCAGAAGTCGGCTTTAGCGCTCTTTTGCAGGCTGGACATCTACTGCCTCCTGTAGAATGCCCATTAGTCCCTGTGGCTCCCGGCAGGCAAAGAGCACATTTAGGGGGCTCTTTGCATCCTTTTGATTTATGTCCTGTTCCTCCGAATCTAAAACATATCCCCGTTCGATCCACATCCCTTTTACATTGCCTTGCTACATGACCGTAATCAAGGCATCTGAAACAGCGTGTTAGAGTCTATTCGGATGTGTCCAGACGCAACGAGCGCATGCGCTGATCGTTCAGGGAGGCTGATTAGTGCCGTCTGAGTCCCGTCTCGTAATGTCCTTAACGATTTGATTGCATTTGTTTGGACAGACCCAATTGTAGGAAATTGTGCCTGGATTGCAATGCAAATATCTTCTCTCGTTGTTATCTCGTCTAAGTCGCGACACTCTATAAGAGTTTCTTGGCACACCGACCCAACACTCCCGAGTCTCTGAGTGCTAGCTCTGTGTGCTCTTTAAGCTTTTGATTGTGTTCGCCTTTTTTAAGTTCAAGAAGCAGCTCGCCCTTAGCTGTCTTCCTAATCTTGGTGACACAATCCCCGAGCTCTTTTAGTTCCGGGTTCTCTTTCATTTCTTTGAGCATTTGCGCATAACTTTTTTCACCGGACCTAGATATTATTAAAGCATCCGACCGTGGTGCTCTTTTCGTAGGTTTGCGTGGTTCGTTTCGCGTAGGCTCAACAGGACGCGTTTTTTTTCTCCTCCTTTTACGTCTTCTTACGTGTTGCCACTCGGTTTCGGATGTTTCCACAGGGAGCACGTTTTGGTTCGGGGGCTCGGCCTGCTGTTCTGTTGATCACGCTCTGCTCGGATCTTGATCTTGGTTCTTTTAAGACCTTTCTAGCCGTTTTACTTTTTTTCCGGCGAGGGCAGTTGTGCTGTCATGTCCTCACCATTTCCACTTCGTGTTCTTTTTGATTTTTCATCGACGCTTGGTTTCAAGGTCGGTGATGTTTGGCACACTTTGTTCACCTGTGGCCTGACGCTTTGGACAACAGTGAGGTCATTCACAGCAGATTTGTGCAAATCTTCAATTTCATTAACCAGGTTCCTAAACTTAAGGTTAATAGATCGTGTGTTCGACATAACTTTTTGCAGCTCATTAAGTTTACAGCTAACCATCAATAAGGTGTCTATGCCATTGCTGCAGACACTTTGTGTACCTCCTACTGGTATCACCTGGTTGGTCGCTGATTGTTTTGGTATAACTGCCTTCGTCGTGATATTTAATGGTGATCCACTGACGTTCTTTTTTTCCGTTGTACCTAGATCCGGGTGCTCGGTAACGTTTTGGGGTGCGCTTCTCGTTGCAGATGGCGCAGGAGGCATATTTGGCACCATTTTATTGTTATTGGCTTGCAATCCAGCGGAAGTGCATGGACTGTCGCTCAAGCTAACGCTCATTTTAGTTGGTGACCTTACCATCTTATTGCTCTTGGCAAATGCCTGCTCTGGCTTCTTCTTGTCACTTGTAGTACTAGCTGATACAGCGGCCAAGTTTACCACCACTGTATCATTGCAGTCGCTGGATATCGACGACTGGGAGCCTGCTTACTCAATCACTGCAGTCGCCGGCACTGGGGTACCTACTCCCTGCACCGTAAGTCTTGATCCTAAATCACCCTCCATGTTGTTTTATTTTCGGAGTTTTTTTTCTCTTAGCATTTTATACCTACTGCCAGGTGGAAATAACCAGCCGCTTCTAACATGAAGACAGACGCTGACCAGTGAGCCGCCCACTGTGGGACAGACGCTCGTGGATTTTTGTTGCGCTCTTGGTTGGGGACTGCTTATTCGCGTATTCGCAGCTCACCTACATACAACATATCAGTATGTAGGCCGTTCACTATCCGCCACCTGTGACCCCCACAGTAGCCTGAAGCTCAGCCCTGTGTATGTGTATGTGTATGTGTATGTGTATGTGTATGTGTATGTGTATGTGTATGTGTATGTGTATGTGTATGTGTATGTGTATGTGTATGTGTATGTGTATGTGTATGTGTATGTCTATGTGTATGTGTATGTGTATGTGTATGTGTATGTGTATGTGTATGTGTTTGTGTATGTGTATGTGTATGTGTATGTGTATGTGTATGTGTATGTGTATGTGTATATGTATGTGTATGTGTATGTGTATGTGTATGTGTATGTGTATGTGTATGTGTATGTGTATGTGTATGTGTATGTGTATGTGTATGTGTATGTGTATGTGTATGTGTATGTGTATGTGTATGTGTATGTGTATGTGTATGTGTATGTGTATGTGTATGTGTATGTGTATGTGTATGTGTATGTGTATGTGTATGTGTATGTCTATGTGTATGTGTATGTGTATGTGTATGTGTATGTGTATGTGTATGTGTATGTGTATGTGTATGTGTATGTGTATGTGTATGTGTATGTGTATGTGTATGTGTATGTGTATGTGTATGTGTATGTGTATGTGTATGTGTATGTGTATGTGTATGTGTATGTGTATGTGTATGTGTATGTGTATGTGTATGTGTATGTGTATGTGTATGTGTATGTGTATGTGTATGTGTATGTGTATGTGTATGTGTATGTGTATGTGTATGTGTATGTGTATGTGTATGTGTATGTGTGTATATGTATCGCTGTATATGGCTTAATTTTTGCCCAACGCTTTCTCAACAACGGAAGGCTCGATTTGAGCGAAAATAATTGCAATCGATGTATCTTGGCGTAACTTAGAGCCCAGTCCTTTTATAGCGAAATTAAATTATTTGGTTTTTAGTGGTTTCAAAAAACTGAAAATCATCTCCGGCAAATATAATGAGATTTCATCCCAATGTTGTGAAGCTGATTCAAAATTTTCTATTCAACCGATACATCGAAATATGAAGTGGTTCAGAAACAATTGAATATGCCATTTCATTAAAAAAAAACCTGGAGTTCGTTCTAAATTCTGCTGGCTTTAATCTTCAGTAATGGGCCCTAAACTCCAAACAATTTCTAGGGTCGATGTATTAGACGTGATCAAAGACAAAACTCATAAGGTATTGAGAGTACATTGGAACTGTGAGAATGAATATTTCATGTTTAAGGTCAACATGACAACTGATGATTTTTCACTAGCCAAACGCAAATTATTTTCGGAAAGTCATGGTTATTCGATCCACGCGGCTGGTTATCACCCATCACTTTTGCAGTTAAATTTTTTCTATAACAACTGTGTCTGTTATCAATTGGTTGGAACGATTGCTTTACCAGATGACACTAGAATCACATGGCTTCATATAAAGCATAAGTTGAAGCACATGGAACCGGTTTAAATGCCGCAATGGATAGAGGTCATCGAACATCTGTAATCAAAACTGTAAACGTCAAAAATACACCTTTATGCTCATGGACAGATTCAGAAATAGTTCTGCATTGGTTATCCAAGCATGTATGTCTAATTACCGATCCATCATGGTGTGGTGGCGTGGTTTAGATTGGCAAAAAGAACAAAACCAACCTGAGTTCCTCACTCAAACAGTCATTGTAGAAAATCACATCCTGGACTCGTTGTTTGACAAACTGTTTGATAACCGAGCTATTAAGCGTACTCTGGAATTTTGCATTCGATTCAATTAACTTTAGATAGTCACAATCGCATGAGAACCAGATCACGGAAATCAATTAAATCAAATCATCATACTAATACCGCCACTCACATATTACAATCTGCTCAAGAACATATTTGGAGATGGGCTCAGTTATCAGGGTTCGAACAAGAAATCAAGTTATTGAAGGCAGATATACCGATAAAACAAAGTGAGATCTTATCACTGTGCCCATTCCTTGATGATGCAAACATCTTACGTGTCGGGCTCATCAACTATGTCACGCTATATTGAACTTGATGCTGTTTTTCAAAGGTCGAAGTTGACTACGCAGTTGACTAAGTAGTAAGTCGGAAGGTGCTCTAGGTTGCGTCATTTCAGCATTTTCAGAACCCTACCTGGATCTCGGAATATTGCAGGGATCCAAACACGAGCTTTCGGTCGACTTGGTATATCCTCTACATTATCCACTTCCAGTTTGACACCAGCATAAACCTCTTCTAGAAAACTAACCACCTTCCTGTACAGCGTCAGAAACTCAAGGTCGGCAGATGCTATCAAATTGATATGACCCCGATCGCAAGGACCGTCTCGGCGAACCGGGATCAACCCGAAATATTCACTGATAACTTTCACAAAGGTATCAGGTACTGACATTACCACCTTTCTCCAGTTAACTGGTGTGGTTCACCCACGATATCACTAAAATATCTTTCACCACATCAATAAATATCCGGCTGCCATAACCTTTAGTATTTTAGGGGTCGTTGGGGAATCCTCTTGTGTTCTTCGCCTTTTAGAATAGCCTAAGATAATTTGATAAAACGTTGCACCTTTGCAATGGAGTTGATGAAAACTATTGGGATACTTCGATGAAACGTGGTGCTTTTCGTTGTTTACACATTAATTGACAATTACAAATAATATTTTTCACTTCATTTCGGCGATAACGTCTCTGGTGTTACCGAGACTTAACCGACCAACCTTGATGATTTGAGAACAATAATTTTATTCGGAATAACTTAATGTCCCAAACTTCTAAATTTATTGTATTATTATGTACGTCAACTTAAAAAGGGAAAAATAAAATATTGCCCTTCAATCGTTTTCAAATTTAAGTGTTAAATAATTAATTTTAAAAAATAAAAGCTCACAAAAATAAGAAAATTCAATTACATTGATATAATTTCAATTTATTCAAAATAATTTGTATAAATATTAATATTTTCATCATTTAAGTTTATAATTAAAACTTTCTTTCAATAATTTTATCGATCTCCGACTCTCATATTGAAAGTTTACGCTTAATATTTCTAATCAATAAAGAATTAATTTATGAATTATTTGAAAATTCAAAAATGTTAAATTATTTATGCAACTTATTTTCATATCTGAACACATTATTAAAGATAACAAGATAGTTTATGAAAACTTTATGTACCCTAAAATCTTTTAGTTCTTCAAATGATAAGAAAGAAAAGACGATTAAAATTTAAAACTAAAATGAACTCGTTTTCTTAATTAAAACTCTCACTCGATAATATTGGTAAAAAGAATAAAAGGAAAAATTAAATATCCGCCATAATCAAATTAATTTTTCTTAATTAAATAAATTATTCATATTCATTGACAAAGTTAATATGCTTGCGAAATTATTTACAGTAGATTAGATTGTTGTGGGTTAAAGAAATCGAATTCAAACAATTGATTGTTTTTATAGAAATATTTGCATGACTAATTTTTTTTAATATTTTCTCAACAGTACAAGGTGATAAGTAGTTGTGATTATTATCAGCTAGGTAATTTAAACAAAATATCCGATAAAAAAATTGAATTTATTTATTTGGTAAGATGAATCACTTAATGTTCTATTCAAAAAAGTGTAATATTTGTATGATTTTATCAACCCAATCTCATAAAGTTGAATTTATTATTTATATGTTTAACAAAATATTATAACAATAGAATTAATTATGATTATATCTTGTTATGAAATATTGTGAGCTGATGTTTTGTAAATTTGAATTTTGAATTGCCCTGTCCTTTAATGTCACCGCGGCTACGCAGCTTTATAGTTTGCAATTTGTTTCGACGTTTGATCCAGGGCTGCCAAAATTAAGCGACTCCAACTTCGACTCCAACGTTTTTACGGATTAATTTAAGGCGAGGCGTAAGTCGGCATACTTTATGAGTTACATCGATGTTTGGTAATAAATTTATTCTAAGATTCTAAGTTTTTGACACATAATCGAAAATGTACTTGACAGTTCTCACTGGTATTATTTACAAAAACACAAATGGTTTTTACTACTAATTAATAAATTAGGCGAGGTTTATGAATAACGAAGATGAGCTTTTAACAGAACCCTTGACGTTCATTTCAATTCCTTGATGCCAATATCATTAAAACCAGCTTCAAACTTGGTTTAAGTTAACAAAAGAGTACGGCAATAAAATGAACACCTTATCAGGTTAGGTTACAAACAGAAGCAGTCATACAGCATTACAGATCTTTTGTGATACCTCACCTAACACCAACTTATCATTTAAATTTAAACCATACTATCTTATAGAATTCAAGCATAAGTTGTGGTATGCGTTAACAATCTCGGCTTAACATTTTCAAACCTAATAACACATTAACATAAAAGGATTAATCAATTAAAACGTTATAACAAAACCTCGCCCATTTGATAAAGATTTTGAAGTTTTGGAATCCAAACTTCGAATTTCTTCCATAATGATTTCAAGGTTTAGAAATTCATTTATTATAACGAAACGGGACAAGCCCACCCCGCTCATAGTAACCTACTTTAAGTACCTTAATTATCTGTTCCGTTTAAAACAGGACTATTGAAAGTCTATTCCTAGCGAAAGTCAATTCTTTTACTGAACAATTGTTTCGAGTATATCAGTGTGGTTTCTGACAAGGCCGAGGTACCACCGAACTTACCTTTCAGTTTATATGTCATTCGCCAAAATTTGCGACTTCACCCATTTTCTATAATAAAAAAAGGGTAGGCAAACTAACCACTTGCATATTTTGTAAAGTTTTTGTCCAAAAAAAATGAAAAAATATGCTGGCAGGAAGCTCTAGATATTCATGCAATCGAAATTAGTCAAAATAGGACGCTTGCTATGTTAAAATTTATGGCCAGTTCATCGACCATCACAAACTGTACATACAAAACGAAAATATGCTGCCATTCCTAGATCCGTTGCTCGATTAAGCTAAAACTTCCCACCTTTCAATTTGTATGTCACTTATTAAGATTTGCAACTACATACTTATTTTTCTGGATTAAAAAGAGAGTTGGCTAATGAAATGAAAAAATATGCAGGTAAGAAGCTCTAGATGTGTAATTGAAATTAACCAAAATACAACGCCAAGGTGATATCTTTTGGTGAAAGAATTCTATTCAATGAACGGTAGCACCTTCAAACTTAATTTTGAAGTGTTTCTAAATGATGGCACTTTTACATACCAATTCGTACTTTAAATTTTTGATGTTATTATCATTTTTGGAATATTTTTGGAATTTTGAAACAATTTTGTATATTTGATTTAATTATAATTTTTGGAATATTTTGGAAATTATGAATTATGAATTTTTGCAATATTTTCAGAAATTTTAAAAAAGTTTGAATTTTTGAATTTGTGAATTATGAATTTTTGCAATATATTCAGAAATGTGAAAAATTTTCAATCTTTGATTTTGTAAGAATTTTCGGAATATTTTTAGAATTTTGAAAAAAAGTTTAAATTTTTGATTTTATTATAATTTTTAGAATATTTTTTTAATTTTGAAAGATCTTTTGCTTTTTTAATATTTTTTTGAAAATTTAAATGGAGAGGTTTTTGAGTAGTTTTCTGATTGTATCTTCTTTTCACTAAATTATGTTAACATATGATCTGTTATAATTTTGCGGCAGCGTATTGATGTTTCGTATTAGTTTTGTTATATATATCTAAACAAAGATAAAAAACTTTAACAAAGAGTTTTATGTTTGATAGACATCGCTGCGCAAAACTAAAACAATGTTCTTATAAGAGTTTTTTGTCAAAAACTGTATCAAAATCCTTCAGGATTCCAATCAGGGTCTGATCCGACAATCCTAATCAGGACCTGCAGCCAAATTCTGTAGCTGTGAAGCGGTGAAGTGATAAAAATTTCTTCGTTTCTTTTCATTAAAAAACTTATCACTTCACCGCTTCACAATTACAGAATTCGGCTGCTGATAGGGCAAAAGCATTACACTCATGATCAGGGCCCAATCAGGCTGCCCTACCAATGACTGATCCAGACTAGGGAAAACCTGATCAGGACCTTACTTGAGCCCTTAAAAATTTCTGCTCGGGTTCCTGTATGCAACACAGCTTTAGGCATCAATTGATGTAAAAAATGGATATAAACTCAATAAATTTTGAGATCACCATAAGTTCCGAACTAGTGATGAAAATTGGAGGTAATAATATAAGATAATTGACACTGTTTGCGTTGGCACTTGGCGTAAAGGGCCAGATTCAGCTGCAAGAATGCTTGAACAGCACAGCTGTCAAACGTGCTTGTATAGTAATTAAACAAGCATTTTGATAGTGTATGGTAATGATTGATGGCTTGTTAAATCTTGCAAAAACGTTTGACGAAATATCAAACATGTTTGATTTTTATTTGGAAGAAAAAGTTTGATTGTGTTTGTATTGTTATGGTTGTCAGCTTGTTACGTTTCTTTTTTTTAAATGTATGACATGATAATTTCGGGACGAATCGAAAATATAAAAATTGTAAGTGATTTTATAAATTTTGAAAGCTTTGCTTGATTTTTATCCACTCACTAAATCCACTCACATAAAAGCATTTTTGCAGCTATACAAGCACGTTTGACAGCTGCGTACAAGCATACTTGCAGTTGAAAGAGCCCTCAAGTTTTCAAATAACATAATGTCAATCTTTTGTTACCTTTAATTTAATCAATAGAACAATGAAAACAGTATGTTTTTTATAATTGCGTAAACGAACAAGAGATTGACATTATGTTATAGTTATTTAAGTATTAAGGGCAGTTTTTTTTTATTAATTAGTTAGACATGTTTAGCACACTAAATATGAAATATTCATTATTCAGACTCTTTGAATATCCGAAGGTACCTTGTCAACTATAAAGGAAGGAGATGAGAAAAATGGAAGGAAAGAGGATATAGGGACAACTATATACTAATTGTTTTAAATGACGATGTACATTTTCTTTAAATGCCTGAGGGGAAAATTCATCGGAAAATACAGAGGAGGGTATTGAGTTCCACAACTTGGCCACTCTATTAAAATAGTCATTCTGGAAGGAAACAGTTCTACAACGAGGTATTTGTACAACAAATGGATGAGATAGCTCGGTAAGAGTGTTTTACCGATTGAGGATATATGTTTTGATAATGTATCCGAAATCAGTAATACTCTTAATGCTCAAAATGCTTATTATATTTTTTGCACGATCAATAAAAATTCTATTAAAATTATTTAACTAATAAATTCATTTTTAAGTTTTAATGTTTTAAAGAAAATTTCTTAAAATTCCATTTCAAAATACTAAGCTCTGCGTTTCATCATAATTCTTTAAGGTTTTTTGTTGCAAAACTACCCGAGCAGAAATTTGTCAGAGCTCATGTAAGGCCCTGATCAGGTTTGCCTTAATCCGGATTAGGCATTGGTATCAGGTCAGCCTGATAGGGCCCTGATCATGAGTGTCACGCTTTTGGCCTATCAGGTCCTGATTGGGATTACCGGATCAGACCCTATTTGGGGTAATCGGATCAGGCCCTGATTGGGATATCCGGACCAGACCCTGATATATACTATTCATATATTATATACTTTTTTTTTTTTTTTTGAATAAAATGTGTTGTGTTATAGAGTTTACAATCAGTGTCACAACAACACATAAATACCTTTTAAGACCTAGATCTAGACCTAGGTCCCACAACAACTGGCGTTCTAAGGTAATGATGAACGCTTTTTTTAAACCTCTGCGGGTTGAAGTCCCTGAGACCAAGGATTCCGGCAAACTATTCCATCTGTATGCAGTTCGGACAAAGAAGTCTTTCTGCGATCTGCCAGTATGACAGCGTGGGATCTCAACCGTTTGACTGGTTGCGGTAGCCGATTGTCGAGTGGAACGCTGGTAAGAATAAGTTTGGGGCATGATGCTGCTGATTTCATCTGAGCACTGTTGATGACGATATTTTTAAAAAACAACGAGGTCAGCAACAGTGCGACGATGTTGTAGGGAATCAAGTTTTGATGTCAAAGTTCGATCACCCACAATTCGTATAGCCCGCTTTTGAACAGAGTCCAAGGGGGCTAAGATGGGACCCAATAAACGAATGCTTTTACATTTACCTATTGGTTCATCACACATACTAAATAAAATATCTTTCGGGAACTCGGTCTTTGATCTGGAAACAATCAACAGCTGTGTTTTGGTAGAGTTGAAATTGACCAGGTTTTGGTCACCCCAATCGGCGACATTTTTTAGGTCTTTATTCACGTTTATGGCAGCGTCTCTCCGGGCGGGATTAATTCGTTCGTGCATTTTACCTTTTGAAGGAAGGGACTCGAACGACTTGTGCAGAGTACTATCATCTGCAAAACTATTTATTGGGTTGCTGGTGATTTTCAACAGTTCGTTGATATAAATCAAAAATAGGGTTGGGGACAATACCGAGCCTTGAGGTACACGAGCGTTAATTAGTTTAGACTCAGAAGAAAATCCGTCTAAGGAGACCGTAATGTATCGGTCAACACAAATACAGAAATGTACGCAAATTACGTGAATAAACAGAAGTGGAAACAATACGAATGAAAAAATGAAACTCTGGCGACCCCTTTTGCGAAAGAACCGCGCTCAGCACGTCCAACCCCCACAATCATTCCCATACGCCCACACACTCACGCTGCATACACGCTAACGTTCACCCACCATTCAGACTGCGAGGCAAGACAACCAAGCTCCAAGACCCGCAGCGAGCACCGTAGATGGTAGCAATTAGAAATAAGTTGTATTGCTGCCATCTGATGAATCTGATACAGTTCGTAAGCCACTGCCATTGCTGGTAAACCGAGAATCAAATCTTGGAGCACGGGAGAACGTCACACGCTATATTGAAAGTCTTCATTATTTATTTCCTTCTTCTTTATTAATAACACAAAAAAATTTTTGAAACCACACGCAATCACCACAAATTACAAAAAAAAAATTATTTACAGCTTCAAAAAAGTTATAATTTATTTGTAAGTTAACTAAATATTTCAAAACCAATTTAATTAAATACCTGTAGTTTACAGTTGGTAAATGTATAATATGGTTAATAAACATAAAACATGACAAGAATTTGTTTTTTTTTTGTTTGGTTTTCATGTTATTTGGGATTGATTTTTTTAATTACTTAAAAATATAAATTAATAAATTTAGGTAATATGATTTAATATAGTAAAAAAAAAATGTATTTGGAAAACTAAGTATTACCTCGGAGCAAAAATATTTTGATTATAATCATTTCCAATTTAGACTGAATGTGTCTTGCTACACGCATCGCCAGCTCACACACACACGCACCGACAAGCAAGCCCCCAGTCAATCACTTGTACACCCTTTCACGCGCATTCGCACTTCTACGCTAGAAAAAGTAATTAAGATAAACAAAATTCACTCACCCCATGATTATAGTATATCCTCCAGGCTTCAAAGTCCTAAGGTCTTAGCCCTCCATCAGCATTGAATCATCCCACACGCAAAGTATTATTGGTAGAACTGTATAAATCCGATGACTGGTTGTATAAAAATTGTACAAATAGGATGTAACAGTTGCGCCGCAATAGCTAGGCGATTGATGACCAATTGATACCAATACTAGGTAAGTATTGATATACATACGATGTACAAGTTGATATAAATACGAGAAAGTTGCGCCGCAATAGCTAAGCGATTGATGCAAAAAATTGTATAAATAAATGTTGATATAAATGCGATGTTTATTGCGCTGCAATAACTCAGCGATTGATGATAAGTTGATACGAATACGATACAAGTTGCTACCAATACGATGTATAAATTGATATAAATACGTTGTACGAGTTGATATAAATAACAATTGATATAAATACGATTGAAAAAAAAATTGATACAAATACGTTGTATAAGTTGATATAAATACGGTGTAAATGTTGATAATTTGATGTAAATATGAAGTAGAAAATGATATAAATACGCTGTATAGTATATTGCGCTGCAATAACTCCGCAATTGTTGACAATTTGATATAAATACGATGCAGAAATTGATATGAATATGAGGTATGTTGCGGTTGTATAAAAGTGATATAAATACTATATATGTTGCGCTGCAATAACTCAGCGATAGATGACAAGTTGATAAAAATACGATGTAAAAATTGATATAAATACGTTGTATAAAATTGATATAAATATGGTGTAAAAATTGATATAAATACGATGTAAGTTGCGCTGCAATAACTCAGCGATTGATGATAAATTGATATAAATCCGATGTAAATGTTGTGTCGTAATTACTCAGGCAACTACTGATATAATTGTATAATTGATTTTTATTATGTAACAGCTGTTTTATCGCTAACACAGGATAACACTCAACATTGAATAAACGTGTAATTTTGATTTGTTTCAATAATTTTATTTAACAGGTTTTTTATACAACCATATATAACGCTAAACTTTTTATACTAAACTTTTTGTGTTACTTTTTGTGTTATTAGCGAACACAGAATTGGGCTAAACATTTACCTTATTTTTTTTTTAAATTATTGGTTGAATTTTTCCAATCAAAACTTTGGACGAACAACAAACATAAATCGTATTTTTTCTTAGTATTAATACATTCTATTTACACCATAGATTTGTACTCATGAAATTCACTACAGTTAATAAATTATTTAAATTCAAGACAACGCTCAACATTTTAAAATAAACAATAATTAATTTAATTCAGAGCACATGAATTTACACAAAATTGTATTCGCGTTCGACAACATGAATATGTCACCAAAAAAGAAACAAAATGGCAAACAGCTGATCTCGTAAGGAATGCTAATAGACTAAGAGACAAAAAATCATATATCCATCTCTTATATAGGAATTTAATATCGAAAATTCGGCTACAAAGTTTTTTTGAAGTGAAATTTATAGAATGTTAGTACATTTTCCGTTCGAACAAAATACTGATTGTTACTGTGTAATACATAAAATTGTAAGATAATTTCACGAAATAAGTTATTTCCAACGCATTTGGAAGAAATATTAAAATGGATTAAACGTAAGTTTAACCGATTTTATGATGTTTATGTGTTATGAAATAATAGCCCACAACAGTATTACAGTAAAATTTAGATCTATAACGGAAAGAAAATTGATAAAAAACAGCCATATAAGAAATATAATACGTTTCGAAGACAATTACAAAACTGATTGTAGGATAATAATTTTTAGCTATTGAGACGATTGGACATAGATGCACAGCTATTGGAGATTTGAAGACACTTAAAGTAATTACGGTTAGTGTCCGGAGATTTCAAATCCATGCAGTATGGTGAAGCAACGCTGGTGAAAACGCAGTGTGAACCAATAATAGGGGGTTGTAAAGGAAATATTATTGTTGATTGTTTTGTGCTAAGAACAAATTTGTGTAACGGAAACTATATGAAAATATGACCACAGACTGGGGACGAATGAAAAACCATTGTGAACTACGTGTGGTAAGCAAAGTTATGAATTATGAGAAAACAGACATTATATAAATCTGGAACTTAACCGCTCTACGTTATCATACTCCAGTCTACATAACAAGTTGGCATGCCAGACACGATCGAATGCCTTGGAGATGTCTAAAGCGATAACGTATGTTTCACCACCTTTATCAAGAATGCTGTTCCAACAATGCGCTACATAGTTTAATAGATCGGTGGTTGATCTTTTGTTTCGAAAACCGTATTGGCTGTCGGCTATTAAATGATTTACTTCCAGAAATTTTGATAGTAAAGCTATTGGACTATAATTTGAGATATCGGATTTCGGTCCCGATTTTGGTTCTTGGCATGTCAACTTGATCATCAAGCTCGTTGCGTACTGTTCCCACAGTCGTGAAGTTTCCGTCTAACCGACGGACTTTTTTTCTGAATCTAAATTAATTAACGCTGGTCTACCCTAAGGCTCAGTTTTATCCCCCACTCTATTTTTAATTTATATCAACGAGCTCTTGGAAATTACCAATAATCCGATAAATAATTTTGCAGATCAATAAATCGCGCCCGGAGAAGCGCTGCCATAAATATAAACGAGCACACAAAAAAATTTTATGGTTAAAATGATCAAAAAGAACCATACTTTTAGAGAACCATTCTTTGGTGATATGTTAACTATATTTTATAGTTGCTACGAACCATACTATGGTGATAGATAACCAAATTTTATGGTTGTTATTATAGAGACAGAATCATACTATGATTATAATTAACCACATTTTATGGTTCTCTAAAATATGATCAATTTAACCATAAAATTTTTTTGTGTGAGGACCTAAAAAAAGTCACCGATAGGGAGACAAACATTTGCTCAATTTTAATTTCACCAAAACACAGCTATTGATGGTTATCAAGACCGAGTTCTGCAACGACCTTTCAATTAGTATATGGGACGAACAAATACCCGAATGTGAAAGCATTCGTTTTTTTGGGAGTCACAATTTACAACGACTTACTCTGGAACGATCATATAATAGCGAAAGCAAAGAGAGCGACAAGAAAACTCGGCATTTTCAATAGATGTGGCACTGCATCTCGTATAGCTATACAAATTGTGGGTGATCGAAATTTAACATCAAATCCTACAACTGTCACCATCAGTGCTCGGATGAAATTAGATCCATCATGCTTCAACCATATTCTTTTCCACTTTTTACTCGTCAATCGGTTTGTGCAAACAACCAAATTGTTGAGATCAGTCACTATCATATAGTGACAAAATGCATAGGTATTTCTTTGCCCGCACATCGTACAAATGGAATGATTTGCCCGAAACAATAGTCTCGATTGAATTCAATCCACGAATATTTAAACAAAGGTTCATCAACACATCAGAACGCATGTTGTTATGGAACCTAGGCCTTAAAAGGTTTCTATGTATCGTTGTGACACATATTGTAATACTTATTACACAACACTTTTTTATTAAGACAAACAAGCGGAAATTTCTAGGCGTGGCTCCTAAGGATACACCCCCATCCCACTAGTAAGATTTTAATTTTTGTCAAAACCCTTGATATTCAATGGATAATTGTCTTTTAGCATAGAAAAATCATGAACCTATAAAAAATATAAAAAAATTTTATGCTTCACAATGATATAAAGTTGTTATAATGTCTAGGATACGCTATATATAAAGACATTCATAAAAACCGGGGCGCTATGAGAGGGCATTATGAATTCATAACGCCCGCTATTAAGACCCTTAAAAGCTAAATAAAATTATGTTTGCTATAATATTGTCCGAAAGGTAGCGAAATCCTGAAGGGTAGCGAAATCCTAAATTCGACGTCCACGCCGTGCTGCCTGGGTAATGCTGACAGAATTAGGTTGGTGTATTGGAGACAAGCAGAGTAAAAACTGCTTAGTCAATGACGCTACATCACGGCGAATTGGCGCCTTACAACCAATGCGACTCAAGCGTCTGTTCTCCATCTCAAAGGCGGCTTGGAGCGGGCGTCTGTCTTGAATCAAGCGGCTCGCTATATAAACGTGTAAAAAGGTTGTTTCTGGTGACCTTAATATGCAGAACGGACCCATTCACGACAATTTGGGTTGGGCCTAAGGTTAACACCCTAACCCCGGAAAAAAACTAATATGTTAAATTTGGTGGTAATATTGTCCACAAAATGTAAATAAATCTTATTAAATTTAAGCTAGTAAAATATTTTTATATTTGTTTAAAAATGTTTAGCAATATTTTAGTTAAAAAATGTTCATTTAGTTTTCTAAAACTAAAACTATGTTTTTGTCATACGCTACAAAATTTAAGAGAATTTGTTTACATAACAACGTACAAACAACAAATAATTATTTTAAGCTTCAAAATAGTTATTTTCTTGGTATACTAGGATACATTTGTATATTTTTGCATATCAATATGGCTAACAAATTAAATTCTTTCTTAGTTTTTAGCTTATTAAGTGAAGCATAAAATCTTGTATGCACCACTGACGTTACTGGGTATTACGCCCATCAAGCGACATCCATCACTCGGGCTGGATTACGTCACTTTCCGGGCGCAATAACCTACATAACGCTCTTGGTACATAAATAGCTATAAAAGAATTTAATTAAAACACTATTCCATTGTTTGCATATTTGCAGAACTCATTATTTTTTGCATATGGCGTCAAATAATCAAGCTTTGAATGTCGAAGGTTCTAGTATTTGTTTATAGTAAAAATAATCTCTGTTCAATCATTGACCTCTCATCAGATTGTTACCTATTGAAGCAAAATTTGGGCAAGAAATCAAGCAATTACCCATCACTTTTTCATAAGAAATATATTTGCTTGCCCATTAAAGTCATCATGAATCATATTGAAGTCACATGCTCGTCTTGATTTCATAACCTCTTCCAATGATATGTATAGAAAGAGTTCTTCTCGTTGACGGTCTTAACTTCAGTGGGTGCATGCACGGCAGTGAGAGAAATATTGTTATATGTTTTACGGAGGTCGCAGATCGTTTCATTGACCGAGATGAATTTGAACAGTAATGATATCTATCCTATATTTCTCAGCCTTCGTTTCTAGACTCATAAAAGAATCTGAAGCACTCGGGCGGCGATCGTTCCGATTCGGGACTCTGATTTTGGTGTGTTTTTGGTATGATCTTTTTGTGATTTCTAATTTTTACTATTAAACTTGAAGTAAATCAGTCACCAACTAAGAAGGTGTATTGAACACTTGTTGGCAAGCCATGGATCCGACAGGAACTGTTGAACGGGCGTAGGAACAAAACAACAGTTCATGCAATTTATGCAACATTAATTTGGTGATCTAAAAACGTATAAACAAAATTGCTCAGCTTTTGTTTTATTTGATAAGCTTTGTCAAGCTCAACTTATCATGTTTATTGAAATTTTTTATCAATACTTTAAAATATTACTGTCTACCATTTAGCAATTTATAAACCACTATGCCTCAATTTACACGATTTTTTGACTCCTAGGTAAAATAAATTCAGAAAATCGTAGAAATTGTTAAAATGCCAACACACTATGACTAACAACTAAAAAAATAACAATTGTAAATCCGCGATAAATTGGCTACGTGTTAATTTAGCGATAGTTGTATTTTAAGGTAGAATTAAATATACACAATAAATTTTGGTGGTTTTATGTTGTTCTTATCAATGTCCTAAATGTTCCTCAACACAATCAGCTACTATATAATGAAACTAAATAAGTTTATTAAATAAAATAAATTGAATTTAAAATGAAACTATTCACTTTAGTAATAACTGTTTCTACAATTTTATTTGCTATTTTTCCAAATGCAAATACAAGATTTTCAAGAATAGTTGGTGGAGTACGTTCAGATCCAAATGAGTTTCGATATATGGTAAGCACATTACAAAAATTTAAACAACTTCAAATATTTTCTAATGTAACTTATTGTTGTTATAGGTCTCGGTACGATGGAATTATCGTCAACCTAGTGTTAGGAACGATACACATCATCTTTGTGGTGGTTGTATTTTAACAGAAAGTTGGATTCTAACTGCTGCACATTGTAATTTACGCGGAAACGCACAAGGCACATTAGAAGCAATGGCTGGAGAAGTAGATTTTGATAATGAACAAAATGATAACTCACATAAACAAGTTCGCATTATCAGTAACCTTATCAACCATGAACAATATGAAATTTACGCACAAAAATTAAATCCATATGATATAGCTATAGGAAAGTTGGATTCACCATTCTTCCTCAATGAATTTGTGAGTGTGATCAATTTGCCAGTTAAAGATAGTGTTCCAACAGGGTCTGTAATTTTTTGTGGTTGGGGTTCCGTTTCGAGAACGAACACTATTATTAGACCACGGTATTTACAAAAAGCTGAATTGTTAATAACAGATCTTGATCAATGTAAAGCAATTTATGGTGATGCCGTTATCGTAGATGAATCAAACGTTTGTGCTGGTGATATGTCTGGAGAACGTGCGGTATGTATTGGTGATTCAGGTGGTCCTTTAGTTCAATTTGTCGATGGAGTTTTAACCCATGTCGGAATCGCTTCGTTCGGAGCGGTACCATGTGGCGCGAGGAATCGACCTGGAGTTTTTACTAAAGTTTCGTTTTATATAGATTGGATTTATTTGAAAATAAATTAAAAACGTTTTTAATCTAATTAGTTATAAATAAATGTTAAATATGTAAAATAAAAAACATTAAATATTATTCTTGAAAGTTTAAATAACATTAAATAATATTAAATATTGAATATTATTATTCAAAATAAAATTTATATTTCAGGTTTGCAGGGAACAAATCTTAACTATTTATTCCAAACCCTGAGGACAACACCAACCTAATGTATCAGAACTTTTAACCATAGCATTGTAAATGAACATAAATTATTAATTAGTATTCAATGCTTTCTTACCAAAATCTAATACAATAGGTTGGCGTAATGATTCTGAACATGAATAATTCTGACCACAATTTTCTAATACTTACAGCCTCTAGTGTTGTCCGCAGATTTATCGGTTTGCACCTTTTGAGTAAAATCAACTTGAATTTATCCACCGCTTTGCAATAAAGTAGCATATTTTTTTTACCTCTAAAAAAACATATTTTAAAAAAACAAAATCACCGGTTGTCCGCAACACAATTTTACGGTTTTCTTTTGGTGAGATCAACCAAAATTGAAATTTAATCCATCATTTGTAATAGTTTAGGTTATTTTTTTATTTCCATACTTCAATGCAATGTCGATATATAAAGTAACGATAACAAGCAAAACAATGGAGTGTGTTCCATTTGTCGGGAAGAAATTTCTACATTAACTAATTAACTCTATCTCATAATGATTGAAATCTTTTACCAGCTGTAATGAACACTGATCCTGATAGTGCGATAACTATCAGAAACATTCGAGGAACTACGTGCCTTGTGAGGTTTAATTCCGACTAGCTTCAATCTTACGGATTCGAGTCGGTATTTCCTCAGTCCAGTACAAATGCAGAGTTGTATGCAAAAAAAACTAATAAGAGGACTAATAACAGGCTTTAAATGAGTAAAACAATGAACTGGGACTCAAACGACCCCAAAAGACGTAGGAACCAAGACTTTCTCACACAACACTTCAATCAAGTTTTTACATGAAATCAATAATTTAAATTAATAAACTATTGTTAAATTGAATCCACAAAACAATCTTTTTAGTAAGTATATTTATTTATGTCACGTTTCGAATATTAAATATTCATCATCGGTACAAAAAATATGACTAAATCTAAATAAAAACAATTATTCATTAAAAAAAAATAAATATGTCATTCCCACGCAAATTTATCTAGTAAGTCATCTTGACCAACTTATAGTAAGCAATAAACTATGATAATAAATAATAATTCTTTCAAATGATACGGCAATGGCCCTCGCGATAGTTGTACATAAAAAATGATGATGTAATATTAATATTCTTTCAAAAGATGCGCCAATAGACCAGGCGATTATCACCTCCTTGATTTACATTTATAATTTTCTTAACATAATATACAGACTGTTTTCCATCAAAATGTTCTCTTACTAATACCTTTTCTGCTTTACTTGATGCATAATAGTATGTTACTTCGCTTCAAATTATAAATAGAAATGTTACAAAGCTGTTGTCCCCGTATAAATTAATTTGTCCGGACAACTTTCTTTTTCATGAATCAACGCGAACAATACAAATTATCGTCTTTTTATTCATATCTTTCACAACCCTGTTTGAAATTATTTTTTGTTTGCATCGATTGCTGTCTCATTTTGATATGATGTTGATTCATAATTTTTTAGTGTTTTCATATGGGTTTTCATATGGGTTTTCATATGGTACCTTGGAAAAAAGTTATTATAAAAAAAACCAAAACGCTTAATTTTTAATTGTTTGATCGATGATAATTGCTTACATTATACCGTACGATAGCGGTATCAATCAAAATTGATTGAGGTTTGGGTGATATTATTATTATTGTTCAACAATCGCTCGGACCAGAGGCGCAATATTTTTTTTGACAGCTTATGTTACTATTTTCATTATTATTCTTATGCAACAATCATCCGCACTCGCACCATGCACTTCTTTGCAATAATTTGACTACACTTTTGCCGCCTCTAGCAATTGTAATAGGCGACTTTAATGTTTATATTCATAATGTTGGATATCCCACTATTTTGTACAAATAAATTTGCTCGAAAAATGTATGACTGTGAACCAACAACAGTTAAATAGCTTCAACAATTGATGATATCTTTTCCATTATACATAATTAAAATTCAAACCCACGTAAAACTTTATGAACAAAAATTGTTTCTTGTATATATTATATAAGCAGAATCCTCTGGGCACTTGACCAACTTTTTTTGTTAATATTGTCAAATTATCATGATTATTTGAATTTTTTATCATCATTTGAAAATTTATCTCGCTACCATTTACTAATTTATAAACGACTATCCCTCAATTTACACAATTACTAGTATCTTAGGTAAAATTAAAAACTTACATTTTCGCTAATCAACACAAACAATTAAATTTCTGAATTCGCGTTAATGTTAAAAAACGATTAATGATTCGCGCGTTAATGATTCGCGCGTTAATTGAGGGATTGCTATATTTTATTGTAGAATTAAATATCACAATAAATTTTAAAGGTATTATGTTATTCTTATCAATGTCCTAAATGTTCCTCCACGCAGTTCGTTTTTTTTTTTTTTTTTTTTTTTTTTTTTTTTTTTTTTTTTTTTTTTCGAGTCAATTTTTAAATATAAATAAAAATTTAATTTCTTTTTCGATATATATTACTTTTATTTACTTTTATAATAATTTTATTTTATTTCAGTAAATTAACTCAATTTTTCTTTAATTTAATTATCTTTTTATCTTGTTTTAGGTGAGAAATTTTACATAAAAAAATTATTTATTTAAAATTGAAGGTCTTGAAGAGTATACTGGAATAAAGTGTTTATAGCTGGAAAGTAATGCAATTTTTGAAATTTCTGGATTAGAAAATCAACCAGAATTAAAGTGCTTATAAAGAAGCAAAATAAACAAGCTAAAACACACCAGAGGAAAATTTCAAGTAGGAAATTTCAAAATAAGGAATTGTTTTAAGAACATTTTAAGAAGTTGTTTAAGTTAAGTTATATTTTATTTGAATTTAAATTTAACTTTTAGGTTTCAATTATTTTGATGTGTATATCAATTTTTGCGTTTTATTGATTGTTTACCTTCCATTGTTGAATTGTTGTTTTCGATTGATAGTCTTGACTGGAAACTTAGTCATAGTTACAAGTTTTTCATTGGTCTTGACTTTTAGTTGAGTTTTTGTGAAGTTATATTATAATTGGATCTGGGATCCAGTTATTGCCAAGGATATTTATATATATTTATTCAAAAAGGAGAAAAAAAAACAAGCGTTTTAACAGAATATTTAGTTTTTATTTATATATTAACAATTTAGTGTACAATTGTTGTACATAATCTGTTAAATTGGAATTGTTTATTGTAAACATAATATAATAAACAATTCGAAATATTCGTGGACGGTAAGGTACAATAATTGTTTATTGTTGACTTATGTTGAATTGTAGTTATTTTATTAGTTTCGTTGTTAGTTTTCTTGTGGTCTTGTTGACTCAATAACAGGTTTTAAGTACACTTTATGTATAGTTTCCTGTCTTTGAGTTACATCTTGTTTTGATGTTTCTAAAATAATATTTTGTTTACAATTTCATAATTTTAATTGTCGATTTTAACAGTGAACCTAGACTTAGATTCAGGTTGTCCAGCTGTTGAAGTAGTCAATTGCAATTTCAATTTGAGTTTGTTTGTTTTCGCATTACTGTGGTTTTCGTATGTATGTTTTTCATTGATATTTCTCTATGAATTAAAATGGCAAAATTATCTATCAGCTATGCGAACATAAGAGGATTGAATATAAACCTTAATTCAGTCCATCTTTTTCTTGAAACTATGAAACCTGATATTTTGTTTTTAACGGAAACGATTATCAGTGCGCGTGCTGTGACCTTAGATAAAAACAGATACCTTTGTCCCAATTATGAACTTGAATCCTCTTTCTACATTAAGCATGGAGTTTGTGCTTATATTAGGGATACTATACCATATGTGAGATTAAATAAATTTGAATTAAATGCAAAATTTCACAATATGGTGTCACTAAAAATTAGTTGCCCAAGTCAAACGCTGTTTGTCTTTGGACTTTACCGTTCACCTAATTCACCTGAGAACTCTAATTTATTTCATGACTTATCTGAGAAGATAGATAGGTTGGTTGAGTATCCTAATGCAAAGTTTATAGTTCTTGGAGATTTTAATGTCCACAATAAAGAATGGCTTACATACAGCTCTAAAACTGACGAGGTTGGTAGACAGGCTGAGTTGTTTGCTCTTTATCACAATTTTACTCAAATAATAGACCTGCCAACCAGAGTTCCTGACATTCCTGGTCAAAGTAGTAATTTACTTGATTTATTTTTGACAAACGATCCATATCTGGTTCAATTTAAAATATCAGAACCATTGGGTGGTTCAGATCATAATTTGATCTCCACACAACTAAATATACAAATTCCAAAACAATTTAAAGCGAATCCTCGCAATGTTTGGGATTACAAAGCTGCGGATTGGCAAGGACTTAAAAGTTTTTTTAGATGTTTTCCTTGGAAACGCTATTGCCTTACCGGCCAAGACCCTGACATAGCTGCATCAAATTTTTCTGAAACTGTAATTGATGGTATGCACAGATTTATTCCTAATAAATTGATCATTCCAAAAACTGATCTATGGTTTTCTAGTAAATGCAAAAAAGCTATAAAAGTTAAAAAAAAAGCTTTTCGAAAATTTAATCAAAACAAAACCGATGAAAACCTTAGACAGTACCGTAAAGAGAGAAATTTATGTCGTAAGTTAATAGATGAAGAGAAACATCTATTTAATAGGAAAAAAGCATCTAAATTCGCAGAAAATCCGACTGGTTCACGCAATTTCTATAAAGCCGCAAAGGCTGTCCAAAGCAACTTTTGTAAATCTTCCCTACCGCCTCTTGTTAATAGAGATGTCCCTATCATTGATCCAAAAGAGAAAGCTAATTTGCTTGGGCATTATTTCTCTTTAAATTATATTTTTAAAGAACCTAATTTCCAGCCTAAACCTATTTCTAATGTTTCTTATAAAATGAGGCGGATAATTTTTCGGAAAAACATTGTTCGAAAAATGCTTTTGAAAATCAATACTAACAAGGCAACAGGCCCTGATTTTATTCCTCCGATTATACTTAAAACATTTGCTAGGGAGCTAGCACCAATCCTCACTAAAATCTTCTATTTGTCATATAAGAAAGGAATTTTTCCTGAAATTTGGAAAATGGCTAGTGTACAGCCAGTTCCAAAAAAGGGCAGTAAGACTGATCCTACGAATTACAGACCCATTTCAATTTTATCGGTAGTTGCTAAAATTTTTGAGAAATATGTCAATTTTAATTTAATGAGCTTCTTAGAGTCTTCCAAATTAATTAATGAGAGACAATATGGATTTCGAAAAGGAAGAGCGACGGGAGATTTGCTGTCTTTTGTCACTCATATCTGGAACAAGTCGCTTGAAAACTTTGGAGAAACATTCGGTGTTGCTCTTGATATTTCCAAGGCATTTGACAAAGTTTGGCATAACAACCTAATATGCAAATTGAGATCCTATGGTTTAGACGAGCAGCTTATATCTTGGACACAGAGCTTTATATCTGATCGAAAATTTCGGGTCAATGTTGACGGTGTATCATCGAATACTTTTTCAACTAATGCAGGAGTTCCTCAGGGTTCCGCTTTGTCACCAACTCTTTTTCTTATCTATATTAATGATTTGTTGGACTCAACGGTTCATCCTATACATAGTTTTGCTGATGATAGCACGCTTCATGCGTCTCATGAAGCACCTAAATTATATACACCCTTAGCGCTTAGTGAGTGTAGGTCAAAATTGATAGATTCCCTTAACACTGATCTTAAAACAATTATGGATTGGAGTATTGCTAACAGTGTTGAATTCAATACAAGCAAAACACAGGTTTGTCATTTTTCTAGGATAACGACACCCAATCCTTTTCCATTAACGTTTGGCCCCAAAAATCTTTTAGAGAATGAGCCTGTCAGACTTCTAGGAGTTGAGATTGAAAATAATATGAAGTGGAATTCTCATATTTTTAATCTGGCTAAGAATGCTGTTCAAAAGTTAGGTTTTTTGGGGCGATGTCGTAAGTTTTTCGATAGCGAACAACTTATTTTAGTTTATAAATCTTTTATACGTCCCTGCATGGAATACTGTTCTCACATATGGGGTGGAGCTTACTTGAGTAGTCTCAACTGCCTTGATTCTGTACAGCGTAGAGCTATTAAACTCATTGGTAACCCAAGTCTTACTAACGGTCTTGATTCCTTGCAGCACAGAAGAAATGTTGCTGATTTGACTATATTTTATAAATATATTATGGATGAACGAGCTTCTGAAGAGATCAAATCGATTTTACCTAAATCAGCAAACCTTTCGCGTCACACCAGAGCAAACGTAGCAGCGCATCCCTTTACAGTTCAAATAATTAGGTGTAGAACTGTAGCTTTCCAGCGTGACTTTTTCAACAGAGTCTCTCATCTTTGGAATGCCTTACCTTCCTGGGTTTTCCCTGATGAATTTAATCCTCAAGGCTTTAAAGTTAACGTTCATAAATTTCTCAGAGAATCCTAATTTGCATTCCATTCTTATCCCTAGTTGGCATGGTATCTTCGGATATTCAGAGACGTTAATTTATAATTTATTATAATTAACACTAAACATGCCTAACTTTGAATAAAAAAAAAAAAAAAAAAAAAGGACGTTTTACACTTTCAAACATTTTTAACTATTTTCCAATGCAAATAATTTTTATTATAGGTTTCGGTACGTTAGAACTATCGTCAACCGAGTTTTACAAACGATACTCACCATATCTGTGGTGGATTTATTTTCACAGAAAATTGGATTCTAACTGCTGCACATTGTAGTTTACGCGGAAATGCACAAGGTACATTTGAAGCAATGGGTAGAGAAGTAAATTTCGATATGAACAAAATGATAATTCACATAAGCAAGTTCGCATTATCAATAACCTTTTCAATCATGAAAAGTATGAAATGGAGATAGTAAAATTAAATCCCTGTGACATAGCAGAAAATTAGATTCACCATTTTTTCAATCATTTTGTATCATGGCTACATTTACCAGTAAAATATAGTGTTCCAACAGGGTCAGTGGTTTTTTGTGGTTGGGGTTCCGTTTCGAGAAATTATACTATGATAAGATCTTGATTTTTACAAAAATCTGAAATGCCAATAATAGATCTTGATCAATGCAAAAAAGTGTTGGGTGATGCCATCATCGTAGATGATTCAAATGTTTGTGCTGGTGATATGTATGGAGAACGTGCAGTATGTGATTCAGGTGGTCCTTTAGTTCAATTTGTCGATGGAGGTTTTATACCAGTTGGTATTGCTTCATTTGGAAAGGTACCATGTGGCGCGAGAAATCGACCTGGAGTTTTTACTAAAGTTTCGTTTTATATAGATTGGATTTATTCCAAGATAAATTAAAAACATTTTAATATAACTTCTCATTAATAAAATCGAAATATCAAACTTTAGGATTACCAAGTAGTGAGTTTATAAGAGAGAGAAAAGATAGAACAGTGTGGTGACTGAAGGGAATGTATCCTTGACTGTTCGTTGATCGTTAAATCTCACTACCAAGGCATACATTTCCTTCTATCTACCAATACAGAACCTGAACTCGTTCTGTAGTGGGGTGTAGACTCTCTTATAAATACTTCTGGTTAGATAATTCCTCAGATTGCGGCATAACAAAATCGTAAGCTAAAACGGTTGCAGTAGAATAGGCTTTAACTATTTTCATAACACAAGATATATACTGCATTACAGTGATAAAATACAAATTCAAATATGTTTTGCACAGAACAAACCTCAACTATTTAAAACATGTAAGGCGAGCACAATATATGAATTTTGTATCTTATTGCATTTAGAAAACAAAGATTGTGGTAAATAAACCAAATTAAATCGGCATTATATGTTGTTGAGACAACGACTAATTCCAAAAAAAAATATTTTTACTCTTTCCCACAGCTTCACAGTTGAATATTGCATAAAATTATAATTAAAAGTACATCTTGCTACAAGAGATGCAAACACTGTTTTTCGTGAGTGAAATTTTGTTCACGCGACGCGTTAGCGTTGAGTTGGTCAATTTCACGAATGTAAAACGTTTTCATCTATCGTCTATTTCATGAATGCTTTAATTTAAAAACTTTGTAAAATTACACGAAAATACCATAGCAACTGCAATTTGTTATTTAGCGAAAATGATTTTACACTAGTGGAAAAACCCCATTTTCACATTTTATATGCTATCGTAGAAAAAATTATGATTGCATCCAATTAATTTAAATATTTAGGACTTTAATAATCCTAAACATTATTGAAGGATGTCATAATTTAGCTGAACTGTTAATTAAAAATATTTTAATTATAGATGAAATTCGTATTCTGTATGACTCAAAAAGTATGACTCGAAAAGAACCGGGCCACTTTTGATCGACTTCATATATAACATACAAATGGTAAATAACAAATAAAAAAATACGTGTTCTTTTAGAAAAATTTTAAAGGGTTTAGTTTGAGCAAAGGGTGGTCCGAAATATTTCTGGAAATTGAAACTCAGGGTATAACTTTGAAATCAAATTGCAAGAGAACAGCTCATCCGATATCAACGGTTTTATGTATGTTTGAAAGATAATTGACTGGCGTATCGGCTTATTTTAAAAGTACAAAAACAAAAATATTTTGCCTGAGATGTACATCTTTAAAAATCATTATCTTAAGATCAAAAAAACTCTATCTTTGATCTTTGGCATATTTTAGTGTAAAGTTGAACTTTCATTTCGTTAAGAAAACACAAAAACACTTAGCATACGGTATCGGCGTTATTTTAAATATTTTATTTCTTAATGTTTTTAACAAGGTACGCAAACAGTTTTCTATATCTATTTTTTCGATACGCCACTATTTTACCATTCCAGCGCTCATACAGCAGTTAATATCGGTTGTTTTACAATTTAATTTCAAAGTTACACTAATTTTGAATTTTCATAAATAATTCTAAGAACATGCGTTTTTTATTTCACCTATAAATGAGCTTTTTTCTTCAACTTCAAATCGTTATATTACTGTATGTTTTGCTGTATGTAATCTGTCAAATAATAATTAGAAATCAGTAATTATGTATTAAAATTTACTGCAAAATAATAATAATTAATGCAACTACATTAAAAACAACTTACAGACAACACAAAACAATCATGATTTCCAAGAAATAATTATTTAAAGTTTTCGAAATACAAATCAACTGTTCACTACTGTCAAGCTTTTTTCGGGAAAAAAGGTCTACACTTGTATGTCAAGTATAAATTCGATCAAATATATATCGGGTTCGGCGTATGGTAGTCCAGATCACGAATAAACCTTTTTTCCTGAAAAAAAATTGACAGTTGTAATCAGCTGGTTTGTATTTTGAAAACTTTAAATAAATTATTTCTTGCAAATCAAGATTGTTTTGTGTTGTCCTTAAGTTGTTTTTAGTACGTTGTAATATATTTGTGGAAATTCTTTTAAAAATAAATAAAAACAACTTAATCTTTTCCACTTGTAAATTTTTTAAATTTAATAAAATTATTATTTTTTGTCCACCGGTTACGTACAGTGATCAGATTTTTATTATTTAAGGGCGCTCGCACTTATTTTAAAAATACACCATGCGGGAGTTGTGGGAAGGAATGTCGAAATAAGACGATGACCATAAAGCAATAAAACCCATTAAACGAAAATATTCACTAAAAATGGTGGTATTTTTTAATCGGCCGGCGTATGCATCAATGTAGTAGAGTATTGCAGACAATCGATAAAATATATTTGCAAATTGCAATACGACCCTCTTCAGAACAGCAAAATTTCTGGATTGATAAATGATTATAAGTCTACATGAAATAGGACGCTAAACAAATAACAATGAACCAGTGTACCTATTTTGTATGACGAGTACGGTGGTTTCGAAGTAAGTAATTGACAATTGTGGCATCCAATAAACAAATATATTTACGCTCACCTAATTGTTCGTGACACATTGAATTATTTGAATTAAATCTTTGGAATAAAATTTTAACTTTTTTCTAACCCTAATCTTTTGCCATCTACATTTATAAAAATTGTTTAATTATTATTTGTCTGTCAATGTGTTTTAATTTTAACGTACATTTAATATGTAAATTTATCTATAGCTTTAGAGACATTTACTTAATGGCTTTTGCTGACTGCAAAATGATACTATTACATTTTTTTAAAACTTTTTATAATAAAATAAGTTAAATTAAATGACATTACAAAAAACTATCGGAGAAATTACTCAAAAAAAAGCAGTTTTCAACCACTTTATCTGAGAAGCACGGGCATCGCCGTGCGGGTATACTAAAAAAAAGCAGTTTTCAACCACTATATCTGAGAAGAACGGGCATCGCCGTGCGGGTGTAGGTACCTTCTAGTAATTAATAACTATTCGTTCTTATACTTTTTGAATAATAATTTTATTTTTTTAATAATATTTTTTTTTATTTATTTTATGAATAATATGTTTCTTTTTTTATATTTTTTTTTTGAATAATATTTTTTTTTGTATAATATTTTTTTCTTTTGAATAATATTTTTTTTCTTGAATAACATTTTTTTTTGAATAATATTTTTGTTTTTTTTTAGTTATTTTTTTTAATGTATCCTATCTATCTGTCTGTGTCTGTGTGTGCGAGCGAATGAGCAAAGAAGTATAACTTCCACCGTCTGGTCCGACGCAGACCCTACTTTTTTTTCAGATAATACAGTTACTTCAGTCAAATCGAACGCAATTTTTTTTTTTACTGTTTTAATAAAAAAAAGGAAAACGTGCATTTGTCCTTATCAGTCGGAATAGGTAGAAATAAAATTTGTTTAAAATTAATTAATTAATAAAAATAATAATCGAAAAAAAATTAATTAATTTATATTTATTTATTTATATATTTATTTTAACTAAATTCGTTCAATAAATCATTTTAAATAAATATTAATAAATAATAATAAATAATTCTTTGTAATTTTGTAGTGGTTTTTTATTAAGAAAGCCACAGCCAAGTGATAGACCAAAAATTTCTTTATTTTCTTTTTTATGCAAAAATTTCGAGATTAAAATGATCCTCTGCAATAAATAAGACTAAATATAAACCTACAATATGAGTATATTATTACTAACTTAATTTAAACTTAGGTTAATATTTTATAAAAATGATACATACTTAAGATACGAGATGTTTTCATTACATGGAATTTTTTTTATACATATACATAGAATTATCGAACTTCCACACTAATTCACAACATAAACTAATAAATTAAGACTACTAGACTTAGTACTGTTTCTTAACTATCATGAATAAAAATGTAATTAAAATAAATTTAAATTTGTTAAAAAAATTTTTATATAAAATTATTAAAAGCAATTTGATAAAATGATTAAAAGATAATAAGTTAGTGACTTTTATATTTAGGTACTCCCAATTACCGGTACTAAAAACAAAAACAGGCAGTGGTTTTCTTACTAAAAAAACCACTACAAAATTAGAAAGAATACCTTTTGAAGACCAGTTTTATGCTACAATACAACATATTATATCATAAACGTTAAAATAAAACATAATAAATAATTTTATTTCCTTCATAATTTAATTCATGCATAACAAAAAAAAATTATAATAAAATAAAAACTATTCATTATTAAAGTATTTAAAAAAATTATTTACCAAAATGTAGATCATTATCTAAAATTACGATTCAATCATATAAATTTGTAAAATCTTTCTTTTCTTATCAAACAACGAAATAGGACGAAAACTAACCAGAATAAAACAAAACAAATTTTATTCCTCTTTTCTTTGAACGAAATAAAAGTAATAAAAAAAATCTACCACGTACTAAAATTTATTTCTAAGTAAAATTAAAATATCTGAGGGCGAAAAATAAGAAAATAAAATTTAGCTCTTTGAGTGTAGATTTTAATTTATATGCATTTTATTTTGGGTGACAAAAACTTTTAAAGGGCAAAATAAAATAAAAATCGGAACACTGGTTACGTATGATATTACATTTTCAAGACTAAATAGCATAAATAAATTAAATAAAACAAAACAAAATTATTTAAAAACATCTATAAAATTACATAAGTCTAAGAAACATAAACAGTAAATTATATAAGTATATATTCTATGGACTGGATATAGGCACATTCGGAAATCGCTATAATCAATATACAAAGGTGGAAAAATGGAATTAAAGTTAATTATTCGATATTACATAGGTATGAAAATATCGTAATAAAACCAATGAATATCGCGTCAATACTAGGTAAAACATTTATCAATAACAAAAATCGTTTAAAATTATGCTAACTATTCTAACAATAAGTTAACAAACTAAATTATATTTTAAAAAATTAGTTTTTAGAAATAATTTTTTGTTTTTTTAAAACAGGCTTAAAAGGAGAGAACAGTTAAGGTCCAATTAATCATTCAAAAAGATGACATTCGCGTTTTCAAAACGAACCCTATTTATTTTTAACGACTCTAAAATGTTTAACAAAAAGCCTCTACCTTGGAAATGTAAAACTTTTGGTACGTAGTTAACCGGATTTCTATGTTCGGAATCCATCATGTGTCTTGTAAAATTGGATTGAGAAGAGGCAGAAAGTCTCATATGTTGTTTACATCTTTGAACGATAAACTTACCCGCCTGCCCGATTTATACAGTCCCACACTCTTCAGATTCCATATGGTAAACACCAGTCTTAAGAACAAGATCCGTCAGAATTTTAACTTTATTTAGGAGCCCTCACAATTCAGCACTTGATGAGTGAGCCACTTATAAATAGTCTCTTTTGAGATGATTACCTACTTTATTAGATATGACGTGAGACAGTGGCATTATAGATACATATACCGATTTGTCATTATCGACTACATTTTGGGGACAAATTTCGCCAGGTGTAAAGTCTGAAATGTTAGATTTGTTTGAAGTATGTTTGTCGCAGAATTCTTTTACAATTGGAACGATTTGTTACGTGCAGCCTGCCGGCCTCCCTATTGGGTCTGCCTTTTCTCCCTTTTTGGCAGAGGTATTCATGGACCGAATTGACCAAACACATACTTGAATCCAAAATTTCCAAGCGCCATGTTGTGTTGTGGCTCAAGTATGTAGATGATGTTTTGGTGTGTTTAAGGGGAACAAACAGACAGTTGGATAATTATTTGGGTTTTTTTACTCGTGTCCATGTCAATCTAAAATTCACTATGGAAGTAGAGAGTGAACGTTCCATCAACTATTTGAATTTGACGGGAAATGGTTGTTTCGATTTTGATATTATCAGAAAGGAAATTAATTCAGACTTCGTCATATCAGTAGATTCATATAGCCCCTGGATCACACGCTTTCGGCGTTCAGTTCAATGATACATCATGCCTTTATGGTACCGTTATCCCCTAGTCGACGCAAGGTGGAGTTGAGTTTAGTGAAACAAATTGGGTCTAATAATGGTTATGAAAATAGGGTTATTGACCTTTTAATTTGATTAAAAATAACGAATTTGTTAACAGCCAAACCGATATATGTATGTATCTATCGACGGTCGACGAAAAAATAATAATTTTATTAAATTTAAAATATTTACACGTGGAAAAAACTAAGTTGTTTTTACTGTAGTTGCATTATTATTATTCTTGCAGTAAATTTTAGTACATAATTTTTGATTTCTAAGTATTATTTGACAGATTACATACAGCAATATAACGATTTGAAGGTTAAGGGAAAAGCACCATTATCCTATAAAAACAAAAACAGCCCACTTGAGTGATATTCGTATTAAATTAGATTTCTTTTTTCAAAAAGAAATAAATTCGCCGTTTGCGTTTCAAATATTCTAAATTCTAATAATATACGGATGTTGCACTTTTTAAGGTTCCGTTTTTTAAAACGAACTCTATTGGTGAGAGCACAACGTATTTTTCGCATTATATCGATTATCTCGTAAACCATTAATCCTGAAATTTGAGGTGCTTATAAAACTAACATATCGACAGAAGATGACGGGCTAAAAAATAATTAAAGTATTTTTCGTTTGTTTAACAGAGGTACGATGTGAAACCTTTGAGAAAATACAATCGAGCCGGGCACTGACGAGGGTAGGTTCGAATCCGATCCGAAACACGTAAAAAATGTGAATTGTAGTTTTTTTCTGAGAAACTTCAAAACCATACCTTTGAATTGAAAATATTCCAATTACTTCTTTACTTACTTGAGTTTAATTGATCTCAAAAATCCAAAATGAAATTTAAATTCCCTTAATGTAGTCTAATGTTAATACATGTAGAACTACAAATTGACCAAGTGTCAGCCATTGATTTCACATTGATTGGAAACAATCAATAATGACTATACAATCGTGACTTAGGATGTTAATTAGAATAGAAATGTTCCCCATTCTATGAATTCACACAAAGTATTGTCTAGAAATTTAATGCAAAAAAAATCCCATATAATGTAAAAGCATTTCCATAATATGGAGTCTAATAACAGTGGAAAAATTCAACTTAAGTAAAATAAATAAGTGATGAAGAAGTTTCAACTTTGAAATTGTCATCGCCTCAACGGCGTAATCGATAGCGTGTCTGCCCAAAGATTCGAGCCGGGCACTGACGAGGGTAGGTTCGAATCCGATCCGAAACACGTAAAAAATGTGAATTGTAGTTTTTTTCTGAGAAACTTCAAAACCATACCTTTGAATTGAAAATATTCCAATTACTTCTTTACTTACTTGAGTTTAATTGATCTCAAAAATCCAAAATGAAATTTAAATTCCCTTAATGTAGTCTAATGTTAATACATGTAGAACTACAAATTGACCAAGTGTCAGCCATTGATTTCACATTGATTGGAAACAATCAATAATGACTATACAATCGTGACTTAGGATGTTAATTAGAATAGAAATGTTCCCCATTCTATGAATTCACACAAAGTATTGTCTAGAAATTTAATGCAAAAAATCCCATATAATGTAAAAGCATTTCCATAATATGGAGTCTAATGACAGTGGAAAAATTCAACTTAAGTAAAATAAATAAGTGATGAAGAAGTTTCAACTTTGAAATTGTCATCGCCTCAACGGCGTAATCGATAGCGTGTCTGCCCAAAGATTCGAGCCGGGCACTGACGAGGGTAGGTTCGAATCCGATCCGAAACACGTAAAAAATGTGAATTGTAGTTTTTTTCTGAGAAACTTCAAAACCATACCTTTGAATTGAAAATATTCCAATTACTTCTTTACTTACTTGAGTTTAATTGATCTCAAAAATCCAAAATGAAATTTAAATTCCCTTAATGTAGTCTAATGTTAATACATGTAGAACTACAAATTGACCAAGTGTCAGCCATTGATTTCACATTGATTGGAAACAATCAATAATGACTATACAATCGTGACTTAGGATGTTAATTAGAATAGAAATGTTCCCCATTCTATGAATTCACACAAAGTATTGTCTAGAAATTTAATGCAAAAAATCCCATATAATGTAAAAGCATTTCCATAATATGGAGTCTAATGACAGTGGAAAAATTCAACTTAAGTAAAATAAATAAGTGATGAAGAAGTTTCAACTTTGAAATTGTCATCGCCTCAACGGCGTAATCGATAGCGTGTCTGCCCAAAGATTCGAGCCGGGCACTGACGAGGGTAGGTTCGAATCCGATCCGAAACACGTAAAAAATGTGAATTGTAGTTTTTTTCTGAGAAACTTCAAAACCATACCTTTGAATTGAAAATATTCCAATTACTTCTTTACTTACTTGAGTTTAATTGATCTCAAAAATCCAAAATGAAATTTAAATTCCCTTAATGTAGTCTAATGTTAATACATGTAGAACTACAAATTGACCAAGTGTCAGCCATTGATTTCACATTGATTGGAGAAAATACATTTTTTTATCGAGACGAGTAGGGTATCATATGAAAGAGCTCCACTTCAGTATTCCTTAAAAACGTATTTTGGAATTTTACACCCCACCATTTTTTGTATAATTTTGAATAGTGACATTTTCTTTACGTTTTATTGCCTCGATTAACTCCGACCCTACTTAAAACCTTAAAAAATATTTGGAATGATACAAAAATGAATAAGTTTTTAATGAAAAATATAGAAACGTGTCAAATACTCATATATAGTATCTATTAAGTTGGTAGAAACAAAATGGGATAAAAACATCATTTAAAACCAGAGCAAGCTGGGTGTCATTTAAAAGAGCACCTAATTTATGAAACATTGCAATTTTTTCTTCAAATTTTGCAATGCATAGTTTCTGAATTATTGTCAAAAAAGTGCAACAAAAAATTCGCCCCCTTGGATTTTGAGCTTATTTGACAGAAAAATTTGCGAAACCTCAAATAATTACTTTTCTGTGCTTTTAATGGATGGGAGTGGATAAGGGTGAAAAAAAAGCTTTTTTAACCCAAGCGGGGGTTAAAAAAGCTTTTTTTTCACCCTTGGGGTGTCATTTGAAAGAGCACCTAATTTAGAAAACATTGCAATTTTTTTAGAATTTTGCGGTGTACAGTTTTTGAGCTATTGTCAAAAAATTCAACTTTCTGTGTGTATAGAAGACGAGGGTAGAGAGGGTAAAAAAACCTTTTTTGACCCAAGCGAGGAGGATGTCATTTAAAAGAGCACCTAATTAAAAACATTGCAATTTTCTTTAGAATTTCAGGGTGCACAGTTTTTGAATTATTTTCAAAAAAGTGCAATTTTCAGAACGGAACCCTCCCCTCTCCCTACGTTTCGACACTGATTGACAGAAAAATTTGAAAAAATTCACAGAGTTAGGAGCTTTGGTAAATTTTGAATCAAAATCACAACAAATTTTCAAATAATTATACTTCTGTGTGCTTAGGGGATGGGGGTGGAGAAATGGAAAATGACACCCCAAGCGAATGGTGTGTCATCTGAAAGAGCACCTAATTTAGAATCATCATTGCAGTTTTTTTTTAATTTTTCAGTGCACAGTTTTTGAGATAATGCTAAAAAAGTGTGACCTTCAGACAGTACCCCCTACGTTTCGACGCTGATTGACAGAAAACTTTGAAAAAATTCACAGAGACAGGAAGTTTGGTAAATTTTAAATGAAAATTATAGCGAAGTCTCAAATAATTACATTTCTGTGCGTGTTTAGTGGCTGGGTTTAGGGAGGGTAAAAGAAAACCGTTTTTGACTCAAATAAGTGGGGTGCCATATTGATGAGCACCTAATTTAAGAAACGTACAGTTTTTGTGTTATTGTAAAATTATATTTTTAGTATGTAGCACCTCCACTCCCTAAATTTCCCCGTTGATTAGCAGAAAAAAAATCCGATTTAAACCATTTACAAGCTGTTGTAATTGAATCTTGTCTGGCTTTTTATCTTTTGTTCGACTGGTTTTTCTAATTACACTCCAAAATTTTAAACACAACAGTTTAGTTTTTAGATTTTGCAAGATGTTCCAATGGTTAAACTAAAAGTGTAACGCAACCTCCCGACTATTTTTACTACTCAGTCAATTTTCAAATTTTTAGTTCTACTAGTGACGGTGTCACATCGCTAATAAAATAAACCATGTTGATTTTAAGTTTTCTTATGTAACTTGAATAAATTTTCTTTTTGAATTGAACAAAAATTCAAAGACTCTTTAAAAAATGTATCTCGGTCCCGCTTCAAATGACATTAATAACCAAAATTACTAAATCGAAAATATTTTAATTAAAACTTTTTAAATTACGATAAAACACGTTTCACAACCGGGACATAATATGGCAAGTGCTCTTACTTGCTTAAACAAAAAATCCTTGCATAATAATTACAAATGTAATGGACATGTAACAACTTACATATTAAATCAATCAAAAACTACAAAATGATATGCATGAACAATGTTAGTGACAAATGTGACTACTATCACTTTCCGCTGAGAAATGCCGCTTCAACCGCTTTCATGTTATTTGAGTAGAAGAGTTGTCAAAATATTCAACAGTTTTATGAAAACAATTGTCTAATCTTTCTCCGTCAGTTAGTTAAATTAAATTATTAGAAAACCGTATCATTAATCTTGGATATGCTTCATATTTTTACTTATGGTGAAAACAACTGATACTGTAAATTAAACGAAAAAATGATGTAAACATGATTTTGCCTTTTTATTATTTTATTTAAAGTAGTGCATTAATAAAAAAAACTTGGTCTGTCTTTAATGGAGTGAATTAATTAATCTAGTTAAAAATTTATTTTAAATAAAATCAATAAAATTCATTAAGGTGTGATGTAACTGAAGATCTCAATATGTTTTTAGAGAAGGCTTTTTGGGTACTTACTTTTATTGCTGTTGTTGGTATTACCTTTGATTATTACAAAAAAAACGTTCAAATTATATCGCTTTAGCGTTATCATAACACCATATACAGTATATTTTAAGCTTGTCAGTTTTGATAAGAAGATACACTTTTTACTGTCTATTTTGTTATTCTTATTGTTCTTTTAAACTACTGTTTTTTTACAGTCATCTGAGTTGAATAGCATTTAGAATAAATTGTATTCCCCTATAATTTCCCTTATACAATATTTCAAAAGTAAAATCAACTTCACATCGTTTCTAAGAAAAAGAGACAACATAAACATTAAATAAATTTCTCGATCTTTCTTTTTATAGACATTTTGGATTTACCTAGAATATTGAGAAATTAATCAGAATTATATATAAGGAATTCCATTTTGCGAAATGAAAATTAGTTACACTGCGATTATGTAGAGTTAAATTAAATAACATTCCGAAGGTGTTAATAGTTTAAGTGGAATGTGATTATGTTAAATGAAATTCAAATTATAATTTTTACTTTTTAGCTAGTTAAAGTGTAATTTGAATTTAATTATTTTTGAATTTGTAATAAAACTAAGTCGTTATCACTTTAATATTTTGATTTTACTTTCCAAATATAGTTTCGATCTTTAAGAGATCTTCTTCAGGGAAGAAGTTTCTATAAACTGTGTTTATAGAAACTTCTTCCCTGAAGAAGATCTCCTCAAGATCGAAAATATATTTGGAAAAATAAAATCAAAATATGTGATATTATGGTTTTCCATATTATTCACTGTTTGTGTGCTTTTGTCACTTTTGAATTAAAATGCAATATTTAAAAATAAACGTTTTAAATGTTTATTTTTAATTTTTTTTATTTTATTAATAATAATATAAACTTCCTTATAGTAACAATTTGAACTTTATTTTTTTTTTTTTTTATTGAATATCGATTTCGACTTACGTCATCCTCAGCTCTTAGATTATTATTACAATTTTCGCTTAAACTATGGTCTTATATACTATTTCAGTTGCTATTTTTTATTATTATGTCATATATTTTGTTAGTTTTAGTGTTGATTTTATCATTTAAAATGTTGTTATTGTTTTTATGTTTATATATTTCTATTTCTTCCAATCTATCTAGATGTTGTCCTTTTCTTTTTCTATGTAATATGGTTAAATTTGTGTTGATATTGGTGTATTTGTGTTTTTCTATTTTTAAATGTTGGGCATATCTGGATTTTGGATCGCTCTTATTAATTTCACTGGTGTGTAGTACAATAAATCTTTTTGTAAAAGATCACCTCATTTGACCTATATAAAATAAAGTTCAAGAACATAATGAACAATTAGAATTTTAGTCGGACTAAAAATATTTAAAATTAATTATCTCAAGAACACGAATTAGCGCCTCTTTGTAAATTTGATATATTTTAAAGTAAGGTTAGAACTATATTTAAAAAAAAAGGTAAAATTTAATTGATTTTAAAATTTTTTGTTAATGGAAGTTGTTTGAAAAAATGAAGAAAAATTCGAATTTCAGCCGTACTAAAAATCTTTAAAATTAAATATCTCAAGAACAAAAATTAACGCCTCTGAGTTAATTTGATATATTTTAGAGTAAGGATAGAACTATTTCCAGAAAAAAAATTAATTAAATTCCAATTCCATCGACCCTAGCGCCATCTTTAAAAAAGTTTTTTAATATTTTTATTTAAAAATTAATTATAAAAACAATTAATTATTTTTTTTTAAAGGACTAACTAATCATCTATCAAACAAAAAAGTTTGATGAAATCAGTATAGCCGTTCTTGAGCAATTTAATTTCAAAGTTACTTCGGATTGGCAGAATTTTTATTTTGCATGCATGTTGGGGTGCCCCTATGCTCAAACTAAACACTTTAAAAAAATTTTAAAATAAATCGTATCTTTATTTTGTCCATACTACTTATATGCCAAGTTTCAGGAAAATCAAAAATGGTCAAGCTTTCACAACTCTGTCTAGAACACGTTTTTCATCAGCAGAATTATTGGAAACGCAATTTTAGTTTTGCTCATGCGGATGATATAGTTGTTAATAACGGTTTTGTAGCCGATCGGCATCGTAAATAGTTTTTAATTAGATTCAAATAAGATGCTAATTTGTTAGTTAGGAGTTAATAAGTTTATTGAGAGAAAAAAGTTCTTATTTAGTTTGCTACTTAATGCTAAAGAGAACTAAAATAGGTTTGCATATTTGCGAATGTCTAGTCCTTAAAAGGTAGTTAAAGTTTGACTTCGGTGGTTGCTAAATTACCCTGAGAGTGAGGTGAGTTTGAAAGAATTTCCTTAATAAGCGACCAGGCATTTTTTCTATTTCCTCAACAGTTTTGAAAACTGTTGGAACAATACCGTGATTTATACTATCATGGATTAGTTTTAGCGTATTCTTTTTAAGGGTTTGGAACATTATTTTGATGTAATAATTATGAATTTATATAATTTATAGAACTTATTCCGCGTTTTTATCATTAAACCACAGTTTGTCGTAGTTGTTGAAAGCTTTGTTTTAAATTACATTGGTTGTAGTAGACTGTCTTATGACTGAACAGGAATCAAAATAGACTAAGAGCCCGCGACGGCCAGACCTTCGTTATTTTATAAAAGCTGAAAGTTTCTCTGCGCATACCCCCTACTCAGGTAGGCACGATTAGCGACATATGAAGTTTGCATCATGGTGGCTTTGGCAGGGAGAAGGTAACAGAGGGGCCTTCAAAGTTTCGTGAAAGTATAAAAGGTAATATCTTTATATATTCTTCGGTATAGTATTAGAAGTGACGTCACCCATTGCCAGACACTTACTATCGTGGCAACCCCCTGCCAGACACCATTAAACTTTATTAATTTCTTAAAGTTTAAGGGTGTCTGGCAGGGGGTTACCACGATAGTAAGTGTCTGGCAATGGGTGACGTGACTTCTAATACTATCCCGAAGAATATATAAAAAAATTACCTTTTATACTTTCACGAAAATTTGGAGGCCCCTTTGTTACCTGCTCCCTGCTAAAGCCACCATGATCCAAACTTCATATGTCGCTAATCGTTCCTACCTGAGTAGGGGGTATGCGCAGAAAAACTTTCAGCTTTTATAAAATAACGAAGGTCTGGCCGTCGCGGGCTCTTGCTCTATTATAAAATTGGTCAAAATTTATGTTTCGAATAACAAAATCAGAGGTAAATTTATCACATTTCTTTGTGTCCGTTTTGGTTTGAAATGTTTTGTATAAGTTCGATCCATATTTATGTTACAGTTAATAAGTAAGAACTTGTAATCGCTCAAGAGTATCATCGTATAATATGTTAAATAGAACAGTATTTGAAGCTTTGGTGTAAAATTCACTGGATAAAAGGTTAATTATTTTATAGCCACTATTGTTTATTACTATAGTATGGTTGTAAATAAAAACGTTTGCCGTGTTAATGTTAATAAATTTACCGCGCCGTGTTAATAAATTTTGAAAATAACTGAAGAATCGTTCAATATTTGTATGTCCTGGTCTATATACAGTATACACCCATTATATTCAATTTTAATTTCTTGGATCTAATTATTAAATAATAATTATCAAATTGTATAACCCGCGTACTCTAGCTCAATATCCAATTGATTTGTGACAAAAACACTAACACCGCTTCGCTGCCGTTGCCTCATTAAATAATAAGATTCAAAGAGTAGATCATCATTATCAACTACTTTCTTCCGCCGTGCTGACAGTATGCCAATCATGTCGAAAGAACAACTCAGTTTTTGAGGCCAATCACCAATCGAGTATTTTTTTTGCATAAAACAGGAAGTGCTGCTCAACGAGGTCATGAGTTATTGATCGGAAGAAGTAATAATTGGAACAACCAATGTTTTGTAAATACGGCATGTGAGGTAGTACAGCTTATATAAGCTTTTTTAAGTAGGTTTTAATCGATAAAGCAACATGTGTTCGAGAAGTTATGTTGAAAAAATTCTGTTTCGTGTTTTCCTTTTATTGTGGTAGCTTTTTCTTTAATACTCGGTTCAAATGCAACAAATATAGCCGATAGTGAATTTTTGTGATGATTTTGTTGGGTTTGAGTTAAATAGCTCATAATACACAATACCATGGATACCATGGGTAGGATATTCGGTTTTGTCGTAGATGTTGAGACATGTCGGGCTTAGTTCACGATTTTCTACACTCCACATCATTGTAGTGTATCTACTACTATTCACCATGAGCCGGGGTACGATGCGAACAAACAACCGTTTCTTTTCTGGATTTAGAGCAGTTTTTGACATGAAATTTGACACATATACTAACATATACAGTAATTTTAAGTCTATTATAATGAAGGTTGACGATGAAGTTCGCTGTAGTACTTCCTAAAGCAAAAAACAATGATGTCACCATCTACCAGTAAACAGCGAGAACTTACTTAGATTCAAAACTACATAAAGCTATGAAATGATTTTGAAAATATTGTTTTTCTACGATAACAAATGAAAAGTCTAAGTCATAACCAACGCAACCATGGAAAAATAGAATATGAATTTTGAATGTTTTGTTGTCGATTTCTAACTTTATAATTTAAAGTAAATATCGATTATATATTACTATCATAGAAAAAAATGCATTTCCTACGCGAGATAAAACGTTTGATAAAATGTTTACTCACGAAAAAAACAATGTTTTCACTCTTGTAGGAAAATATGCTATTTTCATTAGTGTGTGAAAACTAATACAACATAAAAAAAGTCGGTCAAGTACGAATACATAAGAATACATTACATAAAGTTGTGTTGTAGAGTTTTTATATTGCCAGACTTTTATAGGCACATAAAAATGATTTTTTTCTCTTAAATGTCAATAGCAATGTCAATTGAAAATTGATCCAAATTATGCAAAATACGTTACGTCCCGTTAAAAAGTAGCGAAAGCAGTTTAAGGTAATTTAAGAGAGATTCAGTTACACCAACTTGTAAATGGTTTAAATTGGAAAATATACATTATTAATTCAAATAATAATTTAATAATAATGATTTATAATAATTCAAAACTGTGCACAGCAAAATTTTGAAAAAATTGCAGCATTTCAATAAGTTGCACTTTCATTTGGCCAAAAAAGATTTTTTCATCCTTCCCGCTATAGTTTTATTTCAGGGTTTATCAAACTTCCCATCTCTGTAAAAAAATTTTGTGAATTATACTTGAATAAAGTGAAATGACAAGCTTTTTTCAGTTCTTAGGGTTTTTTCCTATAATAGAATACACTACATCTACAATTAAAATTTTGCTGTAGAAAGCAAAGTATGGCTTCTATGCGGCTTAAGAAAATAAACTAACTGCGGCTTACGTAAATATCTCACTAAGCGAACAATGATTTAAAAATTCTGCGATTTAGTATTAATATTTCTACATCATTTTTACTTCTAAAGTACACTAATTATATTTTGTTGATAATATTTTGTTTAGTTTCGAGCAAACGTTAAATTCTTAATTATTCATTATAACTATTTGCAGAAATCAATCACGAAAACAAAATCGAAAATATGGAGGGGCTGAAATCTCACAGCTCTGAGATATCAAGACTCCCGTCTGGGTTAAGGATTTTGATATAGTTTTCGGCAAAAAAACTTTTATGAGGACATGGTTTTTAGTTTTGGGCAGCGATGTACATCAAACATAACTCTTTGTTAAAGTACAAGTATTTTTTTATCTCTGTTTAGAAATTTATTACAAAACTAACACGAAACATCAATACTTTACCGGAAAATCATAATAGATCATAAATTAACATAATTTAGTGAAAAGATGATACAATCAGCAAACTACTCAAAAACCTCTCCATTTAGCGTTTCGAGAAAATATTACAAAATCACAAATTCATATTTCTTTCAAAATTCCAAAAATATTCTAAAAATTCAATAAAATCAAACTCTTTCAAAATTCTAAAAATATTCCAAAAATTATTACAAAATCAAAGAATTAAATTTTTTTCAAAAATTCTCAAAATATTGCAAAAATTATAACAAAATCAAAAATTGAAACTTTTTTCAAAACAATAGTTAAAAATGTTGCAAAAATTCTTACAAAATTAAAAATTGAAACTTTTTTCAAAATTCTAAATATATATATAAAATTCAATTTTTTTTAAATTCTAAAAATATTGCAAAAATTATAACAAAATCAAAAATTAAAACTTTTTTCAAAATTCCAAAAATTAGAATAAACTTAAATATTTAAGCTTTTTCTAAATTCCAATAATATTCCAAAAATTCTTAAATATTCAAACTTTTTCCAAAATTCTAAGCATATTGCAAAAATTATAACAAAATCAAAAATTGAAACTTTTTTCAAAATCCCCAAAAAATTCCAAAAATTAGAATAAAATCAAATTAACTTTTTCTAAATTCCAATAATATTCCAAAAATTCTTAAAAATTCAAACTTTTTCCAAAATTCTAAAAATATGGCAAAAAACATTACAAATACCGCATTTACAGCGACATAGCAAACTAGTAGATAGTATATTAATTTGCATCTTGTCATATTTAAAATGAGTTAACAGCGTAGATGGCAAATTAAATCTTATATGATATAAACACATTTTATTCTCTTCCATTTAATTATATCAGCTTTATTTGTATGCTTTTTCGATAATAATAGTATGTATTATTGTATTGTTTTCTAACCTATAGCCTAATGAACTTAACCTATTGTCTAATGCAAATTTTCCTATAAAAAATTATCATTATTCAATTGGTATGATTCCAATTGGTCAAATCGTTTTGACTTCATTAAAATTGTTTTCAAATTATAATCACAATTGCTTTGATAAGTTTTGTTCAAAATTCAAATTTTAAGTTAAATTCTCTTATTTCGTTTAGTTGAACTTGGTTGATTGTATGAGATGGCAGTTTTTTATCATCAGGGTTTTTTTAATAAGAAATTTAATTTATCAATTAAAACAATAAAGATTTATTGTTTTAATTGAAGAAAATGTTTTTAGTTTTTATAATACACAATTCTATGTCAGAGAATAAAGTATTGTAATCGATTCGTGTTTAATGAATTTTATTCTCTCGCAAATTAAAATTCTCGCTCGTGCCTCGCTCAAATTTTAAACTTTTGCTTGAGAATAAACTACTTCATTATACACTCATTGATTAAACTACTATTAATTTAGTTTAGTTTAAATTGCTATCTGTCAAACTTTTAAAAAAGTAATGAAAATTATGATAACAGACCATTCCTCAAATTATTTCTCTGATTGTTGAAAAATATTTGACGGATAAAAGAAATTTGATAATTTAAAATTTTTAGAAACAGGAGATTCAAAGATTTTTATTTGCAATGGTGTTTGCAGCGTCAATATCAATTTAAAAATAATTTGCTAGATAGTAAAACTAGATATCAAATTAGTTGCAAGCTCTTAAAATAAAAAAATAAATAAAAAAAATTTAAAAAACACACTTTTTGAAAAACGAACTAAAAAGCAGAAAATAAATTTTGCATTAACACCAGCGTTATGTCTTTTATAATTGAATCGGTCATTTCAAAAACCTCTTAAGTCACATTTTTTACCAACATGCTTTTTTTGCAGAAAATGGTTCCTTTAAGGGAGATGCGTATTCTGGGTAAAAACCACGTAAGTCGATAGCGATAGCATTCCTGCATTCCTGCGTAGGACGAGAGGAACCGCAGGTACGGACCCATGACACTCGTCCTCTTTTCGAGGATTCGTATTATATATGAATTATATACGTATTATACTATTATATATGAATTAACTCATAATTAAGAATGATGGACAATATGACTATGTACCATAAAGATATTAAAACATGACAAATTAATACATGTAAAACGTTAATAAGATTATTTTTAAGTGTAATTCTCAATAATAAGCAATAAAAAATATGATTACTACGATTTTTTTGGTTAAACTTTATACCACTAACCCTATTTCTTGCTAAAACAACATAAGTCAAGAACTGTTTTTCAGGTTTTTTTCATTATTTCTATTAATAAATTGTAAAGGTTATTCGCTATTTTAATTTTTCACCACTCAAATACTAAATTAAACATAAAAAAGTCCTTTAAAACTCATTTGTTTGTGTATGAAACAGTTTTTATTGATTTCTGAAAAATTCTAATTGAGTGACTTATGAGGTTTTTGAAATGACCGATTCAATTATATTTCCTTTGAAATTGTTAGAAGAAAAAATATTTAAATGGTATTTAACACATCTTAGCATAGATGCAAATATTAAATTTTTGACTAATTTAAAATGCTAATTTTCGATTGGCAAACAGTCTTCCGTTCCCATTTGTTACATAAAATAAAAGTGGGTGACGCATACGTTAATATAGAAAAGAAACAAATGTATTCTATGTTAATCTCTAACAAGAGAGACTACCAACGTTTATTCCCTTTCGTTTCTGAATGCGCCACCCACTTTTATTTTATGTAACAAATGGGAACGGAAGACTGTTTGCCAATCGAAAATTAGCATTTTAAATTAGTCAAAAATTTAATATTTGCATCTATGCTAAGATGTGTTAAATACCATTTAAATATTTTTTCTTCTTACAATTTCAAAGGAAATATAATTATAAAAGACATAACGCTGGTGTTAATGCAAAATTTATTTTCTACTTTTTAGTTCGTTTTTCAAAAAGTGTGTTTTTTAAATTTTTTTTATTTATTTTTTTATTTTAGAGTTTTTAGTTATATAATTTTACCTACAAATAAGTTAACCACATTATTTCACAGAAAATACACCATAAGTAAAACTAGCAATTAAATCATTTACCGAAAATTTAATATTCTTTGAAATTTAAAGTAATTTTAATAAGGTTAATTGCACTATAACAATTGTAAGTATGTTATTTAAAAATCCAGTGTAAAATTTTAGTGCGTTTCTTTGCTCGTTGTATTAATTTTAAGTTGTACATAAATTATTAAATATATATGTTCGCTCAAATGTCAAGTTTTTTTCGGAAAAAAGGTCTAAATTATAGAGCTTTTTCCTTAAAATTCGAATCGTTATATTACTGTATGTAATTGACAGATTACATACAGCAATGATAATTAGAAATCATTAATTATGTATTAAAATGTATTGAAAAAATAATAATTATGCAACTATAGTAAAAAAAACTTAACGAGAACACAAAACAATCTGGATTTAGAAGAAATAACAATTATTTAAAATTTTCGAAATACAAATCACTCATTATTTACAATTTAAGGCCATTTTTTCATATAAAAATGACCAAAATGTGTAATATGTCCTTTATTATAATGAGATACTCAGTATGAGCAAAATTTCAGCGCGGTAAATGGGCATTCAGATCTTATGGATTTTCATATTTTCATACATAATAACTGATTTTTAAATATCATTGCTGTATGTAATCTGTCAAATACACCAAAATAACGATTTGAACTTTAAGAAAAAAGGTCTATAAGCTTATAGCGAAATGTCATACTTTTATTTTTTTTTGTGTTCATTATTTATAATGTAAGGCTCTTTATTAAGATGAAATGACACAAACATGTATGATGTCTATTATTATAATGATATACACAGTATTACCAAAATTCCTTCGCTCAAAATGAGTCAACCAGAGGATTTCAGTGCAATTCTTTAAGGTCTTTCAGAATTTGAATTGAATTTTTTTTCTTCAGATTTATAAAGTTTTTTGCTTTAAAAGTTTTAGAAATACGTACTGACTGCTTTAACAAACTTGTCTTTTCAATTTGGGATTAATAACATAATGGGAAGTTACTGAAAAATGAATCACAAAATTCCACCCATCAAAGCTCTCAAGAGTCAGTGTGTATAAAAGTGTGTAAAAATGTTTACAGCACTGATTTAAATTACATCTACTAATTTTCTATGTCGCTGTAAATGCAGTAAAAATCAAAAATTCACACTTTTTTCAAAATTCCAAAAATTATAATAAAATCAAAAATTTAAAATTTTTCAGAATTCTAAAAATATTCCAAAAATTCTTACAAAATCAAAAATTGAAACTTTTTTCAAAATTCTAAAAAATATATAAAATTCTAAAAATATTGTAAAAATTATATCTAAATCAAATATTAAAACTTTTTCCAAAATTCTAAAAATATTGCTATAATTATTACAAAATCAAAAATACAAACTTTTTTCAAAATTCCAAAAATATTTCAAAAACTATAACAAATCCAAAAATTTCCATGTCCAATTTCATGTTCAATTACATTTACGTCATAAAAACAACTAGAATTTTTTTTTTCCAAAAAGTTGGCTAAAAAAATAAATGAAATCATTTTTTGACACACTTGACATTATTTTTTTGACAAACTTGCCATAATTCTTTATAATAATAATAAAATTTCATGTCATACAAATTCAATTTTCAAAAAAATGGGTAATAAAATAAATAAAAATTTTTCTTTTGACACACTTGACAACACTTTTTTGACAAACTTCTAATGCAATAATCTAGTTTTTGATCTTACATACCAATCCCTACCATCAAGATTCCTCCAAACTCAATGTTCCTATTCGTAATCACTTAAAATGAACGTTTTTTAAGCCAAAAATATGAAAATTTGCTTTTTTTGACACACTTAATGATTTTTTGACACACTTCCGGTACGGTTATCCAACACAGCGTCCTTTCGGACCTGTCCCTTGAGTATACCTTTTTTTTAAAAAAAAAAAAAAATTGAAATCCCTCCAGCGGTTTTCTCTGCAGCGTAGGTAATGACGGCCTGTCGGCCGGCCGGCAGACAGACATATATTTTTTTTTTTGCTTTTTTAGAATCAGTAGGTCTTAAAACGTCGAGAAATGCCAAAAAAGTGGGGGTAAGAATTTCACTTTTGGCTCATGAATGTAATACTTAGATCTTTCAGACCGAAGTAATATCTCTTTGCAATATATGATCTGCTTATGATTTCAAATTGTTTACTTTACGTCTATCCGGCTCGAAGGACTATTATCAAACTAACTGTATTCGTCCGAATTTTATTTTAATTTTTATACACTTTAAGTCAATTGGATTTTGAGTAATGAGATTTTAAAAATCTAGATATAAATTTTTGAATATAGTTTCTCATAAAGCAATCGGTGTTTTTATGAAAGTAATTTCATTAACTAAATTCACAATTTCTTTATATTAATTTATAACAATTTGTATTTCTTTTAAATATAACAATGGCTTAAACCATTCTCAACGGAAGGTTAAGAGACAATTTGTTATATTTGCTATTTTGTAGAATAAACTGTTAATTCTTCTGTCATATTTTCATATAGAAATTATGATGTTGATTGTTGCAGTTTTATGCCTTTTATTATATGACATTTAAGTGACAATGGTGATTTAAATCGGTTTCAAATTTTATTGACAATGTTTTCCAGTTTGTATACATTTCCAATAGTTTAAGAACAAAAAACCTTAATAATGTTAAAATAAGCTATTGTTTGAGTAGATTTGAGACATTTTATAAAAATATTAAGAACTGCAACGTGAAAGAATTGCACATAATTGAGATATTGTTATAATCAAGAACATAATATTATATACATTATTGTTATTATCGAATCTTGAATCAAATTACAAACAGCTGATATTTAAATATAATTGGTGCGGCTAGACTGATAGTTAATAGATGAGCAATTAACAAGTGAAAGACCAATCAAAGCATTTAGCTTGAAATCAAATAATAAATTGATGCTAAAATATTCAATGATTGAAAAGTATAAAATAAAAAATTTTTGATTAACACACCTGCATTGACAACGAAATTTCAAACATCAGGTTAGTATTTGATAGATAGTTTTCTATATAAAATCTTCCTACGCCTTTTTTAATAAAAAAGTGTAATGACTCACAATCAATAGTAATCTATAAACAAATTCAATAGTTATTTTACTGAAAATCTTTTTATAGTGATTACTACTTTTTAGTAAAAAAAGAGTAACGTTTGACAAAGTAAACTTAAATTCAAAAACTAATCCGATGTGTGAAATTTATTTTTAGTTTGTTTCTAACAAATGTTTGTTAATTAACATGTTTTCCATTTGTTCTTTTGTGTATTTAATGTTAATTAAACAACATTCAGAATTGAGTTGAAAAGAACTTCTAATTGGAAACAAGAATAGATCATCCAACAATAGTTGACAAAATATCCATTAGTTTTCTGTTTACAAAAATCATTGCTTTATTTCTTAGTATGTCCTACAATTTATAACGATGTCAACAAAATGTCAGTAAACAAATAACGTATTTAAAAATAGTAACAAGTAAGATAAACAGTGACGGTTTTGAACACTTTCAAATTATGTATCTATTTTGTTCTACTATTCTAATTCCTTGCTTAATTGATGATAGACCAATTTAATTTTATTTCACCAAAATACTTTCATTCATTTTCGATTATCTAAATTATTGTACGTAAGTAACATCATTATGTTTCGAAATTTTTTTATACTTTCCTTACACAAATTAGATCATATTATTAGAGTAAACTGCTGTGAAAAGTATAATTAGCCCAAACAATTGGGATATCACAGCTCTTATATGATTATGATATTTTGAAATGAATTAAGTTATCACCCATTTGCTATGCATAATACAACTATTATGTGTCTATAGACAAGACATACCACCCACAGATACTGCTATTGTACACATTCATGTATTACATCTTTTCTATACCCCAATTTTCAATTACACGGTTTGCGTATTACACATAATAATTATCGATTAATTCAATTTGAATTTAATAAAATATATTTCTGTTTTTTTTGGTGAAGTAAATTGTACCAAGTAACAACATCATTATCCATTTCGAAATTTCTTTAAAATTATTTAAATTCTTATCTTATATAATTTCTTTAAACTTGTTCAAATAGAAATTAGATCAAATTATTCTGGTCAAAACAAAACATTCAATTTGAAATACTTTTATGTTGTAACATTAGTTGTTATTAAATTTTATAGAACGAAAAAATACAATAGATGAATTTAGATAAATTAAGCAAAAGAAAAACAAAAGAAAAAAATTGACAAATAGGAAATTTTGAGGAATTTGGAATAACAGACAAACAAACTAAAGATTTCAATCTTATTCAATGATTTTTGTGAGAAAGAAAATGTACTCGTAAATTGTTTAAGCCAAATTCAGTAAGATCGTTTATGCGGTAACAATGAAAATTCTAAGTCCATTTCATCGCATAAATGCCGTAATTCTTAATTGATAAGAAATAACGTAACAAAAATTTAAGTAGTATTTAATCGAAATTTAATTGCTTATTGTTGTTATGCATAGGAAGTTAGTAAGTAGTTAATTTGTTATAGCAAAGTGAAAAAAATATACGATTTGATCTAACAAAAACAAAAAGTGGCTTGCATTATAGGTAATGACATATTAAATTAAATTAAACTAAATAAAAATTAAAACTAGTGGGACCTTAAAGGTCGCGCCAAGAACTTTCCGTAAAGTTAAAAACTAACTAGTTGCCAAGACTGCTGGATAAGGTTTACTGGCACATCCTGGCACTGGCACTACTAACTTTATTGCCTATTTTGAGACTATAAAGTTAAACAATAAGATTTAATTCCGTCTTTCAAAAATATACTTTCTAGAACAAAAACCAAAGTAAAAAGAAAAAAAATATTAAAAAAACTTAAACAACTCTCAAAAATATTTACCCGGTAAGATTCACAAAATCGTTTTGTAAAAGTGCTAACAAAATTTTTTTGTGAATTTGCCAAAAAATGCTAAACTTGATACAAAATTTTGTATAGTCTATTTGAATTTTTTAAATCTGAAAAAAAATTGTAAACTAACCAATTGTTTTTGTGATTTGGATTACAAATGTACAAAATCATAAATATTTCTAGATACAAATTTTTTTCATTCTTTTAACAAAAATATTGTTAGGGTTATGTTGATTTTTTTAAATTTTAAATCATATCTCACTTATCCATAACAAAATAAAATTCAATTGTACAAAATTTTGTAAAATTTTGTCAACAGAATAATGACATTCTACAATTTTTATTGTCAAACTTAATACGAATATTGTCGATTTTTTTTAAACTTTACAGAGACTTATGAAATTTAAAAAAACAAACACATTTTTTACAAAAAAACTGGGCTTTGAGGCTTTTATAAATTTTCATAAATTGAAATTATGTATAACCAAAATTGGTATTAAACAATTTCAGTTTCAATTTGGTTGCCTAAGCAAAAGTTCGCAGATATTTTTTAAAATTGTGATTATTTAGCAATGTCTATTCATGATAAATAGTGATAGTGAAAATACATATATGATAAATTTAGGAGACAAAATCTATGCACAGGTGAGAAATTTTACATATTTCGATATTAACGGCCACTTACCGATTGCGTAGATATTGGAATTGACTCTAAGAGATAATGGATGAACTGAATTGGATCAGATCTATAACTTATTTCAAAACTTATGTAATCGGTGTCAGCCAACATAAAGTAAAAAGATATCACAACTTTTTCATTGTTTTTAGATGCTGAAATTGATTTTACAGTGCTACCTCAGTTGAAAAGCTTAGGCTGTGATAATATAACGGCGTATTAATATGTTTTAAATTCGTTTTTTTAAATGATGCAGATAATAAAAAATAAAAATAAAATAAATGTTAGCAAAAAATTGTGTTTTATTTATTAACGAAGAACTAATATATATGAATGACTGTTTTACAAAAAAAAATATTAAATCCATAAATGTCTTTTGTTAACCAAATAAAAAAATTTCTTATTTTTCTAAAACTTTTGTGAAAACAAAAATTAATTTTGATGATTTTACAAAACTTTTAATAAAATCAAAAATGTTTCGGGCATTTTTACAATTTAATTTATAAAGCTTACAATCTTTTGCTGGATGTTATTGCGAAGAATTTGTAGCGTTTACAAATAATTTTTTGTATATCTACAATATTTATTGTAAAAATGTAAATTTAACAAAAATTTTTGTGTATTGTATATTTATAAAAAAATTGTAGAGCGTATGTAGAATTTTGTTAGTTTCACTTAGTTTTTTTTTTGAGTGAAGGAAGTCATCAAACAATTAGTATTAGCTCAATTAGGGATTAGCCACAAATACACAATACATATTACTATTTATTTTTTATACGATATATCAATTTTTTTAAAATAATGTATGAAAAGGCACCTTATTCTTGTTTACTGAGTTCTGAACTCATATTATCTTGTTTAGTTTTGAACAAACCAAAAAATAGATAAATCAATTGTAATAATTTAAATTTAAATAGGATTACACACACATATCCACAATACATACACACGGACAGACTGCGAACTAAAAGAAGTTCTCAAGACAGTTCAGGTGGTCTTGAAACGTGAAGATATCATTAAAATATCGATATCAAAAATCAACAAAACAACCTAACATATCAGGACAGTTAGAAAATTATTATTTGTTTAATAGACAACGACCACTTTGTATACAAGAGAGCCCAACAGCTAATTAGTTCTTTCTCATGTTAACTGAAACTCATAGATTCGTTTAATCAAAGATTCGTCAAAAATATACTTCATAATTTTAGGCTATAATGTTGTGATATTCTTAAAAGAATAAAAAAAGCTGTTTAACCGGAAGTGATAAACCAGAAGTTGCAAAACATTACAATAAACTTATAAACATTACAAAAAACTTTTGCATTAAGTTTCCATAAAATTGAATGTCAGAACTGAGTGTTTAAAGTTGAAAAAGATTAAAATAAAGAATTTTTCAAGCGATCCACTCACTACGCCGTGACCGCATTGTCAAAATTTAAAAATAACTCAGGTCTTTGATATTCAAGTATACCCGGATGCGTTGGCAGCTCATTTTCATATACAAAAATTTCCTCAAAATCACACGAGTTTTCGTAACGAAAAATAAAACACGTTTTTTTATCACATTTTCTTAAACAACTCTAAAACTAAGATAGATATTGCTTAAACAAATCTCATTATAAATGTCTGACATGTTAGCAAACAATACGGTAGGTCAATGACCTTGATATCATTATTTATTCTCATGATATTTGCAAGAGACGATTTTCAGTTTTTTGGAAACCACTAAAAACCAATGATTTAATTTCAGTAGAAAAGGACTGGGCTCTAAGTTACACTACGATACATGGATTTTCGTTCAAATCGAGCCATTCGTTGTTCAAAAAGCGTTGGACAAAATTTGGTCCACATACAGCGATAAATATACACACACACATACAGAAGAATCCGATTTCAAAAATCGGCCCAAAAACAATAACTTCCCACATCGGGAAGTTAATAAATAAAAAATACGCTTTAGATTTAATAAAAACAAATATGGAGGGGCTGAAATCTCACAGCTCTGAGATATCAAGACTTCGGTCTGGATTAAGGATTTTGATATAGTTTTCGGCAAAAAACTTTTATGATGACTTTGTTTTTAGTTTTGGGCAGCGATGTATATTAAAAATAAAACTCTTTGTTAAAACACAAGTATTTTTTTATCTCTGTTTAGAAATTTATTACAAAACAAACACGAAATTAATAGGTTGCCACAAAATTATAACAGATCATAACTTAATGAAAAGATGATACACCCAACAAACTGCTCAAAACCTCGTCATTTAGCGTTTCGAGAAAATATTACAACATCAAAAATTGATATTTCTTTCAAAATTCCAAAAATATTCTAAAAATTAAAATTAAATTAAAAATTTAAACTTTTTTTTAAACTTCTAAAAACATTCCAAAAATTATTACAAAATCAAAGATTGAAACTTTTTTCAAAATTCTAAAAATATTGCAAAAATTATACCAAAATCAAAAATTGAAACATTTTCCAATATTCTTAAAATATTGCAAAAATTAAAACAAAATCAAAAATACAAGTTTAATTCAATATTCCAAAACTTATAATAAAATCTAAAATTAAAATTCTTTTAAAATTTTAAAAATATTGCAAAAATTCATAATTCAAACAAACTTTTTTCAAAATTCTAAAAATATTCCAAAAATTATTACAAAATCAAAGATTGAAACTTTTTTCAAAATTCCAGAAATTATAATAAAATCAAACATTTTAACTTTTTCATAATTTTAGAAATATTCCGAAAATTCTTAAAAAATCAAAAATTGAAACTTTTTTCAAAAGTCTAAAATCATTGCAAAATTTCTTAATTCACAAATTCAAACTTTTTCCAAAATTCTAAAATTGTTGCAAAAATTATAACAAAATCAAATACATAAACTTTTTTTAAAATGCCAAAAATATTCAAAAAATTATAATAAAATCAAAAATTGAAACTTTTTCAAAATTCTAAAAATATTCCGAAAATTCTTACAAAATCAAAAATTGAAACATTTATCAAAATTCTAAAAATATTGCAAAAAATATAACAAAATCAAAAATACAACCTTTTTTAAGATTCCAAAATTATTTCAAAAATTATAACAAAATCAAAAATACAAATTTTTTTCAAAAGTCAAAAAATATTACAAAATCAAAGATTGAAACTCTTCGCAAATCAAAAATTCAAAATTCACTTTTCCCAAAATTTTAAAAATATCGCAAAAGTTATAACAAAATCAAAAATACAAACCTTCTTCAAAATTCCAAAAATATTCCAAATATTATAATAAAATCAAAAATTTAAACTTTTTCAAAACTCTAAAAATATTCCGAAAATTCTATAAAATCAAAAATACAAACTTTTTTCAAAATTCGAAAAATACTTCAAAAAATTATAAAAATATCACAAATTTCCATGTCCAATATGAGCTCGATAATATTTCATGTCAAACAAACAATTAATTTAATTTTTTTCCAAAAAATTGAGTAAAAAAAATGAAAATCATTCTTTTGACACACTTGACAACATTTTTTTGACAAACTTATAATGCAATAATCGTTTTTGGTCTCACATACAAATACCGACCATCAAATTTTTCTCCAAATTCAATGTTCTTATTCGTAATCACTTAAAATGAACGTTTTTTAAGCAAAAAATATGCAAATTTCCTTGTTTTGACACAATTGACTAATTTTTTGACACAGTTCCCGGACAGCTATCGAGCACATCATCCTTTCGGCTCTTACCATTGAGTATATCTATTTTTAGAAAAAAAATTTGAAAATTTTTGAAATCCCTCCACCGGTTTTCTAGATTTCGTCGGTTGTGACGGCCGGCCGGCAGACAGACATACATTTTTCTTTTTGCTTTTTTAGAATCAGTAGGTCCTAAAACATCGAGAAATGCTAAAAAAAGTGGGGGTAAGAGTTTCACTTTTGGCTCGAGAATGTAATACTTAGGTCTTTCAGACCGAAGTAATTAGGTCTTTCAGACCGAAGTAATTAGGACTTTCAGACCGAAGTAAAATAGTTGTTACGTATATATTTCACCCGAATTAATGTATCTTTCAATTTGGTGAACGTAATTTTTCAATCTACTACTCATTCGATCACAAAATAACAACCCATCAAACAATTATACGAACGTCCCCAGAAGTATACGATTTTTGCACGGAATTCCATGCCCATTTTTCATTTATAAATGAGAATGTATATATACGTGTTACGAATTAAAATCAAAGTTTGTCTCAAGTTATACTATATAGGAATAGATGTCATTGATTTTTGTAGTCAGGTGTCAAGTGTCAGGTGAAATTTATATTGAATTGAATACTATGTAAAGAAATTCGGACTTTATAACGAAATATAACATTCAAAAATACGGAAAAACTGAATCTACGTTGAACAAATCACACTTGGAAATCTCGTATCCATCCCAAAATTTACAAAAACTTAATTTTCAAATAAAAGGAATTTTAATTTAACATAAAAAATAGTACCTACATTATTTAATTAGGAGCTAAAGTGATACCTTTTGTAGTCTATAGTTTGACAATTATAGACGATACACAAAAAGTCACTTTAGCTCCGAATTAAATACACTATTTTTCGGCAAACGTTTAAATTTTTTATAAATATGAGATTAATACATCAAAAATTTTTTATAAGTATGAATTTTAATCGTCACAATTACTTCCAAAAAAGAGAAAAAAACATTTAAATTTGTATGAATAAAATTTTTTTATCAAAGCAGCCTTTTCAAAATATTCCAAAAATTCATACAAAATCAAAAATTGAAACTTTTTCCGAGATTCTAAAAATATATCTAAAATTCAAAAATCCTATTTTTTTTCGAAATTCTAAAAATATTCCAAAAATTAGAATAAAATCAAAAATTTAAACTTTTTCTAAATTCTAATTCTATTCCAAAAATTCTTAAACATTCAAAAATTCAAACTTTTTCCAAAATTCTAAATATATTGCAAAAATTATAACAATATCATAATTGAATCTTTTTCCAAAATAATAATAAAATCAAAAATTTAAAATTTTTAAAAATTCCAAAAATTCTTACAAAATCAAAAATTGAAACTGTTTTCAAAATTCTAAAAATATATATAAAATTCTACAAACATTCCAAAAAGTAGAATAAAATCAAATATTTAAACTTTTTCTAAATTCTAATAATATTCCAAAAATTCTTAAAAAATCAAAAATTGAAACTTTTTCAAAATTCCAAAAATATTTCTAAAACTATAACAAATTCAAAAATTTCCTTGTTCAATTATATTGTAACGACTCTTCGTTGGTTCTTTTAGATTATTGAACAAATACGACAGTAAAAAGACAGATCTTTGGTTAACAGAATCTCAAACTTTATTTGTCAACAAATTACAGCAGCTTCCGTTCTTCCTTACAATAAATTCCAAGGTCTCCAATTTATGTACGATAAACTTCACCGCTTTTCCACAATTTGAATCAATAATATTCGGAATCGTAAAATCTGTATTTACTATTCCACTAAGTTCAGATTCTTTCACTATTAGTACCCAGGCTCAAGTACCACCGATTATTCCTTAAACTTGCGAATATTTATAAACACTTTTAATTGCAAAATTAAAACTGACTATCTGATATTTTTGTTCGCTTATTTATATCGAAAAATAAATAAATCGAAACTTCTATAATCCACTAGAAATCAATACTACGTAGTCCGTACATCTTGAATAGGCCACACCTGTTTTCATTCATACTTGCATTTGTATTAGCGAACTCAAATTTAATTTATGCAAAATGTATTTGTTAAAGGGAGTTAACTTTTGATTCATCTTTGCCATAGAATGTAGAAAACATTTAGGCGGAACGTATTGGTTATTTATGATTAAATTAAATTAACCCATTCTGGACGAAGTTTATTACAATATTTACGTAAACAAAGAGCTAAATTTTTTTTCCAAAAAATTATCTAAAAAAATAAATGAAATCATTTTTTGACACACTTGACAATGTATTTTTGACAAACTTATAATGCCATAATTCTCAATAATAATAATAAAATTTCATGTCGAACAAATAATTAATTTTATTTTTATCCAAAAAAATTGGGTATAAAAATAAATAAAAATCTTTATTTTGACACACTTGACAACATATTTTTGACAAACTTATAATGCAATAATCTAGATTTTGGTCTCACATACCAATCCCGACCATCAAGATTTCTCCTAATTCAATGTTCCTCAATCACTCAAAATGAAAGTTTTTTTAGCAAAAAATTTGCTAAATTTTTTAGCAAATTTCCTTGTTTTGACACACTTGACGATTTTTTTGACACACTTCTGGTACAGTTATCGAACACAGCGTCCTTTCGGCTCTTCCCATTGAGTAAACCTATTAAAAAAAAAAATTTTGAAATTCGTTCAGCCGTTTTCTAGATTTCGTAGGTTGTGCGGCTGGGCCGGCAGACAGACATACATTTTTTTTTTGCGTTTTTATAATCAGTAAGTCCTAAAACGTCGAGAAATGCCAAAAAAGTGGGGGTAAGAATTTCACTTTTTGCTCATGAATGCAATATTTAGGTCTTCCAGACCGAAGTAATTTTATTGTTGGGTATTGGGAATTCAAAAGTGCCAATAAAGGATCTAGTTCGCTGCGTTTTATGATGGCAAATATATAATCGACATAGATATGATATACATGACATAGATATACATGTTTATGGTAATTTTCTATCTATTTTTAGTTTTGTTTCGAACATTTCCATAAAAGTATTTGAGAGAAAACAAGACAACGGGTTTCCCATACTTTTACCGTGTAGTAATTTATAGGACTTTCCCCTGAATTGGAATTTATTCTGATCCATACATAGTTTAACTAGTGTAACGTCGGCTTTATGCTAATTAACATGATAAAACCAATCCCTATTCTTAATCTGACTCAAACACAATTAATATTTCATTTTCATTTTCCCATTATAATAATTAAATTTTTCTAATAACACAGACCAGCTTCAATTCGTACATTTACATAAATATAAGAACGCACTCGTTTTTTTTGTTTGTTCAGTTGCTTGACTTTCTTTTAAAGAAAAAAATAAAAAAAATGTCAAAAAGAAAATCACATTTTTTCAATTTTGGATTTTTAGATTCATTCTGATTTTGGTTCTGATAAGAAAATGTTTGATTGAATTGTGAACAAAATCTGTTTTTAAATTAATTTGTTAATTACTTTGAATTGGTTAAGTTGTTATTACAAATAAATACTAATTCCATTTTTGGTTCTTCTATAACGTTTGTAATCCACTTCAAAATTATGCGTAAGTTCCATTTAAAAGTTGCACTAAATATTTTATCTTTTTAGTGAGGAGAATTTATATTCCGTCCAAGAGTCCGTTAGTCAGAACCGTCCAATTTTTATATAACAACACTTTGCTCAAATCAAATGGCTGTTATACTCCAATTGTTAGAAGTCACTTATGCTAGGCAAAATGGACTTCGTCAGACTTATATATATGAATAAAAACACTTGTTTATAGTTAGACAAATATATAAATCTGAATTTTATTATCGATAATTTCTTCTATTTATACAAAATCGATATTACTAAAATTTACACATTTAGCAAAAATATTCTTAAAATTAATTGTTTCATAATGTTAAAAATGTGTCACATAATTTTTATATTTTCTTTGTAATTTTAATTGACCGACATATTCAGTTTTTAGTTTAAATTTATTACATCATAAAAATAAATGAAAATTATATTATTCACTTATGCTCAGTAATCATATTTCATTTAATAGTTTTTATGAAATATGAGTTTCGAAAACTTTCTTTTGGTTTAAAATAAATTATGTTTATTTTCACATATGTTTTTTGTTATCGTGTGAAAATGATTTTGCGGTTTGTTTACTTTAGAATATAATGGAAATTTGTTGTTTATTTTATGTGCGGTCATTGTAAGATTTTGTAGGAGTTAAGGGATGATGTGTAGATACATTACACCCTTATTCCTTAAAAAAAAATTTTTTGCTTTTAATAGAAAAAAAAAAGTAAAAAATTTTGTTGATTTACTTTAATATTTTTAATTTAATATATCTTAAATCGACTCTAATTTTCATTGTTTATAATAAATGTCGATTATTATTATTTTCAATCCTCAATGGGTTTATATTTCTTTAATCTATTTTTGTGTATTTTCTTAATTATATTGCCCTTTCTTATCTCTACATTTGTTTCCTTAATATCTATGACCTCATAGGGTCCTGAATAGGGTGCATCGAGTTTCTTTCGATCACCAGCTTTTAACCAGACTAATTCTCCAATTTTCAACTCTATGGGATTTGCGTTTAGATCGTAAGATTCTTTACGTTTGATCTTTGCTAGGTGTAGGAGTTCATTTGCTTTAGCGTGTGCTTGTTGTAAGCGATATCTTAATTCTTGAACATAGTCGTCAAGATTGTATACTGGTGCACTAGTTGTAAATTTTTCGTCAGTTGGTAATGTAGCTAATCTACCGAAAATTAGCTCAAAAGGAGAATGGTTTGTATCCGTATGAGGAGTTATATTGTAACAAAATACAAAGTAGGGGATCCATTCTTCCCAGTTATAGTCGTTTGTGAATGCAAGTAAGTATTCGTTCAAAACTCTATGATTCCTTTCAATGGAACCAAGGGTTTCGTGGTGATAAGGTGTTGAAGTTACGTGCGAGATTGAAAAGAATGAACATACGTGTTTCATAATCTCATTCACAAATTCAGTGCCCATGTCTGTTTTTAAAATTTTGAAATTACCATATTTCAGAATGAACTTCTCTACTAAGGCTTTCGCTATTGTTCTCGCTTCTTTATTCTCTAAGGGGATAGCTTCTACAAATTTAGTTAATTCACACTGAATGGTTAGTATGTACCTGTTCGTGTTTGTTAGCCTTAATGGACCTACTGTGTCCATTGAAATGATCTCAAAACTAGTCTTTGGAGTCTCAGTTAAGGTTAATTTTTCTTTTACATGTCTAATTTGCTTATTCTTAGTACATAATTCGCATCTACTTATATAATTTTTAACCAGTTTATTTAAATTTTTGAAAATATAACGTTGCTTTATTTTAGCTATTGTTCTTCTAATACCAGCATGACCACCATAATGTTTGGTGTCATGGAATTCTTTTATTATTTCGAGCATTTTATCTTTGTTTTCAATTCTTAACGGCGCGTCATATATTATAATTTTTAACTTCGTTTGCTTATTTATTTTGTTTAAATCCGACTGCAGTTCGGTAAATTTTCTTTTAAATTCATTCATATCGATATGAGTAAATACTACATCATTACTCTTGAGCGCTAATTTTTCTATATTCTCTGCATGCATGCTAAATATCAGCTTCTCCAACATAAAATCTAAATTCATACGTGGATTATCACTGTATTGTACTAAAACTTCTTTATCATTAATTGATATATAATTATTATTATCTTTATGCGCTTTATATTTTGATTTACATCCCAGTTTCTCCTTCATAGAACCTAAGTTCTTAAGTGGATTATCGCTGTATGTCTTAAATTCATCATTATTATTATCATTCTGCAAACTTTCATATATAATGAATTTTAAATTCTTTAGATTCCTCACTTCAGATATCGAGGTGCAGTTCCATGCATAAAGTTGGCCACCCTTATCCATCTCTGCGTTGTTATTTATCTCGACGTCTTTTGTTTCCTCTTTCTTCTTCATTGCTCTCGTGACGATATTTACCGTTGTAGGTATCATGGCTTTTAATGTTTCAGAATCAATTTTTATCCTCGATAATGCATCAGCATTAGTGTTGCTTTTTCCTTGTTTATATATAATTTCGAAATCATAGTCTGACAGATCTAACCTTATTCTAGTTAATTTCGATGAAGGATTATTGTGTGTAAACAGACTGATCAAAGGTCTGTGATCCGTGACTACTTTAAATTTTCTAGCGTAAACATATGGTCTGAAAAAATTGATTGCCCAATGTATAGCAAGCAATTCTTTCTCAATGACCGGTTTATTAATCTCATGTTTGTTCAGTGATCTACTCGCGTATGAAATAGGTAGATCCTTTCCAATCTCACCCTGTGAGAGTACTGCTCCTAGAGCGTAATTCGAAGCGTCGGTTGTTATTACGAATGTTTCATTAAAATCTGGATATTTTAATATAGGTGGGTTGATCAATTTTTCTTTGAGCATTTTGAATGCTTTATTGCATTCATCTGTCCAATCGAATGTTGCATTTTTCTTCGTTAGGTTATTCAGTGGTTTGGCTATTTCCGCGAAGTTGGGAATGAATCTTCTGTAGTAATTACAGAATGCTGTAAATCTCTTTGTTTCATCTGCACTAATCGGTGTTGGATAATTTTTAATCACTTCATACTTCTTTGGGTCCGTTTTTATTCCCTCGTTAGTTATAAGATGTCCCAAATATGTTACTTCAGTTTTAAGGAAATTACATTTCTTTGCGTTTAATTTTAGATTATATTCCCTTAATCTTTCGAATGTTTTGATTAAGTTCATGTTGTGATGTTTCAAACTACATCCAAATATAATAATGTCATCAACATATAAGAACGCCTCAGCCTCTAGACCTGCTAGTGCAATCGTTAGCATACGTTGAAAACTGTTCGTTGAAATTTTTAAACCAAATGGTAATCGTTTAAATTGGAATTGACCTTTATTTGTCGAAAATGATGTTAGGTGTCGTGATTCTTTCTCAAGTTCTATTTGATGGAATGAACTCGTTAAATCTAGTGTCGAAAAATATTTAGCTCTGCCCAGATTGTCAAGGATGTCATCCAATCTTGTTAGCGGGAACTTATCATCCATGATCTTCTTATTTAGTTGTCTAAAGTCGACCACTAACCTGTAGCTTGCTTGATCGTTTGCACTCTTCTTCGGCACTATTAGTAAAGGTGAATTGTAGTTGCTACGTGATACCTCTACCACGTCTTCTCTAATAAGCTTGTTTACTTGCTTATCAATTTCTTCTAAATGCGCTTGCGGTAGCCTATAATTCTTAATATATACTGGACTATTGTCCACCACTGGAATTTTTTGTTTATAGAAGTTGTTTGTTGATAACTTTTCATCCGGAACGTAAAAAATGTCAGCGTATTGCTTACAAATTTCTAAAATTGATTGTTTTGCTTCGTTATCCAATTCTTCTAAATTTAACTCATCTGAAATCTTTTCAAATCTTTGCTCTAATGTCATACTACTCTTGATTTTATCCATTCGTAATACATGATAGTTTGTAATTGGTACTATCTTTGCGGCTATATCTTTTATTATGACGTCATGTTCTTTTGTGTTTAAAATTTTGACGTTTGCAGTGCCTTTCGCTGGTACTATGACATTCGCTATAAATACTCCTTCTTGTATTTCCTGATTGAGTATAACGCTGTCCTCTTTTAAATCTATATTGACTGCTTTAATAACTTCACACCTTGCTGGTACGATAAATCCGCTCTCATCTGGTAGTCGTGTATTCATTGGTAATACGACTTCTGCTTCATTAACATATATTGAGATTGTATATGTTTCATAATCAATTTTGCAACAATTTCTGTGCAGAAAATCTCTGCCTAATATGCCATCCGTCACTATTGGAAATTCTTCGTTAATTAAGTGGAATTCCTGCTCCACATTATTATTATTAATATTCAAAATCGCATTCACTGTTCCTAGTGAATAAGTTTCATTGCTAGTAACGCCCGTAATCTTACATCTTTCATCATTAATATTTATATGCTCTGTTACTTTATTTACTTTGAGCAGAGAAATATCTGCTCCGGTATCAATTAAAAAATTTTTATATCCTTGCGTTATATTCGTGCGAATTTTTATGTAATTAGAATTTGTAGTAAGATTTAGCTTAAATATTTTCATTGGGATTTTACAATCATGGAGTCGTCCGTTAACTGGACTTCGGAGACTCCTTCCCAGTTTTCCGCCTGAGTTATATTAACTCTATTACTATTTCTTCTAACATTATTATTATTATTATTATTATTATTAAATTGGTTATAGTTTCCATTCTGTTGGAAATTCTTTTTATTAAAATTATTAAAATTTCTATGATTATTTTGAGCAATATTTCTATTTCTATACCCATTTTTATTAAAATTATTATTATTAAAATATTTATTTTGATTATTATAATTATTAAAATTTCTATTATTTTGGTTATTGTAACCATTAAAATTTTTGTTGTTTTGATAGTTCGCATTTCCTGACCTAAAATTTCTACCCATCTGATTTCTAAAATCATCCCTAAAACGTCGCGAATTGAAATGTAGCATGTGCGCGGTTTTAGTTTGCTCTTCTACTTCTGAAGCGTATTGGATCGTTTCCTGTAATGAGCCTAACCTTGCAGCATATACCGTATTCTTTAGCGGTTCATTTAACCCGATTTTATAAGCATTGAGACCCGCTTGCTCATTTAATTTGGTTATAATATCGGTGTGTGCTTCACCCTGCTCTGATACCTGCAGTGAATTCAGTTCCGTAATTAATTGCTCTATTTTATTTCCAAAACTTTCGGCTGACTGATTACCTTGCCTTGATTGAGCTATCTGAGTTTGTAAATTCAGAGATGTGGATCGTTTCTTGAAAATTTTATTGAATAGTTCTTTTAGTTCTTGGATTGTCTTCGGTGTTTTAGCAGCTATAAGTTTGGTCTTGGCGTTTGCTGTCAACCTAGTATCTAAGATGAATTTTATCAATTTTTCTTTTTCCTGATTATTATTTAGTGTGTCACTAAAGTGTTGTATCAGGTTCAGAAATATTGGCAATTCATTAGATTTGCCATCGAAAATTGGCACAATCTTCAATGTTTTTTCTATATCGAAAGACATGTTGTCCAAGTTATCACTCTGTAGAGAAATTTCTAAAAGATTTTCAGAATAGTTTTTTAGTTTTTCTTTTAGTTCTTCGTAAACTTCCGTGAATCTACTCTTCAATTTATTGGTTATCTCATCATCTGTATCTAAATTTAGCTTTGTGAATAGGGTTCTAAACTCTGTCCTTAAATTTTTTAATTGAGTAGAACAGTTTAATATGTGTTCATGCGAGAATTCCCTGTTTGGATTCTTTTTTAGATTCGTGAGTGTTCTTTGCAACTCTTTTATTATTTCGTTACCCCTTTTTACTAATTCCATATATCAAAGTGAACTATTAAAACAAATTATAAAGGTGAACTATCAAAACCACATTATCAAAATATTTTATATCAGAAGAAAATTTAAAACAACGTAAAATTTATTTTTAAAATATATATTTTTTTATTAATAGAAATTTTTTTTTTGTTTATTTAAACTGTATTCCTTATGATCTCTGTTCTAACATTTTTCTTAATACTAGTTTTTATCTTATAGAGTAAAAATAGTATGGCTAATACAATGATTATTACGATTACTATAATTTCGTATTTATTTATTTCGCTAACGCCCGATTGAATGTTGGTTGCGGAACCAGCTCCATTAGATATAAAGACCTCCTCAGTACGGTCTGGTTTTCTCGCGGAATTTCCCATTTAATAATTGCTATTAGCTATATTATTTTTATTTAAAAAAAATTTTTAGAGATTAAATCGTAACGTTAAATATTTAAAATTGTAATTTAGTTTAATTAAAATGAAAATAAAAAATTTTTTAGGAACATAAAGTATTTAAAATTATTCTTAACTAGTGTTTGAAATTAATATTTAATGTAAAATTTTATTTTAGTTTAATTTTGCTGACTTCTTAATTTCCTTCTTTTTCTTTATTATTTTATTCTTCTCTATCTTCAATTCAGCGGCTTTCTTTAAAAATATAATTTTCTGCTCTTCACTCGAAATCACTATCAATCGATGCAAACTGGCAATTTCTTCGTTTAATTTCGCCAGCTGACCTCCTCGTTTTGGCTTGTTGGAAATAAAGCTTGTTTCTTGTTTTTCAATTACAACAGGTTTCCTCAGTTTATACTCTTCAATTGAAATCGGTTGCCTCTTGATGAGCTTAAAAAGTTCCTTCTCGTTCGATTTGGCATAGGTCGCCATATAACGTTTGTAATCCACTTCAAAATTATGCGTAAGTTCCATTTAAAAGTTGCACTAAATATTTTATCTTTTTAGTGAGGAGAATTTATATTCCGTCCAAGAGTCCGTTAGTCAGAACCGTCCAATTTTTATATAACAACACTTTGCTCAAATCAAATGGCTGTTATACTCCAATTGTTAGAAGTCACTTATGCTAGGCAAAATGGACTTCGTCAGACTTATATATATGAATAAAAACACTTGTTTATAGTTAGACAAATATATAAATCTGAATTTTATTATCGATAATTTCTTCTATTTATACAAAATCGATATTACTAAAATTTACACATTTAGCAAAAATATTCTTAAAATTAATTGTTTCATAATGTTAAAAATGTGTCACATAATTTTTATATTTTCTTTGTAATTTTAATTGACATATTCAGTTTTTAGTTTAAATTTATTACATCATAAAAATAAATGAAAATTATATTATTCACTTATGCTCAGTAATCATATTTCATTTAATAGTTTTTATGAAATATGAGTTTCGAAAACTTTCTTTTGGTTTAAAATAAATTATGTTTATTTTCACATATGTTTTTTGTTATCGTGTGAAAATGATTTTGCGGTTTGTTTACTTTAGAATATAATGGAAATTTGTTGTTTATTTTATGTGCGGTCATTGTAAGATTTTGTAGGAGTTAAGGGATGATGTGTAGATACATTACACTTCAAACAAAATGTTTCATTCAGTTTTTTTGAAAAATTCCGATTTTGTTATTAAAGAAGAAAACAATTCAGCTTTGTGTCAATAACGACACAAATATTTTTATACTAAAAATAAGAAATAAACATAATCTTATATTGTTGTTAAAGTTTGTTCTAAACATCTTTATGTTCAGTAAAAATAAATAAGTTCATTGATAATTATATCAAATTTTTGTAATGCTATGCTTAACCACACAAAAAAAAAATGTTCTATGAAGTTTTGAATGGTGTGTTTCAAATTATATGTGTCTGGAAACGAAAATAAAATAATAAAGTGATACATATCATAAATTACGTTTGATTTATTTTAAACATGAAGATCAAATGCCTGTAGTACACACAAATGAACATTTCAATATATTTATCAATAATTTGCTGAGAAATTGTAAACAAGCTATAAAACTATTTAAGGAAGGGAATTAAAAGCTAACATCAGATGCTGCTGAATTTTCTTTTGAAATTAAATTTTGGGAAATAGGACATCATACTGGAAGTGTTCACCAATCAACAGTTTTTTTGGTTCAAGGTATTTTAAATTATAGATATATTAATTTTTGTTTTTCTTTCCTTTGGAATGTCCGGCTAATGTTATAAAAATTTAAGGGATTCCCAAATCCTTGTGTTCGTCTGGGGATAACGTTATCCCGCAGCAATTTTATTTGTATTATCAAAAGTCCGCAATAAGTGGCTCCGTATCAGGGCCTGAGCAATAAGTGGCAGTCGAAACGAACCCCTGGTGGAACCAGGTCAGGTTTTAGATTTGGATATTTTTTCTTTTCGTTCGTAAAATACCGTAATTACGGTAAATAAATTTTTTTGTATTATTTTTAGCGCGTAAAGTTTTGGCGCGAATTGAAACTGGGCGTTGTCAACCAGTTTTTGTTTTTTTTGGATAACCAGTGTTGGTCTAGAATTTTTTTTTTTTGAAAATATTATATAAATTTTTGATAAAACCTGTTTAGGTTTATATATTGGTGAAATTAATTTTTTTTCGATAAACCAGATATTGGTTTTTTTGTTTGGAATTTTTTTTTAATTTTTTTAAGAATATGTACATGAGGGGTCAGGGGATGCGAATCAGGAGGTGTCGACCAGGGGGGTTTGAGCCCTGGATGGATGAGGTGGAAGAGAGAGAGCAGATAGAGAGAAAGGAGAAGATGAATGAGGCGATGAATGTGGTGAAAGGAATTATAAATGTGGTTATGAATGAGGTGAAAGATAAGTTATATCTGGAGATTATGAATGATATCTACGAAGAGCAGTATGATAAGTTCCTGGATGTGCTGATTTATGAAATAGCGAATGAGATGAATATGGTGGTTGATATAGTGAATGAGGAAGTGCATGAGGAGGTGAATGAGATGAATATGGTGGTTGATATAGTGAATGAGGAAGTGAGTGATATAGCGAATGAGATGAATGTGGTGGATGAGGAAGTGAATGTGGGCTGGCGAGAAAGAAGGAGGATTAATAAAAATAGGAGCTCTCATCTGAAAAGAAAGGAGAAGAGGAAGAAGGAAAAGGAGGGTCGCTTGGTCGTGGAGCTGGGAGCTTCCTCGACCAAGAGTACTCAAACTGAGGAGCTGGTTGAGGAGGTCCCCATCTCACCGACCACGCGACAGGAAGAGGAGTGGTCTGGTCCACAGGAGGCCCCTGTTCCTCATTGTATAATTAGTTAAGACTAATTTTTTTTAATTTTGAAAAAAACCGTTTTGGGACAGCAATTTTTTTGGAGATTGTTTTTTGTGCTGTCATCTGCTTTTAGTAATACTAATTGTTTTTTTTATTTGGAAAAAAGAAAACCGTTTTGGGGAAGCAGTTTTTTTTTTGAAATTTTTTTATGCTACCACGTACATATTGTACATATTTTTGGTATACTATTGTACATATCTTTTGTATATCCTGTACATATTTTTTTTTATATACATAGTACAATTTTTTGTACATAATGTATATTTATATTTGGTTATATATTGTACATATTCTTGGATGATGCAATTAATTTATATATGAAATTAATCGTATGTTTTTTTGATTGTGGTTAAGTCATGTTTTTATGAGTTTTAGGATGTTATTAACGTAATAAAAGTTAACATTGACCAAACAGTTTTCAACGGTTTTGTATAAGTTTAAATCTTTCGTCACTACTTTCAAAGTATTATTGGTCTGTGTTTATGGAAGTACAATTGAAAATAATTAATTCCCATCAACTTTATAGAGTGAGCCGGATCCAAATCAATATCTCTACATTTGTCATCATAATGATCCGCGGATGTACGTATACACATCTCGTATGAGTCCATTTTAGCTACCACCATTTTTTGAATTATTTTTTATTGCGATTAATTTTAAAAAATGGTATAAATATAGAAACAATTATTCTTAGCTAACATTTATTTTTTGTTTTGAATACAATAAATAAAGCGAAAGATTTGACCTGAACAAATATATTAGAATTAATAATTTAAAGATTAGTAAGCTTAGTTTTAAATGTAAAATAATCGTAATTTTTTTTAAATTACCAATTTATTATTTAGTCTGAAGATTTAATTTAATTAATTTCATGTAAAACCCTATTAACACATATTATATATTTCATGTTTCGATTTAGCATTTTTAAATAGGGAATTGCTTGGATTATGGATAAATTATGTAGTATTTAGGTTTATTGATTCACTTTCTCAGCGGTAGGCCTAACAAGCCATCCATGGGGCTTATCCCCTTAACATTAATGTCGTTCTTAGATCGCCTATGGCCATCGGGGTTATGCGATCGAAGAACATTGGTTTCTTCTCTTCATTCGGCGAGGAAGTCCTCAGGGACGAGGAGTGGTGGTGCTGTGTTTGTACTTAGGTGCAAACCAGTAGTACCATTCCTTGCTCAGAGGCTTCTTCGGTGTAATGAAGAGAGGGACCAATTGTACTTTGCTTTCAGGATCAGAGGCTTCACCTCATACAAATTCAAAAACTTTTCCATTTTTCCATTTAGTATTACAATAAAATAATTTCTCATAGAGTTTAGGATTTGAAGTCTGGTGCTCGGGAGCGTTCTTCAACTTTCGCATTAGGTTTAGTTGTAATTTATTTTTAGGTTAAACAAGCACAACTGGGTCAGTAGAAATGGACCTAGTGTCTAATCGTGACAGTTGTGATTGTTTTATTAGGTTGGGGAGAAACTGTTCTGTAGAATCTGGTCGTTAGGGGCTTTTCTAGTCAGTTCTCACATGCATTGTTGGAGTGGGCTCGCGAACGCGATATTTTAAATTTAAACAATATGGATATTGTAGCCATACTTACTTTTTAAATTGTCTCCAGACGAATCTTGATTTTGGGAATCTCTTATCTTATTAAATAAAAATAAAATAAATCAAACAAATTTTTCAAAAATTAAATAAATAAAATTTTTATTAAATAAAATAATTTTTTTTTTAAATTAGTTAATTTTAGGTAAATAAGTAAATACAAATTTTTCTATTAAATACGCATAACATCAAGAAATAAATATCCTTTATTTTTTTTAAAAAAATAAATCAATATTTCAGAGTTAGGACGGTGCATCCAATAAATAAGCATTTTTTCAAATATTTTTATTTTTTTTTTCCAATTTCTTTTAAAAATAAATAAATATTCTTAGGGGTGCTATCGTCAATAAACAATTTTAGATATATGATTTTTCTAAATTTCAGATATCTGGAATTAGAAATAAATAAATTATTTTATAGATATCACAATATTTTAAGTATTTTTTTTTGAAAGAAAATCAAGCAACTTTGAGCAAAACAACTATTTCTTTTCTCATTAAAATCTGTCCTTGCGAAAAGAAAATAACTTTTTCTTTGTGTTTTCGAATTGTGGGTGTTCTGTGTTTTTACTTTTGCGTTTTTCATTTCCATCGGACGATTTTACCGGGCGTATTAATCCACTTAATTTAGTGATATTGTTTTTTTGCTATTGGTTTTGTTATTGTTGTTCGCATTCGGGAATTTTACAACTTATTATATAAAATGTCAAGTCAAATAGACAGTGACCATCCATTTTATGGATTGGAACCCAGCGAACTGCAAATTGAATGTCTGGTTCGAGGTGTGGATTTCAGGGGGGTCAACTGGGCAGAGGAACTTCGAAACCACGCGGTACAAGGTTCAGTTCCATTAACTGTATCTCACGCGAGAGATTTGGTAGCTGAGTCTCAAATGGTGGTGCAGGCAGCACAACTAATGGTGGATCAGATACGTAGACTTCAGCCACCGATTAATCAGCCATTCTTAGATGGTCTGGCTAATCGTGTGTTGCACTATACAGGGAGGATGAATAGGTTGGGTTCTCGCGATGATTTGCAAGAAGCCCGCACCTACGCTATCTCCCAATTGTCACGCGCTTGGGATATAATAAGATCGTTGTCGACACGTCCAGTTATGCAGAGTAAACCAGGAGGTTCATCTGTACCATCCGAACCGCCTGCGTTTCAGCCAGATGAGAGGTCCACTCCAATACCAGTACAGCCAATAACTGATACGATACACAGTTTAAATCGTGGGTATCAACAACAACAAAGACGGGCAGAACAATTACCACCATCGTATTTTCAACAATCAGGTTTAAGAGCGGAGGACTTCGCATTACCACAACTGGGTTCATCGTTCCAAGCTGGACAAATATACATCAATCCGGCATTGGTACAGCAGCCTCTGAATTATCAACCGATACCACAGGAGCAGTTACAACAATTTCAAACAAATTATCCACAAGCTCCATTAACAGCACCACCACCATACAACCCACTTCCTCAGGTATCTCGTGTCGCGGCTCCAGCATTGTCACCGGGAGCATACCGAGGGGTACGTAGGAACAATTTGAGTCGTTATGACTCAAATTGGGTTCCGAACTTCACAGGGGATGGTCACTCTCCTGATGTTCATGAGTTTATTCATCGAGTGGAGGCGGCTGCAAGGAGGGACCGTGTGTCCTGGGACGACCTGAGGTCGATCGTTCCACGGTACCTCAAGGCAGCTGCCGATAGATATTATTTGAATTTAACTCATGAATATGAGGAAGTGACCTACTCAGTGCTTAGGGAAGGACTCCTACGCACCTTCGGTACGCTCACCGATGATAAAGCGGTATTACGTGTTCTTTTGAACCGTAAACAGAAAGTCAAAGAGAGCGTTTATGAGTATTTAGTTGAAGTGGGTTCGTTAAATCGAAGATTAGTTCGACCATTTGCTGCAGCTGAATTATTAGAAATCGCTAGGGAAGGACTGAGTGTAGAACTGAAAAACGCTACACTTGCAGCAACAATTACAACTATGGACGAGCTTCGGTCATTGTGTCAGAAGTTCGAACGTTTGTGGTCTACACCAGTCCCAACCAGAATGTCAAACTTAAGGATTAGCGAACTACAGCAAGTGGACGACTATGAATCAGAAATAGATCCAGAACAAGATGGATATATTGAAGCTGTGGATACACAACCTAGAAGAATTCTGCAACGACCTGTGATATCATCTGGTAATACTAATCAACCTGGTCCATCAATGTCCAGACAACCAATTGTCTGTTTTAGATGCGGGGTAAATGGACATCGAGCTCCTGATTGTTCTAAAAACAGAATAAAACTGTATTGCTGGAAGTGCAACAAACCTGACGTAATTTATGCAAATTGTTCTTATTGTCACCCTCGGTAAACTATCGACCGAGAGTACATGCTTCGGGAATAGTACCCTCGGTTCAACAGCCAATGAGCCCGAAGAAAGCGACGAGAGATGTAGGAACACAAGACGATCTACCACCGAAGAAACCAGAATAAAATCATCTAGCACATTTAACTTCCCATCGTTACATCGAACTTATTTTAGACGTCTAGAACGTAACATCAGATATTGGAGGATGAGGAAATTATTTCGCAAAGCTTGTATTTCATCTATCCTTTCAGAAACAAAGGATCCTCGGCCGCGATTGACAATAAGAATTTTGGACAAACATATTTCAGGACTATTGGATAGTGGAGCGTCAATCACTATACTTGGAAGAAATTCCTTGGATTTATTGGAATCATCAGGTACAACCTACCGTAAGTACACTTCATGTATTCGTACGGCGGATGGTACTGCAACAAAAATTTTGGGTTACATCGAAATTCCAATAACTGTGAATGGCTCCACTAAACCAATGCGGTTCCATATAGTCCCTGGATTACGAGAAGAGCTCTACCTGGGCATAGATTTCTGGGAGAAATTCGGTGTTGTTCCTTCTTTTGTTAGTGAACTGACTCGTACAGAGCCAACAACTTTAAATACACACAACCTCACCACTGATCAGCAACATGAACTGGATAGGATCAAGGATTCTTTCCCGTCATTTGAAGTGTCTGGGCTCGGAAAGACTTCTTTGGTTGAACATGTCATCGATGTTGGGGATAATGCACCTGTTAAACAGAGGCATTACCCCACATCGCCGGCTGTTCAACTAAAGGTTTATGCCGAACTCGACCGGATGCTTCAAATGGGCGTGATCGAAGAGTCTAACAGTTCTTGGTGCTCGCCAGTGGTCTTGGTACAAAAACAATCTGGTAAAAACAGATTGTGTATTGATAGCCGTCGTGTCAATTCACTCACAAAAAAGGACGCATACCCACTTCCCTTGATTGATGGCTTACTAGGTCGTCTAAATAGCACAAAGTACATTTCCAGTATTGATCTCAAAGATGCTTTCTGGCAGATTCCTCTGGCAGAAGCATCTAGAGACAAGACAGCCTTCACAGTGCCTGGTCGTCCATTGTATCAATTCCGGGTTATGCCCTTCGGATTGTGCAATGCTCCCCAGACGATGTGTCGGCTAATGCACAAAGTGATACCACATCAATATCACGAAAATGTCTTTGTTTATTTAGATGATCTATTGGTAGTCTCTTCCACGTTCCAGGAACATATGGAATTGCTGTCCAAAGTCTCTTCATTGTTAAGAGCGGCTGGGTTAACCATAAACCTCAAGAAAAGCAAATTTGTTCTGAGAGAGGTGAAATACTTGGGATTTTTGGTTGGTGAAGATGGTCTTCGAACAGACCCTGACAAGGTAAGAGCTGTAGCAGAGTATCCAGCTCCATCTACAGTAAAACAAATACGTAGACTATTGGGAATGGCTGGTTGGTACCAACGTTTCATACCAAATTATGCAAGCGTGGTATCACCAATTACAGATTTATTGAAGAAGAGTTCGGGGAAACTGAAATGGACATTAGAAGCGCAAGCTGCTTTCGAAAATTTAAAACGATTGCTGACTACAGCACCGGTATTAATTAACCCTGACTATAATAAAGAGTTCTTTATTAGATGCGATGCGAGTCTGACAGGGGTAGGTAGTGTATTATATCAGGTCGACGAGGATGGACAAGAGTGTCCGATAGCCTTCATGTCGAAGAAATTAAACCAAGCTCAACGAAACTATTCAGTTTCTGAGCTGGAATGTCTTGCGGCAATTCTGAGTGTGAAGAAATTCAGGGGCTATGTTGAAGGTCACCGATTTACAATTGTGACTGATCACTCAAGTCTGAAGTGGCTTATGTCACAGAAAGACTTGAGTGGTCGTCTGGCTAGGTGGAGCCTAAAACTCCAACACATGGATTTTTCCATTGTCCACCAAAAAGGTACCCAAAATATAGTCCCTGATGCTCTATCTCGTCTTTATGACGATACACACGAGGAATTGACGGAAGCATTATTACATCATGTTAACGACATTAAAATCGATAATGAAAGTTATCGGCACCAAGAATATACTGATATGATAGCTAAGGTTCGTTCATCACCCAAGGACTTTCCATCTGTTAAAGTCGTGGACGATAAGCTATACATACGTATTGAGCCAAGACCTGATGCAATACCCAACGATGTTCCTGTGTGGAAGCTCTGGATTCCAAAACCGATGACTTTAAGCATGATTCAGAAACATCATAATGATAGTACTGCTGCACATGGAGGTGTTAAAAAGACATTAGAATTACTTCGACGTCTTTATTATTGGCCGGGCATGGCGTCACAGGTACACAACTATGTTGTGTCCTGCGACACATGTAAACAAACAAAAGCCACGAATCAGATATTGCGTCCTCCGATGCAATATCAATTCGAAACAGCACGTCCATGGCAGAGAGTCTATATAGATTTTTTGGGACCGTACCCTCGTTCTACACTTGGGAATACGGTGTTACTGATAGTTCTGGATCATGCTACGAAGTTTGTAATATTGAAACCGCTTAGAAACGCAACTTCACCGAAGGTGAATGCTTTTCTAAAGAATGAAGTGTTTCTTACTTATGGGGTTCCAGAGTTTCTACACAGTGACAATGGCAAGCAGTTCACTAGTAGGAACTTTCAAAGTCTTTTGTCAGATTTCGGCGTCAAACATATTAGGACTGGTGTTTATAGTCCACAGAGTAACGCGTCAGAGCGGGTCAACCGATCAGTTTTAGCAGCAATCCGAGCGTTCTTAAAAGGTCAACATACCAAGTGGGATGCACACATTAGTGAAATTGCATATGCACTGCGAGCTGCAGTACATTCCGCGACAAAGTACTCACCGTACTATTTGCTATTCGGTCAACATCCGATATCAGATGGTAACATTTATCATCTGATGAGATCACTTCACATGCTGGGTGAAGATATTGGTGAGGAAATCGAACGCTCTGATCACTTGACCATGCTCAGAAATCGAGTGCAACAGAACCTGTCTGTAGCTTTTAAGAAATCACAACATCATTATAACCTGCGATCTAAACTACGAACCTTCGAACCACAACAACGTGTGTATGTACGGCAGCATCATTTGAGTGACGCTACTAAGAAATTCTCGGCGAAATTGGCTCCAAAGTTCTTATCTGCAATGATTAAAACTAAGATTGGAAATGTACTTTATGAGTGCATAGATATGAGCGGTAAGAATCTTGGAGTTCATCATGCGAAGGATATCAGGGAATGATGTCTTTTCGTTAGGTAGGGTCGTTCCTCTGGCTAGTTGTCGTCGCTGTGGTTCACATCTTCTGGGTCATACTTGCTGGTAGTATCGGGGTGTCAATAGTGCTGACGTTTTGATGGATGGTCGGTCTCAATACTCAGTGGAGTTCCTCGCGGACTTCATGAGTGTAGGGATTGGTCATCGGTCGTGACGCCAGTGGCTGTTGATACTCCGATCCCAGGTACAACTTTTTAATAAATGCAGTTCGGTGGTTTCCTGTCATGAAAGGGATGGCGACGTTTTTTTGTGACTTCAAGATTGAAAGTCTTGCTTAACATCTTGAATTCATGGTTTGTAACGTCGGCTTTATGCTAATTAACATGATAAAACCAATCCCTATTCTTAATCTGACTCAAACACAATTAATATTTCATTTTCATTTTCCCATTATAATAATTAAATTTTTCTAATAACACAGACCAGCTTCAATTCGTACATTTACATAAATATAAGAACGCACTCGTTTTTTTTGTTTGTTGCTTGACTTTCTTTTAAAGAAAAAAATAAAAAAAACGTCAAAAAGAAAATCACATTTTTCCAATTTTGGATTTTTAGATTCATTCTGATTTTGGTTCTGATAAGAAAATGTTTGATTGAATTGTGAACAAAATCTGTTTTTAAATTAATTTGTTAATTACTTTGAATTGGTTAAGTTGTTATTACAAATAAATACTAATTCCATTTTTGGTTCTTCAAACAAAATGTTTCATTCAGTTTTTTTGAAAAATTCCGATTTTGTTATTAAAGAAGAAAACAATTCAGCTTTGTGTCAATAACGACACAAATATTTTTATACTAAAAATAAGAAATAAACATAATCTTATATTGTTGTTAAAGTTTGTTCTAAACATCTTTATGTTCAGTAAAAATAAATAAGTTCATTGATAATTATATCAAATTTTTGTAATGCTATGCTTAACCACACAAAAAAAAAATGTTCTATGAAGTTTTGAATGGTGTGTTTCAAATTATATGTGTCTGGAAACGAAAATAAAATAATAAAGTGATACATATCATAAATTACGTTTGATTTATTTTAAACATGAAGATCAAATGCCTGTAGTACACACAAATGAACATTTCAATATATTTATCAATAATTTGCTGAGAAATTGTAAACAAGCTATAAAACTATTTAAGGAAGGGAATTAAAAGCTAACATCAGATGCTGCTGAATTTTCTTTTGAAATTAAATTTTGGGAAATAGGACATCATACTGGAAGTGTTCACCAATCAACAGTTTTTTTGGTTCAAGGTATTTTAAATTATAGATATATTAATTTTTGTTTTTCTTTCCTTTGGAATGTCCGGCTAATGTTATAAAAATTTAAGGGATTCCCAAATCCTTGTGTTCGTCTGGGGATAACGTTATCCCGCAGCAATTTTATTTGTATTATCAAAAGTCCGTAATACTAGATCCAAATAAGCTTCTGCTTCTTTATCTGGGATGTTAGACCCATTCAGTCAATTATCAATGCAAGTTAATGCTTCTGGAATCGGAATATTTGGGTATAATGATACTATATCGAAGGATACAAAGATATCATCTTCTTTGAGCTCAATTTTAGCAAGTTTTCTATTAGTTCAAATGAGTTTTTGATGTAATCCTTTTGTTGATGTTATTTTATTAAATTACGAAGCTAGCCATTTAGAGATGTTATATATTGGTGCGTTTATGTTACTTACAAATGGGTGCATGTTTTTACCGGGCTTGTAAATTTTTGGCAACGCGATGTTTGGTACGGTTGAGTTTGGAACAAACAATTTCAATTTTGGGATGTTGAAAATTTGATTTATAGTAGTGATTCCTAGGCCCGCTTTCTTCGTAATTCGTGATAACTGGTTGCGTTTAATTTCTTTAAAGGATGAAGTTTTAAGAATACTCTCCACTCTCTTATCGTAATCGGGTTTGTCCAGAATTACCAAAGAATTTCCCTTATCAGCTTTCAAGTTAATTACTTTCTTCTCCTTAAGTGATTTTATGATCTCTGTTTAGTTTTCTTTTCTTGGTAGGTAGCATTTGTTTAAAGCTGATATTATAATTGGTTCAATTTCTTTTCTCACACTAGACCTAGTGAATTCTGTTTGGTACTTTATGGCTGACTCTACGTTTACTATAGTCTCATCTGTTTTTAATTTGTTCAGCATAGGAACGTAATTAAGGCCTTTGTCTAGGAGGTTGGATTCTTATTCGGTAAAGTTTTCACTTGACAGATTTACTACGTATTCTTAATTTTTGTATTCCACTCCTATGGAATCGATTTTATAACTTTCTTTATTTCCAGATGCAGAAAATGAAAATTAGTACTTTATCATCACACTTTTTCTTTATTTTAATAATAATTCTTGCATAATTGGACAAACCATTCATTAATACGAAGGAAAGCATCAAATTTCAAACAAAACATAAATATATTAGTATTTGAAAAATTGAAAAAAAATATCCATTCGGCAGCTACAAGTAAAGGTTTGTTTTTTTTACAACCATAATTGTGTGCGTTATTAGTCTTAATAGAATAAAATAAACTGTTAATTTTATTCTGTTGCGTGATTGCTGCGTAACACAATATTATTATTTTATTGGGTCTGTGTTTAACGACATATCTTATTTTTCGAGAAAATGTTTACAAATTCGCAAATTTGCGAGAGAATAAAATTCATTAAACCACGAACCCCATACAAAGTTTCATTCTTCTGACAGAGTAAGAAATATTAATTTCAATTAAATTATTTTATGCTTCACAATGATATAAAGTTGTTATAATGTCTTGGCTACGCGATATATAAACACATTCATAAAAACCGGGGCGTTATGATAGGGCATTATGAATTCATAATGCCCGCTATTAAGACGCTAAAAAATTAAATAAAATTATTTTTACTGTAGTTTTGTCTAAAAAATGTAAATAATTCTTATTCAATTTAAGCTAGTAGAAGATTTTTACATTTGTTTAAAAATGTTTAGCAACATTTTAGTTATTAAATGTTCATATAGTTTTCCAAAACTATCAAATTATTTTAAACGTCATACAATGTTTTTATCATACGCTACAAAATTTAGGAGAATATACTTACATAGCAACGTACAAACAACAAATATTTATTTTAAACTTCAAAATAGTTATTTTCTTGGCATACTATGACACATTTGTATGTTTTTGCATATCAATATAGACTAACAAATTAAATTCTTTCTTAGTTTTTAGCTTATTAAGTGAAACATAAAATCTTGTATGCACCACTGGCGTTACTGGGTATTACGCCCATCAAGCGACATCCGATTACGTCGCTTTTCGGGCGCAATAACCTACATAACGCCCTAGCGTAAATAGCTATTAAAATTCAATGGTAAAACAAGTAAAACGAAAAAAAAATGAATTTTGTTTTATTTTCTTTGGAATTTCAATTCTATTTAATCGTAGTAGCCTTTTCTTTTTTCAATATTCGAGAAAAAGGATATGCTCATTACTTTGAATTTATTGTTTTTTATATGATCATAACGAAAATGTTTTTGTTGAATTTTTTATAAATTCAAATCCAATTATTTATAATATATCACCAAACAAATTTATTTTAGAGTTTAATACAATCGAATAAATTCCGCAACATTCACACAACTGAATAAAATCAATAGCTAAAATTAATGCACACAATGTTGCCGGAAAGATAAAACAATTTATTTGATTGTTTTGAACTCTGAAATAAAATTTTTTGATTGTATTTCATAAACAATTTTAATTTATTTTATAAAAACATCAAAATAACAATTTCACTCTGATTATATAAGCAACTATAAATTTAAACTAATACGCATGTCCTTCTTTTGAATATTGAAAAAGGCAAAGGCTACTAAATAAAATTTCCGTTGTGAGAAAAGTGAGTAATTTCGATGACGGTTTTTTGTTTTCTCAATTCGCTCGTGCCTCGTTCGTGCCTCGCTTGCTCGCATTTTAAAATTAGGCTTGAAAAATAAAATAGGGCATTAAACACTCACACAATAAATTACTGTTTTTTCGAACTAGGAGTAAGAACGATATTTTTTTATTGTTGCTTCTGTATTTGGGAATATTATATTTTTCTTATACTTATCTTATTTGCTCTGAAAAAACGGAGTATATTGGTTATATAAGAAGCGTTTTAAACTGTGTTTATTACACATTAAAATTCGTTCTTTTCTCTTTTTTGGTTTCTTTAAACTTTATTTCGTTCATCCCTATTGTTTTAAATTGCATTAAATATGTAAGTGTGAGAAAGATATAACCTAGACTTTCGACCATATAAAGTACATATAGCAAGATGCACAATAGAATCTTAAAATATTTGTTTCTTAAAATGTTTGTTTGAATTCAGTAGAGAAACACCGATCTAAATAGTAAATTTACATTATAATTAATTATATTGTTTTGAAATTCGACCTATGTTTACATACGATTTAAAATAGTTTCTCGAAATTCCGAAGTAGCCAACTATATTATTGTCGTATGCAACTGTATTTCACTTCATGTTTGATGAGCTAGTTGTAAAATCATTTCCGGTAATCTTTTTGTTTCGCTGTACTTTTATTTGTAAAGAATCTTTTCTCACTCATTTCAATTCTCATTTTAATTGATCGGTAGAGTTAGAAAAAAATATGGAAAATCAAAATTTGCATTTTTCATTTTTTTTTTTAAAGAAACATGTACGGGCATAGTAATATTAGCATTAGCGTAACTGAAGGTATAGTAAAATGATTTTTGTTACATAAGTTATTATATTTCTAACAAACTCAGCAATTTTATTACATCATTTGATAGATTTTCCAATAACTTGAATAATTGCCGACATTCGTTTTTGGTATATCAGTTATTTTATTTCTAACATCTTTTTTACATCTTTATCAACACATTAAATTGGCAACAACTTAAATAATTGCCAACAGTCAATAATTGCTATCATGTCAGCTGCTATCTAGCCATTAATTCAAGCTAGGAACGATTGGATTACGTCAATTATTAATGTTAGTGTGATTCTGTTAGTGTTATGGAAGGAATATTATTAGTTCAAAGGAATAGGATTTAAAAATGTTTTTTTTTGACGGAATTAATTAATTGTAAACGAAACGATATATCGTAAACATAAAACTGTGTAAATAGAAGAATTATTTTTTTTAATTGTAATTAAAGTTTAAGTGTGATTTAATAGATATTTTGTATGTTATTTTGAAGGCTGAGGACTGGAAATTTCTACAATCAATCATTGGAGTTTTTGAAATTGTTCAATATTCTTGTTTGCAGAATTGCTTTTCTGTTGTTGTGTATTGTTTCGCGGTGTTAGATACTTAATAAAACCTGATGTTTGTCCTTACTAATCATTGATCGAATCCAGAAGGTGATTTGGGAATTACGGGAATTGGTAATTTTGTGAGAATTAGGCCAATTAGAAGAAAGGTTGAAAAACGTAACGCAAAATTCAAATTTTTCGAATGCAGTTTTCGAATGTAGTTTTTTATACAATGGAATGGACCAATTATACAATGGAAAAAAAATTAATGTAATGGCAACCTCATCTCGAAGTTGAAAGTTTAGTATTCAAACAAAGAAAACATACCTGTTAACATTTTCACGGTGATTGGGACAACTACACGTAAACATTTTCCTGACAACAGAGATTTCCACGACGAGATTGAGACAACTACATTTTGATTGGAAATAGAACATGTGTTCAGGTTTTTTAAAGTTTAATCTATTAGGAGTTTAGGATAGCCATACCTGCTCTTAAAAGGTTTTGTAGTAATTTTATTAATCCAAATTTTACTTCCACCGTATTAACAACATCCCAATAAGTTAATTATCTTTGCAGATCATAGCACAAACTAATTTTTAATTAACACTTAAATTATTAATTGGAACGTTAATTTTAAGTTATAGCAATAAATAAAAAAGAAAATGGCATTAATTATAATATTTCGTTTTAGAACAAATAGTGTTTCAGATTAATATTTTTACCCTGGTGAATGATTTTTGGGATTTTATATTGTTCGCCTTGAAACAAAGAAGAAATAAATTAAAACAAATGAAAAATATTTCTATTGTGGATTTAATTAGCGTTTTTGTTATATTTAAACTTTAATTAAAACAATTCGTTATACTTGGTCCCAAAGTGAATAAACATACAATAAATTATTATATGAAATCAGTTGATTACTGTTGGTCACACTTTCTTTCTTTGTTGATGGTTTCTCAAAAGCATCTGAAGGAATTGTAAAATTTTAATTAAGAATTTTAGCACGCAAAATATAAGACACAGATGCATAAACAATAAATTTTCATTCCACAAGGGATATGAAAGTGTTTAGCTTATTATAAGATATAAACCGCCATATGCCAATAATTAATTTTTATATGTTTTCGCCTTCCTCTATGAATGGGCAGCCGGCAGTTCCAATTTATTTAAAGGTTATACATTATAAATCCTTTTATTGTTTTTTTTTGCTTTTCAAAGGCACCTTGTTTACGTTCTTAAACTTAAAGGATTATAGACTTTTTAAACAAAAAGAAAGAAAAACCCAGATTTCAATTGTTTTTTATCGAGAATACCAAGCTATTTTTTTCTAAATCTAAATACGCAGGTCGCATTTGAAAACGTCAATGAGAGAAGAATTCTCCAAGTTACGCTGCAAAACGGTTGAAAATCTGATAGAAAACTTAACTACCACATTTTATTAGAATCGAATGTCAAGACTTGAATTTATTGACCAGGTGCTGACAATATGTGGCAGTGATAGTATATATATATAACTGAGATTAGTTTTGAGCTATAAGTTTGCGTATGTAAAAATTGAGTTTATAGTGCTATGGTGTAGAGTATAATTTTTGTTCAGAGCTCCATTTTGATGTTTGCATTACCTCGTTGTTAAAAGTAAGAGACATGAAATTAAAGTTTTTAATAGTTGTACAACCTATTACAGTACCTGCGTTCCTTTGAGGTAAACTTGCTATCCGAACCAAATTTTAAATGGAACGGCAATAATGTGAGGTGCCTTAGATTATTTTTCTAAGACTACAACCCAAATTTACAACTTCGCGACATTTTTTTTTGACAATACATATATATTTTTAAAAAATTATAAAATTAATATTGCTAGAAAATGTGAACAAAAATAATACAGAAAATTATATGTTAGAGAAAATTAAAAATTTTATTTTTTTAATTTAAAATTAATTAAACTTTGAAAGATTTCTAAAAAGTAAAAATTGGATATTTTTATTTAGCGTATGGTTTTTTTGTGACACATTAAAAATTAAACTTAAAAATAGGTAGACTCTTCTATGAAATCTACCTAAAACAAAACATGGATACACATTAAATGAACTTACAATCGATTTGATTACGCGTCTTTTAAGTAAAAATTAAAAAGTACTGAAGGTCCAATATTTTTTGTCTTATGGTGCTGAAAAGTACCATTGTTATTGTGATTTTGATTTTGGTTCATATTTATTTTTTTTTGTATCACAGCCAAGAGTTCGAAATGAAATGTTTGGCTACCAAGTTGAAATAGACTATTTGCGTAATCCAGGGTGCAGCACGAGGAGCTTATCTATTTCACACACCCCAACACCCCGCTGAAATCGGAAATTTTTATAAACACTTGGGTAAACATTTTCCAAATTTTTCTCTTAACTGATTAAACTCTGGTGTTGAATAGAGGCGTAAGTTTGGAATGTAGCGCTACCACCTTTCTATATGGTTAACTTGAAAACAAAATTTAGTACAAAAGTAAAGGAAAAAGTGGTAAATGGAACACACTTATTATTACACTTGCTATTTGCAACTTGATGAGCAGTCCAACCTTGTTGAACCAGTTCGACATAGGATTTAGCATCAATTTTGAAATGACTTGGTCGAGTTACTTGATTTCGGTTCTAGCTCTAGACCAGAATACTAATACAATGGATTTTCAGTAGGTTATAAATTCTATTCGTTCAAGACTTTATCTTATTTGTCCTTTTAATATTCTTCTTTATCATTTTGTATTTACAATAACCTTTCTCTTATACTAACCTATTAGTTATTGCTATTGGTTATATTCACCTATTATAAGATAATTCACCAGCACCACTATCTCTTAACATCACTGCTATATGCTAACTCAGTTGTGTCGCTGATTTATTTTTTAACTAAGCTAAGTATCGTCAGCGTGACGTTGTTTATGTACCTATCACAGACTGCATAGTTATCTCATTTTCATATTAAATAAACTTATTTAATTTTTTTTGCATGGGTATTTTATTTTTACTATCTTCAGGTATTTATTCAGGTGTTTTATAATGTTTCAGTAGTAACCATTTCCATAAATTCTATTTTTTGCTAACACCGTACTCCATAATCGTTAAAATATTATATATGTTTAGTTTACTACAACAGATTCCAGGTGCTATAGTATAGAATCGAATAGAAATGAAAAGTATCCAGTACCCCCAGCTCCGTGTTAAAAGTTAAACTTCCACTTGACTAAGCAGTCAGTGCTCAGCCTAAATGGCACACCTAAGATTGGATATGCTGTTAAAAAAACTTCAACTCTCTCTGAATTTTATTAAGATTTTTATCTAAAGGATAGCAATGGATCTAACCTTTAGAATTATAAGTCTCTAGAAATGAATGTAGTCAATTGAATAGAATGAAAAATTGTTTTGAAAAGCGCAAGATCCGTAACAAAAGTTTTATCTCAATTCCGGTCGGTTCGGGAATCGAACCGGCATCCTTCTGATCAGAGTTAATGGTTAACCATTTAACCAACTCGAACGGACAGGACGCCGGCTCGATTCCCGAACTGACCAGAATTGAGATAAAACTTTTGTTACGGATCTTTTGCTTTTCAAACCAATTTTTCATTCTATTCAATTGAATACATTCATTTCTAGAGACTTATAATTCTCTCTGAATTGCTTAGCGGTTAGGGTAATTCTGGTGTTATAATTTACCAAATAAATTATCCACGTACGAGATCAAAAACAACTTTTAAGTGCTGAGAAAATATGTACCACACAAAACATTTCCAGTTTTAGATATATATTAGGTAATCCTATACTGAAAATTAAATCACTTGCATAGATATTTTCAAACAGTATAGAAAATATAAGTTAAATGTAGGTTAAACACACACGGAAGACAAAATATACAAAGCATTAATTACAATAATTAAAAACTTGAATTCGGTAAAGTTACGATTACCCACATAAACAATACAATCTAATTTCCAATTAAGATTATTTAACACCGGTAATTCGGTGATTTATTTTGAAATAATTGGTTTGATTTTGCAAAGCAGTCAAATTGTACAATTGTTTGTTGTATTGAATTGTTCTATTCAAAATTTATCAACCTTTCTCTTCGTATCGAGTAAAATTTAATTAAATTAAATTTAATTATCGGTTAAACCGGTAAGCTATTTAGTATTTTATTTAAGGCAAAATAACCATATAATAATTTTAGATCTATTTTACTTCAACTGTACTACTTTACACAATTCATTACTCATTATACTTGTTGTCATAATATTAAAAGTAAAAAATTTTCTTTCGTTTATATAGATAGAAAGACAAGGTCAATTTAAATAAAAAATGACTAACGTAAACCACACAAAACAATATAATCATTATTTTTTATCAATCGCCTATTGCTTGCATTATGTTACAGTTTTTGTTTAAAATTGAAGGCCATCTTGGATTTAGGTGTAGATGTTTAGTTTTTAAGGTTATAGTGAAGGTCATTCCATGTTTTTATTTCCTCTCAATTTTCAACTTTTTTATACTTCCAATATTGATAATGTTTTAGAATATTATTATTATTAGTTAATTTTTTAATCCGTTCGTAAACAGCTAAAAATGTTGTAACAAAGTTTTTTGGTTTTGCACGATACGATTTACCTTATATACATGCCGATTAAAATTAAAACTTATTGTAAAAACATTTGAAATATAATATTGTATTAATTTTATTTCCTTGTTTCCTAGTCTTAAAACTATGATTGATTATTTTTATGAATATTTTTTAACCGGATTGGATTAAAACTATTGTTTACCTTTCAGTAGTCGCGGCGTGTTACGCGGCGTGCAATTTAAAAATAATCATACTCCTAAAGTGAACTTAGTCATCTTTTACATGCATGTTTTTAAATCGAGATAAGCTATAAACCAAGGATAAAACGTACAGACGTAATTTTTCCCGAGCAATATTGACACAAGTAACTATCATCAAATAGTTTTTAGGCAGGCTTGTGAGATTCACAAAAATCAAAAAACCAAACTATGCTGCTTTCCTTGTCAACTAACAATCCTACTCTTAGTCATACTATAATTAAGTTATTGTATTATACTTTATTTAAAGTTATTATTAACGCAATTTTTTTTTTTCGAATATAAATAAATATAAATTAATTTCTAATTAGGAAGCGTTTATCTAAATTTATATTTATAATAACAAAACTATAATCGTTTATAAAATTGATATTAAAGATAATAATTTTTGTTATATTCATATAATAAACTCGTATATAATTGAATTTTAATTTATTTCAATTATAAAAATTAATTTTTTGCAGCATAAGTGAGGATTTTTTTTTAAATTATTTAATTTTTAATCTTTGAATTTAAGTATTGAAAATAAACTTCAATAATTAATGGTTAAGATTTCCGGAAAAGAAGTCAATCGAACATAGCATTTATCTCAACAATCAATTATTTTTAGCTTCAATCAAGAAAAAGAACAGCGTATTTTTATTTCTACCCATAAAACCAACTTTGATTAATATTTCAATAAAATGCTTTAAGGAAGACTTTCTACAAAAATTATGATCGTGTTCGTATCTTCTTACGGTTATAATAAACAAAAAGTTAAACAAGATCATAAATTGAAGGTGAGGATCGGATTAATGAAATATTATTAAATAACCAAAAAATTTTAATACAATTTTGTTGTTACACGGTTTCATAATAGTTGTAGGCCGATAATCAACAGTTTGATAAAACCAATATCATATGCTTTCACTACAAAAATGTATTATCAAAACCGGCGGTTGGTTATGCAATAAAACAATAAACAAAAAATATTACATTTTCTAACGATCTAAACTATAATTTTAAATTATTAAAAAACGTATAAATAATTTTAAAAAAGCAGACGAAAACGAAAGTCAAAAACTATAAATGTCACTCTTAAAACATAAGAAATACGGAACTATTTGAATGAATTTACATAAAGTATCTATATAAGAACCTGATTTCTCATAATTATCTTTTACTTTTCTTTCATGTTTTCTTATCTTTTGTGTTAAATCTTTCTGAGCAGCATCTTTTTATATTTATATTATTTCGTAAAAAAACTGAATTAAATCACATGCTGACAACTACCCGACTAGCATTATGAAAGGCCTCAGATCTGGACCAGATACGGTCTTCCCTACTACTGATAGGGACCGTATCAGGCACACTTAACAGGTCCCGATCAACAATGTAACGCCTCAAACTACGCAAACCGGATCAAGCAGCCCTACTAGAACCGGACCAGGACGGGATAATTCAAAATAGCGAATTTACTTCAACATACATTAGAAAAATTCAAAAATTTACTAGTACATACATTAGAAAAAAATGTTTATAAAAATAATCTAACTTTATACTTACCTATATATTTCATAACGCAAATAAGCGATAACTAAGGAATATGTGAAATTTCGCAAACTATGTATGTATATCTAAAATGGATAATACTCTAGTGAATTTTAACCAAATGAAATTTATTAAAATGAAATAGTGCTCAGATCAGGACAAATAGGGCATACCTTAATTGAAAAATTAGATATGATTCTGATCCGGTTCTGGTATTTACTACTATGGATGAGATAGGTATTCGAAATCCGGACCGGATCAGGACATATACGGCACGCCCTAGTAGTGAAATCAGGTATAATTTCTGATAGGGGCCGGATGCAAATGCCCTATTAGGATTTACCTTATTAAACCCTGATCCGGCCCAGATCATAATAGGGCATACCTGAACAAATTGATAGTCGGGTATAGAAAACATTTTGTATATCAATTGTCTGTGTCGGTTTATGTATCGTAACAATAAGAAATTTCAACTTTAAAATGGTTTGTCTGTTGTCATATTGCATCCGAGCCTAAACAAACTATCCAAAAAAGATTACGCTGTGTATATATTTCGAAATCAGTATAAAGTATAGTAGAATTTTTTGCCAGCGAACACGAAATTTGTTTGTTATGCGCATATTGTTTGCACATGCGCATGCACATGCTCATATATTTTGCAAATTCAGTGTCTCGATTAAAATATTAAAAAAAACTATTTGGTCGCATTGAAATGGACAAAAAAAACGCATAAAAATTAATAAATTACTATTGAAATTCAACCAATTATTATGGAAAACCAAAAACTAGTAAAAATATTAATGATTTTGTAGGCAATGTAACAAAATTTTGATAATTAAAAATAATTATAATAAAAATAACGACGCCTATGGAAACAAATATCACAACAAACAAATGGTACGAACTAGAAGTAGAAATTTAACTAATATAATTGTTTTGAAAACAAATTTATCCCAAAATAAATAATACATCTCTGTTTTACTTTTTGTTTCATCTTTTATCTCTTGCTGCGTCCTAGCTGTCAAAAATTCGCTGGCAAAAAAATTCTACTATACTAGCGAATTACAAATGTCGTGGTCTTTGGCTTGATCGAAAAAATATTGATTTATTTGCTTGCCAACGAACAGCATAAAATAAATAAATCTACTTTTGTAAAAGTAGTAGTAAATTGTTTTGACTTTAAGTTCTATAAGTTGATATGTTTGGTTATGTTTATATTTGAAAATGATAGATTTTACATTTTATCATTTTATTTGTAATAACTTTATCATTAATTAGTAATTTAAATAATTTAAATAATAATAAATTATTTTTAAACAAAATAATAATAATAATTAAAATGGCGGGTTTTATTTGTTTACAAAAATTTGACAAGTAAAAATAATATTTCAATGTATTTTTAAAATCTACCAAAAAATCTAGATTTTTAAAACTTGATCTAGATCAAAAAATAAATAAATCTTTTTTTGCCAACGAACACAAACTGACAGCTAATTTGATCTGACAACAAATTTTTTTGATTTCAGATCAACTTTTTTTTGCCAAAGAACACGACAAAAGAAAACAAAACCTTTCTTATTACAGTCAACAAAGCCTTTCCTTTTACCATATCAGAATGATAAAGTATTGATACATCGATATATTGACACATATCGACTTTTTTAATATCACCCATAGTAGCAGTAACAAAATAAGTGCTAAAATATGAAGGGACTGAAATCTCACAATTCTGAGATATCAAGACTTCGATTTTGGTTAAGGATCTTGATATCGGCATAAAACTTTTATGAGGACATTGTTTTTAGTTATCGGCAGCGATGTATAAAACATAAAACTCTTTGTAAAAGTACAAGTATTTTATCTCTGTTTAGAAATTTATTACAAAACTAACACGAAACATCAATTCGTTGCTGGAAAATTATAACAGATCATATATTTATATAATTTGGTGAAAAGATGATACACTCAGCAAACTACTCAAAAAATCATTTAGCGTTTTGAGAAATATTACAAAATCAAAAATTCAAATTTCTTTCAGAAATCCAAAAATATTCCAAAATTTATAATAAAATCACAAATTTAAACTTTTTTTCAAAATTCTAAAAGTATTCCAGAAATTATTACAAAATCAAAAATTTAAATTTATCCAAAAAATTTTAAATTATTGCAAAAATTATAAAAAAATCAACACTACAAACTTTTGTCAAAATTCTACAAATATTTCAAAAATTATAACAAAATCAAAAATTGAAACTTTTTTCAAAATTATAAAAATATTCCAAAAATTCAAACTTTTTCCAAAATTCTCAAAATATTGCAAAAATTATAACAAAATAAAAAAAACAAACCCTTTCTCAAAATTCAAAAAATTATAATAATATCAAAAATTTAAACTATTTCAAAATTCTAAAAATATTCGAAAAATTCAAATTCAGACCAAAGTAACTTTATTCAAAATTCTAAAACTATTGCAAAAACTATAAAAAAATCAAAAACACAAACTTTTTTTCGAAATTCTAAATATATCGCAAAAATTATAACAAAATCAAATATACAAACTTTTTTCAAAATTCTAAAAATATTCCAAAAATTATTACAAAATTAAAAATTGAAATTTTTATCAAAAAACTTTTTTCAAAATTTTAGAAATATCGCAAAAATTTTATCAAAATCAAAAATTCAAACTTTTTTCATGATTCCAAAAATATTCCAAAAATTATAACAAAATTAAAAATGTTCATGTCTTATTAAATTTCATGTCATACAAATAATTAATTTCATTTTTCTCCAAAAAATTGGTTAAAAAAATGAAAATCATTCTTTTGACACGCTTGACAATATTTTTTGAAAAACTTATTAAATGAAATTAACTAGTTTTTGGCCTCACATACCAATCCCGACCATCAAGATTTCTACAAATTCAATGTTCCTATTCGTAATCACTTAAAATCAGTGATCAGATTTTTATTTTTTAAGGGCGCTCGCACTTATTTTAAAAATAAAACCATGCGGGCTTTATTTTTATAATTTATTTTTCGCTCCTGCACTTAGGATAATATGAAAAAATTTACAAAACAGCTCTTTATAGGCAAAATAACAATTTACGAGAAAAGATTTTGTTGGCAGATCGTTATTTGAAAAAAATAAATATAATGCTCTTAAGGATTTTTTTTATAATAATTTTTTTGTTTTTCTTTTCTTTTGGTTTAGTTTGGTTAAAATATGTATGAAAATAAGTGACGTCGATATGAATATAAAATAGCTTAGTTTACAAAAAAGAACAACAAAGTTTTTTCAGGTAATACAGTTACTTCATTCAAATCCAGTGCGACTTATGTTTTTTTACTGTTTTAATAAAAGAAAGAAAACGAGCATTTGCCCTTATCAGTTGGAATAGATAGAAATAAAATTAATTAATAAAATAATAGTCGAAAAAAAATTAAATCATTTATGAATATAAATTAATTAACTTTTTTTCGACTATTATTTATTTTAGTTTTAACGAAATCCGTTCAATAAATCATTTTAAATAAATAATAATAAATAATTTTATTAACTTCATAATTTAATTCATGCATAACATATTAAAAATTATTCATTATTAAATTATTTACCTAAATGGAGATCATTATCTAAAATTACGATTCAAAGATACAAATTCCTAAAATTTTTTCTTATCAAATAACGAAATAGGACGAAAACTAACCAAAATAAAACAAAACAAACAAAAATATGTATGTAACCGTAAACGAATAGTTTTAAAAAAAATAGATTTTATTTTATTCCTTTTTTCTTTGAACGAAATAAATAAAAAAAAATAAAATCTATAACGTACAAAAAAATATTTCTAAAGTAAAATTAAAATATCTGAGGGCGAAAAATAAGAAAATAAAATTTAGCTCTTTGAGTGCAGATTTTAATTTATATGTATTTTATTTTAGGAGACAAAAACTTTTTAAGGGCAAAATGAAATAAAAATCGGAACACTGCGTGTTGAACGTTTTTAAGCAACAAATATGCAAATTTTGTTTTGAGAAACTTGACGATTTTTTTGACACACTTTAGGGACAGCTATCGAACACAGCGGCCTTTCGGCTCTTACCATTGGGTATACCTATTTTTAGAAACAAAAATTTTTGAGATCCCTTCAGCCGTTTTCTAGATTTCGTCGGTTGTGACGACCGGCAGACAGACATAAATTTTTTTTTGTTTGCTGTTATAGAATCAGTAGGTCCTAAAACGTCAAGAAATGCCAAAAAAAAGTGCGAGTAAGAATTTCACTTTTGGCTCGAGAATTCAATACTTCGGTTTTTTCAAAACCGAAGTAATTATTGATTGATGTTGAATTACAATTTTTAAATCTTTAGAGATTTATTTGATAGTGATTTTTAGTAGCTAATTTCAAAAATATTACGACATATATCTATTAAGGGATTTAAAATATTTACGCTTTAGGCTAAAAGCTTCAATCTTTCTCGTCTGATGAGTGATGATGACATTTTGAAAGTAAAAACAAAACAAGCAAACTCAGCATATCCTCAAATGTAATTAAATATTTTTTTGTTGCTAATTTGTTTGACAAAGAAATATTTTGATATTCTTTGTTTTATGATACATATTCTAAAATTTTTTTTGTTTATATATTGTTACGTTTTTCCAAACTTCTTTCAAATTGGCCTAACTCACAATTCGATAAACACAATTCCCAAATCTCTTCCGAGTTCGATCACTGATTAGTAAGCACAAACACCAGGTTTAATTAAGTATTCAACAGCTTAATTATTCCACAACAACAGAAAAACAATACAGCAAAAAATATTCCTAACTAGAATATTCCTTCAACAGCTTCAGAAACTCCAACGATTGGTTGTAGAAATTTCCAGTAATACAACGTTTAAAATAATACACAAATTATTTCTATTTAATAACACTTTAAACTTTATTCACAAAAACTAATTTAACGAACGTTTAAAATAATACACAAATTATTTCTACTTAATAACACTTTAAACTTTATTCACAAAAACTAATTTAAAAATCACTTTTATAATAATAACTTTACTATCGCAGGTTTAAAATAACACTAAACTAATTTACAATAGGCAAGTGCTTATATATTACCCGCTTGATTCGAGGCCATTTTCTAGAAACCTTGAGAAAATAGTAGAATATTCGATTAATTTACGTTATGCTGATTTGATTCATAAAATCATTCAATTTTATTCATTGTTGACCCAAATTCCACGAAGTACAACAACAACGCTATTCAAAATGCAATATTTAAAAATATACTTTTTACTATTTATTTTTAATTTTATTTTATTAATAATAATATAAATAATGAATAATAATTTAAGAACTGAGGATGACGTAAGTCGAAATCGATATTCTATAAAATAAAAAATAAAATCCAAATTGTTACTATAAGGAAGTTTATATTATTATTAATAAAATTGTATTTATTGAGGCTACTGTTGGCACTTGGCGAAACATTATTAATAATAAATTTATTTTAATAATAAAACACTTGTTGTTTTTCGCAAATTAATTTTTTGAATTAAACTTTATTTATATTATAATAAATAAATAAAATTAAAATTCGCTCAACCGGTTTCGGTTTTTATACCATTTTCAAGAGCTTAAAAATTATTAATTAATAATTTTTAAGCTCTTGAAAATGGTATAAAAACCGAAACCGGTTGAGCGAATTTTAATTTTATTTATTTATTATAATATAAATAAAGTTTAATTCAAAAAATTAATTTGCGAAAAACAACAAGTGTTTTATTATTAAAATAAATTTATTATTAATAAAATTAAATTAAAAATAAACAGTAAAAAGTATATTTTTAAATATTGCACTTTAATTCAAAAGTGACAAAAGCACACAAACTAGGGTTTGCAGACCGGGTTTACCCGGTCTCAAAAACCCGGGTTTTTTGTAAAATATGAGAACCCACAAACCCGGGTTTTTTGACTAAAAACCCGGTCTTTTATTTCTTTTATTGAAACAAAAGCATATTTCAATTAGTATCCAATTTTATTTGCTTTAGTAGTATATGGGTTATTTGATTTTCTTGATAGTATTTAGTAACTAATTACAATGTAATCTTCTTATATATTAATACGCTAGATTAAAACTTTGTGGAGCATAAGGCTTTTTTATTCGCAGATGGATTCAATTCAAATTTTCACAGCTAACTGATATTAGTGTAACCTATATTGGGATCCGGATTCAAACAAATCGGATCATAAATAAAAAAGTTATTATATACGGAAAACTTTTTCTATACATATGCATTATAAGTTTACATACATATAAAAATATATTTGCTATCGAACAACGAACAACAAAAACGAAACTTAAAACTTTATTTTGTTATTCTTTTTTATATTTAATTTTTTCTCAGCTGTTAGTATATTTATTTCTTTGAATGTGAATAAACGTACATATTGTTTTTCTATGTTTTAAATTTCATTTCGAATTTTTTCTTATGCGTAAGATAGGTTTTGAGTTAGATCGTGTGAATCCTTTTGTTCGTTCTTTTAAATCAATGCATGAATTTTGTGAAAGACCTGAGAATGTTACTGCTGATGTGTCAATGGTTATAAAAGTTAACAGAGAATGTGATATTCGTCGTTTTAATGATGCTGTTCAAACTGATGTGGTTGCTATTTTTAAAAATGATGAATTTTGTTAAATTTGTCAGATGAAGATAGAATTGATGGAAATGAAATGATTAATAAATTTGTATGTACTGAAATCCCTGATCCCATTCTTTTTCCTAAATTACATGAATATGTGAAACGTCATATGATGCATGAACCATGTGGTGCTCTAAATCCCAATTCTGTTTGTATGAGAGTGGTAAATGTAGTAATAATTTTCCAAAACCTTTTTCTGAAAATATTAAAGAATACTAGGAAGGCCCGGCGTGCTTCGCTACGCTTATAAATAAAGTTTTTGCGTAGACATTTTGTTGACGTAGAAGCAATGATTTCAAAAAGTGGTAATGAGAAATGCTAGCATATAGTTTTTAATTTTTCTTTTTAAATATATGAATGAAAAATAATCAGAACTCTAGCTGATCAGTTCGGATATATGAAAAATTAGCGATAATAAGTTTTCAAGTAAGCTTATTTTATCTCTAACTTATTTGATCGCTAATTTTTCATATATCCGAACTGATCAGCTAGAGTTCTGATTATTTTTCATTCATATATTTAAAAAGAAAAATTAAAAATTATATGCTAGCATTTCTCATTACCACTTTTTGAAATCATTGCTTCTACGTCAACAAAATGTCTACGCAAAAACTTTATTTATAAGCGTAGCGAAGCACGCCGGGCCTTCCTAGTAATAAGTATTGTTCAATTATTTTTAGTCAGAGCCTGAACGTTAATTTTGGTAATGTGAGTACTTATATTATTTAAAAACAATTGATACAAATTTTAATATAATAATAATTCTAAGTAAAATGAACGACTTGAGTGAGAATTTAAATTCATTGTATTTCTTTTTTTGGATTGTATCCTTTATTTCACTATTATAGTAAAAATTATTTCACTATTATAGTATAAAAAAAAACTATTATAGTTTATTTAAAAAATTTTAACTTTATTAATTACAACATGTTTCGGAATACAATATTTCATCTATAGGTATTTTTATACAATTCAATATTGCGTTGTATAAAAATTACTGTAGATGGAATATTGTATTCCGAAGCATTTTGTAATTAACAAAGTTAAAATTTTTTAAATAAACGATAACAGTTTTTTTATAAATATTTGTTTGCATTTATTTAATTTCAAAAATCTCACAATTTAGATGACATCACAAAAGAGCTACTCTTTTGTGTGGAAGCATTTTACCAGAAACGAAAAGAAAGAAAAAGCAGCATGCAAAATTTGTCTCAAACCAATTCAATGTAAAGGTGGTTAAACGTCAGCTTTAAAAAGGCACATCAGAACCATGATATTATAGCAATAACATGCGACGGTGCAAGTGTAAATCTTAAATTTGGCAGAGAATCTGAATTGGATATCATCATTTGCATAAATCACAGTATTCATTTGGCTGTTTTAGACGCACTCATAAAGAGGAAAACATGTAGAACACATATTATTACTACTGGTCCAAATAACGGGAGTGATACAGACCTTGAATCCAACATCGATTCTACTGAGGAAAGTAGTGACAACGAAAACATTGCAATAAATTATGACGATGAAAAACTTCACAAATGAATTGAAGCAACGCGAAGCATACTTAAATTGTTTAAAAAGTCACCCGTGCGTAACTCATGTTTACAAAATTATGTCAAGAAATTAAGGATTTAATTAGGAGGTCGCATTAGTTTTAGATTGTAAGACTCGTTGGAACTCCATTTTAAATATGGTGGAACAATTCTTAATGTTATTTGAATGCATTAAACTTGCTTTAAAAGATCTTAATCATCTTAAGGAACTCGCTCAAATTGACCTAGAACTATTGAAAGATTTTCAAAATGCACTTGCACTAATTAAATTAGCCGTTGAAGCATTAGGGCGAGAGGATGCCACCCTGATTACAGCTGAAACCGTTATTATTTTTATGTTTAAAAAAAATGAAAATTTGCATTCAAATTTTGGACTTAAACTGCTAGATGCGCTCAAACTAAAAATTACAGATCGTAGAAATGTCAGTTTAATGTCATTGATATATTATCTAAGAGATCCGTCTAATTGGAACAAACACGCAAATATCCTTCCGTACAGTACAAAATCGCAAATATTGGAGTACGGAGGAAAATTGTTTAAAAGGTTATTTAATATTACATCAACAACTGCCGATGCTTTGCCAACTGAATGTCTCGATGTTTCAATTGAACTATCAATGGCAGAAGAACTGAATTTGGCCATTGAAACTGCCTCGTTGCAGCATTCAAAACAAACTCATCAAGTTTCAAATTTATTTAAAAAAGAGTGCGCTATATTTGAGCTTTCAGGCGAAAGGACCAACAATTTAGAAAACCTGTATAAAGCTTTACTGTCAATATCGCCTACTTCAACTGACGCAGAAAGGGTATTCTCAATTACAGGGAATATTTGTACAAAAACTAGAACACGCTTGGGGAATGATGCAATGAATGCTTTAGTTTTTTTAAAATACTTTTTTTTGCGATACGATTGAAATTTTGCATAATATTACATATTAAAGTTAAATGAATTTAACATTTTGTTTTTATTTATTTTACATATTATTATTATTTATTTCTTTACGTTTATTTATGTTACATATAATTTTATGAATAAAATTGAATTTCTGACTTCTTTTGAAATATTTTTGTTATTTTAATGAAGTTTAACAAAACCCGGGTTAAACCCGGGTACCCGGGCTTAAGGATTTTCCAAACCCGTAAACCCGGGTTTTAAAATTTCCGGGCTTTTGCAAACCCTAACACAAACAGTGCATAATATGGAAAACCATAATAACACATATAGTAATATTATTCATTTCATTCATTTGTTGTTGGATTTTGCTGTGATTTGATTTTCCTGGAAGTGACCGTAATCGTCTAGATTTCTCTGTAATCGTCTAGCTAGATCTTTCTGTAATCGTAACAATATGTTTACATTTTACTTAAAAATATTATATTCCTAAATTGATTGTCGAGTAACTGTCGGGGATCACGTCAGTGTCACCACGTGAGGAGATTGTTTGTTCCCACTCTTCATACTATATTATTTAATTTATATTAATAATATGCACTTAAAAACAATAACATATATTTAAATAAACTTTTTTATTTTGATTTAAGGAATTATTTACTTTGAACTAGGTGTTTCTTTTCGGTTTTATATATTTCGAGTTGCTCGATCGAGTGCAAAAACTAAAAAGAATTTACTTATATTTTTAAATTTTTGATTCAACAATTAATAAATTTATATTAAATTCGGTTTCCTTTGAATTAACTAAGTGTTGCCGTTATTGTTATTTTGACTTGTGTTTATTTCGCCGAGTGTTACCATCACATAGGTTCTTGGAATTGTAAGTCACCAATCTGATATTTGAAACGATTTTTGCAATCAAACTTACGAATCTAAGAGAATCTGAACTTTTTCTTCAATTTGAAAGCATGCTTTTGGTTTCTCTGAATAAACTTTTCAGTTCGATTATGAAAAACTATTAAACTAAACGTGAACCTTCTATAGCACTCTGATTCGAATCCATTAATGATTGACGCGATATCAGTTACACCGCTGAGGCGATGGTGATTCGATGTTGGATATGGAGACCAGCATGTTGGACATCTATACAGGTGTGTACACCATCTATACGATGGTGTGGAACCTCAGAACAAGGATCTTGGACTACAGTTACAACACGCGCCCTAAACGCAACATCAAAGAGAGTTATAAAACAAAAAAAGATTGGCATTGATAGATCATTATTTTGACTGGCCAGATCTGGCCAGATCTTTGATCAAGTCAGATCTAAAAGCTGTTGAAACATTATTTAGTACAAAATAGTGCTGGCTTCAGACTTATAGTGTGGTGTGACTATATATTATAATTTTAAATCAAATTTATATGAATAAATATTTTTACTATATTGGAGTACAACTTGAAGTACGAAAGTTCGATTTGAAGAACTTTATTTGAATTGTTTACTTATTTGTTATGAAAAAATTCATAGTTGTAATAAGACTGACTTTCATATCTGTTGGCTTTAACCCTAATTAAAACATTTTAAAAATACTTTACTGCAATAGTATATATAATCCAAAGAATTTTATAGCCTATGTATGAAAAACTGGTTACAAAATTTATTGCATCTTTTTAATTGCTTGTATTGCACATGGATTTGTTTCAAAGTGAAAGGTGGAATACTGTTATTGTGCAATAGACCTCAACTATATAATAATTTATTTGACCAGTTTCATAATTATATAATTCTGTATATGACATCGTTTGTCTATTGTAGAATAAATTCATAATTTATACAATGTTTATGCTATAAACACAGTACAGCATGGAAAACATCAGAAAACATCAAATGCAATTAAACAGTGGACTGTATCGATATTGATTTGACGATGATTTGGCTACACGGTACGTCACGAGTTAGATGGAAAATTTCATTTATATCTTTTTACTCCATTACACTTTAATCATTTAGAGCAAATTTAGAATAATACAAATTATTCGTATCAACTTTCCATGACAATTCAACTCACTAAATAAAGTTTCGATAAGGTGTAATAAAAACGCTTCATTTACTATTTTTTAACAAATCAAAACGAATTGTATCGATTATTTTTCTCTGGTGGGAAGGAACAGCGAATATTTTCGAATATTTTCGGCCTACTTAATATATTAATTTAAAACAAAAATTCACATACAAAATTATGTGAAAATGCAATTTGCAAATAGTAAAAATGTCCGTTTTCATTCATAAATGATTGCATGTTTATGTTTATTTGTCAAAAATAAATTATTAATTCTATTATAACTGGCAAGCTCCAGCCGGCTGTAATGCTGGGACCGTGTTCCATAAAACGTAATTAGATTTTACATTCACTATTTATAGTATACAAATAGGTACATTTCTAAAATTGATTTGATCTAGTCAATCAATCTAGACATCAAGTTTTCGGCCACATTTCTTGAAGGAATTGATCGCAAATTAGATGTTTATAGACATAGATAAGGAGATAGTAAAACAAAAATTTTTCTTAAGTAATCTAGTTTGATTTAGAAAAATCAAAAAAGATTGAAATATCAAAAAAAATTATCAATAAATAATCGACTGCTTAGTTTTTTAGTTATTACCAAAACCTTGAGTTTTTTCCCTGTGCATGACACAATAAGCCCGTGAACAAAATTGTGCATAACACATGTATATTTTCACAATTTTCAGGCAATATTTTCACAATTTTCACATGTATATTTTCACAAATTTCAGGCGTCCACCAAATGTGCATCAAAACGTTTATTACAAAGTTTCTTACAAATTTATTTTTAAGTTTTTGTTTAGCGTTTGGCAGTTTTGGCTAGGGCTCATCAGTTGGGAATAAGATGAAAAATTAAATATAGCAAAAACTAATATCACCAATAGTTTTAAATTGGTAACTCTTTTCCCAATTGCAGATGCTCGCTCATCAAATTTTAAAACAACTTAATTTCAAGTACAAAATTCTGAATTCGTTTGACCATTGATCCTACTCTCTGGAAACTAAAAAATTAATTTTATTGCTATAGATACTATGAAAATTTTTGCAGCTCCAGATGAACTGCTAACGTATATATTTCTGGAAAGGGTGCTGTAATCCCGACTGCAGAAATGTTCAGTAGCTTGTTTAAAATGCAATATCCTAACTGCACTAATGCGCCACAGTTACACAACATGTTAATATTTAACTATTACTTTGGTCTGAAAACCAAAGAATTACAATCTCAAGCCAAATGTGAAAATTTTACTCCCACTTTTATTGGTACTTCTCGACGTTTTCAGTCCTAACGATTCTAAAGAAGAAACAACAAAAAACTTTTGACTGTTTGCCGACTGGCCGGTTGTTCTATCGGCCGTCATAACCGACAAAAACTAGAAACCCGCTGCAGCGATTTCAAAAGTTTTTGATTCTAAAAATAGATCTACTTAATGCTAAGAGCCGAAAGGACGATGTGTTCGTTGTCAAAAAATCATTAAGTGTGATCAAAGTGCAGATTTGCATATTTTTGGCATAAAAACGCTTATTTGAGGATGAGGTGATGATAAGTATAGTAACTTTGAATTTATATTTTTTTTTTTTAAATGTTTAGCATCTGTGTATGAGACCAGGAGCCTAATTAACGTATTAGAAGTGTGTCACAAAAACCTGAACTAAGCGAAAAGATGCATTTACAGCTTACGCAAAATGGCAAAGTATTGTGAGAAGTTTTTTGAATGAATCCTGTTTTGGTCACTGATGACTAATAGATACAGCTGGCAAATATCAGCATGTTGAAGACTAAATTTCGTTTTTGCCAGTGGAACCTTTTGGGAAAGAAACTTTTTTAGTAGTAGGCTGTAATCGGTGACGATCGTATAATGGATGATTGTTGGCGTATCAACAATAAACATTGTGGCATGGACAGCTGAGTAGCTGAATCAATCACCCGTTTTCGTTTTAGATCAACTAATAGACCAAATTTACTGAGGAAATCAGCGCCAATGTTCGAACGGTTCTCATTTGCTATTATGAAAGCGTACGTCAATGTTCGTTTTAGGCCGATATCTACCTGTTATAAGAACTTTGTTCCGTAATTATCGTACCATTGGCAGCTGGGAAGACTACATCTGTTGATTTTGGGTGAGCGATGGTCGATGAACATAGATTGAATGCACGTAAAGGTCTGCTCCAGTGTCTAATAAAAATGTCTTGTAATTCAATTTGGAGATGTTAGGTTGGAACCGAGCTGTCCGTTTGGAACCGAGTCATCCGAGCTGTGCTTCTAACCTCGTAAGGTGTTCTTCCATCGTTCCAATATTTGGAGTGAAACTGCAATGATATCTTGGTCTGTTGAGGCTCTGACATCGTTTCAAAAATTTTGTCCGCCATTCTCGCCATCGTATCTAAAGGAGTCGATTTAAATGCGGCTAGATGTATCTTAATCACCTCCGGTAAGTTCCATACCTATAAAGAGAGGATATAATAACTGTACCTGTGATACAGTTATTATCCGGGAGGTTATTATTAAATCAAAAGATAAACCTGATGTGGCCTAGCCAAGAAAAATCTCTAATTATAATGGATTTATTCAATCATAATTTCCAGAATCAATTAACAAAAAAAAAGATATCCTACAACTACCATGCAAAAAGTCAACAAGTTTAGAAATGTACAATGAGAAAAAAAAATTCAGTGCTGATTAAAGTTGCGGCTTCGTTCAATTTCTAATCCACGTGCTTAACAGTTTTAAGCCACAAACGCAACTATTTCACGTTGCAGTTAAACAGTACAGTTGCCGCTTAAAAGATCAGATATAATCAATGAATTAATTGTAGCCTCGATAATTTTCCAGCTACGATGTAACGCAATTACTTCAAAACAATTATGAATTTCTGCCAAGGTGCGGACGCCCGTATCAACTCCCACCAAATTCCTCGTGTAATCAAAAATATAATATGGAACAACTCACCCTTTTCTTTGGTTTTTGGTGCCGTTTAACCCTCTTGCTCAGTATGTCTCTTCGACTGTTTTTGACCACAGTAGTAGATTTATTTTTATATTTATTTATTATTGTTGGTTTTTTCGTATTAATTATCTTCTTATATTTTTTTTTGTAATAAAGCACTTTTGATATGATAAATTTGGAAAACAGGATTCCAAAATAAAACACATCATATCACCAAAAACTTCATATAGTATTAACTTTAATTATAAAAAGCAAAACACAGTTTAGTACACAGCAATTTCCTAATCTAGTTTTTCATGAAAATTAAAAGCTATTGAGTAAGTTACTTGTTTTCACAGCTCAACGTTACCGTTGAATTTCCGTTTTTTTAAAATCATCAATCGCGGCATTTTGTTTATTTCTGTTTTAATTTTCCGTAAGTAAAATCCCGGATTTCTTTGCAAACTTCCTAAGCGGAAGCTAATTAACACCTCACGAACACAATCCTAATCAAAAAACGTACACACCGATCGCGTCTCCAAATTACTTTCACTTGCTCGGTAATAATGTTTTCGCGAAAAATAGAACTTTGCTATTAGCATTAAAAATTTCCTTTCGTTTGAAATACTCACGGATTTAGAGAAAGAGATATCGTTTCTTTTGAAATTTTAAATCGAACTTTTAAATTCGCGAAAATCGTAATCGAACTTGATCATTATTTAGTAAGAAACCAACTGACCGAGGATGTGAAAAAAACGTTCTATAAATATTTCCTAAACGAAAGGGAGTAAAGGAGATGGCCATTCAAAAATAAATTGTATACTTCTTTCTGTTATTGGTATTATCCCTTTTCAAAAAAAAAATCAATCACGATCATTATCATACTGTCTCAACAAGCGCATTACAAAACTCATATATCAATTAAACTCTGTTTCATTTGATTATCGTCGATCATGAATAGAAACGAAATGCAACAATTCGTTAACAGTTTAATTTGAACAGATGATTACAATCCCATTACTATTACAATCCCAAACATTTCAATATGAGATTGTATCTGATAGTATCAACAAAAATAGAAAAATGCAATTACAACTATATGAGTTTTACTTTTGTTTGTTTAAAAGAGTAGAGTTAGAATATTTTGTTTATTAATTTAAGCAATATGAATTGTGAGGGCCGTGCTAATGTATATTGACGTCATGCGTATTTGCTGAAGTTGAGTTTTTAAGAACTATCAAGGAATACAAGAAATACTATTGATTAAATAAAACGTCAGATTGCGGCATAACAAGGATGATATTTTCGATAAAATTAGTTCCGGCAAGTTGCTTTATGTATCGCAGTTTTGTCGACGTATTATAGCTGCCAAGATCCTGAACTGTTAACAGTGCCTCTAGTTTTCTTACATCGGATGGTGCCAGCCGTTCCAATAGTGCCAAGAGTAGATTATTGTTTGATCGTTTATGCTTGAAGAGATTAATGATTTAGATTTAAAAACATCAACTTTACACAATATTTGGATTTTAATTAATAATTTAAATAAAAGCACAGAGTAAATAATTGATGGCGGTTTGATGTCATCTATAGTTGTGAATTTTTTAACGCATACATAATAATTTTCGGAGCATTTGGGAGCTTCTTGTAAATTAAATTTAGTAGTTTTGAATGTTTTCAAGCCTTTGATTGCAATAGTTATTCATATAGCCATTTGACCACTTTAGTTTAGTTAGTTTAGTTAAGTCTAAAAGTTTAGTTTAGTTTAGTTAAGTTTAGTTAAGTCTAAATTCTGCTCCGTTTTAGTGACCGCAAAAGGGAGGGTTTATCTTTTATCAATGGAATAGATAGATTGGATAGTGAATTTCGCTGAATGGTCATATCGGCTCTTTTAGGGCTACTAAATCAGATGTGTACTTTTCTGTTTCGTTTTCTTGTTTTTTTAGGCTCGCATGGTCGGCTAAGGTTTAATACATTCTATATTATTATTTTTAAATTACAATCCGGGTACAGGCTCGGAGGTAGTTGGGATGAATCCTAAATAATTCGATTGTGTTTTACGAAGATCGATGGTTAATCTGTTGTCCAACCATTGTTTTTCGTGAAGGGGTCACATACCGATGATGAATTAATATCTTGAGGTTTTTTTAAACAACTTTTTCACATACATAAAGCGATACATTTGTGATTTTTCAATAGTTAAGATTCACATTATTTACCGCATATGCCGTAGCTATCAATAAACTCACTTTTCCCGTGCATCTATAATTTACTTGAAGGCCAAAACTATGATCCAAAAATAGAAGTATAGTATAATTATTTTTAGTTTAATCTTACAAATCGAAACATGGTTTTGAAACGCGAAAAGACAATATTTCCTAAATTCCAAAAATATATAATAAACTAATAAAAATAATTGTGTATTTAGAATATTTTTTTCAACTATTTAAACTATACTTATTGTTTCATAAAATTGGTATTTTGCATTACGTAAAATCTATGTAAAAGTAATTTACCAAAGGCAAGATTTTAATTTTTTACAAAACGTCTATTTAGCTACAGTAGTTATTTTTGTACTAGTGCATAAAAGTACATATTTTGCACTAGTGCAAAAAATTAAACTTTTGGCACAGTACATAGTGCAAAAAATAGTCACATTTTGCACGGTCGTAGAAAAATATGTTTATGTCATTTATGTAATGCAATTTGTAATTTGCTAATTTGTTGTTTTTACAAACTATTCCTTGTCAAATTAACAAAATTGTTGGTACATTTGTAGATTTTACAAAAAGTTTTGTATAAAAAGTAAACTTCTGTACCTAATGTTTTAGTTTTTTGCATAAACATCCCCGACCTACGTAAATTTGTTGAATTTGCAAATAATGAAGATAGTCCATGGTCCCAGATTTAACGCAATGCATGTACTGTATATTTATAGATTACATACTACAGGCTTAAAATAGTTACCAAAAAAACTTTGTAAAGTTTTAGTGAATTACTAATTGGTGAAAATACTAGTGTTAGACTTGGCAATCTAGTACGAGGTGAAAGATGATTCAAAGAAGCTGTTCAATTATTTCAGCATTTTTATTCAATTTATTTCAAATCTAAAATAATTTAATGTTAAAGTAAATGACAATATAGTTTTTACTTAAGGAATTTTTATAGTAAACATTTGTAAATTATTTCTTCGTTACAAAGAATTTTAATCAGATTACTCTGAACAAGTAAGTCAAATAATTAAGATTTTTTTGTCATGTGAAAGTAAAATTTAATATATTTTTTAAATGGTCAATTATTATAGTACAACGACTTTTTGTTATTATTTTTTGTTACCGCTCAGTTAATAATTTAATTCTGTTTTCCAACATGAGATCTGGTTTAAATAGAAAACAAAAGCTATACTTATATTTAAGTTATTTGAAATAAAAAATGTTCATCTTTGAGATACATTTTTCTTTAATTTTTGTTACGGGTAGTAAATAATCAGTTGAAATAACGTGAGTGGTTAAGAATTAAATACATAATATGGAAAAAATATACCTAACATATGTTAAGATTAATTTTTCCAATCTTTTAGAATGAGAGAGGTTGATGTAAGTTGAAAATAATAACAATGATCAATTGAGTTGGATAAAATTATTATTCCGCCTACAGGTACAGCATGTTTGAGACTCTGTTAAAAACCGATACCTAAAAACTATTGATTGGGGACCATTATTAGCAACCATAGCAGACTTTGTGATCAATGATTTATTGGATCAAGCTTTAGATTTATTGATACACAGAAAACCGAATAGTACGTTTCAAAATTCAAATATCAATATATCAAAAATCTACGCATTATAGGTTATTAAACTACAATTATGCAGATCCTATTAAATAGAAATATTCAGTTGCCTATGGATTAATTTCAAGGTTTCTGACATTAATATCAGAATTCAGAGCCATACATCACAGAAAGCAAATTAAAAATTAGGCATTCTTTACCACCCAAACTAATAAATATCCAAAAATTTGAAACCAAACCATAACTATAGAATATATAGCCATATATACCAATTATAAGGGTCTAACCAACACACCATCATATGGTAAAAAGCATTAAAAATCTTTTCACCAACTATGATGACAAATTAGATAGGCTTCAAAACGCATTCCACTGTAGCTCGAGCTTTCCGTTCTCTACATCCACCACGATATTATAGATAAATCTTATAATAATAATAATAATAATAATAATAATAATAATAATAATAATAATAATAATAATAATAATAATAATAATAATAATAATAATAATAATAATAATAATAATAATAATAAATACTTTTGTTAATAGGCCAATAGAATAACGGAAAAAGATATGACTTACGTGTTGTTGCTCGTAAAAGGTCAGAAATTTTTTTAATCTCTGGGGTAGGGTACTCACATAATGGACATGCCGAGTCCACTCGTCCGGTACCTGGGGACTGGAGTTATGCAACTAAGTGTGCTGGAAATTTGTTTTGCTTCCTTGTAAGCGATATAACTCGTAAATGGTGCACTTTAGGATACTGGTGCTATGGAACTTTTTTGCTCCTTAAATATTTTTCTATAACTTAAGATAAAAAAAAAAACAAAAACAATTTGTTTTGTAGCAAATTTTGGCGAAAAATTGCGAAAAAATGTCTAAAAAACGATATTTTTCAATTGAATTTAGTTGTTTGCAAATAATTGTTTATAACATAATTGACCCCTTTATCTTGTAGCAGAAACCTCAACAAAAAAAGTAAGCTTCAGAACGTTTCATTCGGCCTTATAGTTTTTGTACAATTCCATTTTGCACTTAAGGCCCCTAAAAAAGTTGTTAACTTTGGGCAGGCCGCAAGGTCCGAGTTTTTATTCGATCGCAATCTGCATGACGGGAATTGAAAGGGTGTAGTGTCAGCTTTAAATAGCATCTGTGTTGCCTATACCCATATTCAATATTAACAACAACTACAGTGGTTTGAAAAACCCACGAAAATTCCTTAGTTGCAAAATAAAATTTCTCAACGAATTTTCCACTTAACGAGATGCGGTTTTAAAATTTGCAAATTCGTTAGAAAACCGAAGATTTAAAAAGAAACCTCTCTAACATGATTTGGACCGAGTTATGGCCCAGTTTGTTTTTGAAACCACAATTGTGACATTGATTTTGCATGCCATATATCGACAGGAACCGAGAATTTCCCTCCAAAATGATACTGTTGTGCTCACAAGATGCTGGGTCTGTGCCTACCGAACACGCGATTGGTTACTCTGACTACTGCTTGTAACGTACTCTATGAAAAAATAAAACGTCCTGTATAGTATACATAAAACGTACGTAGCGACACGATGTATAATTGAGTATTATTGTAATGACAAATAAATTTAATGAAAAAGTAATGAACTACTTATGTGTAATCATGTCCCAAATCATGTTAGAAAAGTCTATTTTCTAAAATCTGAGGTTTGCTAAGCACTTTGCAAATTTTAAAAACGCATCTCGTTAAGTTGAAAATCCGTTGAGAAATTTAATTTTGCATCTAAGGAATTTTCGCGGTTTTTTAAACCACTGTAATTGTTGTTAATATTGAATATGGGTATAGGCAACACAGATGCTATTTAAAGCTGACACTACACCCTTTCAATTCCCGCCAAGCAGATTGCGATCGGATGAAAACTCAGACCTTGCGGCCTGCCCAAAGTTAACAACTTTTTTAGGGGCATTAAGTGCAAAATGGAATTGTGCAAAAACTATCAGGCCGAATGAAACGTTCTGAAGCTTACTTTTTTTGTTGAGGTTTTTGCTACAAGATAAAGGTGTCAGTTATGTTAGAAACAATCATTTGCAAACAACTAAATTCAATTGAAAAATATCGATTTTTATGCATTTTTTCGCAATTTTTCGCCAAAATTTGCTACAAAACAAATTATTTTTGTTTCTTTTTTATTTTAAGTTATAGAAAAACATTTAAGGAGCAAAAAAGTTCTATAGCACCAGTATCCTAAAGTGCACCACTTACGAGTTATATCGCTTACAAGGAAGCAAAAAAAAATTTCCAGCACACTTTGTTGTATAACTCCAGTCCCCAGGTGCCGGGTGAGTGGACTCGGCATGTGCATTATGAGAGTACCCTACCCCAGAGATTAAAAAAATTTCTGACCTGTTACCGACAACAACACGTACAATCCGTAATTCTATTGGCCTATAATTGTTTTTTCCAATGTAATTTGGTTTTTCTTCCAACATTTGTTTTTTTCATGACTAAATTTTATTGAATCGATATACATTACCAAGCTCTCTGATCTGGTAAATATTTGGGATTTAACTTTTTGAAGAACTTAGCATTTTCATTACAATAATAATAATAATAATTTATTTTTATTGCCATATCGCCATATTGCCATATATACAGGATAGAAATTAAAAAACTAACAGCACATGACTGATATCTTATACACAGGCCAAAAACAAAATCAAACGGCAGCGGTCCAACACTCGAAAGAATTATACCATACATTTGATTATAGCAATACAAAAATACTATCGATAGAATATCATTTAAATATTCAATAACAAAATGTGATTACGCACTGCCATGGATTGCCAATAATGCAGATGGTGGCATATTCCTTGATGATGTGACGCAGTCTCCCTCAATGATTAAAGCCCACACACAGCGTTATATGATGGCTCCTTACTTTGAGCAAGCAATAGCGTGTCATCATCAAGTATAATATTTCATAACTTAGATTGGGTGCTATACTGTTAACTGAATAGAGTTCATCCGCCAGCACCCCTAAAATATCACCTTAGCTAGTGATATTTCACTGCTATTGACAGTAGTATGTGATATTTCACGTTGAATGATATGTCAATAGTAGGGGCTAGAAAACGCGGGGTTGTTACATCCGTAGACACCGCAAAAAAACATTTAAATAAATATAATCACAGAACCATATCAAGAGTAGCTGTATAGAAAGCATTAAATCTACATAAGACGTTTGGCAATTGGCAATATTATTTAGGGCTTTGAAAATGCTCTTAATCTGACAAAATGCTTTCAAAAATACAATGGAGTCTATCCTGTTCGATGGAAATTTATTTATAACCGTTTGTAATGAAGTGATCAAAGAGACTGTCATGCTTTAATTGTTCAATTTTATATTTGAGTACGAAATAAAACAAAAGCATCAAAACAAAAATCTGCATCTTTATCAAATCTAGCCACATCTTTGGCCTTACAGATGATATTGTTTGTCTTGTATGGTGCTCAAGTGATATCTATCTTTGATTTTTAAGCGTTTTAAACGCTTAAAGGTAATTTTAAATGCATTATTCAAATACTTTCGATCTGTTTTAACATCTTCAGATGAAATGCAGGTAAAGTCAAAGCCATGTTGCTGACGCAGACAAGCAGTTTTCTCCGAAAACCTGCTGAAAAAAGTATAGAATACAAATGAATGATAATCTCAAGTCTATGACAGCTGTGAAGTAATCAGTTTCATTAATCTAATCGGATTAGATTTAATGATCAAGTAGAAAGCTGCTATTACACATGTCAAAACTGGAGATGCCGGACATTAAAATGCCGGACATTAAAAACCTACCACGGCCTTAAAAGCCGGATGTTAACCTCATTAAAAGACAACGAGTAGCCCATAAGTAACTCAATGATAACCATGCCATCATTTATCATTAATAAATAATAAAACTAAAAGTTCAGTCGGAAAGCCTAAACCAAAACTAATTTCATCAAATGTTCTCTCTTTTGAAGAGGAACTTTGCAGCACCACAATAATTGCAGCCATTCATTGATTCAATATTTTATTAAGTTTGATTTCTTTAGTTTTTTCCTGTTTTAAATAAACTTTGCACCTATAAGATTTTCACCTTATCCTAAAGTAAATTGAAAGTGATAAAATAACATCATCAAAATTAAGACTTTCACTTTTAAAAAAATCTTAATGTTTTACATTCTAAAGAACATAAAACAAATAAAATTTAACGTTCCCAATTTCAATAATAATGTTAAATACAAGAAAGTAAAAACATTACCCTTTCAAGCTATAAATCTATGTCCAATACAACCTAATAAAAAAGACACAAATCTGATCGCATTCTCCACCTTTCCAAAACAACCAAACAAAACCCAATCACTCAAATTCTTTTATAATTTATCAACCGAATCCATTAATTATTTCTTATTATTTTAGTTCAAACAAAACGAAATGATATAGTTTAAAAAAATCAATAAGATTTCAATTTTACTTAAGATATGTATGTTTATGTAAATATGAGAATTCTTTAAGGTCATGATCAAGGTAATCTTATTGAGAATAACCAAAATATTTACAATAATGAAAGATTTCAAAGTAAAAGAAAAAACCCGTTTCAGAGAAAGTTTAATAATTAAAGATTTTTTCTGTAGGAAAAGAATCTCCGGTTCAATAATACAAATATGGTAAGAAAGCACTAAAGAAAACAATAACAAAATATGAGAAAAGTTACGTTTTTTTAATGAATGAAAGATGAATGAGTAACAACACCTGATCGATGAATATTTTTTTATGTTAATGAACATGCAAACAAAAATATAGCTAAATATTTGATCTTCAACGATTTGCCAACTAACATTAAATAAAAAGTAAAAGTTTTACGAAAACTTTTATAAATCCGTTGTAAGTTTGTTTTTGGAAATTAAAAAAAAGGATTGCCGATGAAAGTTCCTATTTATGTAACTTGGTCATCAAATTTCATTTCATTTCAAATATTTTCGAATAAAAATGTTAATTACACTATTTACATTTTTAATCATCAACGAAATACACAAACAGCAGAAAATGAATTAACATGACACTTTCGGTTTTCAAAGATTTATATGCATTTGAAACAAGTATACGTTGCATATAACCGAAAAAGCTAAGCTATCATGTTTCGAATGCATACAAATCTTTGAAAACCGAAAGTGTCATGTTAATTTATTCTCTGCTGAGTGATCATAAACAGGTGACGAAATCAAAACCCGAAATAAATTTAAAAAACCAGATTGTTTGTTGTATTGTAATCAGAGATGGCAATCCCCTTGCCATCTCTGATCATGTCTTGATCTCGAAATCCCGGGATTATTCTCCGAAATTTTCGGGAATAAATATATTATTATTAAATGATCAGAATATAATTGAAACGAATGAATACAGCAATTTCGTTTAGATTGGATATTGTTATTCACTATTCCTCATTTTATAGTAGTTTAACCAATCGGTGTTTAATGTACGGTAGTACCCTTGAATTATGCGACACTTGAATTATGCGATTTTGATTATATGCGGTTCAAAATTTGCGTCAAAATTTTAAATTATGCGCAAAATTTTAGTTTAGTGCGATTAAACTTTTCGCTACAACTTTTAATACACCTAACAAATACGTATTCATTTTATGTACGCACATTCCCCGATTTTGCATTATCTTTTCTTTGCTTTATTCTAATAAATCTGTACATTTTTACATGTTTTTTATTTCCTCAGTATAATATATTTGGGTACATCTACATCATCACCGGTGAGCGCATGTTGTTGTGAAACATAGGCCGTGAAATTTTACTTTTTGTGTAACTTTGATGGACAGCTGCACAATTATTCTTACCACAACAGTAGAAGATAATTAAAGCGGACAAATACCTGAAAGATTACACACATATATCACTTCTTAAAGCAAGAAAAAAGTACAAAGATTTTAATCCGCATGAGGTCGCATTTCTTTATTTCTATAAAGTAATGGATCAAGCGGTCTTATAGCAAAATCATTCCTCATTCATCTTTGGTTTTTCTCAAGCTTTCAAACATTTTGATATGAAAAAATTATCCCTTCTTGTGGTTCTACAAAATGTGTGTCCCAGAAGTTAAAAAAAAAGATTTTAAAATGTTGATCACCATTGATAATACTTTTGGCATTCAACGGATCTCAACCATTCTAACCTTAAATTTATTTTTTACCACCTAATAAAACTATTCTGCAGCCGAGTAGAGGATTACTACCAAAATATTTTTGCGAGTAGCATTAGCATATTCCTGAATAAATTAGATAACTCTTGAGATACAAAAGTAAGCATACCATGGAAGAATTATACCATGAGAAAATGCCTAAAGTTCATTGTAAATTCTATTATAGAATTAAAGCCATTTACACTTAAGAGCTCCTAGACAAAAACAATGGCTAGTCAGAGTCGATATATTAAATCTCGTAACAGAAGCTCAAGTTGAACTAAGGAACTTTGCACATTTTGGTGCATTGTTATAATATTGGAGAAGATGAATTTGACAAAAAAACTTCTTCTGATATGCAAGATTTTCTAAATAAAAACGATCAATTTAATTTAATTGATGATTTGAAAATCTTTGAAAACTAAGATTTGCGTGACTAGAATGACGACGACGAGAATGACGATGCCAGAACCCGAAACGGTTGCATTTTGTTTTTAGATTTATATGACGGAGACTCAGACCTATGATCACTAGAAGCTCATTTATAAATATTTCGTACGATGTTGATGGATCGACTTGGCTAAACACATTTGACCAATCATAGCTATACAAAAGCAGATTCATGCTATCAAAGTCGTACCTGAACGAATCTTTAGGAGTAGTAACATTGGGATTGAATACAGTTGGAAGAACGAAACAAATCAAGCCATGATCAGTTATGTCGAGCTTTGAAGTTTCACGAACTAGAGATATATCAGCATATTTAGATCTAAAAATAAATGATCCAGACAGGATTTTTCTCTTGTGGGCCAATTTATTAAAGATGTTAGTCCATAAGAAGACATAGTGAGTAAATAATCATCAACGTTGGGGGAGTTTTCCAGAATATTTATGTTGATGTCACCTAGAAAAACTAAATTTTTGCTTCTAATCTTATTTAGAACAGCGTCAATTTCTGTTAAAAACAATTTTACCGGATGAAAATGAAAACGGTACAGGCAAAGAAAGTAGTACTTTAGATTATCAAGCTCCAAATCTATCTGAAAACAATCTGCAGATATTAAGTCATATGTTTGAAACTTACTCACATTGATACTGTTGTGAACATAAACCAGAATCCCGCCCGCCCTATACTCATAGGGCATAGCTGTTAATTTGTAGTTGACTTTAGATTTAGATTTCAGCTTGAAGTCTTTTGCCTGATGTAATAAAGTCCGATTTGTTTTAGTTAGACATTCATTTAGGAATAGCGGTGTATCTTCTTCAGTATTAAAACCCAAAAACGATGCTTTTAATTTCTTTTGATTTTTTCCTTTTGTAATCATAACACCGGCACACAAAAAAAATTAAGTAGAATGTGCATTTGACCGGACCTACTTACGGGTACGTATTTTGGTCCGTTGAATCCGAATTCGAGGTCAGTTTGACCCCTACACCCTCGAAATTTCGAGATAACTTCGAAAAACCGCATTTGCCAAATTTAACGAAAAATGCCAATTGTGGCCGAAAAAATTAAAATTTTTTCATAAAAATTAAATCCCATATTGAGACTATTAAAATACACGTTTCCCGAAATTTTCATGAAAATTGGACGATTTTTCCGCCCCTTATCATAAATTTAGTAAAAAAAAATTTTTTACTTTTCTCGAAATTTCGAGGGTGTAGGGGTCAAACTGACCTCGAATTCGGATTCAGCGGACCAAAATACATACCCGTATTTTGGTCCCGAAATTAGTTGTTTTAAATGATAATTGACAAATTTAACGAAAATTTTACCGGTTTCAGTTTTTTTGTTCTTTAATAGATGTTGTTGTGAAGAAATGCTGGTTTTGTTGTTGTGTTTGTTTGGTTTTATTTTGTAGCACTCATCAATGTCAATTTTTTGTTACGTTAGCATTTAACTTGGAAAATATATTTATGACGACATCATACGGTGACTCTTTACAGTTTAATGGTATCCCATGAATTTCGATACAGTTTCTTAGAGATTTTTGTTCAAAATCATCCAGTAACGATTGTAGCTGAAATGTTTTTGATTTTAGACTCTCATTTTCTTCTTTTAGCGATCTCAGTTGTTTTAGAGCGTCTTCTATTAAATTAAATTTAATTTCTTGTGATTTTGCGTTATTTGTTATTTCTGTTTTTGTATCAAGGAATTCCGAGCGGAGATCATTGATTTGTTTAGCAATGGTTTCTAACGAAACCACATTTGATGTTGTTAGGCAAGATGCACTTTTGAGAGGTACATCATACATCAATTTGTTCGAATATTTTTAAAAAATCTGGAAAGTTGGTATGTTATTGATATTAACAAAAGGTAAAAATTAAATTAAGGATTTTTTATTTTGCTCTGAAATGGGGTATGTTTTTACGGGTTTTCGGTATCACGTTGGTGTTTTGCTAATAACTCTCATAAATTTTATGGGATATACATTTTTACAGGTGAGTGCAGAGAAAAATAGTTATTTTATCGAAAAATGTTAGTTTAAAATTAATAATTCATCTCATACCCGCTGTGTGGGGCACTAGCACCCTTTTACTGAAAAGCTCATATCGCAAAATAGTACTATTTTTTCACATGTTTTACATACAATATACATGGAACTATCAAATTCTGAAGAGAAAGTTTTAGGATTGCAAATAAATTTTTGCCTACAATTTTTTTAACAGTACTATAGCGCTATTCAGTACAGTATGCTACAACAGTACTATAGCGCTATTTTGTTCATATGTCAAGGTTTTTCGATTTTTTTGAGTGCATAACTCCTTGTACACATATATTTTAAAAAAATACTTCTAAGTGTCGTAGGTCAGTAAGGAAGGTTTCAAAATATTGGTTAAACGAGATAGTATTATGTAATATAAAGTTAAAACTCCAAAATCGATTTTCATTAATTTCAAGTGCTTAAGCCTCTTTAAACATATTTTGATGCACCAAATTGTAATAGAATAAAATAGCCTTCTATAGCCTGCAGTCCACATTCTAGTTCAAAAATTATTTAATCCCTCGTCTTACTACTTTAAAGATTTAAAATATACAAACGAATGAATCCGGCCGAAAAATGCTGCTTTAAATGTGAACGATGGCCTTACCAAGTTGCTGAATAGGATTACTGAAATCAAGATTTTTTTTAATTATAAGTCAAATCTCAGACTATACTCAGTTCCTTTTTAAAAATTTAAATTAATACACGAAACAAACTAAATGAAGAATGGTAAAACGATTCGTTTGCTGGGTGACAAAATTCTAAATGCCTTACAATGAAAGAGTCACATGCCGGCATTGGTTTTTAAAACATTCGATTTCATCATTGATTATTATTTTTTTCATACAAATTTGAGCTATCGTTATCAGGTGTCTGGGAGGGTAGAATTCGCATTAATGATATTTTCACATATTTTTACACACTTTTATTTAACTTGTTGTGTTGGGTTGAATTTTCTCATCAATTTTTCAGCAATTTCCCATTATGATATTAGTGTCAAATTTTAAAAACGAGTTTGTTGAACCTATATGTACGAGTTTCCAGAAGATTTAGACAAAAAAACCTAATAAAACTGACAAAAAAATTTAATTTTTAAATTATTTTTTCTCCATCTACAAAAGCTTCAACATTTATATGAAAATCCAAACATACTGAATGACCCACTTCCTGCGTTGGAGTTTGGCTAATGCTTGGTATATCATTATAATCGAGGACATATTATAAGTTTTTGTTTTGTCATTTTTATATTAGTCCCTGGGCCTTCACCTACATAATTTTGTGATTACCACATATTTTATACTTCGTGATGCGCCTGTCCTTGACGAGCCTGAAAACATTTGTTCTATGATTTTTCTCAAATCGGCCGCTTTTGCGTTCGGCAAGCTCCGAAAAATGCTGATTGCCCGCGATCTTGTAAATTTGCTACCACATTTATTGTTTTTGACTGTGGAGGTTGGAAATTTGTTTTAGAATACGAGGGTAAGCTTGTCCGACCAAAATGTGTTTGCTATTGTCGAGTCCGACAACTGACATTTTGGATGTTTGGGTTGTCGGACTAGACAATAGCAGACAAATTTTTGTCGGACAAGGTTACTTGTGTTCTAAATCAAATTTCCAACCCCCGTAGTTAAAAAAAACAAAAATTTACAAGATCCCGGGCAATCGGCATTTTTCGGAGCTTGCCGAAAGCAAAAGCGGCCGATTTGAAAAAAATCGCAGAACAAATGTTTTCGGGCTTGTCAAGGACAGGCGCATCACGAAGTATAAAATATGTGGTAATCACAAAATTATGTATGTGAAGGCCCAGGGACTATATGGAAAAATACTCTCAAATTGTAAATAACGAATATAAAAATTTAAGTATTTCATATTCAAGATTTTATTAAAAAAATTTACCTATATAACGCATGGAGGGATCAGTTTTTATTAATTTGTTAATTTTTTTCTATTTTTTGATCCACGGGTGTGACAACCCCGCGTACTCCAGTCCCTGCTATTGGCATATGAGTTAACGTGAGATATCGCATACCACTGGCAATAGCAGTGAGATATCACTAGCCAAGGTGATATCTTAGGGTTGCTGGCGGATGAACTGTATTCAGTCAACGGTAGCACTCTCAATCTTAGCTAATCTTAGCTAATGAATATTCCTTGATGCTGGAACGCTGTAGCTTGCTAGAAGAAACGAGCCTTCATATAACTATATATATGAGCTTTAATCATTGAAAAATATACTGCGTCCCATAATCAAGGATTATGCTATTAGCTGGACTATTGGCAAACCAATTTTAGTTTTGTTCCTGCAAATTTTTAAAACAAATTTGCTTTTTATCTCTTATTTTATTTTTATTTTCCCTATCCTATCACGAAATATTGGCCTATGTCATATTTTATATGTGATAGGATTTATGGTTTAGTTATCCATTATTTAACAAAAAAATATTGAAAAAAAAAAAAACAGTTGCGTCCATTAACATCATTTGAACGCATGTTGTTGTGAGACCTTGGTCTTAAAAGGTTTTTATGTGTTGTTGTGACACATATTGTAATGCCTACTACACATCACATTTTATTAAAAAAAAAAAAAAATACGAAATCCGAAATAAAATAAACAAAAAAACATAAGTGTAATCGCAAAAAAACATACAATAGAAGATACGGATAATATTTCAACAAACCGTAAGTCAATAATTCAAATAAAAGTGATATTGAAAATAAAATATTGGTAACAAAATATAGCAGCCATTTTGGTGCGTACCACGTAAAAATTGAAATAAAATTTAATTATTTTCTCTTTTCATACAACATTTAAAATAAAATACTATAAAAAATGGAAGCTAAAGTAGCCGAATTAGAAAAACAAATAAAAACGCTACTAGCATTGAAATGCAAAAAAATTTAAAGAAAAATAGAAAGCATTACAATTCTTCAGTACACATACCATTACCCAAACCCATAGATATCAGAAATGGCGACATAAAACAGAACATTGAATTTTTCAAAAACGCATGGGAAAATTACCTAACTGCAAGTTCGCTAAAACAAGCAGAAGAAGTAGAATAAATATGTATACTATTAGGTGCCATTGGTGACGCTTGTGCGAAAAAATATTACACAAATAGAAAGAAAAACGAAGTAATTAATGATTGAAATATATTAATGAAACGTATAGAAGAAATCGTATTACCAAAAATAAATAAAAGATATGAAAGAGCAGTATTTAATACAACCTTCCAAAAATCTGAAGAAAATGTAAGAGATTACATTGACAGATTGTGATCCTTGATTAAAAACTGTCAATTCGGAATAATGGAGGAAGAATTATTGCTAGATAGATTCAGATCTAGATCCATAAAAAATATAGAACTGAGATCAAGCTTATACGACATGGAAGACATCAACTTAACAAAAGCGGAACAAATATGTAAATCAAAAGAGCAAACTGAAAACCAATTAAAAAAACTAGAAGAACCGGATGCAGTAAATAAAATAACAAAATTTAATAGAAATAATAATTACAAAATAGAGTTAAATTTAGATCACATTCAAGATCAAAAATTTATAACAAATGAAAATGAAAATAATATAGAGCATGATATCATAAGGTATTGTAATAAATGCGGGACAAACTGTAAAATAAAAGAATGGTAAAATTGGTGCGTATGGTGTCATATTTGTAAGCATGGTGTCATATTTGTAATAAATGTGGTAGAAGAAATCACTTTGCAGTAAAATGTCGTACAAGAAACAAACATATTAAAACAATACAAAATAATATGGATCAAAAAGAAGATGATTCAGAATTATCAGACATATGACTAAGCTCAAATGAAGAACTTAATATAAATCTATATTTCACATATATTAAATCGAATGAATACATGAATGTACGTTGTTTAATAGACACAGGTGCATCATGTAATATAATGAATATAGAAGAATATAAAGAAATTGCAGGTGTACATTCAAAAATAAAGAAAACAAACGTAATACTAAAATCTTTCTTTGGTAATAAATTAAATCCTCTTTGTGAAGTAACATTAAAATGTAAGGTAAAGAAAAAAGTTATATCAGTAAATTTCATTATAGTTGACATTAAAACAAAACCGATAATACCATATGAAACAAACATGCAACTAAATTTAATAAAAATATGCAACGAAATTTCATACGAAAATAATCCATTTCCGAACTAAACAAAGCATTAAAAAGTGTTAACTACGTAATGCCAACGGTAGAAAAAATTTTACCAGAAATAAATGGTGCCAAAGTGTTTTCAACACGGATTCTGGCAATTAGTATTAAACGAGAAAAGTAGCAATGCAACTACTTTTTGGACGCCATTTGGGAGATATAGATGGTTAAGGCTACCATTCGGAATTAGTCCAGCCATGGAGATATAACAAAAGCGTCAACATGAAATAATATACGGTCTTAAGAGAGTTGAGGTAATCGTTGACGATATTTTAGTATATGGTAAAGGAAAAACAATGGAAGAAGCTAAAATTGATCACGATACGAATTTAGAAAACCTACTACTAAGACTACGTAAGGTTAATATGAAAATAAACTTACAAAAAACGAAAATATGCCAAACAGAAGTACAATACTTTTGGACTGAAAAGAAAAATCTAATGTTTGCATCTATGATAAAATGTGCTAAACACCATTTAAGTATTCGTTTTCTTCTAACAATTTCAAAGAAAATATAATTATAAAAACATACGTTTGTACGAACATATCGATTGTGTCTTTGCAACATAACATTGTGTCAATGCAAAATTTATTTTTTACATTTTAGTTCGTTTTTAAAAAAGTTTTTGGAATTTTTTATATTTATTTGTTGTCTATTGACTTTGTTTTTTTTTTCATGATCATTTTTATCAGTTCGTTAACTCAAATTGCATGAATTTTCTTTTTGATATTTTTTAATAAAATGTGTTGTGTAATAGGAATTACAATATGGACCTCAACAACACATAGATACCTTTTAAAAAGCAGGTTTTAAAAGATCCTAGGTACTGATCTTCCAATCAATATTGATTCCAGCTTACGGGTACTCGATAATCGGCATTGGATATCCTAGTTCAACCATTGACAGAAATGGTTAGAAATAAAAATGATAATGAATACGCTGCCGGAAATCTAGCAAACATTGAAAAAACAATTGAAAAACCTTGTTTAATTTTACGTTATTGAGTTCCTAACGACTCAGAAACATCACTGAGATTGTAGTCGTACTGTTTTTGTCTGATTTAGAATAGTGATTTCAACCGTTGAAACTAAGACTTTTGGACTCAGAAATATGTAAACCTTCAAAGCTGTTTTTATCTAATTGCGTATAGTATGTCATAGTTAATTACGCGATAGAAAAAATTGACTCTATAAAATATATCTCATGCGTCTTTAAAACGATAGGAATGCACTAATTCATCAAAATAATTTTTTCGCAATTTTTCGTCGTTTATTTGCAGGTTATACCTCACTTTTGAGCAATATTAGTCGATTCTTTCACGATGTTTTTGAATTCATTTCTTAACTTTCTTATTAATGATTATAATAATTTTATTAAGTTTTCAAGCAGCTTGCAGCTTGATCAATGTTCATATTTTGCCTCTGCAAAACAATTGACGCATTAATACTCAAAAAAAAAATTTCTATAACCGCTATAGTTATAACAAATTCAATACTTATTATTTTCTCTAATTCGAACCACTTCAGATGGTTCTAGTTTTTTAGCTTTTAAAGATTGCATAATAATTTTATTTAGTTTTCAGGACGGCTGAGTACCTTGCTTTTATGGGAATTATAGAAGCAAGCCGACTTGACGAACGCGTTTAATTCAGTTTAAAAGATTCATTTAGAACAGTTAGATTTATTTTAAGACAATATCGGGTTCTCCTTGAATCTGGGATAATAAATGGGATAATAAATGTATATATAGTATTAGCCCCAACGGCTAATACTATATATACCAAAGAAAAATGTATAAACTTTGAACATTTATGAAATAATTAGATATTTCCAAAATTTCATTTACTAAGTCATTAATACCCAAATTAAGATTATGAGTCGCACAATGAACATATAGTGCTAATGCTGCAGTTTTTAATGGCGCGCTTAAATCCCTGAATATATTCTAATATTCTACTCATACTTCTGGCCCAATAGTATTTCTGACCGCGACATTTTAAAAGATCAATGCTACATGATTCAATTGCGTCACACATTGCTGATGCAACTTCCAGCAACAGATCTTTCGTTTGCTCTAAAGAAACCAAACAAAAGTTTCTTTAATAGCTACGTTTCTCGATTTGTCATCACAATCACTAAGATCTTTATCAACATTAACTGTTCGTGAACTGTTTTCTCTAAAATTCTGTCAATTTCGGAATTATTCTTCCGAATTTCTTTTGAGATGGATGCCCAAACATGTTTAGTGCTTTTATCGTGATTTTTATTTTTAATAGATAAATTTTGCCCGGTCATTAATAACTTTGACCGATTACAATTTGTATTAGATGTATTGAACAACCAATATGGCTCACAATAAAAACAATTTATTAGAGTGACATAACCACTCTACATCGCCATTGCACACTTTACTGGCGTTTCCATTTGCAAAATAACGAATGAAAGTAAAGTTCTACATTTCCAATCTTGTTATCTTGGACTAATGATCAATTGCTGTACAAAATTATTTTTAAACTACATCGTTGGACAATCAAGATAAGAGGAAGATAAATTATCGTCTAACTAAATTGTCATAATATAAGGCAAATTTCTTAGAATAATCTTTCTTTATGAACGTGGTAAATATTAAAAACAAAAGATAAAAAAACTCAATATAGAATGTACGTACTTAAGTATAGTAAACCTGTTTGAAAGTGACAAATAAAAAATAACATGCCTTCAGGTGTAAATTCGGGGCACTTGAATTTTCACTTTTATTCTGACTATAAGAAATGCATACATTTTGTCAACTTTTATTTGTAAAATATTTATTCATTTTACTATTGACGTAATTAAATTGCAATTCAACCAGCAAAAATATATTTACTGGTTTATGATGCCATGTTTTGAATTAAACAAGCTTTTAATATTCAAGCGGTTCAGTGCTATATAAACTTAATAATGTCTTCTTTTCAGCTGTGTGAACTTGGAATCCGAACTTAAGGAAAAAAAAGAAACTATTTTTGGAAACTGCAAAAGACGTAGAATCTACGTCGTCGATGATTGTAGAAATTTCAAAAAAATCAAAAATGTGCAGTTGAGCAAAAAATTGCAATAATCTTTTGATCTCAGAAACTACAAACGACCTTCATGATTGAAGTACAATTTGTTTGTAGTTTCAATAAATATCTCTCAAATCATTAAAATAGGCTTTTGATCTCAGAAACTACAAACGACGTTGATGATTGTAGTAACAGTGCATGCACAATGAAAATACTTTTACTCATGAGATCCAAGTTTGTATGAAAATTTAGTTTGAGAAAAAAAAATTTAGATTTGAAATATATTTTTCTCAATGAAAAGTTAAAGATTTCTTAGCTTTTTCCTCATGATTAATAGCAGTGGCGTAGCAGGGGTCTTCGAAACATCTTCGAAATTTATATTTTGTGTTGCCTCATGTTCTGTTGTTAATATGCCAAGATTTTTAAGCCTCGTTTGGGTCATTGTTGCATGTAATTTTTAATTAATTTTAATTTGCTGAAACTCCTCTCATACGAAACTGATACGCAAATAGTCATAAATAACTTTAGTGCGACCATAAGATTCGGAAGAGATTCTTTAAAATCCCATTCCACAATGAATTTCAAAAAGTCTATAGGCACACCCAGTTAGAAACTGTAACATTGGCCACTTTTAAATGCCTTCTCAACCTTAGTATCTCTATGGGGAGTTCTGTTTCTGATACCTCATCATAAAAACCAGTAAATTTTGTTTCAGATAATTCCAACTATTCCCTGTTCGCCAAAAGCAAAGTTGTCTGCACAACCTCGAACAATGAAGCTACATCTTAAACTGATTTCAATCTAGTTCGGAGTTTAATACTGAATTGGTCAAGACATCAAAACACATGTCCTTTTTAAGTTCAGCTTTTAGTGTCATTCCTACATCAGAGGCCAACTCACCAACCATTCGTTTTTTATGACGAATTCGTCTTTCAACTGGAATGTCGTAGTCCTCCGATTTTTCACAGCAAGTTCTATTGCCTCTTCTACAATATGACTAGGTTTTTCTTCAATATTAAGACGAATTGACTGTATTTTTTTAACTAATTGATCAATATTCAAGCCTGTGCTTTGCAATGCAATCTGAGCACATTTTATTTCCCTTAAAACATCATTCCGAAACAAAAGATAGCAAAGAAATGTAAAATCACACACTCCACTTCTTTGATTTCCACTTTTCTATCATCAATTTTCACATAACGAATCACTTCTGACGTTTGCTCAATATGTGAAATGTAAGGTGTGCTATCAAACGTAATTTCAAAATATTTACACCCCGATTACCGAAGGCAAGTCATGCCACTTTAAATGACTATAGTCATCATATCGCATCAATTTTCGTATTGTTGAAACCGTTTTTTACGCCTCAAGTCATTTTATACGACAGATGTCACTTTAAATGACCTCTTAGTCGCCTCAATTTTTCATGTGACAATAATTTTTTCAAACGTCTTCATTGTTTTTGTGAAATTGAAGAACGTAAAATGAAAGTTTTTTTTAGTTTTGGAGGTTTTTTGTATCAGAATTTTTAGTTTTAGTCATGGCAATTTTTATCGACTTCAATAATACCAATTTTTAAGCGACGTGACATGACTATAGTCATGTCACCTGATGTGACACGACTTCAGTAATCGGGGTGTTAGCCAAAATATTTATATTTGTTTTTAACATTTAATTCAAGATGTGTTCTTTTAATACTACATCATACTTTGACAATAGCTTGATTAGTTCTAAGAAATTACCTTTATTTAAAGAACTTTTTTCTTCATCATATCCACGAAATGCTAGGTTTTGTTTAGATAAAAACAAAGTTATATCCAATAATCTGGATAAAAGATGTTACACTTCTGTTTTTCATTATCTATTAATTGCAAGGTTGCGTCTCCTATCGTTTTATGAAATTTTCACCTCATTTCCAAAGTTTTCCACTTTTCAAAATTCCCCAGATGTTCACTTGAAGTTTTATGGTCGGCCACTTTGGGATTTAGTTTTCACCACTTCTAAAATCCAGTCGTAAATATTGATTTTAATTACTATTGGTGACAGCTGCAAATAAACGACAACAGAAGAAGTACAGGACACAGGTTATTATTTACAGGAAAATAATACATCCATGACCGCAGAATTTTTTCACCATTAGGCATCATTTTATAAAACTATTCTTTAGAAAGATGGCGAACATCACCTTTTATGTCTAACACGTCCGTGTTTAGATACAGTAGCAAACGGCCCTTCTCTATTTTGGAAAGGTTCACTTCCTTTTTTTATGATTTTAATGCGAACATTATCATATTTATATGTTTATAGCTTATTATATTTATATGTTTATACCTTATTTTAAGACAATCAGAATTAATTAACTTAACTGTAACTGCTTGTAACGTAATTGAACTTTTAGAAATTTAGAAACTATTATAATTTTAATTTTATGCCGAGATAGCTCAAAAAAAGCTATATGAAACCTGAAAACACGGAATTTAACGCGACAAATAAATCATCACTTGAAAATCTCTTTATTATTTTGAATCACAGAAAAACCTAAAAACTAAGTATTAGTTTATTAACATGAAAGAATAATTTAGTAGCAAACAAAATAAAAGTCAAAAAATTTATAAATCAAAAATTTAAATAGCTTACAGTATATTTTTCTTCATGAATGTTGTCTTCAAATTTTATTTTGTTTCTTGTATGATAACTCCCTTCATTATTTGGTGATGGTATAATATATTTAGCACACTCATTACATAGAAACAATGCTACATAACTTGTGCTTCCTTTGATACACGAACAATTTTTATACAAAATCACATTCACTTCTGCATGCGCCACGTATAAATTTTAATGTATTCAATTATTTTCCCCATGGAAATTCATCATCACTGCAGCCAATTGGAAATCCATGATAACCAATTCCCATAATTTTATTATCGTTGTTTACGAATACGGCACTAACTTGTGTTGTTAGATCTTTACTACGTTTTGTTACCAGAAATGCAGTTGCCATAAAATATTCAGACCAATGAAGACAAACAGTGGGTTGAACGGTTTCATTAACCTCACTTAAATAAATATTTTCACAACTTGTATACATATTTGTGTTTTAGATTCATCTTTTTTTTCCACTTTCCTTTCACCCACTTTTATTTTATGTAACAAATGGGAACGGAAAACTGTTTCTCAATCGAAAATTAGCATTTTAAATTAGTCAAAAATTTAATATTTGCATCTATGCTAAGATGTGTTAAATACCATTTAAATATTTTTTCTTCTTACAATTTCAAAGGAAATATAATTATAGAAGACATAACGCTGGTGTTAATGCAAAATTTATTTTCTACTTTTTAGTTCGTTTTTCAAAAAGTGTATTTTTTAAATTTTTTTTATTTATTTTTTTATTTTAGAGTTTTTAGTTATATAATTTTACCTACAAATAAGTTAACCACATTATTTCACAGAAAATACACCATAAGTAAAACTAGCAATTAAATCACTTACCGAAAATTTAATATTCTTTGAAATTTAAAGTAATTTTAATAAGGTTAATTGCACTATAACAATTGTAATGTTGTTATTTAAACATCCAGTGTAAAATTTTAGTACGTTTCTTTGCTCATTGTATTAATTTTAAGTTGTACATAAATTATTTAATATGAGATTTCGCAAATGTCAAGTTTTTTTCGGAAAAAAGGTCTGAATTATAGAGCTTTTTCCCTAAAATTCGAATCATTGACAGATTAATAATTGAATAATTGACAGATTACATACAGCAATGATAATTAGAAATCATTAATTATGTATTAAAATGTATTGAAAAAATAATAATTATGCAACTGTAGTAAAAAAAACTTAACGAGAACACAAAACAATCTGGATTTAGAAGAAATAACAATTATTTAAAATTTTCGAAATACAAATCACTCATTATTTACAATTTAAGGCCATTTTTTCATATAAAAAAGACAAAAATGTGTAATATGTCCTCTATTATAATGAGATACTCAGTATGAGCAAAATTTCAGCGCGGTAAATGTGTCATTCAGATCTTATGGATTTTCATATTTTCATAAATAATAACTGATTTTGAATTATCATTGCTGTATGTAATCTGTCAAATACACCAAAATAACGATTTGAACTTTAAGAAAAAAGGTCTATAAGCTTTGAAATTAGAACGAAATGTCATACTTTTATTTTTTTTATGTGTTCTTTATTTATAATGTAAGGCCTTTTATCCATATAAAATGACACAAACATGTATGATGTCTATGATTATAATGATATACACAGTATTACCAAAATTCCTTCGCTCAAAATGAATCAACCAGAGGATGAGGATTTCAGTGCAATTCTTTAAGGTCTTTCAGAATGAAGAAAAATTTGAATTTTTTTTCTTCAGATTTATAAAGTTTTTTGCTTTAAAAGTTTTAGAAATACGTACTGACTGCTTCAACAAACTTGTCTTTTCAATTTGGGATCAATCACATAATGGGAAGTTACTGAAAAATGAATCACAAAATTCCACCCATCAAAGCTCTCAAGAGTCAAGTTAAATAAAAGTGTGTAATAATAATAATAATAATAATAATAATAAAAAGTTATATTTTAATCGTACCAAAAAAAATTGTTTAGCTTAAATTTAAACTGTGTTTTCCAAAATTTTAAATGTTTTTAGGTTACAACATTTTATGGTGTTAAATTATTGTTACGTTACGATATTTTATTATGCTAAAATAAAAACAATATAACTGAAACCAAAAAAAATTAAATGTTTTAAAACGATATAGCGGTGGTTCGAGAAAGGCAAGATGACAAAAATTTAAAAAGGGCCCAACCTATGTGAATATGACTATTGGATCATTTGTTTGCACAAGGTGTTCCGGAATTTTATCGTTAGTGTTTTAAAGCAGAGGCGTACACCGTATGGTCAAACGACGATGATTTGGTGGTGAGTTCATTCCATAATATTGTTACGAATACAGAATAATCTAGACGATTACAGAAAGATCTAGACGATTACGGTCACTTCCAGGAAAATAAGATCAACAAAACACAACACTGAATGAAATGAATAATGTTGTTGTTGTTGTCCTGTTCTTAGAATTAAGGTCAACATAAATAAATGATTTTATGAATTAAATGAACGTAACGTAAAATAATTGAATATTCTACTATTTTCTCAAGGTTTCTAAAAAGTTACCTAGAATTTTGTAGAAATTAAGCAAAACAGTATATAAGAAATTGTAATTGTAGATTAGAATTAGTTTTATTTTAAACCTGCGTTAGTGAAGTAAAAATTATAAATGTGATCTTTAAATTAGTTTTTGTAAATAAAGTTATAAGTGTAATAAAGTTATAAGTGTAATAAAGTTTAAAGTGTTATTGAGTAGAAATATTTTGTGTATTATTTTGAACGTTGTGAACTGGAAATTTCTACAATAAACCGTTGGAGTTTCTGAAGCTGTTGAAAGAATATTCTAGTTAGGGATATTGTTTGCTGTATTGTTTACCTGTTGTTGTGGAACAATTAAGGTGTTGAATACTTAATAAAACCTGGTGTGTTTGCTTACTAATCAGTGATCGAACTCTGAAGAGATTTGGGAATTGCGTTTATCGAATTGTGAGTTAGGCCAATTCGAAGTAAGGTTGGAAAAACGTAACATTTATTGTTTGCTGTATTGTTTTCCTGTTGTTGTGGAACAATTAAGGTGTTGAATACTTAATAAAACCTGGTGTGTTTGCTTACTAATCGGTGATCGAACTCTGAAGAGATTTGGGAATTGCGTTTATCGAATTGTGAGTTAGGCCAATTCGAAGTAAGGTTAGAAAAACGTAGCATTGGTGACATCGGCGGATTAGTTAGCTGTTAATAATGGTTTTATTAAGTGAATTGAAGGTTCTTGAGTTAAAGAAACTAGAACAACGTGGATTGTCAACAAGTGGAAACAAAACTGAGTTAATGATTCGTCTTCGAGAAGCTTTGGAAGTCAGTGGAATAGAAGTGAAAAGTTACCAGTTTGTAAGAGTTACGACAAATAATGATTCAGTAGCAGTTGATGAAGAGAAAAGTTCTGTTGCAGAAACAACAACCTCATTGCCACCTGCAAATTGTGATTTTACGCAGTTAATGGCTATGATGCAACAGATAAATTTGAATTTGAATCAAAAACTGGATGTTGTAAACGCTAATATGGTTGCTAATAAAGACGAACTCAAAAATTCAAATCAAAAATTTGATCAACAAAACAGCAACATCAATCAACAAATGGATGCTACTAAGGAAGAAATCAGCTGCAACATCAATCAACAATTGGCTGCAAATAAAGAAGAAATCAGTAACATCAATCAACAGTTAGAAGCAATAAACACAAACATTGCTATGAGTCGCGATGAAGTCAAACAAATTATGGATGAGATACTTCTACAAATATCAACCGCATTCGATGGAAAAGTCGATAAGATTCAAATCGATATCCAAGAATTAGAACAAAAAGTGCTTGACGAAAACAAAAAGGTACTTTCCAAAGTTGATGATTTCGAAAAACGGTTGCAGGATGATGAGACGACTAAAGTTACTTCCCAGGTGGTACATCAAGAAGGAAACATCAAATTAAAACCACCATCATACGATGGAACAACATCGTTCGGAATCTTCAAATTCCAGTTTGAAACGGCGGCAGATCAGAATGTTTGGAACGCCGAAAATCGTCTTGATGCATTGATAGTTGCTCTAACGGGGGAAGCAGCTGAAGCATTACAGGCGGTGCCGGAAAATGACCGAAAAAGCTGTGCTGAAGTAATGAATGCATTGGAACGAAAATATGGCAGCGACCATAAAAAATAATTATACAGGATTGAGCTAAAAGGTCGCTTGCAACGAAATGGTGAATCTCTACAGGATTATTCCTCGGCAGTGGAGCGGCTTGTTCATTTAGCACACTCAAATACACCACCATATTTCATGGAGAAGATGAAGATCGAGGCCTTTACTGATGGCATTCGTGATCCTGAGACAATGAAAGCTGTAATGTTGTCGCCAAAACCAACATTCGCTGAAACTATTGCTTATGCCTTGACAAATGAAACCGCGCAAGCAATTATAAAACCATCAATCAAAATACGCCGGGTAGAGTTGGGTGATGACAATTATAAACAACGAGACCAAGAGACCAGGAGAAGACCACGAGAGAATTTTACAAGTGATAGAATTCGATGTTGGCTATGTGGCAAACTGGGTCATATTTCAAGGGAATGCAGAGATATGAGAAGAAAACGAGCAAGATCAGCATCGCCGTCCAGCAGAAGAACGGGTGCAAGCTAGAAAAGACGATGGAGCAGCACCGAATCAGTTAAACTACAACGAGCCAGCCTCAAGGGGCGTAAGCTGGCTCCCACAACCGATTGCCCCATAACCTTCATTCATGTTTCGAGATTGACTAGAGGAGGTGACAGCCTTACTGTTAGGGCTAATATTGATGGGAGGAGTTGTGTCATCACGTTAGATACTGGAGCAACAAATACAATTGTCCGCACTGATGTTGTGAAAGGGAAACTAAAACCATCAGGGAGATACCGAATGCAAACAGCTACTGGCGAAAATGCAAGTATTAAAGGAAAGAAAGTGGTCAACTTTGAAATCGGGAATACTCACTTTCAACATGAAGTGGTTGTAGCTGACATTGTGGATGAAGTGATCCTGGGCATGGACTTCATGAGGCCAAATGGATTCGTTATTGATGCTGGAAAAGGAGTATTCACGTACGGAAATGTTGAGTTGCCACTCCAATTTAATGGTGAAGATTCAAATTGTGTCCGTCGAATAATATTGGATCACAGAGAAAAGCAGCCACCCCAATCAGAAACAATCATTTGGGGGAAATTGGAAGGAGGTTCTGGGTCACCCAGGCTGTGGGTTGTGGAAGCCAACGAAGAAGAACAACAAAATTGTAAAGCAGTCATTATAGAAAAAACCTTAGTTAGATCGGATACTGATTACAAAATACCAGTAAGGGTTTTAAATCTGTCAGATACGCAGAAAACAATTAAGAAAGGATCAATCATAGGACAATGCGAAGAGGTAGCTAAAATAATAAAGTGTGAGCAGAAAAACATCAACAGCTCGGTCAACATAAAACAACAAAAGGCAGAAATGGAACAACTTGTGCAGAAATGGACAGAAGGGCTTTAAGAAGAGCAGAAGAAAGCAGCACGTCAATTGCTGGAGCGATACAAGTCTGTATTCTGCAGTTCACCCGAAGGAAATGGCAGAACCAATTTGGTAAAACATCGTATTGACACTGGAGCAGAAAAGCCGATACGCCAAGCACCAAGGAGATTACCATTGGCTAAAAGAGAAGAAGCAGATAAAATGGTAAGAGATATGAAAGAAGCTGGTGTTATCGAGCCTTCAGACAGTCCCTGGAGCTCACCTGTGGTGTTGGTTGGCAAGAAAGATGGGAGCTTGAGATTTTGTGTTGACTACAGGAAACTAAACACAGTTACTAAGAAGGATAGCTACCCATTGCCAAGAATCGATGATACACTGGATACATTATCGGGATCAACATTGTTTTCAACACTGGATCTGCAGAGTGGTTACTGGCAAGTGGAAGTTGCGGAGGAAGATCGGGAGAAAACGGCGTTTAGCGTTGGTAATGGACTATGGCAATTCAATGTCATGCCATTTGGGTTATGCAACGCGCCCACAACTTTCGAGAGATTAATGGGTACTAAAAGGATTGCACTGGAAAACATGCCTTGTATATTTGGATGATATCATCGTCATGGGCAAAGACTTTGATGACCACTTGAGGAACTTGGCGGAAGTACTGGAAAGGTTGCAAGCAGCCGGTTTAAAGTTAAGTCCCAAAAAGTGCTCACTTTTTAAGGAAGAAGTAAAATATTTGGGACATAAGGTTACGGCAAAGGGAATTCATACCGATTCTGACAAGATTGCAGCAGTTATGAACTGGCCAAGACCGAAAAAGCTACATGACCTACGTAGCTTCTTTGGATTGTGCACATATTACAGACGGTTTGTGCAAGGATTCGCCAACGTTGCCAAAAGTCTGCATGAGTTAACCAGAAAAGATAAGGCATTTGAATGGAATGAACCTCAAGAACAAGCATTTGTGGAGCTCCGAAGGAGATTATGTACGGCTCCAATTCTGTCCAATACTATACCAAATGTTCAGTTTATTTTGGATACTGATGCCAGTAACGAAGGTATAGGAGGAGTATTATCGCAGAAAATAGATGGTCAGGAAAAGGTGATAGCTTATTTCTCCAAAATGCTATCCAAGCCGGAGCGTAATTATTGCGTAACTCGAAAGGAATTATTTTCTATTGTGGAATGCGTTAAACATTTCCATAAATACTTGTATGGTCAGAAATTTCATCTCAGAACTGATCATGGTGCGTTAAGATGGCTACTCCAGTTCAAAAATCCAGAGGGACAAGTAGCACGCTGGATCGAACGGTTGCAGGCGTACGATTTGGACATTGAACATCGAAAGGGTACTGCACATGGGAACGCTGATGCATTATCGACACGACACTGTCAAGTTGAATGCAAGCATTGCAGTCGTCAAGAAAATAAGGAGAACATCATCGATGTACGATTACTACAAGTGCTACCTGATGATGAATGGACTGCTGAAGCCATAAGGAGAGATCAATTAGAAGATCCGGATTCGCACCGATCATCGAGTTCAAGGAAAAGGGTTGCAAACCAGTATGGGGAGATATTGCTGATAAAACTCCAACTTTGAAGGCGTACTGGGCGCAATGGGACAGTCTCCAGCTAGAGAATGGATGTTTAAAGAGGGTATGGGAAAGCTCAGATAGCAAGATAAAGCAATCCCTTACAGTGGTACCAAAAGGGAAAATAGAAGCAGTACTAAGGGAGTATCACGAAGGAACGAGTGGCGGTCATCTTGGGATCAATAAAACTCTTGCAAAAATACGACAACGGTTTTACTGGGCGGGGACTCGGCAATCAATTGTGGAATGGTGTCAAAAATGCGACAAATGTGCGGCGGTAAAAGGACCCGCATGAAGAAGTCATGTGAAAATGAAGCAATACAATGTAGGTGCTCCATTTGAACGGATCACAATGGATGTAGCGGGACCATTCCCAACAACTGATAATCAGAATAAATATGTGCTTGTGATCATGGACTACCTTAGTAAGTGGCCGGAAGTGTTTGCGATTCCCAACCAGGAAGCAACCACAATCGCTGAAGCTGTGATAAATAATTGGATTAGCCGATATGCGATACGATATACGATATACGAAATTTCTACAATAAACCGTTGGAGTTTCTGAAGCTGTTGAAAGAATATTCTAGTTAAGAATATTGTTTGCTGTATTGTTTTCCTGTTGTTGTGGAACAATTAAGGTGTTGAATACTTAATAAAACCTGGTGTGTTTGCTTACTAATCAGTGATCGAACTCTGAAGAGATTTGGGAATTACGTTTATCGAATTGTGAGTTAGGCCAATTCGAAGTAAGGTTAGAAAAACGTAACAATATGTTACATTTTTTTTTTATTGATATATGGAGTTGGAAAGTGCTGCGGGCGTCAGCACGTTGGCTGAAGTCTATATTCGTGTGGAGATCAGTACGTGGTATCATAATTAAACCACTAGACTAACTACTAAATATAATAATCAAATATCTGATACTAAAACTGATGTTATTCGTACAGTATAAAATATATATTAATAATAATTACAGAATTTTGCAATTGCAATTAAAAATTCAAATAAATAAAAATGATAAACGTTGTTTTCTTAAATACATGAGGCGATAGCTCAGATATATTCACATTTAAATATGTGGTCTAGTGATTAAACCAACGTATTAGTAGTAGCACCAGTACCCATAACCTACTAATTCTATTTTTCGTTAAGTTTATTTTAATTGTTAGCTACAATATAAATTCAAAATCTTTGTGTTGAAATTTAAACTGTGAGATTTCTAGCAATAATTTTTGGTTTTTTACTTTCATACAATTATCGAAATGTATTTTCTTTGAATCTAGTTTAATTCTCTTTTGATTTGTTAAATTATCTAAAGAGTCTTTTAATCTTATAATTGTTTCTAAACTTAACCTATTTAAATCCAGTTGATTCGATGCCAGTCCGGCGATTAGGAAAGGTATATCTGAAAAATTGATTTAAAAAATAAAATATTATTAATCGCTCGCTTTGTTTAAACCAGGTGACTTATTAGATTCTTAACAAGATTTAGTAAGGACTCCTACTTTTACGCTGTCTCTACAGTAACAAAATGCTTACGACTGTTTATCCGCAGTTGCTAACATAGAAAGTATCATATACTTACGGTTGTTTAATTCACTGTAAAAAAATATAAAAATTAACACAATTGATATTTTTTAAAACGAAATTTTTTACTTCAATTCCTTGCCATCGCTACGATCAGCATTGAAATTGTTCACTTCAGGTAATTGTTGCATATCTAAACTAGAAATAATAAATACAAATTACGATAATAGAATAAACCAATATTATGTTTATTCCAACTGCGTTCGGTTGTGGTGAACTAACTGAATTAACTAAATCAACTGAAATGAAACGAGCATGTTGCGTCAACGTAGTATTTCCGGAGTATTTATTTTTAAGAGAGAGAATCTGTTAGACTTTTAAGTGGCAATCTCATATTTTTAGAGTAACTAAGAACGCTGTTCAAAACTTCGCTGAGTTGACGGTATTTTACAAGTACAATATGGATTAACGAGGTATCGCGGCAATCAAATCGATTTTGCCGGAGCCTACAGACTTTGAGCGTTACACCAGAACAATAATAGACGCCCATCCTTTCACGGTTCGAGTGACTAGATGTAAAATTGACGCTTTTCAACGGGATTTTTTTAACAGAGTCTGGCGTTTCTGAAATATAAGCTGTCAATAAGGACTATATGTGGGTTGCCTTGGTATAGGAAAGAAAAGGCGAACAAGAGACTCCATCGGAAACCTCTCGAAATACAACTAAAGCAAAAATTATCCTGACATAGTTCAACTTAAAGATATAACTCGCTTAGAACAATTGAGATCAAGAGTCGTCGGATGGATCAACCATTTACATAGGATTGATACCGGAAAATTTAGTGATCCTGATAAGGTGCTGGAGAGCACTCAATGCTTTCTACAGGTGAAACGACAAGGTTTGGAAATTTTGGAAATTCTGCGGAAACTCAACAAAATCTAAGATCTGATTTGAGGATTTATGAAGGTTCTTGTGACTTGGATGATCGGGAGTTTGGGATCAATGAAGAACAGCAGCCGCCAGTGCAATTTACAACACTTGGACCACGTGGTAGAAGTAACAGTGGCCTCGTATTGAAAGATTTATTCCAAAGTAAGCTGTTCAGTTATCCAGGGTTCGGTGATGTTATCAAGACAGGAACAAAACCTAAGCAATCACAGGAACCATCAAGAGGTTGGGTAGGGGAATTTTGTAACGCTGAAGTCAACTGGAAGAAATCGACGGCAGTCAGTCGGCAGAGAACCAAATATCAAAATTGGGCAACCATCACTTGGTAAATATACATAGATGATCTTTAGTTAAGATGTCAAGGGTTTATCCCTGAGTGAACTTCTAACACCTGTACAAGTTTTTTCTAGAGGTAAAGGGGTCAGTTCAGAGCAACTTTTAGCACACGCTCACTATTTACTTACAGAAAAGCAGAAAATTGGTACTGGGGCAATGTTGATGGGTTTGGGGACTGGCAAGGTCTTATAGAAGAAGCAAAACGGAAATTTCTCTCCAGGCATTATGACTTCTTTTTGGGGAGGAAATAAACAATACAGTACAAGGAAGAACTAAACCATTTTCGTCATTTATAACAGTTATGGAAAACATTGTTCCAAAGAGCAGTATAACAGCCAACTATTGATGGAACGTAGACCCAACTCACCACAATATACCAACTCTTTTTTTGAACCGTCAACTTTTTTGAACCGTCATGCTTACCGCATTGGACGCCTAGGGAAGAAAGGAAAATGGTGAGTTTAGCGAATTATGGGAAAAGAGACGCAGGAAGATTCATGGAACCTTATAATTTACGAAGAGAACAGACAAACTTAAGCACTTCCGGCAGAAGTAAGCGACAGCTAAATAGCGGTGGGAACCAACCAAGCGAACTATTTGCTGCGAACCGCAGTAAACCAGAGAAGTAAATGAAGCTTAGATAGTTTAACAGAAAACCTCTTATGAAGAAATATGTAGTAGATCAAACCAGTTCCGAGGACGGGAACGGTCACTGGAAAGAATAGCAGAGCAGAACAGAAGCCATACATAACGATCAAGTTGTTGGAATTGTGACTTGGCTGGCCATACACATAGGGATTGTGGAAGACCACAGACAAGAATCTTCTGCTTTCATTGCGGTACCGTGACCGCCCCGACATTGACAACAATCAACAATCTAGGAGTTTCCAGGAATCGGGGAACGAGAATGGGAACGAAGAGAACCACGATCCGGTTATTTTCCCTAAACATTGTTACTTGCAACAAGAACCTGAAACCAGACCTGCTTCAGGATATAAAAAAATAGTCCCTGAGATCATAGATCTAAATAAAGATCGACGGCCGTATTTAAAAGTACAAATATTGGAGGCGGAGTATTTTCTTGATTCTGGTGCCAGCTGTACAATACTAGGTACGGGTGGTTTAGAGTTAATCAAAAGTTTAAATTTAGCGAATGAGAGTGATAGTTGTGCCATAAAGACTGCAGTTGGTACTATCCACAAGACAATATGTAAGGTCCTAACTCCCTACAAAGTTTTAACTAGTTTTAACGGTGCAAACCTTGATAATTCCATCAATCGCAAAGGAGTTAGTGTTGGTAATAGACTTTTGGAAAACGTTTGAAATTCGCCCACGATTTCCAAAAGATGCATTAGATTTAGATGTAGTGGATGCTAAAGAGGAGAAAATTGGGCTTACCAAATGTGAAATTAAAATACTGGCTGATACAATTGCTGAGTTTGAAACGCCTACCGAAGGATTTTTAGGATGTTCAAACATTGTAAAACATGAAATTGAAGCACATGCGAATTCTAAGGCGATAGTTAAAAGATCATATCCGATTTCGCCATATATACAGAACGAAGTGGATATGGAGTTGGATGGGATGTTACAGCTTGGGGTGAACGAGCCAGCAAGGAATGATTGAGCCAATCCTCTTGTACTTGTAAGGACATCGAGTGACAAAACAAGACTTTGTCTATATGCAAGAGAGTTGAATAGCTTGACGATTATGGATGCTTACCCCTTGCCACACATAAGTAGGATCCGGGACAAGTTTCCAAATTTCAGAGTAATTAACGAAATGATTTTTAAGTAGTTTTAAGAAATCAAAACGAACGACTGTATGGAGAGCGTTTTTATCGAAAAACCTCGATCTCGGCTTCTGACAAATTACCAAGATGAACCACTTGGAGGTCATCTCGGGGTTAGAAAGACGCTTGTCAGGATACAAGAAGAATTCTACTGGCCAAACATGAAACCCAACATTAGGAGATATGTCAGAACCTGCAAATGCCAAGTGACCAAGCATTCGAACATCAAAATCAAAGTACCAATGGGAGTCCAAAAAGAATCGAGTGGACCTTGGATACTATTGGACCATTTCCTCTCTCCAAGAAGAAGAATAATTATTTGTTAGTAGTTATTTCCCCAAAATGTTGTTTTCTGAAGCCGGTGCGCAAAGCACCAAGTCTGTCGTAAAACATCTGGAAGAAGTATTTTAGATATTTGGTTGCCGTCTCGTCTAGGAGAGGATTAATAGAGTTATTTTGTCCAGTTTCAGAGCTTATATCCTCGAAGACCAGCGGAATTGGGATTTGTTTATCCCGAAAATAGTGTGTGAAAAAAACGGTTGAACAAGATTCTACGTGGTTTACAACTTATTTAATCAATTGTGGGAGAGAGAGTGAGACTTGAGAGAGGAAAAAGTAAGGGAGAAATCAAGCTGACGAATCTATAAAAAGGGAAATCCGAAAGGATGCGGGGTTATCAAGAAAATGTCAAGAAACAGGCTTGTACGAAGTACTCAACCCAATACAATCTTAGGTCAAAGGCAATGGAGTACCTACCAGATAAAGTGGTTTTGAGAATAGATTTTCGGCAGTCAAATGCATCAGAGAATTTCAATGCGAAGCTCACGGCACAATATACGTAGTGTCGAATTCGTAAACAATAAGGGAGTTATACATACCTACTCGAAAATTTAGATGGAAAATTACTGGGATTTCATGCGAATGTTTTAGCTAAATAGAATGTTTCCTAAAGAGATCTTTAATTCAAAAATAAATGAATTTCAACATTTCATGAAACAATAGGTTTATTATTATTCGTTTATAGGTTCATTTTATTAGGTGATATATTGTCAGAAAATGATAGTAGTTGTCCTCAGGAGAAATGCCTTCTGAAATCTTATGGTTTGTGTTGTTTGGAATTTCATTGTTGGTACATAATTCCTGTGGAAGGAAGAATTGGGCGAACCATGGGTTGGTCCTTGTTGACTTTTTGATGTAATAACTTCGACAATAATCGGAACGATGTTAGTCATAAATACAGATATGAGAGTTACTGTTCGACGTCAGAAATTCGACGTTTCAAATTCGATTAAATTTTGATAATAGTTTATTTTTGCTTGTTTATATTTTTTGGGTATTATGTGTTATAAGGCGAACCCATGGATTAGAAGTCCTCAATAGTAAAGTTGCCGTAATGAGGTAATCGTTTGGTAATATTTTATAAATTTTTTTTTAGTATTTGAGAACTGCAAGGCAAACCCCAGGATTGTAAGTCCTTGATAGTAAAGCTGCCGTAATGGGGTAGTTATTCGTTATTATTTGTATGTACATTTAGTTTATGTTGTAAGGGTTCTTGGGGATCATTTAGTTGGTTGGTTGGCTTATAAGTAACCGTAGATATTTTGAGGGTAGTGGGGTAAAATTTACTCAAGTAATTGATCAAATTACTAACCATGGTAAGTGAAATCAAAGTGCAGGCGCGTTCAGAGCTTTCGAGAACATTTTGTTTATATCTGTTTGGTCATTGATGTGATCTGTTGGTATATTAAAACGAAATACTCACGAAAATTCTAGAAGGGTGTGATGTAACGGGCATTAAATTAAATCATGTTCAATTGTTAAATTAACATTCGATAAGACAATTTTGTAAATTTGATAAAGGAATCTAAATATTTGTTTAAGTAATTAAAATATAGTTGTGAAATTTTAAGTACCTATTCATATTGGTATTATTCTAATTGTGTTTGTATTGTCAGTGATATTTTTTTGTGTTGTTTAGATAGTGAAACAAAAGGAAATTCAAGTAAGGAACACGCACTGCAAGGCTTTATCCCTCCACTGTTAAAAAGCGATATAAATAGTGGAGAGTGGAGAGAAGGATAATATCATTGACCGTAGTTTTATCTCAATTCCAGTTCGAGAATCGAACCGGCGTCCTTCTGATCGGAGTCTATGGTTAACCTTTTAACACCCTCGATCAGCACCACAATTTTATCACGTCGCTGGTCGAGGCTGTTAAAATATTAACCATAGGCTCTGATCATAAGGACGGCGATTCGATTCCCAACCTGGAATTGAGATAAGATTTTGCTACCGATCTTTCGCTTTCAAAACAATTTTTCATTCAATTCAATAGAATAAACTCAGCTTTAGTGAGTTATAATTTTTAGCTACATAATGGTTAGATCCATTGCTACCGTTTGGATAAAAATCTTAATAAAATCATAAATTGATCGTAGGTCTGCAAGGTTGCAGGAGCGACCTTAAGAAAATGAACTGGAATCCTATATAACAGAGTATAAATGGAGCTTGACTGTCGTTTTCCTACAGGAAATCATCATTGGAGCATGTAAACTGAACTCTAGTCTAATCAATCGAAAAGAACCAGGGATGCACCCTACTGGAAAAGTAGTTTGAAATGAATTAGTAACACGGTTCACCTTTCCATCAGAATAGCTTAAATAACAAACAACTTGCCGGTGTACAGATCGATTCTAACCAAGTACAATAAAGAACTTAAACGATCAAAAACGTGCAAAAGAAGAGTGTTGCCATACGATAGTCTGATACGACAGATACTTTCGTGTCTGCAATGTGCAAACCGGGTGGTACTGACACCACTGACTAGTGTTGTCTATAAATTTATCTGGCGATCGAAGAAAATCAAACTCCAAATAAAACATTAAATTAAATTAAAAGGTATAAATTCAAGATTTTATTAAGAGTTTAGCAATGGATCTAACCATTATGTAGTTTAGAATTCTAAGACACTAGAAATGAATGTATTCAATTGAATAGAATGAAAAATTGCTTTGAAAAGTGAAAGATCCGTAACAAAAGTTTTATCTCAATTCCGGTCGGTTCGGGGAATCGAACCGGTGTCCCTCTGATCAAAGTTTATATGGTTAACCATTTAACCAACTCGACCAGCGACGAGATTTAACCATCTCGTCGCTGGTCGAGTTGGTTAAATGGTTAACCATATAAACTTTGATCAGAGGGACGCCGGTTCGATTCCCCGAACCGACCGGAATTGAGATAAAACTTTTGTTACGGATCTTTCACTTTTCAAAGCAATTTTTCATTCTATTCAATTGAATACATTCATTTCTAGTGTCTTAGAATTCAAAAGGTATAAATTTTTAATGGTGAATGGTGACTAGCATAAAAGTCTGAAAGTAGCATAAAAAACTAACATAACTGTTAATTCACCACAAACGAACACTGCGCTAACGTTTTAACATGATCGAAATGTGTGCTATCACTACTGCTGTCAGGTTTATCAGGTCTAAATTGCATGAAAAGTAAAAATTTGTAAAATTATTTTAAATATAAAGTTTTATTGGCTATCGCCTCTATTGAGTTCATGCAATACTCACTTTTTTAACATTTCCCTTTTTATCAAAGCTTTCTTTGCTTTTGTTTCATACTTTCGAATTTCATTTGCAAATTTCTAAAAATAAAGAAATTCAAATGTTATATCACACAACAGCCGTAAATCAATTTTTTTACATTGTTGTAGCCAATAATCAAGGATTTGATAGGTTCGTAATAAACCCACGTACTACTAAAAGTTTCACCATTTCTGAGGGTTTCCTTTTCATTATTTGCCTCCCGTTTAAAAAGTACTTTTAAGGCTGTAATTTTACATTTCACATCGTACCGCTTTTTATTCAAAAGTATCGCAACGGTTTCTAGATTTTTATCTGCTTCATTTATTGGTGAATGCCATAATAAAGGATAATTTGTCAAAATTTTGATTAAAGATCGTATACTTCGATTGGTCCACTGTGCTGTTGGTGGCATTCTTGTAACTTACTGAAAAGGAACAAAAATATTGATTTATACTAAACTTCTGTATTTGTTGGTTCTTAAGCTTACATACAAACAGCTATTATTTCAATTATTTCATTTTCGTTTCAATAATTATTAATAGTACTAACTAACTTGTAAGCCAACGAATTTTAAAATTGTAGCTTATCGGTCACAAATTAATCTATGAGAATATTTATTTATTTATTAAATTTATAATTTTGATTTGGTATATGAGCATATGTATATAAATAAACAAACGATATAAAAATGACAGTTACAAGGTTAGTTCATAAAAGCAGGTACGAAGTCTAATATTTTGATATAACCCAACGTTTCCATAAATGAAATAAAATTCCATATACCCAAGTTCCACTACTTCCAGTTTTTTTATCAATTTTATGGACCTTAATCCGTAACTATAAGATCCAACTTAAGTTAATAAGCTGTATTAAATTTGTCGCCAAAATCTGGAACTCATTTATACAATGAAGTTTGACACACATTGAGTTCCAACTTAAGTTAATAAGTTCAAAGTTGTATTAAATTTGTTGCCAAAATCTGAAACTCATTTGTACAATGAAGTTGACATACTGAGTTCCTACAATTAAGTTAAAAGTTGTATTAAAAAAATGGAACTCAAATTTGAGTTCCATCATTGTTATACTTGGGTATATGTATATATGCACCAGTACCACATTCAAAATTAAAACGAACGAGCAAAAATATACCGGCGATTTTTACAACAACAATACAAAAGGCAGTTTACAGAAAAAATTTGAATTGTTGTGTTGAATTAGAAATTAAAATTTTTTATTATGAATCCAATTATGTATATTTTTCAATTTTAATTTAAAACAAACTCAACTTAAAATATAAACAATTACATAAATGAAAACTTCGGTTAGAGCCGAACAATAAAAAAAACAAACAGTCGCTTTAGGTATGACTCCCAACAGAAGTGAAAACATAAAACTGTGAAATAACAGTAGTTTTTTGTATATTCAAATTGTTGTAAAATGGCAAATTCAAAGTTCATAATTTGGAACTTAACATCATTAAAATTAGTCTGGCTTTCACATCTATCAGCATTCCAAGCAACTGTGGTGTCCATTTTGTGTATAAGGTGCTTTCCAAACGACGACTTATTTGTGGAACGTAACTTATTCTAAACTTATTCGAATAAGTATGCTGGCGAGGTGACTTATTTTGTATCTCTTTTTCCATAAAAATCTATATCAGATTAGATTAAATATTTTTTTTATTTTATTTAGTTAATATCTGTCACTAATTTGATCAATCGTTTTTATAAATCAGATTTAAACTGACATAATTATAGACATATTATTGTCTTACATATTTTAACCCATTATAACTTTTGTATAAAACCAATATTTGATCTACAAGAACCTGATATTTTCAAACTGTGCCTATTAATTAAAAGTGGTGCAACCCATATTCACACAACAAAATTTCTTAAAGACATCTCTCTAATAATTCCTAATAATTTCCCTAACTGCTATGAAAAAAACGATATTTATTCTGCAAAAACATAATATTTTCCGGTTGTTTTTATTAGATAGGAAGCTGAATCAAACCAAGCTCCTGGTCTTACATACAAATGCCAACCATCAAGATTTCTCTACATTCAAAACTAAAACAAATATCCCATTTTTTCACACTTTTCCGAATCGAATATATCGTCCCTGCGGTTCTTATCATTGATGAAACAAAATTTTTTTAAATCCCTCCAGTAGTTTTCATCGGTTGTTACGGTTGGTTAGCGTGCCGATCAGTAGACAGACTAACATTTTTGTTTGTTTTTTTTAGAATTTTTATTTATGACATAACGCCAAGCAATGCAGAAAAGTGGGCATACGGTTTTGACATTTGGCTCTAGATTGTAATACTTGAAATTTACAAAAATTATAATTTTAAATTCATGTTTGTGTAAAATTTATGCAAAAAAGAAGACATGTGCATATCAAATTAGGAAATACGGGACATTGTAATGCTTTGTATTTGTAAAAAAAAATTCAGAGGACAGCATGGTAAAAAACAGGACAGTACGGTAAAATACAGGACTGGTGGTCACCACTTATATGTGAACTAATTATTAACAGCCCAAAATCAAGGATTGGCAAATGAATTACTAAATTTACTAGTGTCAACTGCCCAGATAGAAACAGTATTTTCTATCTGGTCATTTATCTAACTCTCTCCGAATTCGTTTGGTTGCGGAAGTAAGAAAGTTCCAGGAAACTATTGAGTACATACTAATCACTTAAATTAAACGAAAAGAACCAAAGTTCATCAAATCAGTATTAATTATCTTATTTTTTAGTTCATAATTTAATATTTTAGTTTAAATAATTGAATTGAATGTATACATGGGTATATTATGTTTATAATTTATCACCTACATTAATTGTTTTTTTATTATTGTAATAAAGAGGTATCAACGGACCTATTCGAAAGAATAAGAAAAGAAAATTCCAAACAAATTGTTTTTTTATAATTTATAAAATATATAAATAATTTATAACTACCTAATTATATTTTTACTAAGTATAAACATTGAAAATATAATTAATATCTGAAGTAAGAAGTATTTTTAATTTTTTATGAATGAATTTAAAAAACAAAAACATTTTATACGTTTTATAGGGCGATTTTTCTGTTCCGGTGTTTACCGCAATGGCGCTGCAAAAGGGGGATAAGAGAAAAAATTTCATACAAAACACAACTTGAATAATTTTAAAAATTATCTATGAAATTTCTCATTTTACTACAATTAAATAATTTAAATTTGTTTATGAAGTATTATTGACAATATATTAAGCATAATATATGAAATATTTTCTTTTCTTCTGTCCGTAAAACAAATACGAAAATAGGTTAAATTTTTCATACAACTTTGTATGGGAAATTTTGGCAATTTTTATGTTTCTTTTTTGAGCGACTTAAGAATAATATTTTATATATTACGCTTAAAATATAGTCAATAATACTCCATAAGCAAATTAAACTTGTTCAATTGTGGTAAAATGAGAAATTTCATAGATAATTTTTAAAATTATTCAAGTTGTGTTTTGTATGAAATCTCATATAAAAGTTTTTGAACTTTTTCTCTTATCCCCCTTTTGCAGCGCCATTGCGGTAAACACCAGAACAGAAAAATCGTCCTATACGTTATATACGTTTTATACGTTACGTTTTATACGTGTATATTAGCAACCCTGGTTTAAAGTGAAACATACACTAAGTTTACACCATGATAGAATAATAGCAAATTGCTATTAAACTATTACGATGGAAACGGATAGAATAATATCTTTTTACTATGACAGATAGTTATTTGATATTTTGCTTTTGATTGATAGTACATACAATAGTATATTCAAAAAAATTGTAACCGTCAAAACGTAAAATGTTAAATACAATTTCATGCGATTGTAAAAAATTTGCAACATCAAAATCACTCAAAAATCAGTTTTAATTTTAAATTAATATTAGTATTATAATTTTTTGTTGAAATACTTTTCGATTGATAAGATTTTATATTTAAATTTGAAATACGATAGCCGTATTCTATCTGTCAATATTATTCTGAGCGTTTATACCACAGATAGAATAATACTATTTTGTGGTATAAACCAGGGTTGTTCCTTTACGCGTAATCTAAAATAGATTACATTACATGTAATCTATGTAATGTAATCTATGTCATCTATGTAAATTTGGCGTAATCTATTAATTTTGATTTAAGAAGAAATATGTGGAAATATTGTATGATCCCTATGAAAATTTTATCTTAAAAGACATGATCAATAATAGTGTCAAAAGCAAGATCTTGCGATCTTAAAAAAAGTTAATTTATTGCCAAAAAATTTTAGAATTCACATATCAATTAAATAGATTACATTATAGTTTACATTATAGATAACACGAAAATATCTCGCGTAATTTACACGTAATCTATGCGTAATCTATACATGTAAAGTAATCTATTTTGTCTACGGCACAACCCTGGTATAAACACCCAATGTAACGATAGTTTAATAGCAAAAAACTATTATTCTATTAAACTATCGGTGGTATAAACTTAGTAATAAAGAGCTCATAGATTGTTTAATGAAAAAAAAGATTTTCGGTTCTGTCAAACTTCAAAGCACTTATATATACCATTGAATTTAAAAAACGTGGTCTTTCGCATGCTCATATTTTGTTAAATTTGTCAGATGAAGATAGAATTGATGGAAATGAAATGATTAATAAATTGGTATGTACTGAAATCCCTGATCCCATTCTTTTTCCTAAATTACATGAATATGTGAAACGTAATATGATGCATGGACCATGTGGTGCTCTAAATCCCAATTCTGTTTGTATGAGAGATGGTAAATGTAGTAAGAATTTTCCAAAACCTTTTTTGAAAATACTAAAGAATCTGTGAATGGTTATCCTTTGTATCGTCGACGTGATAATGGTATGAGTGTTGATGTACGTGTTGCATCTCTTGATAATAGATATGTTGTTCCATTTAATCCTTATCTTCTTGCAAAATTCAATTGTCATATTAACGTGGAAATATGTACGACTGTTAAAAGTGTGAAATATGTTTACAAGTATGTATATTGTAATAAACTTCGTCCAGAATGGGTTAATTTTATTTACTCGTTCATTAATTAAAAGTTAACTCCTTTTTCAATCTTTTACTTGTATTGCAAATTGTATTGCATAAATTAATGTAAATTAAATTTGTTATACAAATGTTTACATTAATGAATTAAAAGGAGTTACCTAATACATTTTGCATAAATTAAATTTGAGTTCGCTAATACAAATGCAAGTATGAATGAAAACAGGTGTGGCCTATTTCAGATGTACGGACTACGTAGTATTGATTTCTAGTGGATTATAGAAGTTTCGATTTATTTATTTTTCGATATAAATAAGCAAACAAAAATATCAGATAGTCAGTTTTACTTTTGCAATTGAAAGTGTTTTACAAATATTCGCAAGTATAAGGAATAAACGGTGGTACTTGAGCCTGGGTACTAATAGTGAAGAATCTGAACTTAGTGGAATAGTAAATACAGATTTTACGATTCCGAATATTTTGATTCAAATTGTGGAAAAGCGGTGAAGTTTATGGTACATAAATTGGAGACCCTGGAATTTATTGTAAGGAAAAACGGAAGCTGCTGTAATTTGATGACAAATAAAGTTTGAGATTCTGTTAACTAAAGATCTGTCTTTTACTGTCGTGTTTGTTCAATAATCTAAAAGAACCAACGAAGAGTCGTTACAGTGGTGTCAGAAGTGGGATTATTGAAACAATGGTCAAGACAGTAAATATTAGTGATCTCAGCCAGACCCAGCTGAAGGATGAGTTGAAGAAAAAGAATGCTCCAATCCATGGAACGAAGGCAGAACTTGCATTCCGGCTGCGTAAAGTTTTAGAAGAAGCAGGCCAAAACACAGAGGTCATAGAAGTAGAGTCGGAAGAAGCTCCAGCTCAGAATGCCCCAGCAATTGATCCGATGATGGTGTTGATAAAAGAAATGATGGCCCGACAAGAGAAACTGGCGGCAGAACAAAAATTAGAGCAACAACAACAACTTGCTGATCTGATGGCCCGACAAGAGAAACAGGCAGCAGAACAAAAAGTAGAGCAACAACAACAATTTGCTGATATGATGGCCAAACAAGGAAACAACCAACAACAACAACTTGCTGATATGATGGCCCGACAAGAGAAACTGGCAGCAGAACAAAAAGCCCGACAAGAGAAACTGGCAGCGGAACAAAAATTAGATCAACAACAACTACGTGAAGTAATCGAGTCACGTATATCCAGTGCGGAGGTTAAAATCAACAACATGGAAAGGGAGCTGCGGACAGTTACCGAAGAACAAGAGAAATTACGCAAACTTTCGAGTGAATTCCGCCAACTTTCGAGTGAATTCCGCCAAGAAATAGCACAAGTGAAGTCAGGTAACATGATCAATCCATCAACTGCTTCAGCTCCAGCTAGAGTGAAAACACCCGCATTTGATGGATCTACATCGTATCAGATATTTAAGATGCAATTTGAGATTGCAACAACTGGGGTTGATCACCAGCAAAAAGCAAATGCGCTTATATTGGCATTGAAGGGACCTGCTGCTGAAGTTTTGCAGACACTATCAGCGACAGAGCGTGATTACAACAAGCTAATGGAGGCCTTAGAAGTAAGATATGGGGAAAGTCATATGCAAGCTCTCCATCGCATGCAGCTCAAGACACGAAAACAAGGAGTCAGCGAAACTTTGCAAGAGTTAGAGGCTGACATTGTGAGACTGGTTAATCTATCATATCCGAATTATAACGCTGAACATCGAGACGAACTGGCAGCTGATACATTTATCAATGCTCTTCGAGATGTGCAAATGAGAAATCAGCTGTATCTAAGCGGGAAGAAGCTACCTGCGGAAGTCTTAGCATTGGCTTTACAAATGGAAGCTGGAAAAAGAGCGTATGGCTCAGATAGGGTACGTCAGATCGAAGTTGCTGAAGAACCTCTAAAAGCAGCGCTTGAGGAAGTGATCATGCGTGTCAAAAGTCTGGGAGATAAGCCCGAGCGAAATCAACAAAGTAGGTCTAGCAGAGTAAGATGCTGGAACTGTGGGAAGTTGGGGCACAGCCGAAGAGAATGTAAATGGGAGCCACACCCGGAAGACAGAGACCGCGTTCCGGATTCGGGAAACTAGATTGTGCCAGTTTTGAAGGGCGAAAGCTGGCTCAATTACAATGCCCTACATTGGTGGTATCACAAGTAAAAAGAGAAAATAGTAGTCTAGTCTTAGAGGCAACCGTTGGAAGCAAATCGTGCATGTTGACTTTGGACACAGGTGCTTCGAGATCGATAGTGCGTCCAGATGTGGTTTGTGATAGTCAGATCGATACAGCAAGACGATTCACCCTAAAAACAGCTACGGGTGAAACAGTTCTAGTTCATGGAGAAAGCGACCAAGAGGTTCACCTTGGAGGAAATTCATTTAGGCACCGATTTATTGTAGCAGATATAGAAGATGAGTGCATAATTGGGCTTGACTTCATGAAAGAATACAATTTTATATTAGATCTGGGAAGCCACGTACTGAGATATGGAAACACAGAAATAGTGCTACACGCTACCAACGACAATGCTGAGGTCCGTGTTATTAGTGATGGACCGACTGAGATCCCGGCAAAATCTGAGAAAATCATTTGGACTAAGCTACTAGATAAAAGTGACCAAAATTCACCTGTGATGATTGAGCCAGCTAACAACGACTTTGGGGGAAACATTATGATTGGCCGAACGCTAGTAGCAGCAAAAGAGGGAGTAGTTCCAGTGCAACTGATAAACTTCTCAAATAAACGAGTGGTCATCAATCATGGAGAAGAAATCGCCAAATGCAGCACCATAAAAGAGATAATCAACTGTCAAGAAGAGCAGAAGGTCTTCATGCAGAGAAACAATCCCGCATTAGTAGCAATACTTCAAGATCTTAGTAAAAGAATGAACCCGGCCGAGTTCAAAGAAATCAAGAGGGTATTAACGAAGATGAGCAGCGTTTTCTCTACTGGAGATGAAGATGTTGGAAGAACAAACATCGTGCGACATAGGATCAACACTGGAAACGCTCATCCTATCAGACAGCCTCCTAGAAGACTACCACTGGCTAAACACGAGGAAGTGCAAGGAATGCTGGACAAAATGAAAAGTGATGGAGTTATCAGGCCATCTAAGAGTCCATGGAGCTCACCAGTGGTGCTAGTTAGAAAAAAAGATGGGTCAGCTCGTTTTTGTGTAGACTATCGAAGGCTCAATGAGGTAACCATTAAGGACAGCTATCCACTGCCACGAATTGATGACACACTGGATACACTATCAGGGGCCAAATGGTACAGCACATTAGATCTGAAGAGTGGCTACTGGCAAGTTGAAATGCATCCAGAAGATCGACGAAAGACAGCATTTTCTACTGGCAATGGGTTGTGGGAGTTCAATGTGATGCCGTTTGGTTTATGCAATGCCCCAGCAACATTTGAACGTCTAATGGAATGCGTGTTGCATGGTTTAACCTGGAAGGCCTGCCTAGTTTATCTTGATGACATCATTATAATGGGTCGCAACTTCGAAGAGCATCTAATGAACCTCGAAGAAGTACTCAGAAGAATAAGTAATGCCAACATGAAGTTGAATCCGGTAAAGTGCAATCTCTTCCACAAAGAAGTGAAGTACCTTGGACACATCATTACAGAACATGGAGTCAGAACCGATCCCGAGAAGATTGATGCTGTGAAAAATTGGCCAGTACCGAAGAATGTTCATGAGCTACGCAGTTTCCTTGGCTTATGCACCTATTATCGAAAATTCGTGGATAATTTCGCGAATATCGCCAAGAGTCTACATAAATTGACAGAGGCCAATACCAAGTTTCTGCGGACAACCGAATGTAATGAGGCATTCTGCCGTTTAAAAGAAAAACTATGCAACACCCCTATACTAGCCTATCCAGAATCCGGAAAGATGTTCATTCTGGACACAGACGCAAGCAATGTAGGAACCGGAGCTGTTTTGTCACAGAAAGTTGGAGACGATGAGAAAGTGGTGGCGTACTTCAGTAAAGTTCTGTCAAAGCCAGAGCGGAATTACTGTGTCACGAGGAAGGAGTTGCTAGCTATCATCAAGGCTGTGAAACATTTCCACAAGTATTTGTGTGGACAACCATTCCTGATTCGCACGGACCATGCTGCTCTAAAATGGTTATTACAATTCAAATTTCCTGAAGGACAAGCAGCAAGATGGATAGAGATCCTGCAGAACTACGACTTCAAAGTTGAACACCGCAAGGGGAGGATCCATGGTAACGCCGATGCCCTGTCCAGAAGACCCTGTATAGAGGAGTGCAAGTCATGTAGCAGAACTGAGGGAAATGAGGCAATGAAAGTGAACCAAATCAAGTTCCAAACTCCTGAAGATTGGTGTACCGAGGCAATTAAAAGAGAGCAGCTGGAAGATCCAGCTATGGCTCCACTATTGAAATGAAAACTGAGGGAAGGCGACCGGAGTGGAAAGAGGTCGCACCTTTAAGTACGGAGGTGAAATGCTACTGGGCGCAATGGGACTCACTATTTATGGACAACGGGATACTTAAAAGAAAATGGGAGTCCGCTGATGGAAAGAAAGTGTTAGAACAACTGGTGTTGCCATCAAGTCGAGTGGAAGAGGTACTGGGAAAGCTGCATGGAAGTATTTCTGGAGGACACCTGGGAGTCAATAAAACCCTAGCCAAAGAAAGGGAGAGGTTTTATTGGGTAAGGTATCGAACCGACGTAGAGCAATGGTGTCGGCGATGTGATACTTGTGCGGCGAGCAAAGGACCAAAAACTAGAACTCGAGGAGAGATGCAACAGTACAATGTGGGTGCCCCAATGGAGAGATTCGCTATAGACATCGCGGGGCCATTTCCGGAACCGACAAAAGGTAACAAATACATCATGGTGGTCATTGATTACTTTACAAAATGGCCGGAAGCTTATGCAATACCGAACCAGGAAGCAGTTACGGTCGCGGAAACATTAATCAATGAATGGGTTTGCAGATATGGAACACCGCTCGAGTTGCATACCGACCAGGGAAGGAATTTTGAATCTCAACTGATGGAAGAGCTGTGCAGAACACTCGGCATTAGAAAAACACGAACTACACCTATGAACCCGCAGTCAGATGGCATGGTAGAACGATTCAACCGAACCATGGAAGAACATTTGTCAAAGGTAGTAGAAGCCAACCAAAGAAATTGGGACAAGGATCTTCCGTTATTCTTGATGGCCTATCGTAGCGCAGTGCACGATACGACAAGTGAAACGCCAGCGAATATCATGTTCGGAAGAGAACTACATCTTCCTAGTGACATCGAGTTTGGCATCCCTGGAGGTCTGGTATCCACGAAAACAGATTATGTGGGACAACTAAGGGAGAAGATGAATAAAATCCATCAGCAGGTTCGAGACCACATTAAGATTGCCAGTGACAAAATGAAAACCAGGTACGACATAAATGCAAATAGTGGCGGTTTTCAAGAAGGAGAATTGGTATGGCTATACAACCCCAGAAGAACTAAGGGAAGATCACCCAAGCTGCAGCCAGATTGGGAAGGCCCATATAAAATAATCAAACGAATTAATGATGTCATCTACCGCATACAAAAGGGACCCCGTACCAAGATGAAAGTGATACATCTGCAAAGGTTGGCACCGTACCAAGGTAACAGCACCAATGCGATCTCTGATATTGTTCGGGACGAATAAAACTAAATGGAGGGCAATGTAATAAACTTCGTCCAGAATGGGTTAATTTTATTTACTCATTCATTAATTAAAAGTTAACTCCTTTTTCAATCTTTTACTTGTATTGCAAATTGTATTGCATAAATTAATGTAAATTAAATTTGTTATACAAATGTTTACATTAATGAATTAAAAGGAGTTACCTAATACATTTTGCATAAATTAAATTTGAGTTCGCTAATACAAATGCAAGTATGAATGAAAACAGGTGTGGCCTATTTCAGATGTACGGACTACGTAGTATTGATTTCTAGTGGATTATAGAAGTTTCGATTTATTTATTTTTCGATATAAATAAGCAAACAAAAATATCAGATAGTCAGTTTTACTTTTGCAATTGAAAGTGTTTTACAAATATTCGCAAGTATAAGGAATAAACGGTGGTACTTGAGCCTGGGTACTAATAGTGAAAGAATCTGAACTTAGTGGAATAGTAAATACAGATTTTACGATTCCGAATATTTTGATTCAAATTGTGGAAAAGCGGTGAAGTTTATGGTACATAAATTGGAGACCCTGGAATTTATTGTAAGGAAAAACGGAAGCTGCTGTAATTTGATGACAAATAAAGTTTGAGATTCTGTTAACTAAAGATCTGTCTTTTACTGTCGTGTTTGTTCAATGATCTAAAAGAACCAACGAAGAGTCGTTACAATATAAATGGTATGATTCTGCCAATGTTGAATTGAGAGTGAATGGAGAGAATGCAGTGAATAATGATGATGCGATTGTGGGAAATGAAATTCAAGATTTTTTGAATGGGTTTTTTGTTGGTTCGACTGGAGCTGCTTAGCGCATATTTGAATTTCCAATGCATTTTCAATCTCATACAATTATTCGACTTGCTTGTCATTTGCCTAATAGACAAAATGTTTGTATCAGGAATGGTAATGGCTGGTGCAGTCGCAAATGTATCAAGAACAAAATTGTTAGCATTTTTCCATTTGAATGCCATTGATAATTTAGCTAATGAGTTTTTTTATACAGAATTACCATTACATTATGTTTGGCATGATCAAAGTAAATCGTGGAAAAGAAGACAACGTGGGGCTGATAAAGTTGTTGCTCGATTATATATGGTTTCTCCAAAAGATATAGAATTGTTTCATATGCGTTTACTTCTGTTGCATGTTCGTGGTTCAAAATCTTTTACTGATCTACGTATGTATGAAGGTGTTGAGTACCCTACTTTTGTTGCAGCATGTGAAGCTCGAGGTATTGCAACAAATGATAATGAATGGGGTGAATGTTTACTTGAAGCTTCAGAAATTCAATCACCAAAACAGTTACGTCAATTGTTTGCATTTATCTGTGGTTTGAATGTTCCTCCGAATGCTTTAGATTTATGGATTGAATTTAGAAATAGTATGATTGAAGACTTTTTACGAAATTACGATGAAGATGTGTCAATTAATCGAGCCTTGATTGAAATGAATGAAATTCTTCTTGCACATAATACTTCATGTGGTGATCTTGGTCTTCTGATTCCACAATATAACTTACAGATTGGCGATGTAGGTCATTTTGATATTGAAGAAGAAGCTATAGTTTTCGGTAGCATGTATGAAAATGCAAATAATGAGCAACGTAGTGTGATTGATATTGTTTTGCGTGAAGCTCAATTCCATGATACTGGAAGTAATGTTTTTTTCTTGACAGCTCATGCAGGTTGTGGCAAAACTTTTGTTCAAACGTCAATCATTCATAAAATTTAATTCATTAAATCTTTCGTGTATTGTAACTGCCTTTAGTGGTATTGCATCAATTTTTTTGATGGGGGGGGGGCGAACTTTGCATAATGTTTTCAAATTATCAATTCCATTATTAGAGAATTCAATGCCAAATATAACTCCCAACAGTGTACATGGCACATATATTAATAATGCATCAATGCATCAATGCATAATGCATCAATGCATCAATTATTATAGATGAAATTTCAATGTGTTCTATTCGTGCTTTAAAATTAATTGATCGGTTGTTAAGAGATTTGACTCCAAACGAAGAAAATAAAAATAAACTGTTTGCAGGTAAAACTCTTTTACTGAGTGCGGTGTCCATATGGGTGCAGCATAGTTTATAATAGGCCGACCTATTGTTTTATACGTTGTAATTATAGTATTTTTATCCTTGCCCCATGAACTACCCGCAAGTGCTTTCAATGCATTATTCCTGTTCTCAAGTCTGGAGTACACTTGTTGTGCATGAGCATTAAATTTAAGCAGTGGGTCGAATGTTACCCCCAACAATCTCGGATTTTTTACTGTAGGAATAAGTATATTGTCAATGCAGATGCTTAGTGTTGTGTTTAACTCCTTCGTCCATGTGGTGAATAGTGTAGAAGTGGATTTATCTGTGGAAAGTTTCAATTTCCTTCCTAACCACTCATTGAGGATGTTAAGGTAGGTGTTTAGGATGTGGGTGAGTTGTTCTAGATTGTTACCTGTTGCTAGCACTGTGCAATCGTCTGCATATGACGTGATGGTTATTCCTTCCGGCGGGGCAGGAAAGCTGCTTAAGTAGAGATTAAACAATGCAGGTGATAGAACTCCGCCTTGTGGAACTCCTTGTCGTAGTACTCTCATCTTGGACTTACAGTTTCGAAACTCGACGTATGTTTGGCGACCTTTAAGATAGTTGCACAGCCAGCGCTTTATAAGACCTGGAAAATTGGTCTTTAGGATGTCATCTAGTAGTGCGGCGTGCGACACTGTGTCGAACGCTTTTGATGGGGCGAGTGCAACTAAAATTGTTCTAGCACAGGGTTGTTTTTGGTTCAGACCATCACTGATCTGATTTTTTATTCTGTGGAGAGCGGTGGTTGTACTATGCGCTGTCCTAAAGCCATGTTGGTGTGCCGCCAAATTGAAGGATCCGGTTAACCGAGGTAATAGAAGCGCTTCAATCAGTTTTGCGATCGATGAGAGGATGGAGATTGGTCTGTAGGATTCTCCCTTTTCTTCTGGTTTTCCAGGCTTCAAGATGGGGCTTATTCTTGCCGTTTTCCAGATATTTGGTATTTGTAGCGTATTTAGCGATGTGTTGAGTGTGGTAGTGAGATAATTCAGTCCTTTGGGTCCAATATGTTTCAGCATGATGACTGAAAGCCGTCGGGTCTAATAGCTTTTGATGGCTTAATCGTCTTTATGGCATTCTCAACCTCTTCTTCCGAAAATATGATTTCCTCTAAATGTTCAATATGTATTGAGTTTGCGCAGATGCCTCAATACTGACCTAGATTGCTTTTCATGTTTACGTGGCTTTTCTGTAAACTGTGTGTTGAATTTCGTTGCGCATTTTCTGTGGTTTTCAGTTGGGATATCATCGAAGGAGATCATGCAATTGTTACCTGGTTGTCGAGGATGGGTTAAGCCTTTTATGACCTTCCAGAGACTTTTACTTGTGCCAAAATTTGAATCGCTCACTAGTTTTCTCCATTTATCACGTTTGTATTCTGCAACTAACTTATTGATTTTCTTATTAAAGTCTGGAATTCTAGTATCAGCTAGATCTACTTTGCAGATGTCGTCTCTTTGGATGGAGAGTACACAAGCTTCCTGTGGGAAGTTTGGTTTCACCTTTTGTATTCTGCCGGATGGAATGTAGCGAGATCTGGCTGTATTAAAATTTTTTCTAAAATTTCTTTCTCCAGAGAGGGCGTCAAGTGGTAAAAATTGTTTACTGAATTCCATTTCAGTAAAATTAGTAAAATTTTCCCAGTCTGCTTTGTTAAAATTAGTATAAGTCTTCTTCTCAGATTTTATTATGTTGATGGAACGGCTTAAGTTGATCATGATCGGCACGTGGTCTGATCCCAATGCAATATCAGTTCTCCATTCTGCAATTGGCATTAGTGACATGCTGGCAAGGGAAACATCTGGAGAAGAATATGAGTTATTTGTAACCCTTGTTGGATGTGGTTCGTTGAGGACTCCAAAATTGGAGCCGTCAATTTGATCAGCAATGTTTTCACCTCGTGAATCAGTGTTTAGGTGCGAGTGCCATAGATCATGATGAGCATTCACATCGCCGTTCTAAGGTCATGGTGAACGCTTTTTTTAAACCTCTGCGTGTTGAAGTCACCTGAGACTAAGGATTCCGGCAAACTATTCTATTTGTATGCAGTTCGGACAAAGAAGTCTGTCTGCGATCTGCCAGTATGACAGCGTGGTATCTCGACCGTTTGACTGGCTGCGGTAGCCGATTGGAACGGCTACCGAGTGGAACGGGGGTAAGAATAAGTTTCAGGCATGATGTTGCTGATTTTATCTGAGCACTGTTGATGACGGTATTTGTAAAAAACAACGAGGTCAGCAACAGTGCGACGATGTTGTAAGGAATCAAGTTTTGATGTCAAAGTTCGATCAGCCACAATTCGTATAGCCCGCTTTTGAACAGAGTCCAAGAGGGCCAAGATGGAAACAGAAGCAGCACCCCAAACTTAACAACAGTACTCCATACAGGGACGAATATAGGACTTATAAACATGGAGCAATTGGTATGGAGTGAAAAAATTTTTGCATCTATTTAGGAGGCCAAGTTTTTTAGACGCGCTTTTTGCCATCGCCATTACATGATCGTTCCAGAGTAGGTCATTTGAAACTGTGACACCCAATAAACGAATGCTTTTACATTCACCTATTGGTACATACCAATACACATATGCCACTATTAGATGATAGGATCTAAGAAATAATAAAACAGGTGAATACAAAATCTCTTAAATATTATTTCTTGTTGTTCGCACTAGTTGAGACGCAATAAAGGTCATCAACAGGCTTTTCTTCAAACCTGTTAGAATGGTATAAAAAACTGGAGACGACAGGTATCCATAGGTTTGAAATTTAAATAAATTTGCATCCTCTCTGTATAATAAAATAAATTAATTTTTATAAAAACTACAATATAATATAATTATTATGATTATATACAGTAAAGCCAGGCTTACAGTTGAAATTGAAATTCTTTATGTAGAAACTTAAATTGGGAAATTTCTAGCTCCAATTTTTGTTTTTTGATTTTCTGTAACTCATTAAATTTGTTTCTTTTTATCTCTAATTTATTATTTTTAAAATTTGTAAAATTATCTAGTCGATTTGTTAAGTTTGTAATTGTCTCGATGCTCAACATTTTTAAATCTTGTTGGTTGTTTGATAAAGCATTGATAAGAAATGGTGTGCCCTGATCTAGAGAAAAATATAAAAATTAATTTAAAATTTTTTGTACTTAAATTCTGCAAATATTTTATACTTACTAATATTGAGTTCACTGAAAAATATAATTTTTTTAAATGAACAAATATTTTTTGAATCAAATAATGTTTATGTTTACCTTAAGTTCTGTCGATCTTCATTATTGAAAGAAGATGAATCGAAACAAAATGGCATGTCCAGTGTTGGTGGCAAATTGATTTCACTTTTAAAGTCCTGATCCCTGCAAAACAAAGTATCAACTAGTTTTATTGGATACCAAGCAGTTTCCAAGTGTAACTTGCCACGTTAAGTTGTATGGTCTCTTACTTGGTCGACTGTATGTTTGCGTGATAATTGTGGGAACAAAATTAAAAATTCACAAACAAACATGACGCAAAGGAGGCCAAGCGTGGTTAAGGGTAGAGAAGACATAAGTAATAGATGTAGAAACAAGTCTTTTTGCCTAGCCGCTAATACAAAGGTGTCAAGAGTGGTTAACTCCATACCACAAAGCGGGGGCAGGAAGAGAGTACAAAGCGCCCCACCGTTAATACATATAGGCCAATCAGGAGGGTTGGATAACTCACTGAGACGGGGATATACTGAAGTTGGCACCAGGCAATATTTAAAGTTCGTTGAGCAGATTGTCTCCGGAAGACTTAAAAAGAGAAAATTACCGAGAAAATACCTGCCTTAGAATGGTTATAGAGCTCAACTTCGGCAGGAAAAACGTATCGATCTTTAACAATAAAGCAATGTGAAGCAGTGAGTAAGCACAGACTTAAGACGGAGGAGAAATTGTCGCATCAATAGAATTGTCATCTCGGCGAAGAGTCAAGTGCCCGTTTAAAGCCTTTCATATACCAGCATATAAAATTTATCAACCTTAAACCAACCTTAAAAGTCCAAACTCAATAAAAATCAATAAAGACTTGAAATTGAATTGCGACACAGCTTTAATGCTTTACTGCGCAGTAGCTGAAAAATCAATCAGAACACCCGTTTGAACTTTGAACTATTTCTCACCAATTTACCAGTGAGCTGGTTCAGCTGAAGAAATTGTTATAGGTTCTGGTAATTTCATTAGATTTAATAGTTATGGACAGATATGTATAAATGTATAATCAACTAAATGAAGTTAACCCTGTTCAAGAAATCGTTTCTTTATATGAGGAGAATTCTATCCTTTACCCTATAAAGAAGCTGAAATGGATGCCGATATCAACAATTTGAAAAAATGGCATAGCACCAGCTAATACACTTTTTCGACTTATCTCTTTTGTCGAACCCATCACCAATGACTAACAGTGGTGTTTTCATCCCATCCTCGGAACAACCTTTAGTTCGCACATGATAATCAAAGGACCTCTGATCTGTTAAAAAGACATTTGATGTTCAACAAGGTGATAATTTCGAAGGTCAAATTTTTGATTTTGCAGATGATAACTTGCTTTTTCAATGTAGACGATATTAAAGAACGTCTCACACAGCTTGTACAAAAATCTATACGAATTGATTTATGCATCAGTAACGAGAAAAGACAACTAAATATTTAATAACATCCAGGAATATCTATCTATCGCGTTCATATAATCTCTCACTTTACATAGTAACAAAACGACTTGTGCTACCATATAGTAAATAGAACACTATCAAAATTCAAGAGGGTTATTCGAACAACCTTCGAATATGATCTATGTAATATTATTGAATTCAGTAAAAGATTCGAATATACAATCAAAACAATATTTGTCTTCAATGTAATTCGCGCCAGACAATTTGCAGAGGTGATGACGACAAACAAGATCTTCATGCTATGGCAAAATCCCTCAGTGGGATGTAAAGGCTCGCACGGCCGGACGAAATTTCAAATCCGAAACTTTTTTTTCGAGATATCGTGGCAACAGCACGACTGATTAAAACGTTTAAGAAAAGTGATTTGGGAGAAATGTTGAACATTTTAAAACTTATTTTAAAACATCCGCTAGACTGAAGTAATAAATTCGCTTATTATTGTAATATATTAAATACCTGAATTCAATTGATGACTGTGTAGGATTTTCCGGCTGTTTTCTGGTTTCTAGTAAATTTTTAATTGCATCGTTAAGATCTCGCAGTTTCTGAAGTTTCCTTTGCCTGCATTCTCTCTGCCGTTCAACTGCAGTTTTCGCTTTCAGTTTTGGGAGGCTTCCATCTTTCTGTTGTTTTCTTTTTCTGAATTCTCTTTGACGTTCTGCTGAAGTTTTAGGCTGCCCTCTTAAAACCAATAGACCTAGTGCTTGTCGTCTCTTTTCCCTATATTTTCTCTGACGCTCAGCCGAAGTTTTTGGGGGTGATTTGTGAAGTTGAGATCCCTGTTCATTCCCTGCAATGATTCTTTGACATGTTTCTCCATCTCTATTTTGAAGTTCCAATTTTATTTCCGGTAATGAAGTCGATGGGAGTTGTCCCTCGTCTGTATGTTTTTCTAATTTTAAGCCGTATTCACTCTGATTTTTGTCTGAAAAATAAATCGATGGTGACGTTGATAAGACAGAAGCTCTTTGCTGTTGCAGAGTTGGTGCTTCTTCTTGTTCAGATTTTATAATTAAGTTTGGTCGGTTCTTATAGTTTATAGGACATTCTGCAGCAGTTTGTGGTTTAGGTTTAAAGGAATTTTTTTCTTTTTTTGCTCGAAGTCTTTCTCTATATAATCTTTGACGTTCTGCGCCAGTTTTTGGTGGAGGCCTAGGAATATATGTTAAATCCATACTTTCGTTGCGAGTTTTTAATTTTCGCGTGTCGAAATTTGAAGATGTTGGTATTTTGAATTAACTGACTGCTAAAAAATAAAAATTAAAATTAATGAAGATGTTTTTGAAATGCAAGACGTGGCGGTATAAATTATTTTAAATTATCTCCATTGTTTTAAAAAAAAACTCGTACGGTGACTTTGGTTTTTAACTCATACCCATTGCTAAAGCCTTGGCTAGGTGGTCAGGTTTAATAAGTGTAGGTATAATGTAGGGTTTTAAAAAAGCTTGTTTTGAGGAAGCCTGGCTAGAACTTCGGAAAAACATAAATAAATATAATGATACGATTCTGATAGAATCGAAACGAAATACAAAACAAATGCCTATACAAGCTTTCAAAACAAAACACAAACTATTTAAGTCATCATCATCAAACATAATAAAGAAAATAAATATTTCTGCATATACTTTTCAGAAGTAATACACGTGGGAATGGGCAAGTTTATTCCAATAGATCGTTCCAAAGACTGATATATGGGTTTCGAGTAAATGTAAAAATGTAATAAAATTTTAAAAAAATGCTTTTCGAAAGTATAACTAAAACAAACGTGATGAAAACCTTAGATTATAACATATAGAAAGAAATGTATGTAGAAAACTAATAGATGCAAAGAAATATCTATTTATTACGAAAAAAACTACTAAATTTGCTGAGCAGCCCAGGATGGTTCACGCAATTTTTATAAAGCCATTATAGTAGAGCCTAATTTGTAACCTAGGCCAATTCCTGTAGTTTCGTGTAGTGTAGTAAAGTGTAGTGTAGTGTAGTAAAAATATAATCCGGAAAATAATAAGACATCTGGGCCAGATAGTATTCCTTCGGTCCAGAATAGTATTATTCTTAAAACATTTGCTAAGGCATTAGCATCAAATGTTCTATTTGTCATATAAGAATAGAATTTTTTGGCAAATGGCTAGTTTACAGCAGTTCCGAAAAACGTGCTAAAGCGGATCCATCAAATTACAAGCCCAAATAAATCTTGTCGGTTGTTGCTAAAATATTTGGGAAATACATTAATTTCATAGTATGAGCTTCTTAAGTCGTCAAAAATAATATGAAACACAATACGGCTTCCTTAAATAAAACGTTCACACTAATACACAAGCGGCATACCTGACTTTTCTTTTATGAATCTTGTCATATGTACCTGCTCTCTATATACAATATGTAAACGAGAGGAGATTGAAATCCATATATTAAATCTCTCTTCTTACATTTTCTTATATGATAAAAACAAACACAACAAATGTTGCTATTAAAAAGAGGGTGTTCATAATTCCGATTCGAGTTCTGCTTGTTAACCAAACCACCAAAAAGAGTGAGTATTCATGGCTTATCACCAGAAAAACTTGAAAGATATCTGTTAATTGATTCATTTTTTGCTTCTTTAATAACTCAAAAACTAAGAAGTCGATAATTTATTGAATTTTTTTTGGAAATATTACAATCATTTTCGATTTTTCTAAGTGCACAAATTCATGTTAAAACCTTGGAAAATTTCAAGTTGGTAGCGTTTATGATTATGTAGAAATTCGAACGGACACCGATCTCACACCAATAGAGTACCGTTTTTACTTTTTCAAAGTACGGAATCATAAGAACTTAACTTTCCAATTTCTAAATATATTTCTACAATTGTTTAAGAGTTACAACCTGTTGTATCAACAGAAGCCCGACCAGTCGCAGATTATTTTTTTTGAAATTTACACTGTCCTGAAGATACATACACCTTTAACCTTCATTCACATAACATATGACTCTTCTGTATCAGCTTCAGAGTTCAATTTAACAATCTCCATCAAAATTTTCTTCCTTTACATATATTCTTTACAGCACCAACTTTAAATTTAAATATTCGTAAGCTGGAACTCAATTTTTCGTAAATTGAATCCAATTTTTCATTTTGAATTAAATTTTTTGTATTTCAATTAAGATTTTTAGTCGGTCTGAAAGACCTAAGTATTACATTCATGAGCTAAACGTAAAATTCTTACCCCTACCCCTTACCCCTTTTTTGGTATTTCTCGACGTTTTAGGACCTACTGATAAATATTTTTTTTCGTTTTTCTTAAATAAATAGGTGAAATCATTTTTTTTAAAATATCTTAACATCAACTGCTTGTTACCATACTATTTAAAAAGAATATGTGAATCTTATATAGTTAACTATTATATTATTTTTACATTTTTAATGTAAATTGTCCGTAAATAATTCTAAAATTAATTAACGTCATCTTCCCAAGAAAGACAAATTAACACTAAAAAATTATTTCATTCAATTAATTGATTCTCTTAACGGGTGTTCTAGGATGATTTATTCTAGTTAAGAAATTAGAAAATGGATGGCTTTTAAAAAATTGCTTTCGTCACTAGGTACGAAAGTAATTTGTATAGGTTTTTTTATCACTGGTGATAAAAACATTGAGAATTATAAGTTAGTCAAAAAAATAATGTCAAGTATGTCAAAAGAATGATTTTCATTTATTTTTTAGAAAAAAATAAAATTAGTTATTTGTATGAAATGAAATGTATAATGAACATGAAATTATTATTATTGAAAATTTTATTGCATTATAAGTTTGTCAAAAAAAATATTGTCAAGCATGTCAAAAAAATGATTTCATTTATTGAAGTAAGACTTCATTAGGCGCGTTATGAGAGTTTTGCAACGGAAGTACAAAAAACGAATATAATATTCGGCAAATATACGATACAATCCGACTATGACACACATATTTTAAATATTCACTGGTTTTTGGTGCATTATAGAAATAGTTCATATTTTTCGATGCTTAAAAATTTAACAGAAATTCAATTAAAAAAACATAAGTTTGAATTAAATTTAATGATTTTCAATACGAATTTTTGGAGCATTTTCATTTAATTTAATATCAGTTTTCAAAATATTATATGTATGTCTGCTCCATTTTTGTTTACAATGGATGCTTAGACTCGTAAATTAATAAAAATGGCAGCACATTTGGCTTTTTTAAAGGCAGAGAAATAAGTTGTCGCAAATCTTGGTAAATGGCATATATAATCAAATATAAAATGACAAAAAAGCACCGTTTTGAAATTTGAGCAAAATCGAATAACTCGTTCAGGAAAGGAGGCATGTTTGGTGGATCTTTTTGGTTTGTATGGTCAAGTCATTTATTTGTTCATTTGTTATTATATTTTTTATTCACTTATGCAGTACTAAATGTTCTATGAGTTGGATGTGTCGATTGTAGATGGTGGTCATTGTGGTCATGGTGGCCATGGTGGTCATGGTGGTTATGGTAGTCATGGTAGTAATAGTGGTCATGGTGGTAATGGTGATCACGGTGTTCACGGTGGTCATGGTGGTCACGGTGGTCATAGTGGTCATGGTGTTCATTGTGGTCATGGTAGTCATGGTGGTCATGTTGATTAGGGTTGTCATGGTGGTCATAGTGGTCAAGGTGGTTATGGTGGTCATGTTGGTCATGGTGGTCATGGTGGTCATGGTGGTCAAGTTGGTCATGGTGGTCATGGTGGTCATAGTGGTTATTGTGGTCAAAGTGATAATGGTGGTCATGGTGGTCATGGTGTTCACGGTGGTCGTGGCGGTCATGGTGGTCATGATGGTTATGGTGGTCACGGTGGTCATGGGGGTCATGGTGGTCATGGTGGTCATGGTAATCATAGTGGTCATGGTGGTTATGGTGGTCATGGTGGTCACGGTGTTCATGGTGTTCACGGTGGTCATGATGGTCATGGTGTTCACGGTGGTCATGTTTGTCATGGCGGTCATGGTGGTTATGGTGATCAAAGTGGTCATGGTAGTCATGGTGGCAATGGTGGTCACGGTGGTCATGATGGTCATGGTGGTGTCACGGTGGTCATGGTGTTTACAGTTTGCATCTCGGGCTTTCCCGGGCCGGAAAAAATATTTGTGTTGATTAAATTTGTATTTTTAAATAGAAAAATGAGTGCGTAAAATCTTTGCACGCGGTTAAAATAAATTTCTTTGGCTACTGTGGCAGGTATTAATAAAAAGATGAAATATAAAATAAATATGTCATATTGCAATTTAGAGTTGCATTTCTTGATAATATAATTTACTGTGTTTTAAAAAGCAATATTTACATAATGTATTACAAAGTCAATTCAATTATTAGCATAGTTGAAATATGTTTTTAGAGGTTTATGACAATTTTGCTAAATTTATTGAAAAATGTATCAATTGTTGTACCAATTGTTAAAATAAGTGGACATGTATTCATCGTGAAATTTAATCAAGAGACGCGGTAGTGTCTTGCGCGCCATGTTTTGAAAGACACTACTAGTATCAAGAGACGCGGTAGTGTCTTGCGCGCCATGTTTTGAAAGACACTACTAGTATATATACTGTGCACCGAATAGGTTTTAAAGGTTAAAATTTTCATTTCAAATAATTTGCATTTTTTCTACAACTGTATTCAAAGTTATTAATAAAAGTATATCTTATTTAACTATATGTTTTTCATTATTAAAAAAAAAGTCAGCATTCATGCTTTTTTCTGAAAGTTTATAAAATCAAAATTTTGCTTTCCCAAACTTTTAGTAAAATTAAAATGTTTTTACAAATTTTTATACCACGTTGGTAGCATTGATATGAATGTAGTACATAATTTAGTATCATTTTGGCGAATTTTCAAAAACCAACCAAATGTACAGAATTGAAAAACACAAAATTATGCGAATTGAAATTTATTATCCCTCAATATTGGTAATATTTAACAACAGTTAAAAAACTTAAACACGAACCCAGATTAGTTTGCAAACATATAGTTGTTTTCGATAAAAATATTTGTTATGTTTGTATCCAGAAAACCCATCAAATGTTTTATTAATATATTAAATGGAAGTTGGTAATTATAAAAGTATTAGAAAAAAGAATATATTTAGAATATGCTTTCAGTAAAAAGACCTATTATTGATGTGTTAAGAAAACGATGTTGTGAAAACATGTATTTGGTCTATTATGTAAATTTGTTATCTGAGAGAACCCAACAAATGTTATATCGATAATAAATTTTAATTTTTATTTCATTTTATTTTAGAACGTTGGTAGTTATTTTGAAGTGATGAGATTAAAAAATAATTTAGTAGGCTTTAAAATTTTGTGTTTTTAAGCTTTATGAGATATAAAGAAAAGAATTTGAGAAAATTTTATTATTATTTTAAGGGTTCCGTAATTTGAAAAAATAGAACAAAACCCTTATGGTGAGGACTTGATTGTTTATTATCCATTATTCACAACGACTTTCTCACTGAAAATGAAAATATATGTATTTACGTATATTTATGTGGTAAGATAAGGCGAAAATGACAAATATGTGCCGATTTCGAGATTGAGGTGATATATAACCGTAAAAACTGAAATTTTTTAAAACTTTCAGTCAATCATAGACTATAAAGTTTATGGAAGACACCAATGGTACTTGGCTGAACATAATCAAGAATTTTTAAAAAAATTGTTTAATTGCGAAACACTTAATTTCACATCTTTTTTCGCACAATGTTGTTTTGTTTATTATTTATTTAGAGTAAATAACAATCGATTTAAGCTTTTATGCTATCCTCAAGAACTTTTATAAAATTGTTATGTTAATTTTTTAAAATCATTAGTCAAAGACTATAGTTTTTATGTGTGTGTTTCCGTTGTATGTAATAATTTTATTAATTTTCGAATGCATTGCTTTAGACTTATTTTCGAATATTTCTTTTACTTTTTCATGAGTTGTTCATGTCATGAGTTGAGACCTGTTTACATAAAAACGATACTTTTATTTTTTTAAATATTGCACCTACCGTCTTCCACCGAAAACAACGCCTAGGCGTTGTGTTCGAGGGTGAGCAATTTTTCGATTTTCTTAAAAAGTGATATAATTATTCGAATAGAACGCTGTTTCAAATAGAACGCTATCTCGAATAGAACGCCACTTTTCGAAGTAAGCGATTTTTTAAAAAATTTAAATTTAATTAAAACTTTTGTTGTAAATAAAACATAAGTTAGTAGTTTAGGTAATCTGTATATGGTGGCTATATGATTTTGTATGTGTTGTAAATTGAAATTTTATTCTGTATCCAATTTTAAACCGAAAAATTTATTCATTTTTAATTTTTAATAAAGAGTTTGTGCTGGTGATATTAGCCACTTTCCAATCGATTGAATTGCTGAAGGAATTATTTGTAGCCAATTGGTCTAATATTCAGTAAATCATCAAAAGTAGAGCCAAAACAACAGAAAAAGCAATTTTTGGGCATTCAAAAAATACATAACCAAAATCGAAAATTTAGACACAATCAATTATCAAATATGTACAGATTTAATTTTTTATTATTTTTAACGTTTGAAATAAATTTTAGCTGTCCTGCGCTGGAAAAATTAATTTATTTCTAACAGTAAAACTCATCTCTCCATTAATTAAATATACGTTTTAATAGAAAATTTTTTCGATATAAAGTCCCTACGAAAAAGTTCAGCCAAATCAAAAATGTGTCGGTCAGAAAGGTGCCCAGTTTGTAAAAGAATGACCCATAAACATTAATCGTTCATTATACAATTGTTGTCCACTTCCACAACAGTAATGTTGACACTTGACATCTTCTAGTTTGTAAAAAGCTACAATTTCCATACCACATGATGTCGAATACCCTTTATGGAGCTTGGCGTTGTCGTTCTCGTCGATAAGATCATTTAGATTGGTTTCAATTTCTAGGATGGTATCGCTTATAATACTACTTAGCCACGTACCAAACGGTTCGAAACTGATTTTGAAGTTTTTGAAATACATAGTCAAAAAAGATTTCGAGTTTTTCTCTGTCAAAAATCATTTGCTTTCATGTAAAAAATCAAAATACGTATGATATTATTTTTCATGCATGTAGTGAATGCCTTAAAAAGATTAGTTTGTATGCATAATTCAATACATAACGCCTAGGCGTTATATTTGAATAAAACGCAGGGTAGGCGTTCTATTTGTTTACAACGCCTAGGCGTTTTTTTCGGGGGAAGACCTAGATTGATGTAGGTAGGTCCTAGATTGATAAAAAATCGAGAGTCTGTAGAAAACATTTTATATGGATAATAATAATTTGATTCTCCCATATTATATTATAACTTTACAAAAAACAGTCAAATCGTCGCAAAAACAACCAAAAGGCTGTAAAAAAGCCGCGCCATGTTTTTCTTTAGCTTGAAACTATCATTTTAACTATAACAAATAAATTCTTGTGTCTTATTCTTTACAAAAACTTCTCAAATCATAAAGCACTAGTTATAAAATTTCTTAATGGCATTTTGTTTTCTAAACATCTAACTATATTATATAATTTAAGTAATACTCTAGAACTACATATCATAATTCTAAAATATATAATAAATATGCACATTTATTAAAATTTATTTAAGCAGAGGAAATATAATTTATTTTTTTTTTCTATAAAAAACCGCTCACTTTCACTTACATATTTCTTGAACAAAAACCTTGGCGCGACCTTTTCTCAATTAATTTAATAATGTCATTCCTAAGGTCTATTTCCAGACGACTGTGAAAAGCCGATGAATTCAACAGTGGACTTCTAATTATATTAATTAAGTCAGTATCATATTTTCTACAATTTTCCTGAGGTATAGTAATCTATTTGAAATTCCCTTTATATTATTACGTTATGCTTAATTTTATATAAGACATGATTTGCTGTAAGAATATCTAGCAAATGGCAACTATAACAATATAACGATGACTATGAAATAACATTATCAATAAATTTCTTTTCGTACTGAATTTTAACATTCATTGATATTCATTTAAGATTGCTATTTAATCAATGGTTATTTCAATATAATGTTTATTATAAGTCAACCATAGTCACTATGCGGTTGGCTTTATTGTCATATTAAGAAAAGGTCGCACCAAGGTTTTTGTTCAAGAAATATGTAAGTGAAACGCTCACTTTCTTTTTTTATAGAAAAAAAAAATAAATTATATTTCCTCTGCTTAAATAAATTTTATTAAATGTGCGTATTTATTATATATTTTAGAATTATGATATGTAGTTCTAGAGTATTACTTAAATTATATAATATAGCTAGATGTTTAGAAAACAAAATGCCATTAAGAAATTTTATAACTAGTGCTTTATGATTTGAGAAGTTTTTGTAAAGAATAAGATACAATTTGCGACGATTTATAATACGTTGTAAGACTTTGTAAAACATGTAAATATGGCTTTTTATTACACATTGTTGTAATTTATATTATCAAGAATATTAGAAAGAAACTCTAAATTTCAATATGACATATCTATTTTATTTTATATTTATTATTTTTAGTAATACCTGCACCTGCTGCAGTGGCCAAAAAAGTTTTACTTCAACAGCGTGTAAAGGTTACGCACTTCATTTTTTTTTTTTTAGATAATTTTTTGGAAAAAAAATTTAGTTGTTTGTTTACGTAAATATAATTGAATATGGAAATATTTGAATTTGTTATAGTTTTTGAAATATTTTTGGCATTTTGGAAAAGTTTCAATTTTTGATTTTGTAAGAATTTTTGTAATATTTTTAGAATTTTGAAACTATTTTAAATTTTTGATTTTATTATAATTTTGGAAAAAGTTTGAATTTTTAAGAATTTTTGGAATATTATTAGAATTTTGAAAAAAGTTTAAATTTTTGATTTTATTCTAATTTTTGGAATATTTTTAGAATTTTGTAAAAAGATACAATTTTAAATTTTGTAAGAATTTTTGAAATATTTTTAGAATTTTGAAAAATTTAAAATTTTTGATTTTATTATAATTTTGGAAAAACTTACAATTTTTGATTTTGTTATAATTTATGCAATATTTTTCAAGTTTTTGAAAAAAGTTTTAATCTTTGATTTTGTAATAATTTTTGAAATATTTTTAGAATTTTGTTTGAAAAAAGTTTCAGTTTTTGATTTTATTTAATTTTACAATTTTTTTGGAATTTTGAAAGAAATATGAATTTCTGATTTTGAAATATTTTCTCGAAACGCTAAATGGAGGGGGTTTTGAGTAGTTTGCTGATTGTATAATCTTTTCACTAAATATGTTAATTTATGATCTGTTATAATTTTCCGACAACGTATTGATGTTTCGTGTTAGTTTTGTAATACATATCTAAACAGAGATAAAAAAATACAAGTACTTTAACAAAAGGTTATGTTTGATATACATCGCTGCCCAAAACTAAAAACCGGGGACATGGAAGGTTTTAAAAGTTTTTAAAAAAAGTTTTTTGCCGAAAACTATATCAAAATCCTTAACCCAGACCGAAGTCTTGATATCTCAGAACTGTGAGATTTCAGCCCCTCCATATTTTTATTGATTGAAATCATCAAAGCTACTGGCAAACTTTATCACCATTTCTCAAAGATTTTGTGCGAGAGCTTCAAAACTTTATTTTAACATTTAAGAAACTTAAGAGAAAGTGAATTAACATAAAATATTTTACTGAGTTAAATTTATTTTCAATAAACTGTTATCAACACATTCCATTTTTCTACGATTTCATACTTAATCTAAAATGAAACTTAAATCATAATCATCTTAATGTTAGAAATAAAACAAAATAAGATTCAATATTTTGTTTTATAAAAATTAAAATATAATTCATAAAAATTTGCAGATGGTGCTGACAATTGACATGATTTCTAAATCAACATTTGAATGTTGCACTGCATTTTGTTGCAGTGTAGTTGCAAATATATCTCAAGTATCCATATTCATTATTTGGTTTGCAAATTTGAATTTATTTAATTGGCATAGAAATTGCTATACCAAATTATCATTGTAAATTCGTTTATTAACAAAATATCAGCATTCAGAGTAATAATGCAAAAAAAGTTTAAAAAAATTCGTATGATGCACAAAACATAAGTCAATATAATAACATGATAACAAATTTTTTTGATTTTCGTTACACAATGTAGCATAAATCGTTATTTTGTTTTTATTTAGTACACATCTGAGAAAAAAAAATATTTTAAATTTTTTCTCTCTGGAATTAATGAATACAATATTTGACATCTACTAACAAAAACATAACAAAAAGTACGTCAGAAAACGTAACGTGACATAATTTATTTATTTTTCAACCATAGAGTAATTATTACATTGTTTAAAATAAATGGAATATTAATACGTAACTTTTGGTTTACTTACGTTCAAAATATAGCTGCTAATGATCGTATTTATAAAAATTCAAATAAAATAATATTAACAATAATCTCACAATATTGTAAATAAAATGTTTGGTACTGAATCAACCCTATTACATGAAATGAACAACAAAAACTAAACTGAGAATAAGAAAATTTCAATTTCTCTTTTTTGTCGATTCGATAACAATGTTTTGTTATATTTCTTGAAATAAAAAATAACAACGTAACAAAAGCGTGACGAAACAATGAATGTGTTTGTGAAACCGTTATGTGTAGTCGAAGTAAAACTTTTTTGTTTCTCTAATAATAATTATTTGGATGTGAATGTAACATGAATTTGGACTTGAAATATACGTAAATCCAGCTTCAGCTACTCTCAAGTATGTAATAGGAAAAGTTAAAAATTTCAAATTGTTGCAGATTAATGTCGTTTTTACTAAAGATGTTATTAAAAAAAGCATATATACATGGAGAGGTCTTCTAAAAAAATTGCTGGACTAATAGGAACAGTTGGATTGGAATTAATATCTAATTAAATGTAGTTTTTTTTAGAAAAATTGTAATTATTGAATAGAAGCATTTACACGAAATGGGAGATTTTCTGCTAAGTTTACTAAACTAATAGGATCAGTTGGATTGGCAAATATCGTTAGTTTAAAAATTAAATAACAAAAGTCGTGACAATTAAAAAGAAGAATTTACGCTAAAGGGATGTGTTTTCTGGATTAATAGGAACCGTTGGGTTGGAAAATATAATGTAATGCCAGAATAAATGTTCTTTTTTCGCAACAGTCGTAATTAATCAAAAGGAGCATTTACACTAAATGAAGGGGTTTTCTGAACAAACAGGATCAGTTGAATATTTTTTATAAAAAATGTTGTGTAATAGGGATTATGTGTCACAACAACACATATATATCTTTTAAGACCTAGGTCCCACGACAACATGCGTTCTGAGGTGTTGGGGGACGCTTTCTTAAAATCTTTGTGAATTTAATGTGGAATTCTTTCATATTAACTCCTGAAGACTAGGGTATTTCTTCCAGAGTTTCCAAAACGGTCGGGTTCAAAGCAAAGCGTTCTGTGAACAATCTCAACCGTCAAAAATAGGAAGAATAGAAGATTTGGTACTAGATTTTAAAGAATCAATGGAAAAACTTTTGTCAGAAATGTAAATAGTTGAAAGTTTTGCCGCTTTCGATCTGTCGATTTCTGTTTTTTCGTCTTCGATTATCTGGTTTGATATTTTATTGGCCTTTAGTTATTGGAAACGATTAAATGGATTTTTGTCAGGGATCCAAATATTAAATAATCTACGTTTGTTTCTAAGGGCCAATTTGACCGCCTTAGAAAACAAATATTTTTGTTGGGATTTCATTATTGAGAAGGTTAGCAGGCTAATTTATTGATAAAAACAATGACGACCAAAAGGGAAACTTTGAAAAAAACTTCGGAGACCAGAGACACTTGGTATCCATTTTTGAGAACTGGACCAGTTTTCATGATTTGGCTTAAATTCAATTCAATTCAATTTACATAGCCTTGTAATTTATTTAGGTTCTTTTTTTGTGGCGTTCATGCTTCATGTGCGAAGCGTTGTCGAGCTAATCTGCTTTGAAAATTCAACACGGTCATTCGAAACAGCGATATAATTACCATGCCAGCCGATTTTTTTAAGGTCGTTTATCACGTCCGTCTCCCATTGCAGTCGTAGTCTAACTCGCGGTCGCCCACTCGCCCTCTGTTGGGGCACTAAAGTTCATTTTTTAATCATTCCAGACTGTGAACCGGCTAGCAAAACATGCTCAAACCAAGCAATCCTGTTAGAACGGATACAACCTATTATATCAGGACCGACAAAAAGGTCTCTGATCTCAAAATTATATCGGGTTCTGTACTCTCGATCATCTATCTTAAGTGGACCAAAATTGCAGCGTAGGTTAGATCCTAGAGATAAATGCGATTCGTCATTTTGTGTAAGGGTCCGCGTTTGTTACCCATACGGTGATCTACATACGGTGATCCAAGGAGAGGTTTGTGCCAGCCGAATTTTTCCTGTCACAATAATCTCAAATTCGGTTGTCTTATCTTCAAAAATCAAATTTGAAGACACAACAACCGAATTGAAGAAACAATTACCGAATGTGATATCATTGTGACCGAATAATCACTGTGCCAACCGATTGATAAAAATTTTTCTTTCAGTATAGAAAGTTCGATTACCTGCAGTGATTCGAGGTTTTATATCTGTAAGTATGCTTTTGCTTGATTCAAGCATTGATCCCAAATATTTAAAATATTCTACTCCCTCAGTTCGTTCATCGCCGCACATCAAATCTTTATTCTCAGCCTCCCTTGAAACATCCATATTGTAACTAATAGTTACTAATATTTGGTTCGATCACTAAATGAGGAAATTAAAACACAATTGATTTTCTAAACGTTATAATTTTTATTCGTTCAAGATTTTATTTCTTATAAAATATTTCTTCTACTAGTATTCCCCTTAATTATTCTTTAATTCACAATCATTCCTCACTTATTCCTCATTCTATTACACTTATAATATTTCTCACGATTATCTAATTCAACTTGTAAAACTGTCAATTTTTAAAATCACTTTTATCGCTTTTATATTTTTAAAGCTTCACTATCGACTGACAACTTACTGATCTTATCTTCTAACACAACCTCTTTTCCCATACTACATAGAATAACCTTGATATGTCTATAAAATTCTAGAACACAAACCTTTTTTTCCTTCCTTCCTTCATCAAGATAATAAAACGATCTTCTAATGTTGACACAAGTATGCGATCTATTCTTTTTAATTTGTTTATTTACCTATTCTCTAATAGACTGCGATTTACTTTCTTATAAGATAAACAAAAACTTCCTATTGTGTGTTTACTTTGGTTACGTTATATTTTCTTTTGTTGATTTAGGTATTTTCATTCCGGTGTTTTTATATGCTTTTATAGTGGAACTATTTTCTCTAAGAGTATTTTTCTAGAATTATATTCTTTTGGATGTCGAATTATATTCTCGTCACAATATGTTTGGTTTATCATAGTTAGTTTGCACACCAATTCAAGTGACTTGAAAGTCTCACTCATAACAGCTTCACTGCGGTCAAGGACGACAACGTCATCAGCGTAAGTGATCATCTGTACTGAGTTTATTGACAAGGCGTTGTTGTTAGTCGGGATTTTGTTTTGATGGCACACATATTCCAAGGCTAAATTAAATAGTATAGGAGAGATAGCATCACTTTGTCTCAAACCGGAATCGACTTTAAAAAACTTTGATATCTTGTTCTCTACTCGTACACAACATTGAGAATTCTGAACTGCCATTTTGCATAGTGATACAAGTTTACCAGGGTGTCCCAATGAAAACAGAGAAGACCACAGAGTTGTTGGGGCGCTAGATGATTTTATACAACTCACAGAATCTGGAAACACTTCACTTACACCCAAATTTACTTTTTTACAAAATAAAAGAAATAATTATTTTTAATGCGACTAGTCTTCAGCAAATGCTGATATTGCTTAATTTTAATTTATTTAATTTTAAAGGACAATAATATATGTGCAAAATCTATAATACATAAATTTTAACAGTAACTGAAATTGTATAATTTATTTGATTTGTTCTTATACATAAAAGATTAATAAATAAATTTAAATATGAAATTACATACACAAAATATATTTGTTTCGAAGTTGTAACGTGGCACTTTGGTGCACGCTATATTATATTTTTAAATGTGGGCAGACGGAACCTTGCTTACCGTATTCTAGAAGTGTCCATTTCTTCCTTTCACTGTTTCTCAAACTATTACGGAAATCACAAACAAATATACATTTAAATTGAATTTTATTAAAAGAAACATAGAATTTGAATAGATTCACAAGATTTAAGTTTAATAATTTTTTGATATTAATTTTAATTTTATTAATTTAGTACATGCACTAACATTATTTTTAACTCAGCTTCATTTTTAAAACGAATAACTAACATAAATTTTGCAAAATAATTTACTAAATATATTTATAATTAATAAATGACGAAAATCTTACTGTTTTGAGTTGCCAATGATCTGCTTCTTGATGATCTCCTGTTCCAACAAACCCAAAATAGTCCATTCAACTTCTTGTATTTGCATGCCTTTGTATTAATTGTTGAATTTGTTGTTTTAATTCCTTCTCCAAGTCATGCTAATTGGCCCATCCATTATCCAAAATATATAATCAATTAATAATATTACTGGTTGGTCCTTCCTCGCCAAAATGCCAGATCAATAGACCAAATAATATTCGCTAATTTCTCATGTTCACCAATTCTACAAACCACGTCTCTCCATTTCATTTTTCAATTTTCTTCAAACTTGACTTTTCATTTTAAATAAATTTTACTTTTCTTAGTTGGCTGCTTTTCATTATATTTAAGGTAGACGTTTTCATACATTTTCTAATTTTTATACCGGTTTGAATAACTCAGTAAAACAATTTCAATTATATTTATCGTGGTCTTCTAACTTGGTTATTCGGTGGATCTAGTTGAATATGGCCCAAAATACATTTCTTCAAACCGTGCTGTACAACATCAATAGCTTGCTTGGAACAGAATATTTTCAGCTCTCACACCAAATCATTGGCTTATTGAATTTGTAAATCTTCTCAAAGTGATCATCTTCTACTTAATACTAGGAATTAGTATCTTAAGTTTATATTTAACAAATATTATCAAACTATTTTTTAATTACATAAAATTTTATTTTCATATGAACAACAAAAGCAGCAGAAACAGCTGATTAAAATTATAATTTATTTTTATATTTTGTTTAACAAATTTACGTTAACAAAAAAAATTATTACGTTAGATAATGCAAATCATTGATAAAGAAACAATAAAAGGTAAAAAGATTTATTAATGAAACAAACACACTTACACGAACATGGATGATATTATGATTAATTTGGCTATCAATTGCCAATTTGAAATTTAGAATTTTTGTACTCGTTACAAAGTAGATTTGTTATTTTGTTTTGATGGAATGAAGCGATTGTAGGAAGCATTGGCTAAAGCTAATGGTTGCTACAGTCCGTTCTTCAAGAGTCATAGGTCAGCCTGAAATCACTGAAGAGTTGGTACACAGTTATGTTTTACCCTCAACACTTTTCCAAAATCATCCTTATCGAGAAGAGTACCTCGGCCTTGCCGGAAATCACAATGATACTCTCTAAACAGTTGTTCAGCAAAAGGATTAACATTGGCTAGCAAAATAAATGAAAAGATCTTATATGCTGTGCAGAATAAAACGATTCCATTGTAGTTTGCACATTGTAAGCGATTACCTTTTTTATGGATTGGTATCTGCATAGCTGTCCTGTGGCATGGTTTCAGTCCTCTAGATCATTTCAACAAGTTCAAACAATCTTAAACTTAGAGTTTCACCACCAAGTACAATCATTTCGGATGTTATATCGTCGATACCAGGTGCTTTATTGCGTTTTAGTTTTGACAGTGCCGATTCGAATTGCTTGATCCTTGACAGACGCCTAATTTCAATTTCGGATTTCGCTACCTACAAAATAGTGAATAGCATGAGGCAACAAAGCCTGGATGTCAACAAAGGCAAAATGTCTAGAAGCTTTAAGAGTGAGTGAGTATGACTTCAATAAAAAAAACTTTGGTAGTTTGAAAATAGAGCACATATACAACTTTGACATCTTTGCTTATATTATAGAACGCGTTAATTTTCGAGAAATTGTTGAAATTTGTTGTTTGTTTTTTATTGTAATCGTTGTCATAAAATACTAGATGGTTTACTTTTCATTACGCACAAGTGTGTAATAAATGATTTTATCATAATAAATAAATGACAATGAACCGTCCTACATTATGAACTGTTTAGCATTGCAACCTCCAGATGGGGGTAGATATTTCACAACCTAAAGTCACAGAATCGTCTACATGGCTGTGTCCAAACTCCGCTTTTGACTTGATCAGGCGTTATTTTGTGAGTCTATTTTGTAAACCAGTCAATTCTAGAAGTTAGCGGTTAATATGATAAAAAACAGCTAGAAAAATATAAGACTATCAAATACTAAACCTCAAACCTTTACGTCATGTGCACTCAACATATTATCTTCTTAATTAACATCGGCATATGAGAGATGAGCGCCTCTTTCTAAATTCCTAAACGTGAAGTCAATAAAATTATAAAAACAAACACTATAAAGAAGGACTCACCACACCTTTTAATTTCACCGGGCAGTTATCCAGTTATAACGTGGCCCTTTGGTGCTCGCTTTATTAGTTTATTTATGGGAAGACGGAGATTCGCTTACCATATTCCAGAAGTGTTTATTTGCTTCTCTACTGTTTCTCAAAATATTTAGAAAATCACAAACAATTAAACATTTAACTTGAATTTATTAAAACATAGAATTTGAAATAGGTTCCACACAATTTTGGGTTTAATGATTGTCTTGGTATCAATATTACAGAGTCTAATTTTGTTAACAATTTAATGCAAGAAACTTGATTTTAAAAAAAACAGCTAACATAATATTTTATAATAATAATATCATAAATATATTTATATATTATAATAAATGACCAAAAATCTTATCTTTTTTTATTTGTTGATTTGCCAGTGATCTGCTTTTGATAATGTCCTGTTTCAAAGGACCCAAAAAAATATTCCATTCCATTTATTATATATCTGCATGCTCTTTTGTTTGTTGTATTTTAATTAATCTATTCCCCTAGTAATAGTAATATGTCCATCCGTTACCCATCAATCAATAAAATAGTAATAGGTCCGTCTTCGCTAGAATGCAAGATTAAATAGACCTCATACGATTTGATTATTTTCTAAATGCCTTTTCTTAAATCTCCATGCCAAATTTTTTCCACCATTCCCAATTCAAAATTTAGAATTTTGTACGGGTTACACAGTATCCAATCACTGAATGCCATAATAGTCTCCAATCAAAACCAAAATATTTTCAACCTTTCATTACGTTCTATTATCCAAAATAAACGTAGAAATAGATTATCCGCTAGGTCAATAGTACCAAAACAGATTATCTTCAAACATTAGATTAATCATCGACTGAAATATCAACACTTTGTTGTTATCAAACGCATGCTGGTGTTAGTTGACGGCAACAGTAAGTTTTTATCTTCTCCAAAGCCAAATACCGGATTTCTCTCAACATTCGTACTGAATTGAAAAAAGCAATAACAAAAAATATCGAACGATACAAAAAATTGCGACGCTAATGCAAAGGCTTGCTTCACCACAGGAAACAAAATGTCTTGGATATATAGAGAGCTAATGCCCATCAAATACTTTAATTAATGGCTAACCGATGTTAAAGATTTCAAGTAGTCCTAATTATAAACACATTAAAGAAAGCTTTAGTAACCCAACAGACATAAATCCTGTTGTAAATTTTACGAATAGAAAAAGCAACAAAAAAATTTACCGGAAGTGACAAACCGGAAGTTGTAATGCAGAAGTGTTACAAACTATACCATAAGCATATTTCTTGGTATATTAATCAAAATAAATTATCAGGAACTGTTATCTTATTGAGGTTTCAAATAAACAGGTGCTCGGGCGGCCCCTTTGTCATTCAAATCTTCATCTTTTTTCAAAGTATTATTAAAATGGGTTAATGAACGAAGTCTGTGTACTCCAAACAAACTTAAAAACAAAGTGTGAAAAGTTAGCAGTTGTATGGTGGACCCCCGCTACTTTGATCAATGTGTCCCAAAAGTTGATCATTATCTTCTCATACTAATCGAAACCATTTTCATAAGCTTCATCATAATCACTTCATTATTGTAGACTGTAGTGTCAATAAAGACACTGAAAACAATGCACAAAATTGCCAAAAAAAATTTTTACTGTAAGTGAAAAACCGGCAGTTGGGATGCAGAACTGTTGTGAACCATACTAAAAACTTATGTACCAAGTTTCATATAATGCGATTATCAGGTACAGATGTTATGGAGCTTTCCAAAAACAGACCATCGGGAGACCCACCACCACTTTGTTCAATATCGCTGAAAAACTAATAAGCTACTTGCCATACATATTTGCATCGGTTTTTAAATTGTCATCAAAATTCATTCACGCACGAATGTTATATGCTCCCAACAAAAATTAAAAACATCGTGAAAACAGCACCTGTTGTATGGTGGACCTCCCCCCTCCCCCAACCCAATGTACCGCAAAAGCTAATGAAATTTTTCTCATATTGATAGAAACCTTTTACCAACGTTTCATGAAAATCGATTTGAAAGTATAGGCTAAACAACTGTAGCTAAACAAGTTTAGGATAAACACTTTACACTTCCAAAAAACACTTTTGAGCTGGAAGTGACAAACCAACAGTTGGAACGCAGAAATATTTGAAAAATAGTACTTAAACCTTATATATTATTGAAGGATTAGAAGTTATTGAAGATTCCAACGTACAGGTGTTCGACAGATCCCCGCCATTTATAACCTGCTGGCTGGGGTTAAAGATGCTGGATGATTGACATAGTCTCCGAACGTCGGAAGACAAGAGATGTCCAAGAAATTGAAATTTAGATGAGACATTGAAAAGTATCCAGCTAAGTCTTTCACCCAACCGAACATCTGGAAATAACCCACCGGAAATATAACAAATATCGGGATGCGTTTTAGTATAGCCACATTCCACGACTTTTGCTCAGACTGGGGTGGGGTTTGGCTACACGCACCTCGATGTAAGGGTCTGCCATATAAAAAATAATTAAACAAAACCACGACGGTTGAAAAAAACAAAAATTGGATCGCAATTCATTTTAAAAAGAGCAAGTACACGTTGGGAGTATGGGAAGGGAACCCAAAGGTTTGACGAAACTCAGCTCACACCATAAGATTTGAAATTAGCACATATTTAATTTATACTTAAGACTACAAAAATAAATAAAAAACCCATACCTTCAGACAGCTCTGCATCGATATACCAATATGAATCTTGCTGCAAACCCACTGGTTACTCTGGAGGCTTCAGACAGCTCTCCATCGATATATGTACTAATATAAACCTTGCTGCTTGGTTGCCTACTCTGGAGCTTGGTTAATTAAAAACACAGAAATTAATGTTTTTTTTCCACAATTTAATTTTTATTTGTGCTTTACAAATATTCGACCACATTAACTATTAGTAAATAGTAAATTCATATCGTATTTCTTAGCAATTACGTATCTTAGCTTTAACAGTTTTAGTTTTGTAACCTTAACCACTAACTTTCTTTATTTTAAAATTGTTTTCATTTTGGCGTTTTTCTTCTTGTTATATTATCTCTTTAATTACAACATACTTGGCTTTTGATTGTCAAATTCTTGCATTTATTTTTCTTAAATTGAATAGAACAATTTATACTAAGTTTGCACCAGTATCTAATTTGCTACGTATCAAATTTGCTAGCCATTTTCACCATCATACTTTTTAAATTTGATACGGTGATGTAAACTCTTATTAATTGGGTGTGATATATTAATTTTTAACGCGTCTTTTTCATTGTTAGTTTTTTGGTTAGAAAAAAAGAATTTCCAAATATATAGATCAATAGCCTTACTCCCAGTCATCTCTAAAATATACGAGCACTATATTAATTCACACATATCCAAATTTTTGGAAGACAACCATTTGATATCTGACAGCCAATACGGTTTTAGAAACAAAAGATCAACAACCGATCTATTGAACTATGTGGCACATCTTTGGAATAGCATACTTGAGTAAGGTTGTGAAACGTACGTGATCGCATTAGACATCTCAAAAGCATTTGATCGAATTTGGCATGCCAACTTGATCAACAAGCTCATTGCGTACGGTTTTCATCCCGCAGTCGTGAAGTTGATTCAAAATTTTCTGTCTAACCGATACATCTCGGTATCTATAGATGGCTTTTCTTCTGAGTCTAAATTAATAACCGCTGGTGTACCCCAAGGCTCAGTTTTATCTCCCACTTTATTTTTAATTTATATCAACGAACTGTTGCAAATCACCAGTAACCCAATTAATAGTTTTGCAGATGATAGTACACTGCACAAGTCATTCGTCCCCCTATCTTCAAAAGGTAAAATACATGAACGAATAAATCCCGTCCGGAGAGACGGTGCCATAAATAAAACGAGGACCTAAAAAAAGTCGCCGATTGGGGTGGCAAAAATTTGGTCAATTTTAATTCCACCAAAACACAGCTATTGATTGTTTCCAGATCAAAGACCGAGTTTCCCAACGATATTTCAATTAATATGTGTGACGACCAAATAGACGAATGTGAAAGCATTCGTTTATTGGGAGTCACAATATCCAATGACTTACTCTGGAACGATCATATAATGGCCATGGACAACGAGCGCGTCAAGAAAACTCGGCCTCCTCAATAGATGTAAAAAATATTTTACTTCGCATCAATTACTCCACATTTATAAGTCCTATATTCGTCCCTGTATGGAGTATTGTTGTCAAGTTTGGGGCGCTACATCTGTTACTATCCTGGCTCTTTTGGACTCTGTTCAAAAGCGAGCTATACGAATTGTTGGTGATCGAGATTTAACATTAGATCTTGATTCCCTGCAATATCGTCGCACTGTTGCTGATCTCGTTGTTTTTTATAAATATCGTCACCAGCAGTGCTCGGATGAAATCAGGTCCATAATGCCTCAGACATATGTTTTTCCCCGTTTTACTCGTCAATCGGTTTGTGCGGGCGGTCGAACTGTCGAGATTACTCACTGTCATAGTAATAGAATGCAAAGAGATTTCTTTGTGCGTACATCGTACACATGGAATGCTTTGCCTTCAATCCAAAGATTTAAAAAAAGCGTCCACCTATACCTCAAGACGAATGTTGTTGTGGGACCTACGTCTTAAAAGGTATCTATGTGTTGTTGTGACACATTTTGTAATTCCTACTACACAACACTTCTTATTAAAAAAAAAAAAATATTTTTTTATAAAAAACTGTAAACATTTATTATATTCTTGCTAAAATTCTTTAATTTTAATTTCAGCAAAAAAAATCACATGAAACATAAATATATATTTATAAAATAAGTTTAGTTATTTTTATTTTAAATGTCATACCAAATTTTAGTGTTCACACCGTAAAAATAATACCTATTTGCTACGTACCTAATTTGATACGTAGCAAATCATCCTACCAAATATTTGGTACGTACTTTTTTGATAACTGTTTACATGGAAGATAGTCGACCTATTAAGTATAGTATGTACCTATTAGATACTGGTGTAAACTTAGTATTATTTGCACAAAACACAATACATACACTACACTACCAAAACAAAACACATTCATTAGTTTACAATAATTCATGTGTCGTCAATTAGTTTATTTACCTTATGGTTTTGTGTAATAAATTTGCAATGTAATACAATGCAAATTTTTACTTCCTTCAAATTTTATAGATCGTAGAATGTTAACCAATTTTTATTAAACAAATAGATTTGAAATAAATTTTGAAGACTGTTTTTATAATTTTGAAAAGTAATCCAATTAAAAGATTTTCCATCCGGCACAATCGTGGGGACGTACCACACGACCTGAAATATAAGAGCTCTCATTTAGCCCGGGCAAATGACAACTAGGTGTAAAGTGACAGAATCATGCACCAAGTTCTAGGTCTTGATATCATTAGCATGGAACATCCCTAGAACTTTTCCAGGGTTATCTGCTACCTCATAGGTTACATTACCGATTGCTCGAATTATTTTACGCTAGATGAATTTTGGCGATAGTTTGGCGGAATACTTTTTGGCGGCATCGGTTTGGACGAAGCTACGCACATACACTACTTGCATAGGTTCCAGTTTCCGTGATCGCCAGTTGTATCGCTCTGAACTCTTTTGATACGCGGCTTTAAGGTTTTTCAGTACGGCTTCCTGCAGCACCGAAGGTTGATTGGAAGAGAATCGATTCATTAGGTCAAATTGCAAATCTGATGCTGAGCGAAGCAATTCATATGTGAATCCAAGTAAAACGATCTGACTTCCAAAGACTAGGAAGTGAGGTAAGAATTTTGTGGAGTCATGAATAATATTGCATGGAGAGGTCCTAATTTTAGGGAAATGGCTATCCCAATCCTGATGATTTTCTTTGAGATAGGATTGTATTGCGGCGAGGATGGATCGATTCACACGCTCTGGCGCATTGCATTGAGAGGAATAAAACGGTGTGAATGTATGACGCACTCCGTATTTAGATAGAAGTTCCTTGAACTTGGTGGATTTGAAAGTAGAACCATTATCTGAAACAAGATGCTCGGGTACCCCGTATACACTAAATACTCGAGTATCTAAAAATTTGCCTACGAGTTCAGCCGTGGCATTTCGAAAAGGTTCAATTATGACATAACGCGAAAATGGTCTAAAACAATGAAAATATAAGAGTTTCCTCCTTTTGACCGAGGATACGGTCCGAGGAAATCTACATCGAATTTCTGGAATGGACGAAATATGGATAATGGATCACCCATAGGTGGTCTCAAGGTAGTATTACTTGGTTTGCTGCACTTGCAAGTACATATTGGAAACATATTTTCTAAAGTCGTATTGCATTTTAGACAGATAGAAATTTCATTTAAGGCACTCTAACGTCTTGGCCGCTCCAGTGTGGGCTGAGTATGGAGAATTGAGTGCTTGCTTGAGTAATTTAGGTTGAAAGGCTTTTGGAACAATTAGTTTCCACTCTGACGTGCTTGGAGACTCAAGGAGGTTGACAGAAAGGTTTATAAAGACTTTACCATTCTCGATTTTCATGTTTGAGACTCGATTTTCGATCGAAGAAATAAGTATTAAATAATCACTGCCAGAAAATGCGGGATCTCCCTAATCGACACGTAGAGGGGGTATGTTTGCATCGTCCAAGCTTTTAATTTCAGATATGACGTGCTCTCCATACACTCGATAGAGTGCATCGGCGACACAATTGAGAGTTCCTTTGCGATATCCAATGTCAAAGTTGAAACCATGTAACTGCAAACTTCAACGCACCAGTCTGCTTGTCAGTTCTTTTTGACTCATTCACCACTTTAAACTACTGTGATCTGTAATTATGGTAAAAGACAGACCTTCGATGTAGGCTCGAAACTTCTTAAATCTTAACACTGCTGCCAGCATTCTAGCTCATATACGCTATAATTACGTTGTGCTGCGTTGAGATTTTGACTCATGTACGCTATGGGTCTTTCACTGTTATCGTCTGTTTGAAACAACACACTTCCAGCTCCAGTACTACTAGCATCACCCTGGATATAAAATCTTCGCACAAAGTCAGGATTTACTAGATCTGGCGCTGAAATTAAAAGTTGCTTCAATGACTTAAAGGACTTTTGTGCAATTTCGGACCAAACAAACTTTTTCGATTTCTTTAGTAGGTCAGACAGTCGGGAGGATATACTAGAATAATTGGCGATGAATCTTTGGTACCAACCGATAACACCTCAGAATCGTCGAATTTGTCTGACAGTTTTTGGTGGAGGAAATTCAGCGATTGCTTGAACTTTATCTTTATTAACACGTAAACATCCATTGCCAACTATATAGCCGACTCTTTTCGACATTAATGGTCAGTCCGGCTGATATTAGTCGCCGCGCAGCCTCGGATAAGAGTTCTATATGTTGTTCATAAGTGAATGAAGTGATGAGCATGTCATCTAGATATACGAATACACGATCATGCAACTGACGAGGAATTACTTTGTGCATTAATCGACAGAGTGTTTGAGGTGCGTTACACAGAGCAAATGGCATCACATTGAATTTGTAGAGAGCGCGGCCGGGAATAGTGATGGCGGTCTTTTCTCTAGATTCTTGATCTAATGGAATCTGCCAGCATGCATCTTTCAAATCTAAGCTAGAAATATACGCTGTCTCACTTAGACGACTCAGTACGACCATCTATGATTGGAAGAGGATGCGCATCTTTTCGTGTGACAGCATTTACGCATCCAAGCATAACCTGGTCTTTCCATTTTTCTTGCGCACAACAGCCATAGGTGAGCTCCAACCGCTAGAACCTTCCTCTATGACACCTAGGGAAAGTATGTGGTCAAGCTAAGAATACATCTCTTCTTGAACCACTGGAGAAACTGCGTAGTAGCGTTGCTTGATGGGAGTAGCATTATTGACATCAATTGAATGCTCAACTAAGTGAGTTCGACCTAACCCTAGCTTATGAGATGCTGGCAACGATTTTATAATCTCAGCAAGCTGAAATTGCTCTTCACTCAATAAATGGTGACTTTTATCGTCCATTGGTGTATCACTGATGGACATTACCGTTGTTTCCTTTAAACAGTGTGGTTTGTTTTCTTCACTATCACCCATAACTAGTTTTATGCCGTATGCATTGCAAAAATTAATCCCTAGATACACTGTTTGCTGCAGAGATGGAACGAGGTAGAATTTGATTGTTCTTGATTTATACTGGTAGCGAACAGGTGTTGATATGTAGCCGATAACTCGGCTTCTACCCGCTGGCAGTACAAATGCTTGTAGTGAGAGAATGGAATGCTACGTGGGGATTAGTTATAAATTTTCTGAGCCTGCACCTAACACACTTATTGATGCACCGCTATCTAGGAGCCCGGGAGGGTTCTCGTTGCCGATGGTGATGTTCGCGTAAGGTCGTTTATCATACGGATCTAGAGTTATCTCTAATATAGTTTCGCTTATAATTTTTTTAAGTATTCGACGATGTTTAAAATATGCTAGACATCGATGGAATCTGGATAAAGTGGTAGATAGTGAGCCTGGTTTAGATTGTAAACAATTATTGGGGTTTGGATTTACGTTTTCATTGATTATTTGGGAGGTAAAGAAGGTTTGTTCGGGTATTGATGATTGTAGATACTTTTTCTCAATTCCAGATCGGTATTCGACGCCGCTTCGACTGACTCTCTGGGATTCAAAGGCCGTCGGAGGTATGGAGTCCGAGTGGTCCCTACCTCCGTCAGTTGGTCTCCCGCGTATTCCGGATAACATCTTGGACACTGTGTTTTTAGTGTTTTTAGCCAACCGAAACCATAATAAAACTGCCTTGGCGAAAACTGTTTTTGAAACTGCCCCAAGCTGGGCCAGTGTTTCCACAATTCCAGCAGGGATATTTCATCTGTTGATGTTTATTACTGTCCTTTGCTTTATTTGGGTTGATATATAATTATCGTGGACTTTGCATAGCATTGATGCTGAAGACTTCTTCGTATGGTTCTGCCAGCGCAGGTACGCGCTCGGTCACTACACCTCGCTGATATTTTTTCTCTGATACATAGTCAACTCGGGGATGTAACCAAGCCTCTGCCAAGTGTTTTCGTTTGTAATGCATTTTCGTACCACTTCAGTCAACGGATTAAAAACCTCATTAGCTAATGCAATTTGGAGACCTTATCGCATGTTTCGTGATACTATACTGATCAACTCTATCTCCGTTGCGTTCGAAGAGACAGGGTGAGTTTTTGCACATCGCGATAAAAAATCTATGAACGATTCTCAAACTTTTTGTTTACGGTTTTCCAAGGCATGACGTACATCCATATCCGTGCGTCTATCTTTAAACCGTTCGCAGTTGTCTCCAAGTGCATTATCCCATGCGCTCTAAATACACCCAATAAAATTTTCTCGCGGTACCCTGGAGAACAGTGTGGATGTCTGTTGCTAGTTGTTCCCTTGGCATCCCATATAACGAAGCTAAACTCTCTAAACGGAAAATATATCTCTCTATTGGGATATCAGAAGGAGATCCGTTAAAGGAAATATTCCACCGATGAAGACTGTAATCCCATCGAACAACTGATGAGTTTTGGTAAGAGGGTAGCAATGGGTAAAGCAGTTGCAGTTCGTGTGATGTGAGATTGGATTCCAGCAGTTTGAGATGGGATTCGAGGAATAAAACTCCCATTTGGGGTGTTTAGACTACCGAAATGTACAATTAACCGATCTATAAGCTCAGGATGCTCATCTAGCGTCTGCTTAGGGGAGCTGACAATAACTTGATTCATTTTAGAACTACCTGGTTTACCTTCAGGTTTTTGATCGAGTGGACCTTGATTTTACTCATCATTTTGTTCTTCGGTTGGTTGGATATTGACCGCTTGTATGTTTTGCCGGCTGTCATTAGAGGTGGGGTCTGCACATAAGATCGGAAACATATCTAGCATCGAGTCGCATGCTACTAATAGTTTTTGTACCACTGTTGCTGCTGATCGGGATTCTTTCATTCGTATTAACGTTATCGAATGTGGTAGATACGTGAATGGACGACGTGAAGTCCAAACGCTATTTCCTCGTCAGATGTAGCCGATAAGTAGGTTTTAAGTGCGTCCAATTCGCACAAATCCGCATTTCTGAGTGTGGAGATTTAATTGCTTGGACGTGTACCCGAGTGGGTGGCTCTCTTTCATTTTTTGATTCTAAGGTGTAGTATTGGGTTAAAATGGTCATTTGCTGCATGATGGTACCATCGGGTATACCATATACCTCACACTCTACGGTGAGCTCATCCGCTTTAAGATGCTCCGGAATTACTTTCGTGGTCATTTTGATGTTTCAGTGTGTCAGAAAGTTAGCAAAAATTACTAAGTTGTTGCGTGTTTTTATCAAAATAAAAATAAATTTGCTATCTGAAATGATTAGCACACAAGTTACAAAAGTTAAATACTATAAAAAAAAACTCAAATGAAAAAACAGAATATACAACTAATATTAATGTTTATTCTTTATAGTAAATAGTAATTAAAATGCACCTTACTTACGTTAAGGAATTGACTTTGATTTCAAATTCGATTTGATTCAACCTATCTGCAAAATCATATGTGCAATAAAATGTCATCCATTAACATAGATTTAATTCAAAAATAATAACCAGAACAAATGCCACAAAAACAATCTAAATTTGCCAAATTAACTTAAATATATTTTTATGTGAATATTATATAAAAACCAAAACAAACGATAAAACGCAATTCTCAGTCGTAACAGAAAGAATTTAATGGGTCATTCCATTGTGACATACGTAACATTTTTACCCTTTTCAACTCATAATTTTGCCTATTATTCATAAAAAACATTGTTATTTTATAAAATTTATGTTATTTAATGCTATTATACAGGTAAGAAATACACTATCAATGAAAAAAGCAGCAAATTAAATATATATTAAGTAATAATAACAAAATTCAGTGCTGTGACCAACGTAACAAAAAAAGTACCACAGTAAAACTTACTCACACTTTCAAAGCAATTTCTCTGAAAGTATGCCTTCAAGAAATTCAAATTTAGGTTTTTATAAAGCACAAGTTATCTGTTTTTAAATAGGAATATGTTTTTTACAAATGCTACATATAGTAAGAGGTTCCCTTTAAAAAAATTGTGTGACCAACGTAACATAAAAAAACACATAAGAAAATAATGCATTTCTAACAACAATTTTATTACTTATTTATTTTTTTCCATCTTTTAAACAATTTATTTGTTTACTTTCTATCTTTGGTATAAATAATGACGGGCAAGTTTCCAATTAGATTAATTTTTGCACACAACATTAACTTCATTGCAACTATTGAGGTTTATGTTTCCATGGAATGCCCCTAATTACAAAATTTTCTTTAAAGCGCTACAAATAATTACATAAAAATAACATACATATACAACATAAGCAAATACTAAATTGTTACCATGACCTACACTAAGTATTTTAATATTATTCTATCTAATTAATTTTCGTTTGAATATTTAAATTAGTCCAAGATATATCAAATTTATATTTTGCATAAAAAGATAAAAAAATTTTTTATTATGATACCAAACAAGATCATATTACAAAACTCAATTACCTTTGATTTAATCTAAATAAAATCTGAAATAACCTAACAAAACCAAATTAACGTTCAATTTATATATATGTAGTAATATTAATAATGTTATTGCCAATATAATTGAAACTTACTAACTAATAATAATACACCATACAGCACAACGTGTACGAATAATGTTTACATATAAAGAATAATTAATCTCAACAATGACTCAAATTTTTTTTATAAATATTTGTAAACCTTTTTAATTATATGTTTATACAAGCAATAAGATTTAAATCTGGATTTTAATTAACTAAGTACTAAGTATTAACTAAGTAATAAGATTCAATAAATTAACTCAAATTGACTCAAAGAATACTCAACATAATCTATAAACTATATTGAAAATAATGATCAAACAAAACAACAATAACAATATTAACAGCAATATTTCTATACCTAGATAAATTTATCAAAACATATATCAGCTAAATTTTTAACATTAACGAATTTTCTTTTTATTTTAATTATTTAATAAAAATTGAAATTTGAATATGAATTCGAATTTAATATCTGGGTTCAAAAACTTTACTATAGTTAAATATTTAATGCACCAATCAAAACACGTATGAAAATATTTAATAACTATACTTAAATAATTTTTGAACGATGATCATTAAGTAAAATATTACATACACAAATGCTAATACAATCTGTCAAAATCGTGTATCAGAATAATTCTTACATAAATTGCTAATTTATAAAAAATTACAAAACTAAAATTTGTGCCTAATTAATATTACTTACATAGAATGATGCTTTCATAAGTATGACAACAAACAAAACTTTTAAAATAAATTGAACTGTCAATTTGACAGTGTCAAATTTTAAATAATGCTTATGTATATGTAGAAAAAAATGGCGGATTCGTTCAACTAGTCGGACGCACAAAAATTTTGGTGGAAAATAATTTAAATATTAATTACTTATAAAATAGTGGAAAAATTAAAGTAAATTATTAATCAAGTAATAAATACATTGATTTAATCGAATTTTCTTGCGAACAAGTGATCAATTGAACAAATAGTGAGTGAAGAAGGTGAAGCCGCCTGGCAAAATGCCGGCGAACTGTATAGTGATAAAATAATGGCTAGCAATCACAATCAATCAAACCTTCGGAATTGATTCCGTTAAAAGATTACGAAACATATCACAGAGAAAAAAATCACATTGTATATTTTAATAGGTGCCATGTTGATTTAACACTTCCAATTATCAACCATATTTCAATACGATTCAAAGTTGAGTTAAAATGAGCAACGTTGGATTAACAAGTTTTAAATCTTAACTGTAATTTTAACAATAACACTTTATAAGTTAATATTGGCCGATTTTAAATACTAAAAGTTTGTAAAAACTATGTTAAATTTAACATTTTCTATTGCTAATATAACGTTCTTTTTATACAGAAAAATATGGAGGGGCTGAAATCTCAAGCTCTGAGATATCAAGACTTCGGTCTGGGTTAAGGATTTTGATATAGTTTTCGGCAACAAAACTTTTATGAGGACATGGTTTTTAGTTTTGGGCAGCGATGAATATCAAACATAACTCTTTGTTAAAGTACAAGTATTCAGAGATAGACTCTGTTTAAAAATTTATTACAAAACTAACACGAAACATCAATACGTTGCCGGATAATTGTAATCAAAATTCCAAAAATATTGTTAAATTAAATAAAATCAAACTTTTTCAAAATTCTAAAAATATTCTAAAAATTAGAATGAAATCAAATATTTAAACTTTTTCTAAATTCTGATGATATGCCAAAAATTCTTAAAAATTCGAACTTTTCCAAAATTCTAAAAATATTGCAAAAATTATTACAAAATCAAAAATTAAAACTTTTTTCAAAATTCCAAAAATTATAATAATATCAAAAATTAAAAATTTTTCAAAAATCTAAAAATATTTCAAAAATTCTTACAAAATTAAAACTTTTGCCGAAATTCTAAAAATATTGCAAAAATTATTACAAAATCAAAAATACAAACTTTTTCAAAATTCCAAAAATATTTCAAAATCTACAACAAATTCAAAAATTTCCATGTCCAATTTCATTTTAAATTACATTTACGTCATAAAAACAGCTACATTTTTTTTCCCAAAATATTGGCTAAAAAATTAAATGAAATCATTTTTTGACACACTTGACAACATTTTTTTGACAAACTTATAATGCCATAATTCTCTATAATAATAATAAAATATCATGTCATACGAACTATTAATTTTATTTTTTTCTAAAAAAATTGGGTAAAAAATAAATAAAAACCTTTCTTTTGACACACTTGACAACATTTTTTGACAAACTTATAATGCCATAATTCTCAATAATAATAATAAAATTTCATTTCAAACAAACAATTTATTTTTTTTCCAAAAAATTGGGTAAAAAACTAAATAAAAATCTTTTGACACACTTGACAACATTTTGTTGACAAACTTATAATGCCATAATTCTTAATAATAATAATAAAATTTCATTTTAAACAAACAATTTTATTTCCAAAAAATTGGGTAAAAAAAAAATAAAAATCTTTCTTTTGACACACTTGACAACACTTTTTTGACAAACTTATAATGCCATAATTCTCAATAATAATAATAAAACTTCATTTCAAACAAACAATTAATTTTATATTTTTTTTCCAAAAAATTAGGTAAAAAAATAAATAAAAATCTTTCTTTTGACACACTTGACAACTTTTTTTTGACAAACTTATAATGCAATAATCTAGTTTTTGATCTCACATACCAATCCCGACCATCAAGATTTCTCCAAATTCAATGTTCCTACTCGTAATCACTTAAAATGAACGTTTTTTAAGCCAAAAATATGCAAATTTCCTTGTTTTGACACACATAATGATTTTTTTGACACACTTCCGGTACAGTTATCGAACACAGCGTCCTTTCGGACCTGTCCCTTGAGTATACCTATTTTTAGAAAAAAAAATTTTTGAAATCCCTCCAGTGGTTTTCCCTGCAGCGTAGGTAATGACGGCCGGCCGGACGGCCGGCCGACAGACAGACATACATTTTTTTTTTTTTGCTTTTTTAGAATCAGGAGGTCCTAAAACGTCGAGAAATGTCAAAAAAAGTGGGGGTAAGAATTTCACTTTGAGCTCATGAATGTAATACTTAGGTCTTTCAGACCGAAGTAAATTTAATAAATACTACGTAAATTACAACACATATTATGTAATGTTACATTAGCATTTTTTTAGTAAGATTTAATTTTGATTTAACAATGAATTGTTATGCTGCTAAATTTTACTAACGTTAAGAAAACTGCGAAGGTCAATGTTATTTTTTAACACTAATTAAAGTTAAATTAACATTGTAGGACAGTTGATTAAAAAATGGACAGAACAGATTAACAACTTTACTATATAAATTTGTAGATATTAAATCTCTTACATTTTGATAAACAATGTTGCACTATCAATTTAACATTGATTTTTAAGATTTAACGATGATAAATGTCAAATTAAAGGCACAATGAAAGTAACACTGTATAACAAACATTGTCGTTGTTAAATTTCCCGTTATAATTTTATAGCTCAGTTCTTCATATAATGCTACAATTTTAATTTCGATTCTAAGTTGAAGTAAGTGGTCGTGTATTTAAATATGATGGAGACTATTGAAAATAATTATTTTTTAAGTGAAGATGGTCATGTGATTCAATTAATAACTAATACTGATGAATCTAACGAAATCGTTTTAGACGAAAACAAAAGTTTATCTGCTAACTAACAGTTAATTTGTACGAAACCATCCAAAAATGAGGCTTTGATCAAATTCAAATCATTATTACATGAGTTTCATTTAGAAAATCTATTGCAGCAGCTAAAATGTGTGTTAGTATATAATAGTTAATTAAAAACGTTCTTTTTAGTTATATTATGTTATAATGATTTCTTAAAACATTGTTTCTTAGTTAACAATATCACGTTTCGGTGTTTGCAATATTTATCTAAAAAAGAAATTGCTGCGGCGATGCCCAATTTAGGATTTAGAGCTGAGTTTATAGAGAAAAACTCTTCATCTGGCGCAAAACTCAAGTAAGTATACATATATAATTTTTTTAACAAAATGTTTCGGTTATTTTATTTTTACAATTATTTTGCAGTATGAAATTGATGACGAAACCTTTTTAAATAATTCAATTGTGGTAGCTTGGTTGAACTCGTCAAAACAAAGTATTTTAAATACACAATCTTCGATGTTGTCTGAATCCTCTATTGGCAGGAAAAGTGATTTATTTATTTTAAGTTACTTTCATACGAGGTTGGTAGTAATTGATTGTCTATTTGTTAAAGATGAACATTTTTTTACTAGACCACCTAGTAAAAACATCGTTACATCTTTACCAAATAAATAACGGAAAAACTTATTTTAGAAATAAATATAATTAATTAGTTTGAGTTTACTTTTGATTTGTATTGTAATTGAAGAAAATAAAGAGAAAAACGATATAAACTACGATATAAAACATTATTAGTTTTTATTTGTATATGTTTAAAAACGTTGTTTTTATTTAATTCATAAAGCTACATGATGTTTTAACATTGAGCAATATTAAAATTTGCGTTATAACTTTACATCCCAAACTGTTGATTTTACATTTGCCCAATACTTTTTAGCAATGCATTTCTGAAAATCATTATCAAATCAAATTGGATCAATGTTGGTTCAAATGTAAACATTGTTATATTTACCATAAGCCATTGTAAAAATTAACAAATTCTCGGTTTACGAACATTCAGTAAATGTCATTTTTACATGTTAACCTATTAAATCAAATTGTAATAATTAAAAACTAAAATTATTCAATTTTAAATCAACGTCGATCAGAGTTAATTTTGCATTTTCTACTTTAAATAATATTTGTAGAAATTTACTATTTTTAAATTTGAATTGTAAAGAAATTAGTTATTTCAAAAGATGACATTGTGAATTTTAAAACGTAACATTAGTCAATGTTAAATTTACAAAAAACGCCTTTGGCCCCGTTTTATAGCTAAAAATTTTTGATTTAACATAATAATGAATGTTTTTCCAACATTTTTTTTCTCAGTGTACGAAACATATACGAAAATGTTCTTCTTCTGTTAAACAAATGAACTTACATAATTTTAATATGCAAAACCAAAATGGCGATACAGCAATCAAATCTAATGCAGAATGTACCAGTTCCTTCATTAAACAACTAAATTCGCATAATCTTAATCTACATATACAAAATGGCGACACAGCAAAGCAACCAACGCTAATGTAGAATGTTCCAGTTTTACAAAACAAATGAGCTCACTCAATTATCTAATCGACAACAAAGTAAATGGATTCAAGATAGTTCGTAAAGGTCTAAAGAGGAAAAAAATAACGATACAAAGCTCTTCGAATTTCAACTCAGCTAATACTTTTGAAAACCTTGACATGGAAGATGAAGACATACATCCTACTGAAGAAGAAGAACAACAACAAATGTTGAACAAGTTAGAGGTCAGAAACAACCATTTATTAATAAATAATAACAATAATAATAATAATAATAAATTTAATTTTAACAATTCCGCTCCTAACATTAATTCTAATAGCGCTTCAAATGCGCATACTAAACCTAGCGATAATAGTAACTAATAATAAAAACTCAGGTCCTCTGAACCAAAAAATAAACTGGTGCCCTCCGATCTTTGTTAACGGCCTTAGTGCCAAATCATTCATTTTAATTATAAAAAATTTCTCAAATGAGGCAAAATTCAAAATTCACAATACCGGGATTGGTAGGATCAAAGTCTTTATACACGAAGTTCAAACACTGTTTCTTCTTCATCTACTTTCGAAGCCACTATTTCCACCAACACAAAAATGCAACTGTTGCAAATATTTTAGTTGTATTTATTTAATATATACAATAATACAATAATGAAAATATATTTTAATTCCTTTTTGATTTATATGTAAGTATAACACAATTTATTTTAATTTTAATCACTTTGAGTGTTTTTGAGAGAGTGACAATTTTAATTAATCTTTTTAATTATTGATTTACTGACAGGTTTTTTAGACTAAAATGCATTGAACCTTAATTAACAAATTGGCAATTTAAATTGCCATTTACATAGAATATATTTTTGAATTTAAATTATAATTTTGTATGAACTGTATCTTCGTACATTTTACTTTCAAATTATTGTTTAACATATATGTAATGAATAATTACAAACTAATAAATAATTATAAGCTATAATAACTGTCTTTTTACGTTTGGCGTAAACAAACACACACAAAAATTATTGACTTCTTAAAGGACAGAGAGGCAGAAGCCTTCTCCTTTACCCCAAAAGAACTTCGCAAAGAACAAGTGATTCTCAAAGGTGTCGAAATATACAATAAACTAAAAGGTACATTCCCTAAATTAAATTTCACAAAAATATCACCATTTGAGCCCCAATGGTCAAAAAATTTTAACGTCACAGAAAAAAAAATTGACTCTTGTACAAAGAAATTCAATTCTCATTATTACCTAACAAAAATTTTCTTAATTTAAATTATTAATTTCTTCATATTTAGATTTTTTTCTCAATCATCTTAAAATATTTTTTAAATTTAGAAAATTTTCTCAATATACATTAAAACAGATTTTCTCAGGAGAAGAAACATTTTCTTTATTTAACAAAAATCAATTTTTCTTATAAAATAACTAAATGTTCTTAATTTAAGACAAAAACCTCTGGACGACACATAATTTTTTCTTTAATTTAAATCTTTTCAATTCTTAAATCAAGAAATTTGATGTTCTCTTAATTGCTTGTTATAATCTACCATAAAGATAGTAGATTCTTGTATAAGCTTAGAATGAAGGCGTTTCTTCACGAGGATGAAGTTTCCCGGAACGAGCGTAGCGAGTGAAGGGAATCATCCGAGTGAAGAATTGCCTTCATCCTAAGCGAATACAAGATGCTATTTTATCCACGACTTCAAAATATTTTGTTTAATATCCAAATTTCTTGCAAAAGTTTGTATCGCCATATTGAAATACATCAATCAAAGATAGCATCGAAAAAAAACAAGTTTCTTATTTTATATTTTTATATGTATTTCTATAGAAATGATGAAGAATATTTATTATTTTGCTAGCGGTGGAATGACTACAATTACAATGAAAGATATACGCATGGAAAGCATATATTCTTTAGTAGTCGTGGATAAAATAATTTCTCAAATTAAGAAACATATATCCGTTATTTACAGATTTTGAATTCTTCTATTAAGAAGTCCTACCTAAATTCAAATTTTGTTTTCTTATTTTCAGAATGTATGTTACTCAAAAAACAATTTTTCCAAAAATTAAATTTTTCATTTTCTTAAATCAGGAAATTATTTCTCAAATTCTAAAACTCTTGGTTATTTTAACTAAAACTACATAGAAAGTATAAATTAACCGTTTTCTAGTGTGACAAAATTCTTAGAAGAATATTGTTTTCGGTTAATTATTACGTATAAATGAACTAAATAGAAAAATACATTTGATGTAGCGTTGCTTTGTGAAAAGGTTGAGAAATTTTTTAAAAATAAAAGTTTAGTGAATTAATATAATAAAAAAAGTTTAGTAATATTAATTAAAGTTTAGTGAATAATTAATAAAAAAAATTGCTTTCTGATTTTTTATGTGGTTATATTATAACTAAAGTGGACGGAATAAATTTTTTGGTAACTGAATTAAATAATACAAGAACAACAGGTAAGTTGTATAGACGTTGAACTAAAATGTAGTTTTTTATTTAATAATAATTTATTTACATATGTAGATAGTTTATTTTGTCTAGTTTTTTAAATATTCTTAATTGGTGTTAATATTGTAAAAGTAGCGATTTATTTATTGCACGCCCAAGTTTTACTTTAAAAAAATAGTAATCTTTGATTTCTCAAAAACCTTCATTTAGAAAGTTATGTTACGTATTCCATAGGCGGCTTGGAAGATGAATGTGAAACACAAACATTTGTCCTGAATAAAAAAGTAAATTCAGGTGAAGTTTATTTGACTACGATTCGCAATGATCTAGTCGTAAAACTATTGGAATGGGAGCTTGACCAAGTCGCAGAAATTTTAACAGGTCTAATAATTATTATTTTTAAAAATACTGAAAATCTAATTATGTTACCTTATGTAGGTGCCGGCTTCAACAAAATATCTGATTTAAAAGTAATTAGCGGGAGCGATTTAAATGAAATGTTTCCAGATATTAAAACATTGAGTCTAAAATCTCGTTTAAGGTATAAAATTGAAGAATGGCGCATATTAAATGTACTATAATATTATTATTTATAAACGTTTAAATTGGTTTAAAATTCAACTCGTATTATTTTTATTACTATAGGGATATTCAATAGATAATCTTTACACTTGGCAGTCGTGTGCGACCAAATCAACCAACTCGTCAGTTATTGACTGGCTGCAAAATCAGTCACCTGGAAGTTCAACGCAATCTCTAACAAATCAGGCAGACTTTAATAACTTTTCGTTTTTTGTTTTGGCTATATTAATGAATTCATACAATATTATTTAGAATTTGGCGAATTTCTTGCAGACCGATAAGGGTAAAAAATTTTAAGGATTTTCAATTCACGTGTACCTCCTGAATTAGATGCACAGACTCGCGATCTTTTGGTTTGTGCTATTATCGATAGTGCAATTGAAAATTCAATTTCTGCTAAAGAGTTTGAAAATATAGCTAATGATATAGAAAAACATTTTCCTGGTGAGCACAAGGTAACTAATCTTATATTCTTGAATTGAAATGTTAATTCCAAACTATGTTAATTTTAGAATCTTTACTACAGAAGTGGGAAAACTCCTTCGGGTGAAGTGGAAAAAATTGGACATCCACATGCCGAACGATATCAGTTTTTAAAAACGGATGAAAGTACCAATTTGGTACAGTTGTATACGAGGATTGGCCAATACTAACAAATTCTCAGGCTTATCGCTTAGTAAGATTACCTACTATACAGGTTGATTATTTAAAAACCATTCCTTCAATTTCATTCACAGGTTAATCAAGATTTCAATTTGCAATATCCTGACCGCTACTTTTCTTTAATTTATGGGTGGGATTCATTTCTAACCAAAATAAGACAAATTTTGGTCCGCGAAATAAAGGAAAAAAAATTATTAAAGTTTTTAACAGAAAGTAATTATAAAAACACCAAAAGTATGTATTATGTTTAGTACGATTTTCATTTTGTTCATTTTCTTTTGTTATAAATAAAAATATTTTACTTATTGCAGATAGTTTAGATATAAACATTATTAAATGTTTGCACCAACTTTTAAAGCCGAACGTGAAATTGACCTCTAAGGAAAATAAAAGTTTTTTTAAACCATCTATAGCGGACTCAATAAAGTCATTCGTAATTACCATTCCACACCTCTCAGACTTAAACAAAATAATAGAAGAGAGGAAAGCACAATGCTTAAATTATAGAATGACACTACAACATTTTATTATAACTTATAAAGAAAATGAAACGAAAAAATATGCTGTTTGTATAGATAAGAATTACTGGATTTTGGACAGTTTTCTGAATTGTGTAAATATATGTTTTAAATCATTTTACGCCTTTAATTTAAAGTGTCCCGTAGAGTGTTATAAAGTTTGGTACTTCATCCAGAAATATTTTTTTAAAATTGAAACCATTTATGACATTCCGGATACACAAACCATTCTTTTACTTCAAAATCTTGAAAAATTAGAAATTCTATAGGTAGAATTTTTTTTGGATTAGCAAATTTTAAAATTAAGTTACTATTTGATAAAACGAATTTGAAAAGTATCAACATTGCACTTGTATTGCTTATTAAAATAATTTTTTCTCAAATGAAATTAAATTAAACATAATGAAATTTTAAATGAAGACATTTTGATCTTTTTAAGAAATATCTTAATTACGTGTCATTAAATTTAATATGAAATCAATCATTGACACATTGAAAATATTTATTAGATTTATTTATGCATAAGATTTATAAATTTGCAAAATGATTTTCTGTTTTAAATGTAATGATGTTTTTAGTTCCGTTGATGATTTAATACGCCATTTAAAAAACGTTCATAATCTTAAAACCAATAGTACTTTCAACTGCCAAGAGGGTTTGTCCAATGATTTTTACAAATATATTAAGCTTTAAAAGGCTTTAAAATACATATACACACGTAAATTTATTATATTTAATATTATGAATAATAAGTACATGCAAAATAATTGTAGCCCGTCGTTATTAATAATAAATGTTCATGAATATAAAAAATGTTTTAAAATGTCAATTTGAAGGGAAAGATTTAATGTAAGTGCATGGAGGGATCAGTTTCCCGTTTTTATTGTTTTTTTATTTTTTTTTAAATTTTGATCTACGGGTGTGACAACCCCGCGTACTCCAGTCCCTGCTATTGACATACGAGTTAACGTGAGATACCACATACCACTGGCAATAGCAGTGAGATATCACTAGCCAAGGTGACATCTTAGGGGTGGTGGCGGATGAACTGTATTCAGTCAACGGTAGCACACTCAATCTTAGCTGTGAAATAATCCTTGATGATGAGACGCTATTGCTTCCTTAAAGAAACGAGCCTTCATATAACTATGTGTGGGCTATAATCTTTAAGAAAGACGGTGCGTCACAGGATCAAGGAATATGCAACCGGCTGGATTATTGGCAACTACATTTTTGTTTTGTTTCAGCAAATTTTTGTAAAAATTTGCCATTTACTTTTTAATTTACTTTTATTTTCTCTATTCTATCATAAAATATTGGCCTATGTCATATTTTATCAGTGATAGGATTTTTTGTTTAGTTATCCATTCTTTAACAAAAAATATAAAAAAACAAAAAAAGAAAGATTTACGTCCATCAACACCTTTGAACGTATGTTGTTGTGGTACCTTGGTCTTAAAAGGTTTTTATGTGTTATTGTGACACATATTGTAATTCCTACTACACAACACATTTTATTAAAAAAAAAAAAAAAGTATAATGATTTATATAAGAACAATAAAACAAAAACAATTATTTCCTATAGTAAAGAATGATTAAACTTAATCATTCTTTAATATAGAAAATCATACTTTCTATATTAAAGAAAGATACCTAATCCATTTTCTTCATCTGCGAATTTATATACTACAGATAAGATCTTTACATTTGAATTTACAATAAAATATTCTTCATTTGAGATCAATTTCTCTAGTATGAAATAAACGTTTCTGCATCTGAGAAATGTTTTCTTGTTTTAAGAAATTAAATTCTGACTTTTCGATTTCAAATTCAAGGTTTGTGATTCAACTTCTGTATTTAAGAAATAAATTTTCTCCACTTAAACAGGAGCTTCTCAATTAAAGAAAGCACTTTGTTCATATTAAGAAACGTAAGGTTTAAAATGAGTCTCGAAAAAATCATTGCCGTGAGAAAGATATTACTTAAACTAAGTCGAAAAATTTCTTAGCTGAAAATCAAGAGCTCATATTTCTTAATATGATGTATTTTTTCTTAATTGAAAATAGCTTTTTTTTCCGTGTAACACTCAACATGCTTTCGTTACATCTTGATACGGGACAAGACCTCTCTGAATTAATTAACTTAAAATATCTGTTTCACCAAAGAATAACCTGGGAAAAAATTAAAAAAACAAAAAAACAATTCAATGCTTTCGTTGCCAAAGGTTTGGAAACGTAGAAAAAAACTGCGCATTTAACAAACGTTGCGTAAAGTGTGGCGAAAATTACTTAGAAGGTTGCTGTCTCAGTGTAAAAGACGCCGCAAACTACAAACCAGCAATGTGTGCCAACTGCGGCAAAGAAGGCCATGCGGCAAGTTATAGAGGATGCGAAGCGTACCTCAAATACAAACAACTAAGAGCAAACAATATCACAAAAATTAGAGATGCAATCTAAAAAAAAGAGTTTATAAATCAATCTATCCGAAACGTCCTTATATCCAACAAATCCTTTGCAGATGTACTAGCTGGTAATAATAGCAATCCAAACCCGCTAAACGAGAACATATTCTCCGAATTCATAAATGAATCAAACAGACTTTTCAATATGCCATTAGGTAATTTACATGAAAGAATCAAAGGTTTTTGGCCTCAATATAAGATGATTACAAACGACGCTCACAAGGATGTCGCTTACTTACAATTCGTGACCTTGTAGGACCCATGGTCCTACACCTCTGCAATTTACGTAATTTCAATTACTGTGTGTGTGGTGAAAAATTAAGAAAGAAAAATATTATTGTTCCTACTGTTATTTTGTATTGGTTAATCATAATATCTTTATAATTTCATTTAATAAATTTTTCAATCAGATCTCATTGTAACATAGTCTAATCAACACAATTTTATGTAGTTGACAGTAAATAATAAATAAATTCATTTTGTGAACATTGGTGAAAATAAAGTTATATTATTTGAAATAATAAAAATATTTAGTTAAATTCATTTACATATCATAAGTGATATTAATAAAATATAGTTATTAAAACTATAATTGGTGACCCCTTGTTTTTTTGAACATTTACATTTACATCCAGTTAAGAAAAAAAAAATTCATCAATAATTGGACTTGCAGCCCGTTATTGTGCAAAGATGCTGCGAAGAGTAATTTCACCAGAGCTGAAAGCCGGTTTAATTAAAAAAGAGTAATCAAAGAGTAATCAAACCACCGAAGCTGAAAGCCGGTTTAATTAAAAAAAAAATCGGACAAGTGCGAATAAAATTCGCTTGCCAAGGGTTCCGTGAATGTAAAAGAACACAATATCAAAAATAAATGACATAAAGTTATATTGTAAAGTCTTTATATCGCCAGACTATGGACGCATAACAGAATAAATGTTTAATCGTAAACGTCAATCGTAAATGTCAATCACATCTACATTGATCAAAAAAGTTACTTGAGGTTAAATCTTATCCATAGCTGTTTATGTTAGCTAAAGAAAGATTTAACCAGTATTTTAATGGTCTAAATAGGGAATATTTGTTCTATAAATCAGCGTCGAAATATAGGGAGGTATACATACTCTTAAAATAGCACTTTTTTTATCAATAACTAAAAAACTGTGCATCGCAGAATTCTAAAAAATGTTGCAATGTTTCTTAAATTAAGTGTTCTTTCAAATGACACCCCAGTCGTTTGGTTCCAAAAAAGTTTTTTTTTACCCTCCTTACACCCATCCCCTAAACACACAGAAATATAATTATTCGTGAGTTCGCTATAATTTTCGTTCAAAATATAGCAAACTTCCTGTCTCTATGAATTTTTTCAATTTTTTCTGTCAATCTGTGTCGAAACGTAGTGGGGGGGAACGGTCTGGAACTTGCACATTTTTTAGAATAACGCCCAAGCTGTGTACAGAAAAATTCTGAAAAAAATTGCAATGTTTTGGAAATTTGGTGCTCTTTCAAATGATACCCCACTCCCTTGGGTCAAAAAAAGTTTTTTTTTGCCCCCCTTACACCCATCCCCTAAACACACAGAAATATAATTATTTGAGAGTTCGCTATAATTTTCGTTCAAAATATAGCAAATTTCCTGTCTCTATGAATTTTTTCAATTTTTTCTGTCTATCAGTGTCGAAACGTAGGGGGGGGGGGGGGAACGGTCTTAGAATAACTCGAAAACTGTGTACCGCAAAATTCTAAAAAAAATTGCAAAGTTTCTGAAATTCGGTTCTCTTTCAAATGGCACCCCACTCGCTTGGGTCAAAAAAGTTTTTTTTCACCCTTCCCCACCCCAATCCCTTAAAAGCACAAAAATATAATTATTTGAGAGTTCGCTATATTCGTTCAGAGTTTATCAAACTTCCTGTCTCTGTGAATTTTTTCAGATTTTTCTGTTAATTAGGCTCGAAATGCAAGGGGGGGGACCAACTTTTTGTGTCACTTTATTGATAATAATTCAAAAACTATGCATTGCAAAATTCTAAAAAAAATGGCAATATTTCTAAAATCAAGTGCTCTTTCAAATGACACCCCACATGACCTGGTTTTAAATGATGTTTTTACCCCTTAACATTCCCACCCCTTTAATAAATATAGTTATGAGTATCTGCCACTTTTCTATATTTTTCATTAAAAACCTACTCAATTTTCTATCATTCCAAATATATTTCAAGATTTTCGATGAAGTAGGGTCGCAGTTATTCGGGGCAATAAAACATCCAGAAAACGTCATTTTTCGAAATTATACAAAAAATTGGGAGGTGTAAAATTCCAAAATATATTTTTAAATAATGCTGAAATGAAGCCCTTTCATATGACACCCTACTCGTCTCGATAAAAAAATGTATGTTTTCAAAGGCTTTACATCGTACCTCCTTAAAACAAACGAACACAACTTTATTTATTTTTTAACCCACCATCTTGTGTGGATAAGTTAGTTTTATAAGCACCTCAAATTTTAAGTTCATCGGATTAATGGTTCACGAGATAATCGAAATAATGTCAAAAACACGTTGTACTCTCACCAATAGTGTTCCGTATAAAAAACGGAACCCTAAAAAATAGGCTTTGTTTTAGGAAACCTGGTACGTTTCAAAATACGTACCAGGTAAAAGGTACGTACCATTCATATTTTTGTATAAATTAAGCAGAAATTACAACCACATTTTTCTACAATTTTTCGGTGGAAAGTGAAACCTAACTAACTGCAATAACCACAAGGATTTTCAAGTTCACTTCAAATAACAAAAATAAATAAACAAACAAATAAAAATACAACAGTGATAACAAGAACCATTACCAAAAACAATTTTAAAAAAGAAATCATCGCGGGATAAGACAAAAGAAAAACATCACCGCGGGATTTGTATTCAACAAATATGAATTAACAATCAAGGGTCATTCCATTTTAAAGTCAAGCTAAATTTTTTTTCTTCACAAAACTGTAACTGTGACCTATAATTTTTTTTTTCATATATTTTACTATAAGATATGGCAACAACTGTGAAAATTCCAATATAGCTATTTTGTTTAGAATGCAATTAAGCGCATGGTTGTGAAAAAGGCTTAATATACGAATTAAAATATATCTTAAAAGAATATAGCATAGCACAAATATAATAAACTGAATTGTTTTAGACTTTTTATTTTCTGTAAGCTAAAGTTTGGAGTGTCTGAATTGAACTGCTTTGCTTTCCAAATAAATCAGGTAAGCATTCTAAATACATGAATTCTTTTGTGTTACGTTAGTCACGTTACGTTAGTCACACGTCGTTTAACTCAAAAGCGTCAATTTATGAAAAACTAACATATTTTTCAAAAAGTTATTGTCTTTTTTAAACAATACATTAATTACATTGAAGAAACTTATCAATAAATTTTATGTTTCATTTTCAACATCTAGAGAATTTTGGTTCGTAATTTAGGTGTTAACTTAATGGTATAAAAAATGTTACGTTAGTCACATTTAAATTTTTATTTAAAAAATATCTAAAAATTTTAATTTAAATAAAAAACTTTCTGATTTAGATAAATAAACTTGATTTATATTTTAAAAAGTCAACAAGTGCTTAAAATAATCTTTACTATTTTAGTTATAAGGAAACAAAGTTGTGAATTTCAGTATAAATGTTACGTTAGTCACTTTGGAATGACCCTCAACATCGAAGGATTATAATAGTTAGAAAATATAAGATTATTTCTGTAATAAAATCGGTAGACGGTGAGTACAGTAATAATTTTCTTTCATTTCTTTATTTTTCTGAGTTTATCTACCACACACATGCGGTGCAAATAAAATAAAAAAATTAATTTTATTTCATACTGATATCTAAAACGACATTTTTCGGATTATTTATGATACAAAAAGTTGAACTTTAACGTCCTGGGACTTTATAAAATTTTATAAAGTCCTAGGACGTTAAATTTCAACCTTTTGAGGAAAAAAACTCAAATTTTTTTAATTTTAATAAATTTCCAGTATGAAATAAAATTTTGTATTTACCTCAAACGAAAAGTGTTTTTAAAGGTACTCACTAGTACTAACAACTAGCTCGTTGGAATTGTTAATTTATTGTAGGTTTATAACTTTTAGGTTAAATGAAACCAAAATTAATTTTAATTTATTTGTCGCATGTAAATTGTTTCTTTTTGTAAATTGTTACGAGTTTAAATGATATCGTAGAAGATGCTAATAGTAACGGGATGGGTAGTGAGAAGGGTTAATGCGTCAAAGGAGATTAAATAATGGTCTTGGTTAATGAAATAGATTGAGACTTATTTAGTTTTGATGGCAAATGAGTTTTTAAAGTTAAAGGTGTTTGAAGAAATGTGTTTGAGAATCTTGGATAGAAATGTGAACAGTGGATTGTTTTAGTTTGTAGTTCGTATGTCACGTTTAAAAATTTTATACCTGCTAAAATCACTGAGTAAGAGGTTTAAGTTATTAATATATATCGGGGTCCAGCAGCCAAATTCTGTAACTGTGAAGTGGTGAAGTGTTAAAAATTTCTTCATTTCAATTTTATCATTAATTTTTTATCATTTTACCATTTTTGCGATTCTATATGCGATTTGAGTGTTAAAAATTTAATAACAAGCCCCGCACTGTCAAACGTATAAAATACATAAAATTAAATGTTTATTTTAACTTTTAACACAATTTAAATATAAATTTTCACAAATTTAATATTTTAGAAATAAAATTTGAAAAATTAATCTGTATTTAATTTAGAAATGCAATTTTAAAAAATTAAATTGCATTGACGTTATGGTGTTTTTTGACATAATGTCAATAACAACAAAAGAAACGATTTTATTTTATTGCCAAATAAAAAGTCAGTGTTAACTTTATAGTTTTAAAACTTCACTCACTTAGATATTTTTGCGGAGAAGTGATAAAAAACCTATCACTTCACCGCTCACAGTTACAGAATTTGGCTGCAGGTGTGTTGTTTTGTTTGTAATTGTTTATTATTTATATAGAATATACTAAATACTTCATTTTCATCAACATATTGTTTTTTATTTTAGCGGCCAAAAATGGCGCGTCGACAATGTAAATTTAACAACGAATTGGAGGCGAAATATCCAATGTTTAAACGTACAAAATTAGACGTTGAAGTTTTCTGCGAAGTTTGCGGGGTAAATGTGTAACGTCTGGTTATTTTTTGAATTGAATAATTGAAACACATTTATTACATTTCGGAATTTATTAATAAACATTTCAAACATTTCTAATGTTTCATTTTCTCTTCTAAATAAAAAAATTCATAATTCATTTCTTAAAACAAGAACTAAAACTTTTCAAACTCAAATATAATCTCCAAACAACTAAATAACGAAAAGTATTATTAAACTTACTCACAATAACGAAAAATTGAACGGAAAATATATTTCCTCAAAGTTGCTAGACCTTGTTTTTTGTCCATAAAAATTATGATAACTGTCAGATGGCATTTTTCCATTTCATTCCATGTTTGATTTTTCAGATACTAAGTACACATTGAGATTGTTTTTGATGATAAGAAAAAAAGATAACCAGAAGTTGTATAATTTAATATTAATTAAATAAAAATTAAACTAAGCGTTTATAAGTGTATTCAAATAATTAACAAAAAGTATTTTATTTTTTGTGAAAATAAAATATGGATGATTGTGTTAATAGATGTACGAATAAACGATGTTCAAAGAATCACTATGTCTTTGACATTTCAAAGGTTATCGGTGTATTTATTTCTATCTCATCATTTGATAAATTGATGTTCCAGCAAACAACAAATTACTATAATAAGAATACCGTATCAGACAACCTTGAGGATTATTGTTTCGTCATGACATTCAGTATTCAATCCGAAGTTTGCTAAGGAATTGAAGTGGAATTTTGTTGGAGAATTGATTGAGGAAGGCTGTATAAGAATTTGGTAAAAACTAAGTAAGAGTTGTGCAAGAGTTTGGAATTGTCAAAGAATTGATTTGGGAAGGAGCTGAATGAGGATTTGCATTTAAGTGAAGAATTGTTTTTGAAAGGAAATTTGGGGAAGGTAATGCATGTTACTAAACCGGAAAATCTCTACAATCAACCAAAAAAACAAGTAAACTTATTTTTTTTTATTATTATTATCTAATATTCTTTTTTCCATATTATATTTAAATATGTGATCTATTTTAATGTTAGGCTAGAGTAATTTTTTTCCCTATAAGAGATTCCCATCTCAGGATTCGTCAGGAACATATCTTCCAGGCTACATTTTCTTTAAATATTTTATATTTTTGTGCGTATAAAGTCCGAACGGATTCACAAATTGAATCACTAACAAATGTGCGTATCGTAAATAAAGGGAAATTGGATCTAGAATAACACCTTGCGTCTATTAAGCACAAAAATCGCATACAATCTGTTAGTACCTCCAAAAAAATTGATCTGTTTATTGTGCATAACAATGAATTAGAAAAGAAAATATTGGCGGCGGATACTTTAGCGTATCATACGGTTAAGCATCATTAAAGTTACAAATCTTGTGACTGTTCCACAAAATTGTATAGGAGCTTGTTCAATGACTCGGAAACTGCTGCCAAAATATCATCAGCCAGCACCAAAACAGAAGCCATAGTAAATAATGTACTAGCCCCTAGCTCTCTAAATAGAGCACTGGAACGAATTGACACTCAACAAATTCCGTATGTAGGTGTTTGTACTGATGGGTCGAATCATGACTCCACTAAAATATTTCCCGTGTTAGTGCAATATTTTGATTCTGAACTAGGGATTCAACTTATTCTCATAAATGTGACCTCTGTCACAGATGACAAATCTGAAACAATTAGTCAACTAGTAAGTACTAATTTAGAAAATTGCCAAATGAAGGAAAAATGCATCGCTTTTGCTGGGGACAACTGCAACACGAATTTTGGTGGAATGGAGAGACGAGGTGAAAATAACGTATTTTTTCGTATAACGTATTTAATTGGAGTAGGGTGCCCAGCACACATATTAAATAATTGCGTGCAACATGCGTTAGACGGTCTACAAATTGATCTGGAATCAATTGTACTAAAAAGTTATAATTATTTTCATGTGTATACAATCAGGACAGAATCATTAAAGGAGTTTTGTAGCTTTGTTGATATATGAGTATAAACAACTATTGTACCATTCTAAAACTCGATGGTTATCTTTGTTTCCAGCCATAAACCGAATTTTACAAATTTATCCGTTGAAGTCGTATTTCTTATCGCAAAAACAGACACCAGTAATAAATAAGATGTTTTTTGAAAACCCTTTAAATGGGGCCTATCTTTGGTTTACACATTCATTAATGTATGTATTCCACTCAAAAATCGAAGCAATAGAAAAGGAACGGAATTCAGTAATGGAGATCAATGATATTTTGGCATCAGTGTTGTACATTTTAAAGGAAAGAGTAGCAAGTGAGTTTATTCCAATCAAAGTAAACAAAATCATTCGAAAAAATAACGATGAGCCCAGAAGTTCCTGTTTAAAAGGTGAAATAGTTCACGTTTACCAGCGTGGCATAGACTATTTGGAAATGTGGACTTCTTCTAGGAATGAACTGAAGAATTTTCAGTGGATGACATTAAACGCAAAGCTGAAATGGAATGATATTGAAGCAACGGTTATATATCCCGCTGAAGTTGACGGAAACGGGGACTTTGCAAATAAACTGTGCTGTGCTAAGTGGACTGAATATTTCAAAAATCGAAATCATAATACCTGATCAGAATTCCTTAAAATTTGCAGCTTTTGTTTTACCAAAAAAAAATTGGTTGATTTTAAAATGTACTCGTAATTAAATTGCAGTTTTTGGCAAAATACTCTTTTTGATCGACCTGGATATGGTAACCCTAATTGAAACGAAGCAGAAAAATAAAAGTAACATAAATTTCATTACGAAAAATAACCAAACACAACTACAAGTAAGGAGAAGTAGAAGTCCTGTTTCGAAGTTAAAACTAGGTCAAAGAATTTCTACACCAGGCAGAATACAAAATTGTTATAGATGTGGTAAAAAAACCACGAAACAAGTAAGTGTAAATTTATTTCATTACAGGGCTTAAAGTGTAAAAAGGTTGGTGTTAAGTTGGTATGTAAAATAAAGTTTTTAACAGTGTATAGTACTGCCAACATAAAATATAAAAATAGCAAAAATTAATATTACTAACTTGTCATTCAAATGTGCTTCACTCAAAAAATAATGAAAAATAAAAAAAAAAATTTATGAGGTTAATCAAGTTAGTTTTATTTCAAAAATTCATAATTAAATATACATCATACAGTGCACAAGCTCTCTGTATCAATTAACATTTTGGTACTTCAGTTCCGGATTTTAACCACGCTTGGTTTTTGAAAAGTGAGGTTAGGTTATATCTTGAAGCACTATTACCTCAAATTCGAGATTCGCCTTTTGGCTATATCATCATTGAATTTTTACATTCTGGGAATCTCAACAAAATAAAAGTATGCAGTTATTTCATCAGTTGTGTGGAATCCTGTAAAATAAAAATACCCAGAAATTTCATAATTTGTGTGGATGCTGATATTGTTTTTAAAATCAGTTAGTTATTGCTGGAAAAAGTAAGTTGGAGATCATCATCATTGGGTGTCTCATATAGCATTTAATCAATATTGACTCATTAAGTTGGAGATCATCATCATCATTGGGTGTTTCATACAACATTTAATCAATATTGACTCATTAAGTTGGAGATCATCATCATCATTGGGTGTCTCATACAACATTTAATCAATATTGACTCATTAAGTTGGATATCACCATCATCATTGTGTGTCTCATACAACATTGTGAGTAGTAATCAATATTTACTCATTAATTTGGAGATCATCATCGTCATTGGGTGTCTCATACAATATTGTGAGTAGTAATCAATATTTACTCTGTCAATTTGGAGATCATCATCAGCATTGGGTGTCTCACGTGCCATCATATCGAAATTATTCAATTTGCTATATTGATGGTTCAAATTTAATTTCATTATAGTGTTACACATTTAATTTCATTATGGCTCCAAAAAGAATTGACATCACAGAGGCAAAAAAACAATTGTCGTGTTGTGAGTTTCGTCTCTCATCAATTGAAAAATTTATTACTAAGCACCAACTCGAGAGTCGAGATCTGACTCTTGAAGTAGTACAAACTAAATTTCAAAAAACTCTTAGTCATTGCTTTAATGAATTGGGAGCCGATGACTTACCGATTATGCAACCCTTATTAAATGATTTTGAGGATTATTTTCATAGCATTTGTTTCAGTTTAAATTTAAGACCAATGGGAAATTTTAATCAATATGGTCACCCTAAAAGAACGAAAAGAAAACACAAAAAAAACTACTACGCATTTCATTCTAGTTCACATCTTGTTCTCGTTAACATAAAGTTATATTAAAAATTAAATAATTTAAATAAAGAAAAAGTGAAATCAAAAATAAACGAATTTATAATTTACTTAAAAAATATACAGTCCACATTATCAAGTTATTGGAATTAACTTTTGGTCATTCGATACGGTTTACCTTACTAAATATAAAAATAGATCTCATCATCTTTGAGACGCCATTTTTGGATTAAGTTGAGTTGAAAAAAGCTATCATCATAGCAATCTTATAAAAAGGAATAATTTGTATCGCATCACGGTATAATTGGAAAAAATTCTTTATACACATTGATTCAACATATTATAAGAATTTAATTAATAATTTTTACACGGTGATTCAATTTATAAGAAAAACGGCGGTTTGAATTTGTGATACGTATGTTATTATATGAAGATTATAACTTACACGAAATAGTACGACATCAATTTTTATTGTCATCATTCATCACGTAAACCATTGGAAGAAATAGAGGAGTTGCAGATATTTAGTTTTACCATCCAAGTAAATAACATTTTTATTATATTTTTATTTTAGTTCAAAATTTATTGTAAGTCTCCATACATTTTGAAGTTTTATTAGTGTTAGTGTGTAAATTAATTTGTAAAAAATGACGAAAGGCAAGTTATATTTAAAAAAGTCGATTCGTGGAATAACTGGTCGCGTTACTTATTTTGAAAATAAGTTAAAGGATGGGGAAGCTCAATATAATATCGGTGAAATTAAATCGATGCTTAACCGATTACAAACATTGTATTCAAAGTTTGAGGAAACTTTAATAGATCTGGAAATTGTAGATCCCGATTGTGATCCTAACGCACGCGAAAAATTTGACGAACAATACGGTGCTGTTGAATCTAAACTGTTAACGTGCTTAGAAGAATTATCAAGTGCTAATAATTCGAATACGAAAAAGGTAAACTTGGATAACACTCCGCATTCTTCGAAAGTTGGTGCAATTGTCTCTATGCCGTTACCAGAAATCAAAATACCAGAATTTAATGGAAGTTTTCTATCGTGGAATAATTTTAGCGATATATTTGTGGAATTGATTCACGAAAATTTACAATTAACCTCATTTCTCAAATTCCATTATCTTTGATTAAGTTTGCTAAACGGCAAAGCGTTTCATTTTATCGAAAATGTGTCTGCTAATGCAAACAACTATGAGCAGGTATGGAAGTCACTTTTCGGTTATTACGAAAATGAATCCCGATTAAAATGTTTATATATGAAAGAAATGTATTTTCTACCAAAAGTTAGTCAAGCAAATAATGCCCGAGAATTACAACTTTTTATTGATAATTTCTGGAAGCATTCAACTGGTCGATGTCACGCGAATTTATTGAAAAGAAAAAACCTTTGGATAAAGTAATTTCCATAAAAGAAGTGATGGATATTTTATCACAGCGTGCTCGTCTCCTGGAAGCGATGTCTAATGATCAATCTACCACGACTCAATCAAAGAGCAATCCATCAAATAATAAAGCCAGATCGAGCCATTCTGTAGTCGCAACCGAAACGAAGTTGATTTGTTTTTATTGCAAATCTAATCATGGGATCTATAAGTGTAAGAATTTTGTGAAATTAAATTGGACTCAACGTAATGATTGGGTTGTTAAGGAAAATTTATGTCGCAATTGTTTCGGAAAACATTAGATTGTAGAATTTGCAAAAGATTTCATAATTCGTTGTTGCACCGTAGTAAAACTGACAGGGAAAGTTCTCAAAACAATAGATTTGAACAAATCAACGGATAAATCAAAATTTCTATCATTAAAAGAAAAAAATACCGATTTAAGTTCCGCTAGTCAAAATCACAAATCAATTGATTTGAATAGTCATAAAGTTTCAGAATGTGATACTGGTGCATCAAATTCGGGTTCGTCTGATGCTTAAAAGAACAATGTAACAGAAGGTTCAGTCAATCTTAGTAGCGTCAATGAAACATCATGTTTACATTCGCCTTCAAGTCAAATATTACTAGCAACAGCCGTAATATGGGTTGAAAGTTCTACATGTAACATATGTATGACTAATACATTACATATGTTATTCTTCCCATTAAATTATCGTAAACAATTAAATAAGTCATCAATCATAACAAACAACAAATTATATAGGACAAACTATGTATATTAAACTTAGATCGAATTTCCATTAATTCCCACAATATATTTTAAATAACGAAATTTAAATCACATAAAATCACATTAAACTTGATGACATTACAAAAATAAATTAAAATTAAATTTATCGAAATAAATATAATTCCCGCTGAATAAGGCAATTATATTTATTTCATATACGATTGACTGATATTACCTGTACATGATAAATCGATTGTTAATTGGTTAATCGATTTAATTATTAAAATAAATATATTCCTAAGAATATATTTATTAAGATATATTATAGTGGAGAAACACTTTACCAATTTCACTATAAATTAAATGAAAATCACAATGAAAGATCAATCAATAAACTTTTCTGAAAGTTAAAGTGTTAGTTTTATTTAAACCTTTTATCGGAAGAAAGTCTGCCCAATAGGCCTTAGTCTACGGGTTAAACATGGATTTTTCAGTTACAAAGACTTTCTTCCCATCGTAAACATCAAGATATAAAGTGGATATCAACATAAAGTAGTTCATCGGATAAGTCCACCATATACAGGAAAACGAACACAATGTCGTGTTCTTTTGGACTCGGGTTCTCAATCCAATTTTGTAACCGAAAATTTATGTCAATTATTAAATCCCAAAAGAGAAATAATTTATTTGCCGGTTGCTGGCATTAGTGAAAACGTAACTGCAGCAAAAAACAGAGTAAATTTATCCATTAAGTCTCGAGTATCAAATTTTTCAGCAAATCTAAAATTTTTAGTTTTACCAAAAATTACTGGTCAACTTCCACTGCACCCTGTCAAGTTCAACTTCGACCTGCTGCAACAAACATTTGAATCAATTAATAAGATGGCGAAAGAGTGATAGTCGTATTTGATATTGGTGAAATAAATTAAAATTAAATATATAATTTGAAAGCAGTGTCGAATCATCTAAAAAAGTATTTGTTATTGGTAAAATAAATTAAAATTAAATATATAATTTTAAAGCAGTGTAGAATCATCTAAAGAAGTTAATCATTTTATTAAAAAACAGTGGTTCTTGTTAGTCACGTTATTCTAACATTAAATTTTTATTTAATGTATTATTTTTCTCATACTTTATTGTGAATTGTGATACATCAAACTTACAAAATTTTTGTTATTTAACATTATAACTAATTGCTTAGTTTCTTGAACATTTAATACTAAGTGAATACTTCTATTAATAGTGAAGTGAATTTTGTTACTGTGAGACAGAAATCTAGAATGGGCCTTACTGATAATAATGTCAAAACAAATGGCCCCACCACACGAAAGCAAAGCGCACGTGATCCTCCTATATCATCTGAGGTAATATTTGGCTTAGAAAATCCAAGTAACAAGGATATTTTGACAGCTATATTGTCTATCCATAAGAGTACTGAGGCCATAAATAAAAAAATTGATACGATCATGGATGACATCAAAAGCCTAATCGATGACAATGAAATGAACAAAAACAGAATTCAACATAATAAAAACAATATCGATTCACTACAGCATGAGGTGATGCAATTGAAAAACGAGTTAGAGTATTTCAAACAAAAAGAATATAATAATGACATAATTATATCTGGATTCCCGTTTATTGAAAATATTACTGCAACTGAATTAGTAAATTATCTTAACCAGATATTAAATATACAAAATGCGGATATAAACTCATTCTATTTACGATATTATGGGCACAGTAAACAAATGCAGCTCTTCATAAAATTTAAAGATTTGGGCTGTAAAGATATTTTTATTAAGAAGATTCGCAACAATGGACCACTTTATTTAAATCAGTTTTTATCTCAATCCAACAACAAAGCTTACAGCAACAGGAAATTGTTTATAAACGATCGATTGACAAAATACAACCTTCATTTACTATACCAACTGCGGCAATTACAAAAACAACAAGTCATCTATAATGTGTGGTTCCGCTGCAATGGGGTATTTTTTGTTAAAAAGTTAAAAGATGATACTGTGTCTATAAACATCAGCAGCATAAGGGACGTTGAAAAAATAAAATGAATTATATGTACCTTCTACCATCATCAAATTCTTCTTTCTAAGAGTTTTTATTTTTACATTTAGCTAAAAACTTTGGATTTATTTCATTCAATATCAAGTAAATTTTATGTTGTTGGTTTTTAAATAATTTCAATTGCATATATTTGAAATTAATCATTGATTTTTGCATAGTTATTTAGTTGTTTTTCTTTTTTTTTCTTTCAGTATTAAACTTTGACTTTGGTCTGTATCTCTAAACATGTGTGGAGGTGATACAAATTATTTTCTCGATATAGAAAATTTTAAAAAGTCGATTAATTTAAATAGTGGGTTAAAACTTATTTACGTGAACATAAATAGGCTGAAAAACAAAATTGATTTATTGGAAATAATGTTAAATGAAATAGACATCGTTATAGATGTAATAATACTGACCGAAACATTTCTGTATGAGAGAGATTCTCCTTATATTAATATCCCATGGTTATAAAGCTTTTCACACATTTCGGGAAAGTAGAGAAGGTGGTGGTGTATCAATATTTGTGCACCACAACCTAGACTGTCAAAATATATTATCGGTAAGTCACTTTGAAAATGACTTCTTAGTTGTGTTTTTAACAAAAGTAAAATATAATCTAATTGGTGTATACAGACCTGGGCATACAGACGTATTTAAGTTCTTTGACGTGTTTAATGATCTTTTAGAAAAGCATAAAAATAGGATAATAGTCGGGGACTTTAATTTAAATCTGTTGGATTCTCTTAATAATAACATTTTAATGTATAATTCCATTGTTCAGCTGAACGGGTACAGGATTTTAAATAGTCTGAGTGAATCGTTTATAACCAGATGTTCCACAATGGGGGGTTCTATTATTGATCACATTATATCAGTTGCTGGTCTTAACGCTTCAATCTTATATGAGAATACACCTTTAAGCGATCACAAATATTTTGCTATTGATTTTCAATGTGACTTACCTGTCACAAAAACATTTACCTTTCAGAGAAAAATTATTGATTTGAAATTTGAATTCCATACATAACTTTATGGACAATTATAACATACAATCAAGTTTTGACGCATTTTATCATTCTTTAGTGGAGTGCATAGCAAAAAGTACTACGGTAAAAAACATAACCAAAACAATTAAACCTTTTCAAAAACCATGGTTTTCGCTAGAATTAAAAACACTAATAAAAAATCGGGATTACTTTTATAAAATGCAAAAAAAGTATCCCAACAATAAATACCTAAGGAATCAATTTATACACTGGAAACATCTTTGTTGTACAGAAGTAATATCGGCTAAAAAAAAATATTATAGCAGTAAATTTAATCACAACTTTAAAAATCCTAAGGTGGTGTGGGGTATGATAAACGAAATTCTATCAAACAAATCACCTTTCTATAATCAATCAAACAAAATAAATTCCATCGAAATTGATAGTAAAATAATTACTGATAGCTGTTTAATTGCAGAGTCGTTTAATCAATTCTTTGTGAAAGTTGGTCAGTCTACTAATCTCAATGTTCCTAACCAGTTAGATGTTCCAGTTTTGAGCTATGCTAAACTTGAATCTTTTAATATTGTTGAAGAAGTATTTATTCTAAACATTATTAAAGAATTTGATCACTCGTCGGCGTGTGGCAATGATGATATTAAGATAGTATATTTAAATATGGAAAACAATACCAAATTTATTACCACTGTTACAAATTTCATCAACTCTTCCATCAATAAGGGTGTTTTCCCGGACTATCTTAAAATAGCTAAAGTCATCCCAATTCATAAGTCTGGCAATAAACATATCATAGACAACTATAGACCTATATCAATTCCATCAATTATATCTAAAATTTTTGAAAAAGTTATTCTTAGTCAACTATTAAATTATCTAGATATTAATAAGATAATCCATCCAAACCAGTTTGGTTTTCTGAAAAATAGTGGCACATTATCTGCGACAAATAACCTGATCCCTTATATTTATCACTCAATTGAGTCAAAACTTATTACAGCTACTACTTTTCTAGATCTAAGGAAAGCATTTGATTATGTTAAACAAAAGCGGTTAAAAAGAAAGCTTAAACGAATTGGTGTGGCCGGCAATGCTTATAAATTATTGGATGATTATTTGTCCAATCGCTTTTAATTTGTGGAAATTAACGGTATAAAATCATCACCACTACCAGTAACGTGTGGTGTACCTCAAGGGTCAATTCTAGGTCCAATTCTATTCCTTATATATATCAATGACATGTTTGAACTAAATCTATCTGGTAACCTTCAATTGTTTGCAGACGATGCTGCTATTACGTACTCTCAAACTGATATTAATGCTTTAAAATCATCCATGGAAAATGATTTAACTTTAATTACATACTGGCTAGCCGAAAATCACTTAAGCTTAAATGTTGATAAAACAAAATTTATTATTTATAAAATGAAAAATGTTTCAACGGTTACATGGTTTGATCATGTAAAAACAGCTCAAGGAAATGTAAATAGGGTTGAAACAATCAAATACTTAGGTTTACATGTGTCATCAATTCTTGATTGGTCAGTACATATTGATAGTATTAGTAAAAAAATTATTCCTATGATTGCTGTTTTAAAACGAGTTGCTAAAATTCTTCCAATACATGTTGCAATGAATGTCTACTTTGCTTACATCCAATCTCATATGTTATATCTTATTCCGATTTGGGGTGCATCGGCTTCCTCGAGAATTTGCTACCTAGAAAATTTACAAAAACAAGCCATTAAAGCAATCCATGGTTTACCAACTCGTACACCCAGCAAATTTTTGTTTTCCTGTAATATTTTACCACTTAGTAAATTAATTTTATTTGAATATATGTACTGTATTTATAAGATGCGCTTAAATGATATTAAACATAACCAGCTGTTAGAGGTAAATATTGCCATAACGTTAAGGAACACTAGAAATGCCCTTTACTATCGATTGCCAGAATTCCGATATAACGTAATGTAATGGATAGTCTGGGCTAATGTCTGAACCCAGTATATTATAGTCTCAGATTTATTGGTTTTCATTTTTTTTTATTCACCTGTACCGCGCGTAATAGTTTCCCATCCATTCACCTTCAATAGCCGTATTTTTATAGTCCCCGTAACCCGTAGTTCCTTATTTTTCCTAGACCCCATTTAAATTTTCAATAGTTGGACCGACCATATGTGAAAAAACCAAAAGATTTTTGCACTGATTACGCTGGTTTGATATGTTAATTAATCTAATATAAGATTGGTTGGTTTTAATTAATTAATAATTATCTTTAAAGATCATCCATATTTTTATTTTACAACACCCTAAAAATGACGTGCGCTATGGTTACATTCAATATACTATTAAAGTTTGAATTCTCTAAACATCAACCGTAATTAAACAACTAACTTTTTTTTTGAACCCTAAGTCGGCTGTGCGTATTTTTCCAGTCATCAACATTCAACGATTTAATATCTCGTTTTTGTTAAACATTCTATTGTCTTATTTTCTTTCAAAATGATTTTTCCGTTTCACTATAATGTGATTCTGGATTATAGTTTTGCATTTGATTCATTTTGAATTCAATGGTGAATGTTGTTGATGTGTCGGAAATATTTTGTGTTACAACCTTGTCGTTGTGCAATAGTATCAAATAACGAACGGTTTTGTGTAATTTTGAAAAATTCCCAACAATTGAAAACTTGATGGAAATTAATTTCCAAAACACCGTATTCGAGTTTTTTCGAGACAAAAATTTTTGGCTATATAATACGGCTCTGTCAATTATTAAAATCTCTTAGTTTATTACATTTGCGTGGTGATGGTTATGGTCACATAGTCATTCCGTCCGGTTGACTTTCAAAAATCATAGTGCAAGTTATTTGTGAGTTTAAATTTAAAACAAAAAAAAAATTTTATATGTTGTGTGCCGTTCTGAATCATACAAAGAAAAAAAAAATTAATGAATTTGTAAAATTGTTAACGCAAAAAAAAATCTTTATATGTTTGTGTTGTGCCCACTATAATAATGTGCCGTAAAATCAACAAGCAAAAAAATTGCATTAAATCTACGTAGTACAAAATATTATAATCAATATTAAATTTGGTGAGTGCCAATATTTCCATTAGTTGAATTTGTTTGTATTTAGTATCACTGAGTTAGTCCAATTTAGTCAAAAATTTATATGTGCAAGTTAAAACAAATTGATATGTTTTGTGACGTAACGAAAACTGTACGCGCGCTATCATCCTAATGTTAATTATTTTTGACATAAATGTTTTAGTGATAATTAAATGGAATTATTGTGACTAACTATTAAAATATATATTTTTTTGTGGAATATATTTTGTATCCACGTATTTCTCTTAAAATTTAAGTAGAACAATTGTTTGTACTAATTAAAAGTTTTTAACTCAGTTGAATGAGTCCTATTTTTTTGTAAAACTTAAATTATTTCGACTGCCGAAGATTTAAGAAGGTACGATAAATATTATAAATTCGAACTACTATATTAGGTAAAAGAAAGATGTATCTTATTTATTAGTTGTGTATTTGTTTAAATAGACAATCGAATTGTAACAAAATATGATTACAGTTATTATGCTAAATGAACGTATGCTGTATTTTATTTTCTATTGAACGTCGTGGAATTTGATAACTTGTGTTATGATAACATAAAAAAAATGGTTTATTTTTATTTGTGATTCTGAAATTTACCAAATTTAAATGGCAGTACTATTTTGAAGTTGGATGTTGATGTGAATAAATTAATAATATGATGCAAGATCCAAATTATAAAAAAGGCCGGAATATGACGTCCTTCAACGATGAGGCCACAATATCATCATCCGCCGTATCAATATTTTGGCGGTTACTACTGTAGGTTAGTGCAACTCAGCATTGGCATCAGGTTTTTGGCTGTTGCTATCGTCTATTATACCTGTTTCGACACACCAATAATACAAAATTTTCATTTAATTACTGCCGTATCGCTTCATTATCATTGTTACAACTTGGTTACAGTTATACTTCAACGAATAATTTAACGGGTGTGGTTACAATTGATTACCTTTGGGATTTCAACGCATACGTCAACCATTACTTTTGCCGTATTGCTTCCTTATCATTGCTACAAAGTTGTTACAGTTATGCTTCAACGAATGGTTTGGCTAGTGTTGGTACAATTTGTCACATTTTTTTTGGGATTTCAACGCATACGTCAACCATTACTTTTGCCGTATTGCTTCACTATCATTGTTACAAAATTATTACAGTTATCCTGCACGTATAGTTTAACTAGTGTTGGTACAATTTGTCACATTGTTTGAATTTCAACGCATACGTCAACAATTATTCTTTTTTGCCGTATTGCTTCACTATCATTGATACAAAATTATTACAGATATACTGCAACGAATAGTTTAACTGGTGTTGGTGCCATTTACTACAAGTTTTGGATTTCAACGCATACGTCAACAATTATGTTTTGCCGTATTGCGTTCCCATCATTGATACAAATTGTCACCGTTCGATTTCAATAAATAGTTTGGCTAGTGTTGGTACACTTATTTTTGATTTCAACGCATCCTGCCACAACTACATTTCAACGCATTCGGCTTAATTGATTGCAAGTTTATTTAACGTTTCTATGTACCATTTTTTTTTTCTCACAACGTTATCATTGTGTTCAACGTTTTATTCAACAAAATCCTTCAACGCTGATGCTTGCAAGTTTACGGAATGGTTCTACTTGTCATTTGCTGCAACAACGTCATCCATTAACGTTTCTACGTCACGTTTTATTTAATAGAATTGTTTGCTGATTGCCAGTTTATTTAACATTTCTACACAACCATTTATTCATTGTTTATAAGAACAACATTATATAACGCTGCTGACTGCCAGTTTATGGAATGTTCCTACGGGTCAGTCACTGCAACAACGATATCAATTAACGTTTCTACGTAACGTTTATTCAATAAAATTGTTTAATGATTGCAAATTTATTCAACATTTCTACACAACCATTTATTCATTGTTTATAAGAACAACATTACTTACCGCTGATGATTGCTAGTTTATTGAACGTTTCTACTCATCATATTTATTCAACAATATTATCATTTAACGTTTCTAATTAACGTTTTACTCAACAACATTACTTACCGCTGATGATTACTAGTTTAGTGAACGTTTCTACTCATCATATTTATTCAACAATATTATCATTTAACGTTTCTAATTAACGTTTTACTCAACAACATTACTTACCGCTGATGATTGCTAGTTTATTGAACGTTTCTACTCATCATATTTATTCAACAATGTTATCATTTAACGTTTCTAATTAACGTTTTACTCAACAACATTACTTACCGCTGATGATTACTAGTTTATTGAATGTTTCTACTCATCATTTTTCTTCAACAATATTATCATTTAACGTTTCTAATTAACGTTTTATTCAACAACATTACTTACCGCTGATGATTACTAGTTTATTGATCGTTTCTACTCATCATTTTTCTTCAACAATATTATCAGATAACGTTTCTAATCAACGCTTTATCCATCGAAATTCTCCAACGTGACCAGCGTACTAATGGAAGGCTGATGGAATCGGAATAGGAGGTCAGGAATTAATCGTGGGGTGAGTACACTCAGTTTGTTTTTTTTTTATTTTTTTTTAATTAAGGTGGGGGGTGTGAATGGGTGTAAAAGGGCGTGTCAGAGATTGAATCGGGACATGCTAGTCGTCGAATGTGTGGGTGAATGTGTGACGTGTGAGTGTGTGGGCGTCTGAGAGTGAATGTAGGGGTTGGGCGTGGTGATCGTGGATCTTTCGCCCATGGCGTCGCCAGAGTCTCCATTTTTCCACTTGTATTTCTTTCCATTTCTGCAGATTTTCGTAAATAGCGTACATTTCTGTATTTGTGCTGAAGTAGCAGGTATTACTCTATCAAACCCGCGATGGCTGAGTCTTAGTCGTGATGGCTTTAAACTACTCAAGGTACGCTTCCTGCTATGCCACTCTCATTGGTTCGCCACTGAGAAAGCGCTTCATTACAAATTGGCGCCCAACGTGGGGCTCCTCTAAGGGTTTCTACAGTGATGTAGGACCCTGGAGGAGTCCCTCCATGTTTACACAAAATTTGAAAAATTTTTTTTTGAAAATTTTTTTTTCATGTTAATTTTCAAGTTGCACCCAACAATAGTAAGAGACTCTGGCGGCGTGGAAGCAGTTCCCTGCTTCACACGCGCAGGAGCGAAGGAAGTCTGAGATTCCTCAGACTTTCCTTCGATGGGGTTTTGCGTCCCCACGCCTCCAGCTACAACTCTCCTTTTTGTATTTTGATAACGCAAGGGTGAGAATGGTTCTTCGGAATCATTCTCAATGGGCTTTACAAACCCACGGACCCTAGTAACGGCTGGGTTTCTTACTGGCACGGGGAATGCCGGGGGTGACCGGGTGCCAGGATTAGATATTTGTGAAATGGCGTATACGCCTATCACATCCATCCTGGTCATCTGGCCATGCTCTGGGTTCGCTGTGACAGTGAGATTCTCAGCTGGGCTAACTGCTCCATAACGTTAGAGTCCCCTCCCTGGAGCGTTAGCACCCTATGGTCTGAGTTGTCCGGTTCTCGCGAATGATACTGGGGAACATCTTCTAAAGCAGTTCGATATCAACTGCTGAGGGAAGATGTTCGCCCAGCCTTCATGTCGCGAGTTAATTGGATTAACTCAGATCATAGCACCTCGCCCGTATGTGTTGGTGGTGTGGATCGCAGTTGGCAGGTGTTGATGATCGAATGGTGGTCCAGAGGATTTATCTTCTGGCCATCCCGTCAGCACTTGTCAGCTGGGTGAGATCCCATCAGCACATACCCCTTCTTATTCCTTTCCCACCCTACCTTTTCCCATCCTTTTACCTCCGCTCTTCTTCCCTTCTCCTTTCTGATTTCCCATCCTTTAACGTAGCATAATTTTACTTTTCTTTGGTCCCAAACAAACAAAAACATCTTAAAACAACAACAAATAATGAAAGACCGGCGATCACCCCTTCCAGCCCCATGTGTGGTGAACTTCCCCCAGGATTGGTCCGTCTGTCCTCCGTCCACAAATAAATAAATAACAAAAAAAAAAAGGAAAATAAATATTTATTATTGTGTAAATAGCAAATAAATAAATATAATAATAAATAAATAAATAGAATAACCAATAAATAAATATAATAATAAATAAATAAATATTTAATAAAGAAATAAATAAGTATTTATTAATTAAATAGTTAATAAATACATAAGACGGCAAAACAGCTGATAATATTGGGAACTAAATTTTTTTTTTCAATATATTTTAGATGCCAGCACAAAAAAATAAATATTAAACAAATAGATTATACATCAAGAATACGTATTTAAACCAAATATAGGAATTAATAATATATCAAATAAGGAAAACGAAGAGTATTCAACTCAAATAAATAAGCATCAAGAATAAGAAAATTATAACGGAAAACCAAAAATTTTATTCACCAATTTAAAGCTAACCTGGATAGAAGACTACAATTCGATTAATATTAGGTATAGATTGTTAGATTTAATCTTGTTTGTATATTTTCGTTTAAGGCATGATAGGCTAAGTTTTTTTTGTATTTTTGTTAAATTTTGAAACACATTTGCTTGTCGAACCGGTAGGCTTGCCGCACTTTTTTTTTTTTTGTTGTTTTCCCTTTTTGATTTTCGATTCGGGGAATTTCTGAGCCGCCCGAAATCGATTCGGAAATTTTTGTTTAATCCCCCGCCGACAATAGTGTAGGATATTAATTTTCACGCATTTTGCTTCATAATTTTTGTTCCCCACTTACCTCGTTAATAACAGTATAACTTACCTGTTTTTTTTTTTGGGGACCAGATTGAACTGCTGCCCGTTAAAGCAAAAAAAAAAAAAAAAAAAAAAAAAAAAAACAAAAAAACAAATTTTTCCTGATTGTTCACACATCAACAACGTAAGTAGTAATAGGTATTTCATTCTTGATTACCCTCGGCGATAGCCCGTTTTACAAGTTTCTTAATCCATACATTGGACGAAGTGGTCAGATATCGCACAGCTGGTTAAGGGTTTGAATAACGAAATTTCCATACAACTCTCTAATATATTTCAAGTACTAAAATATTGTAATAAAGTATTTTTGTCTGGTAATAATTAAATTGTTTATTCGTTTTCAACGTTTGCAATAAGTAACACTTGGCTAGTGTAACAATTTTTCTCCCTATACTTGTCTTTATTGGTCTGGTCCTGTACGGCGGTTTGAGTTTTCATAATGTCAGCGGCTGATAAGATTGACGTTCTGGACAGGTCCAGCTCTTGTGCTGTTTGTCAGCACGAAATAGTGCCGGCCGACGTAAAACTCCTCACTCGGTGTAACCACCTCTTTCATGACATCTGCCTCAACGACTGGTTGTTGCAGAATAGCACCTGCCCGATTTGTCGAGCCGCTTGTGAGCGTGCAGAATTACAGAGGTTACCTCGAGGGAGGGAGAAAACTAATGATACAATGGTGCCACCACCACCGCGACCGGTGACCCGCTCTATTACCGCAGGCTGGCAACGTCGTTCCAGTACCGGAGTTCAACCCTCGTCCACTCCCTTGGCAAACCGTCTCCCACCATCTCGACTCGCCGATGAAGTGCGAGGGAATATAGCTCAAAGATCTCCCATATATGGTGCCGCTGCAGCGGAAGATCCAGGTTTTCAGGAAGCGGTAAATGCTCACATCGATCGGGAAATTTCAAGAATTAATCACTCAATGATGCAATCACGTGCTCCAGCACCTGAAGTGTTGTTACCCCTAGCACATAATGCAGTATCACCCACCACCCCGCGTCATCAAACGGTTCATTCCGGAAATTATACACCAGTGAATGCGTATATGCGAAATAATGTACCAGTACCACCATTGTTTGCTGAGCCTCCTCCTGCTCTTGCTCCAACTAGAATGAGAACACATCTCGAGCAGCACTCTACAACAATTAGAAATTGGAACGTAACGTTCTCGGGTAGACCCGATGGTCTAGATGTTGAAGCGTTCATCTTCAGAATAGAGCGGCTGACCGAGATGTGTTTAAATAGCGATTTTACTATTGTCACCCGTTGTCTGTACCTGTTGTTCACAGATCGAGCAGCTGATTGGTTCTGGAGATATTTTCGCCAGAACCGACAGCTTATTTGGACTGACTTGTGTCATGCTCTGCGAATTGAATTTCAGGACCGGCAGACGGACGAAGAAGTGAAGGAGCGGATGAGGGCCAGGAAACAGCGGCCCACGGAATTGTTTGACGAATTCTTACAAGCGATTTATCGACTGGCAGATAAGCTACGAGTACCGATGTCGGACGCGGAGTTGTTATCCTTGATACGCAACAACTTACGATTAGAAATTAGAAGGGAGCTGTTATATGTTACCATTTATGGACTGGAACATCTGCGCCAGCTCTGCCGTGATCGCGAAAAGTTATGGGCCGAGTCAGTAACCAGATCGCGAGATTATAATATTCGACCGTCTAGACCGGTGTCTGAGGTGGATTTAGATAGTGAATTCTCACAAATTCAAATTAGCGAATTGCCAACTGAATCATTACCAATTACCTCTAACGAACTTGCGGCAATACAGCCTGCCCCTAATATGAAACGAATAACCAGTTCAACTATTTGTTGGAACTGTAAACGACCTGGTCATCGGTGGCACGATTGTCGTGAATCTCAGCGATTGTTTTGTTGGGGATGCGGAAAAGACGATGTATTATGTCCTAACTGTGAAAATTGTCGGGGAAACCGAAGGGGGGGCCAGAATCCCAACACCTTTTCTCGCTCCCAGGACCTGTCTTAGAATCATCTGAGACCAAATTCGATTTATCTCCTGATCCCTCGGTTGTGTCATCTACCACTCCCACTAACCTATTTGTACCCGATACACGGTCGAACCGAACCTCAACTTCCAATCTGATAGAACACCCGTTAATTACTACTTCGGTTACATTAGTACCCACTCATGATACTAATGTGAAATTATTGAAACGAACACCCGATCATACTGAACCGCCTCCATTATGGACCAAAATCAAATCGTTCCAACAACGATTGAACGAATACCTGAAGGTGCGCTCAAACATATTTGTCGATTCATTATCATCGTTGAAAATTCCATCGCGCTCTGCGCTCCGTTCTCGTATTTATTGGCAACAACGTCATTTGTTTAAAACTAAAACCATTTCCTCTATTGTGAAATTGGACAACGATGTGAGATCTTATGCCACAGTGTCAATATTGGGTAAACAACATACTGGACTGTTGGATAGTGGAGCGTCTTTGACTGTAATTGGTGGTGATTTTGCTAAAGAAATCGTACAGACTCCAGACCTTCTGACTTATTCGTCTGCCGTAGTTCGTACTGCCGATGGCCAAAGACAGAAGATCTTGGGGTTTATAAAAACAAAGATTTCATTTATGAACCAAGTCAGAACCCTGGACGTCTTCATTATCCCGTCTTTGACTCAAAATCTATATCTAGGTATAGATTTCTTTAACGCTTTTGGTTTGTTTAACCCGATATTTAACTTACCTACATTTTCGACTACGGAGTCAGGAATTTCAGAATTGTCTATGGACAATCAAACACGTCTACAAAACACTATTCAGCTTCTACCATCATTTTCAAAAATGGGTCTGGGTCGAACACATTTGTTGGAACACGTTATTGATGTGGGGACTGCAGCTCCCATCAAGCAACGACACTATCCAATATCGCCCGCCATTGAGAAACTGATGGGAGAAGAACTGGATAGGATGTTGTCTCTGGGTATTATAGAGGTTTCAAACAGCCCATGGTCAAGTCCGGTGGTCTTAATTCGCAAACCTGGGAAGAATCGTCTTTGTTTGGATAGTAGAAAGGTCAATACAGTTACTAAGAAGGATGCTTACCCCCTTCCACAGATAGATGGGATCTTGAGTCGTCTGCCACAAAGTAATTTCATTTCCAGTTTGGATCTGAAAGACGCTTTCTGGCAGATACCGTTAGAAAAACACTCCCGAGAGAAAACTGCTTTTACGGTCCCAGGGCGGCCATTGTATCAGTTCGTAAGAATGCCTTTCGGACTGTGCAATGCGCCGCAAACAATGACCAAATTGATGGACCAAGTAATTCCTCCACATCTCAAGTCGTGCGTCTTCGTATACTTGGATGATCTTCTAATAGTTACAGATACCTTTGAGGCCCATCTGAAACTGTTAGAAGATATCTCCCAGTGTCTTAGACGTGCGAACTTGACGATAAACGTGGAAAAAAGTAAGTTTCTCTTGCCGGAGGTAAAATATTTGGGATATGTTGTGGGAGGTGGTACGTTGAAAATTGATCCTGATAAAACTCTAGCTATTTCCGAATTTCCTACACCGCGTACGTCCAAACAGATTCGACGTTTCCTGGGTATGGCGGGTTATTATCGCCGTTTTATATCTGATTTCTCTGCTATGTCCTCTCCAATATCAGATCTGTTGAAGAAAAATTCTAATAAATTCGTATGGACACCCGAAGCTGAAATAGCATTTGTAAACCTCAAAAATGCTCTCATCTCAGCACCAGTCCTCATAAACCCCGACTATACTAAACCCTTTACTCTCCAGTGCGACGCTAGCAACGACGGTATAGGTTGTGTATTAATGCAGTGTGACATGGACGGTATGGAACATCCCATAGCGTACATGTCCAAAAAGCTAAATTCTGCGCAGCGCAATTACTCCACTAGTGAGAAAGAGTGTCTAGCCGCCGTACTGGGGGTAAAGAAGTTTAGAGCGTATGTCGAGGGTCAGGCCTTTAAGATCATAACTGACCATGCTTCATTAAAATGGTTAATGCAACAAAAAGACCTTTCTGGTCGATTGGCTCGTTGGAGCCTGAAATTGCAGGGTTACGTCTTTGATATTGAGTACCGAAAAGGAAAATTAAATACTGTTCCTGACACTCTATCAAGACGTGACTCTGTCGATATCATTTCTGAACTATGTCCAGTGCATGAATTAGATCTTAATTCCCCTTTCTTCAACACTTCTCGATATTTGGAGTTGGTAAATCTGGTTACCGAAGCAGACGGTACATTGCCTGATCTGAAAGTAATTTCTGGTCGGGTTTATAAACGATTGGCTTGTTTGGATCTTGACATTCCTTCAGAGGGTGAGGTCTGGAAATTGTGGTTACCTGAGGAATACACTGACGAGTGTATTGCAAGGGCCCACAATCCTCCTACCTCATCTCATGGAGGTCTAGCAAAAACCTTGTTTAACATTCGTAAATTTTACTATTGGCCTCGTATGTATACCCAGGTTAAATCGTACATCGGAAATTGTAAGACCTGCAAAGAAATCAAAGCGACTAATGTTCCACTTCGTGCTCCCATGGTTTCTCAGATGAAAACAGAACGAATTGGTCAGCGATTGTATATCGATATTCTTGGCCCTTATCCTCGTTCAAAGGCCGGGAATATCGCTATTCTTGTAGTATTAGATCATGTTACTAAATATCCATTTTTATTTCCTTTACGGAAACTAACTGCTGAACCAATTTGTCATCTATTGGCTACCAATGTCTTTCACGTATTTGGTTGTCCCGAAGTTATTGTGTCCGATAATGGGACGCAGTTTAAGTCTAAACTATTTGGAGATTTCTTGGCGAAGCACGGAGTGAAACATACATTACTAGCGTTATATTCACCTCAAGCTAACGCTTCGGAACGGGTAAATAGAAGTGTTTTATCTGGTATTAGAGCCTATTTAAAGGAGGAACATTCTAAATGGGATCTGCACTTGAGCGAGATCGCTTGTGCACTACGTTGTTCCCTACATCAGACACTTAAATGTTCCCCATATTACGCAATGTTTGGAATACCTATGGTGACTCATGGTTCGTCATATGAACTGCTGAGACGATTGAATAGTCTTCATGATCCAGGTGAAACGATTCTGCGACCTGATTATCTTAATAAGATTCGAATTCGAATTCTTGATTTAACTGCCGAAGCATTTGTCAAAAGTGCTGAAAGATACAATTTACGAGCTCGAGTAACTTTGTTTAAACCAGGTGATACGGTGTTCCGAAGGAACTTTATCTTGAGTGACGCCGGTAAGAAATTATCTGCTAAACTTGCACAGAAGTTTATTGAGACCAGAGTAATAAGGTTGGTAGGTGGTTCCGCCTACGAACTGGAGGACCTGGTTTCTAAACGTAGAGGTGTTTATCACTCCAAGGACATTCGTGCCTAACATCGGCAATAATTTTTTTTCTGTCAGTATGATAGTAACTTTCGTGCGTGTTTCATCGCCATTGTAAGTCAAGATTATCGACGACCACAAAGTATGAGGGTAGTTTCATCTTGAATTCACAGTTCAGTGAGTGTGTATCAACTTTGGTGTTCGGGTCTTGTTTCAAAATTTTTTTTTGTTTTGACTATTTATAAGTGTAAATTCCGTGATTGAACGTATTTGAGTTTGGTTCAGTTGGTTACCTTGAATCTATGGGAATAACCTTCCGAGTCACTTGGACGGAAGCGTACAACAGTGTGGCCCGGCTAGCGAGTCGGAGACGCATGAGACTCGTGTTAGTTCAGGTGTGGGTTGCGAGCCTGCATAACGTAAAAACGGAATTGTGTCAGATGTTTCATTAAAGAAGTTGGTCCTACGGTGTTTTTTACTTTCGATCTGTAGCAGATTGAATCAAGTTTTTTGTGACTCTAGAGTCTCGGGAACCCCCAGATCTGCCCGAAATTGGGTCTGGAAGAAGTTAGTTATCCACCGCTTGCAATAGAGTAGAATACTGATTTTATCGATACCCCTCCCAAAAGTTTTTTTATTCTTAGATACTTTGTTACTTTGTTTCTGCTAAGACTGGGTTTATAATACCGATCGATTTGATTGCTAATTTGTAGAATCTTGAAGTGCCTCACCATACTAAGGTGGATGTACAAGGTCTGTTTGCGACCAGTCTAGTCCTCTTTTCAACTTCTTTTTGGTCGTGAGTGCTCTTCCAAAAAGCACTTGCTCTGTAATGGATAGTCTGGGCTAATGTCTGAACCCAGTATATTATAGTCTCAGATTTATTGGTTTTCATTTTTTTTTATTCACCTGTACCGCGCGTAATAGTTTCCCATCCATTCACCTTCAATAGCCGTATTTTTATAGTCCCCGTAACCCGTAGTTCCTTATTTTTCCTAGACCCCATTTAAATTTTCAATAGTTGGACCGACCATATGTGAAAAAAACCAAAAGATTTTTGCACTGATTACGCTGGTTTGATATGTTAATTAATCTAATATAAGATTGGTTGGTTTTAATTAATTAATAATTATCTTTAAAGATCATCCATATTTTTATTTTACAACACCCTAAAAATGACGTGCGCTATGGTTACATTCAATATACTATTAAAGTTTGAATTCTCTAAACATCAACCGTAATTAAACAACTAACTTTTTTTTTGAACCCTAAGTCGGCTGTGCGTATTTTTCCAGTCATCAACATTCAACGATTTAATATCTCGTTTTTGTTAAACATTCTATTGTCTTATTTTCTTTCAAAATGATTTTTCCGTTTCACTATAATGTGATTCTGGATTATAGTTTTGCATTTGATTCATTTTGAATTCAATGGTGAATGTTGTTGATGTGTCGGAAATATTTTGTGTTACAACCTTGTCGTTGTGCAATAGTATCAAATAACGAACGGTTTTGTGTAATTTTGAAAAATTCCCAACAATTGAAAACTTGATGGAAATTAATTTCCAAAACACCGTATTCGAGTTTTTTCGAGACAAAAATTTTTGGCTATATAATACGGCTCTGTCAATTATTAAAATCTCTTAGTTTATTACATTTGCGTGGTGATGGTTATGGTCACATAGTCATTCCGTCCGGTTGACTTTCAAAAATCATAGTGCAAGTTATTTGTGAGTTTAAATTTAAAACAAAAAAAAAATTTTATATGTTGTGTGCCGTTCTGAATCATACAAAGAAAAAAAAAATTAATGAATTTGTAAAATTGTTAACGCAAAAAAAAATCTTTATATGTTTGTGTTGTGCCCACTATAATAATGTGCCGTAAAATCAACAAGCAAAAAAATTGCATTAAATCTACGTAGTACAAAATATTATAATCAATATTAAATTTGGTGAGTGCCAATATTTCCATTAGTTGAATTTGTTTGTATTTAGTATCACTGAGTTAGTCCAATTTAGTCAAAAATTTATATGTGCAAGTTAAAACAAATTGATATGTTTTGTGACGTAACGAAAACTGTACGCGCGCTATCATCCTAATGTTAATTATTTTTGACATAAATGTTTTAGTGATAATTAAATGGAATTATTGTGACTAACTATTAAAATATATATTTTTTTGTGGAATATATTTTGTATCCACGTATTTCTCTTAAAATTTAAGTAGAACAATTGTTTGTACTACACTGTTTAAAATAAAATTAAAAACCCTCCAAAATCTAGTAAATGTTTGCTCGTTTAATTGTAGAGAAAATCAATGGTCTTATATTTCGTACTACAATAATTGAAACACTGGTTGTATTCAATCCTAAAGTATTATTATTACTGAGGCAAATGTAGTAAAATTAAAGAAAAAGTTGAAATCTTACTTTATAGCCATTAAATTTACTATAGTAATTGAATAAAAATACTAAACTACTAATAAACATACTTTTATTCATTACATACTTTGTTAAACTGTAATATTGTTTAGTGCAAACAAATTATTTATAAAAATTTCGCCAAAATTTCGCTGTCATATACTTATAATCGCTCGATTTTTCTGTGTTATGCCATTTTACAAAGTGATAATAGTATTCACTCTATATAGTTATCAATTTATAAGAAACAGTAAGTGTAAGTTTCTTTGTTATTTAAATGCAATAATTTGTTAATTTTGTTTGGTTTAAAGATGGAATATACCGTCAAGGAAACTCGCAACGAAACGCAATTGTTGCTATTCAAGTTAATGTTGTCTTTAAAGTTATACCTCACATTCTTACCATTTTAATTTTCCATGTGCAATTTAAAGTTTGGTAAGGATTTTAGTTCATCCTAAGATTAAATTCATACAAGAATTTTATGTTTTTGATCCTGACTAGTCTCTTTATATATACCACATAGTAAAATTCGCCCGTATAACTTTGTGTTAATTTGGAGATAGTTATCATAAACCACAACCATGGAGTTTTGGAAAAAGATGACAACAACATTTGCTTTCTTTACAAATAAAAAATAAAAAAGGCAAAGGTAACTTTATAAATATTTTCATTAATCAAAAATTACTAGCCCATATTTTGATACAGACTCCAGTACTACAACAATACGATTGTCCAGGAGTAATTGCATGTTTTTCTTTTATGGGAGCATTAAAACTCTGCAGAAATTAATTGATAATTATTTGTTTTTGCAAGTAATATATTTTGAAATAAAAAATTAAAAATGAAGCATTATTATCCTTTGTTTATTAGAAAAGTTGGAACCCTTATTAAGTTATCGCGACCTTGTTCTGAAAGCAAACATCAGTTTATATACCGAAGTTCAAAAGTTGGTTTAGAACAATAAATTTACTAAAAATTATATCTAAATGAGCCACATCAGCATTAATTAACACAGGTAACGAGTTTTATTTGAAATATTTATACTATAATATCATTTAATTGCTTATTCTAGCAAGCAGTTTCAGAATATCTGGTCACGTGATTGTGTTGGAGCCTAACAAAACTGTAATAATAAATATGAAGTTTTGGGAAATGATAAGTAATGATGTATACTTATTGTACGAAACTACAGTCGAACGCACATAATCGGATGATAATCTAATCATTCATATTGAGCTGATCATATAAGGAATACATATTATGTATGTGTAAAAAATTTCGACATTGGCTTATAAAATTTCTGTTTACTACACGAAAGAAACCTTCTACGAATATTTAAATATAAGAATATTACCTGCATCAATTCTACAAAAAATAAACTTTGTTTGATTGAAACTAGAAAAGTTAAAAATTATCAATAATCTAGATTTGGAAATTTGAAAATGTATCCCGTGTGAGTATGTAAGATTTCCCAAAATATTATGGAATTGTAGATTGTAAGGAAAACAATCTTCTCAGATAGCAAGTACTCCATTTGCTGCAACCTCATACATAACTATAACTATATACATAAGAAAAGAAAAACAAAACAATACATTGCGATACTTGGTTCTTGCTTTATATTAAGAAATGAAAAATTACACAAAATATCACTAAATTCAAAATAAGACTACAAGGTATTTAAAGAAAACTAAAGAATTATCTGTAATAATAATTCAATTTACTTTTTTTCAACCACACAAGATTGACTTTCTTATTTGTACAAATTCTGATTTCCGAAGCAAAGGTTCCCCAGAGAACTATTTTTACTCTATTTACATAAAATGCAAAATATTTAAAAGATGTGGTGCCTTTTGAACCACTTTAGCAGCATTTTTGGTTTTTAATATCAAATATCCAAACGAAAAATCTTTAGTACTAGAAACAATAAAACAATGTTAAACATATACACGTTGTCTTCAGAATAAAAAATGTACATAATAAATTTCTACCGATTTTTTGAAGAAAATTGTATAAACTTGAAAAAAACACTCCTTAGTTCTGGGTCTGAAACAAAGACATATAAGGTTCGATTTGACTGAAACAACTGAAAAAACAACAACAATTGCATTCAATTTTTCGGTTCTTCAGTCGGTTCGGCTCAGTTGCTTCAGTCAAATCGAACACGACTATAATTTACATGAACTAAATATATAACTTTTTAATTTTAAATATATTATTTTAATATTTAATTTTAAAATTTTAATGTGTGAGGTTTTTTAAATTAAAAATAATATATAACTTTAATAAATAAGAACGAACTTTAAAAAACACCTATTTAATACGTTTTTCTTATTAATTATACAAATTATGAAATAAATGTAACACTTTGAAATACAATTTTGATTATTCTAAAATTGTTAATTTTAAGTATTATAATTTTTAAATAATAATTATTAGAAAATGTATTTTTGGAATTATAAATTTAGCAATAAAATATTTTGAAACAAATTTCATACTTATTATTTTGAAGTTCAATGTCTTTTCAATCAAATAACTTTTACCTGTTTTTATAAAATTGCCAGGTAAGAGTAAATTTTTTACTTTAAAAATTAGTAAAATTACTCGTACACTGTAGTTGAAATTTCCTCGCTGTTAGTAAAATTCCTAGCAACGAACATATCGAATTAATTCACATTAGTAAAATTACCCTTCGAGTAGTATATATTTTAATGTAATATTACTCTTCAATAGTAATATTAAATGTCAACATATTTTTACTACGGTTAATGTAGGCAAAATTGATTCCTACGATTATTGTAGTAAATTTTTAAAACAGTGTAATTAAAAGTTTTTAACTCAGTTGAATGAGTCCTATTTTTTTGTAAAACTTAAATTATTTCGACTGCCGAAGATTTAAGAAGGTACGATAAATATTATAAATTCGAACTACTATATTAGGTAAAAGAAAGATGTATCTTATTTATTAGTTGTGTATTTGTTTAAATAGACAATCGAATTGTAACAAAATATGATTACAGTTATTATGCTAAATGAACGTATGCTGTATTTTATTTTCTATTGAACGTCGTGGAATTTGATAACTTGTGTTATGATAACATAAAAAAAATGGTTTATTTTTATTTGTGATTCTGAAATTTACCAAATTTAAATGGCAGTACTATTTTGAAGTTGGATGTTGATGTGAATAAATTAATAATATGATGCAAGATCCAAATTATAAAAAAGGCCGGAATATGACGTCCTTCAACGATGAGGCCACAATATCATCATCCGCCGTATCAATATTTTGGCGGTTACTACTGTAGGTTAGTGCAACTCAGCATTGGCATCAGGTTTTTGGCTGTTGCTATCGTCTATTATACCTGTTTCGACACACCAATAATACAAAATTTTCATTTAATTACTGCCGTATCGCTTCATTATCATTGTTACAACTTGGTTACAGTTATACTTCAACGAATAATTTAACGGGTGTGGTTACAATTGATTACCTTTGGGATTTCAACGCATACGTCAACCATTACTTTTGCCGTATTGCTTCCTTATCATTGCTACAAAGTTGTTACAGTTATGCTTCAACGAATGGTTTGGCTAGTGTTGGTACAATTTGTCACATTTTTTTTGGGATTTCAACGCATACGTCAACCATTACTTTTGCCGTATTGCTTCACTATCATTGTTACAAAATTATTACAGTTATCCTGCACGTATAGTTTAACTAGTGTTGGTACAATTTGTCACATTGTTTGAATTTCAACGCATACGTCAACAATTATTCTTTTTTGCCGTATTGCTTCACTATCATTGATACAAAATTATTACAGATATACTGCAACGAATAGTTTAACTGGTGTTGGTGCCATTTACTACAAGTTTTGGATTTCAACGCATACGTCAACAATTATGTTTTGCCGTATTGCGTTCCCATCATTGATACAAATTGTCACCGTTCGATTTCAATAAATAGTTTGGCTAGTGTTGGTACACTTATTTTTGATTTCAACGCATCCTGCCACAACTACATTTCAACGCATTCGGCTTAATTGATTGCAAGTTTATTTAACGTTTCTATGTACCATTTTTTTTTTCTCACAACGTTATCATTGTGTTCAACGTTTTATTCAACAAAATCCTTCAACGCTGATGCTTGCAAGTTTACGGAATGGTTCTACTTGTCATTTGCTGCAACAACGTCATCCATTAACGTTTCTACGTCACGTTTTATTTAATAGAATTGTTTGCTGATTGCCAGTTTATTTAACATTTCTACACAACCATTTATTCATTGTTTATAAGAACAACATTATATAACGCTGCTGACTGCCAGTTTATGGAATGTTCCTACGGGTCAGTCACTGCAACAACGATATCAATTAACGTTTCTACGTAACGTTTATTCAATAAAATTGTTTAATGATTGCAAATTTATTCAACATTTCTACACAACCATTTATTCATTGTTTATAAGAACAACATTACTTACCGCTGATGATTGCTAGTTTATTGAACGTTTCTACTCATCATATTTATTCAACAATATTATCATTTAACGTTTCTAATTAACGTTTTACTCAACAACATTACTTACCGCTGATGATTACTAGTTTAGTGAACGTTTCTACTCATCATATTTATTCAACAATATTATCATTTAACGTTTCTAATTAACGTTTTACTCAACAACATTACTTACCGCTGATGATTGCTAGTTTATTGAACGTTTCTACTCATCATATTTATTCAACAATGTTATCATTTAACGTTTCTAATTAACGTTTTACTCAACAACATTACTTACCGCTGATGATTACTAGTTTATTGAATGTTTCTACTCATCATTTTTCTTCAACAATATTATCATTTAACGTTTCTAATTAACGTTTTATTCAACAACATTACTTACCGCTGATGATTACTAGTTTATTGATCGTTTCTACTCATCATTTTTCTTCAACAATATTATCAGATAACGTTTCTAATCAACGCTTTATCCATCGAAATTCTCCAACGTGACCAGCGTACTAATGGAAGGCTGATGGAATCGGAATAGGAGGTCAGGAATTAATCGTGGGGTGAGTACACTCAGTTTGTTTTTTTTTTATTTTTTTTTAATTAAGGTGGGGGGTGTGAATGGGTGTAAAAGGGCGTGTCAGAGATTGAATCGGGACATGCTAGTCGTCGAATGTGTGGGTGAATGTGTGACGTGTGAGTGTGTGGGCGTCTGAGAGTGAATGTAGGGGTTGGGCGTGGTGATCGTGGATCTTTCGCCCATGGCGTCGCCAGAGTCTCCATTTTTCCACTTGTATTTCTTTCCATTTCTGCAGATTTTCGTAAATAGCGTACATTTCTGTATTTGTGCTGAAGTAGCAGGTATTACTCTATCAAACCCGCGATGGCTGAGTCTTAGTCGTGATGGCTTTAAACTACTCAAGGTACGCTTCCTGCTATGCCACTCTCATTGGTTCGCCACTGAGAAAGCGCTTCATTACAGTAACTCAAAATAGTTTATTTTACTTAGGCCTTAAATTGTTTAACGCTTTACCGACTGATGTAAAATGCGCCATTTATTCTACTTTTAAAAACAAAGTGAAAGAAAAACTTTTTAATGACTATATCGAAGCTTATAATTTGTGTCACCACGCGTAATATGTTCACTTATTCAAATCAAGGTTTGAGTTTAAGTCAAAAATAAGCGATTTGAATTAAGAAATGAATTTCAATTGAATTTGATATTAAAATAAAGTAAATTAAAAAGGAAAAAATAAAGTTAAAATATATCAAGTAATTTAAATAATTAAATGAAAAAAATTATGAATTATATCAAGGATAAATATTTTGTAATGTTAAGAATTAATTATTAATTTTATTATACACTAGTATTATTTGTTTCTTTTAAAATCATATCTATAATTTTCGTTATTTAGCTGAAAATTTTAAATCTATATTTTCCTGTATTGAAAATTTTTGGGAAATAAAACAAAACTAAAAAAAAAAAAAAAAAAAAAAAAAAAATTAGCTGATCTTAAATTTTATATACCTCAGCAAATTGACATGTTGTTAGGAGCGGCAGTTTATTTAGATTTAATGATTGTTCAACAATTGACAAGTTCAACTATTTTTGATGAACTGCCACCATTGCGAAATACCGTTTTCGGTCAAATTATATGTGGTAAAGTTAATTCACACCCTGTTGAAGAATTTCCTATTTCTTTGCTATGCTGTGATAATGATTGTTTAAATTTTGAAATTTTTCAGACTTCGACGTGTTTATTTTGGGTGTTCTTTGGGATTCTCAGAAAGATACAATCAAGTTTCAAATGAACAAAATTAAATTTGATTCCGAAACTATTTTTACTAAAAGAATCGTACTATCTTATATAGCGCAATTTTTCTATCCTCTCGGCTTATGTGCCCCAATAATTTATACTGCAAAGTTATTTATGCAAAAGTTATGGTCTACTCCTGAAATTAAATGGGATGATGCACTACCAGAGGCATTACAGCTGGAGTGGAGTACGTTCTTAAATGAGTTGAATTCCTTAAAATGTATTGAAAATCCTCCTGTTTGCTCGTTCAAAGATGGAGTTAAGATGGAGCTACACGGTTTTGGTGATGCCTCAGAGAAAGGTTTTGGAGCCTGTGTTTATATAAGAACTTACTTTGTGCGAAATCAAAAGTAGCTCCTCTTAAGAAACAAACTATTCCACGGCTGGAATTGTGCGCTTCTCTTTTGTTAGCCCAATTATATTCCAAAATTAAGGATTCTTTGAAAATGAAATTTAATAAAGTCACGTTATGGTCAGATTCTGAAATAACTTTGTATGTGTTCAAAGCATTTCATTTTTATTAGAAATACAACAACTGGCAGCAAGAGAAATTTTAGGAAAACAAAGTTCGATAAAAAATTTGAATCCATTTCTCGATTCTTACGGTATATTACGCGTGGGTTGCCAGTTGCAAGATTCTTGTTTACCCTTTGATCAGATTCATCAAATGTTATTACCTTCAAAAAATCATTTAACCATTCTTTTAGTTGAACGAGAACATATTAGAAATTTACATATAGGACCTCAAGCGTTGCTTAGTTTTATGCGACAAAGATTTTGGATTATAGGCGGACTAAATGTTTGTAAAAGGGTTGTAAAGAAATGTATTAGATGTTGGCGAACAAAGCCTAGATCTATTGATCAGTTAATGGTACAACTACCCACAGAGCGAATACAAGCTTGTCGAGCATTTAACGTTGGAATAGACTATTGCGGTCCCTTTAACATTTCGTACAAGATCCGTTCAAGTATTACTATACCAAAACTTATATTGCGCTATTTATTTTTTTTTTCGACGAATGCCTAGAACACCTAGAAGTCGTCGAGGATTTATCAACTAATGCTTTTTTAGCTGCTTTTAGGCGATTTATATCGCGTCGTGACTCGTGGACGTTGTGCTAATGTTTTCAGTGATAACGCTATCAACTTCATTGGAGCGCGAAAAGAACTACAGAAGCTCCAACGTTTATTCAATTCGCAAATCCACAAATTAGAAGTAATGAAATTCTGTAACACAGAAGGAATTAAATGGCAAACGATCCCGCCTAGATCCCCACATTTTGGTGGATTGTGGGAGGCCGGAATAAAAAGTGCGAAACACCATTTAAAGCGTGCCCATAGAAATTACATCTGCACTTATGCAGAATTGACAACATTAGTGGTCCAAATTGAATCATGTTTAAATTCAAGGCCTTTGACGCCGATGTCTAATGATCCATCAGACTATTCTGCATTAACGCCGTGTCATTTTTTAATAGGTAATGCAATAAATGCAATCCCAGAGCCATATTTGATGGATTTAAATTTTAACCGTCTAGATAGATACCAACGTTTACAATATATTCTCCAACAATTCTGGCAACGTTGGTCAAACGAATACTTAACAGAATTACAACACCGAAATAAATGGAATAGGCCACAACACAATATTAAAGTTGGGCAATTGGTCCTTTTAAAGGAAGACGGTCTTCCTCCAATAAACTGGATTATGGGACGTGCTTCTGAAGTTTATTTTGGTAACGATAAATTAATTAGAGTAGTTGAAGTTAAAACGAAAAATGGAGAATTTAAACGCGCAATAACTAAAATTTGTCCTTTGCCAGTCGAATCCTCGGAATAAATTTTGAATACTTTATATAGTAAATGAAATCAATAATTTAAATTAATAAATTATTGTTAAATTGAATCACCAAACAATCTTTTTAGTAAGTATATTTATTTATGACGCGTTTCGAATATTAAATATTCATCATCGGTACAAAAAATATGACACATATATAATATTTTGAATAAATTTTCGAAGTTCGTCTGAAATATTACTTGTGTCTCGTCGTTTTTAAAATTAAAAAAAAAGGGGGCTGATTTAGAATCTAATTTTATTAATTGTTTTAGTTCTATTAAAGACTTTTATTTTGAATATCTTATAAATTAATAAAATAATAAATTAATAATAGGTTTATAATATGATAAATAAATATTTTATGCATAAATTTATGAAATGAAATTATTTTTGTTTATATAATTGTTTAAAATTTTTAAATTAATTTTATATGAAGTGTTATCTTAGTTAAGTTTAAGTTAAGTTACCAATATTGTACTAGCATATTTTGAAATTTCTTGTGTATTTCAAGGGGGCCGGTATGTTTCAGTTTAAATTTAAGACCAATAGGAAATTTTAATCTATATCGTCACCCTCAAAGAACGAAAAGAAAGCCAAAAAAAAAACTACTACGCATTGCATTCTAGTTCACATCTTGTTTTCGTTAACATAAAGTTATATTAAAAATTAAATAATTTAAATAAAGAAAAAGTGAAATCAAAAATAAACGGATTTATAATTTACTTAAAAAATATACAGTCCACATTATCAAGTTATTGGAATTAACAGCATTCGTGCAAAATTAATCACGATTTTAAAACAAGATTTTCCAACGTGGAAAGAACTAAAAGAATTTCTCCAAAGTAAATGTAGAGTTCTCGAATCACTTAATTTATCCAAACAGACACAACCTATTAAGTTGACTAATTCTAACAATAAATTCCAAATTTATAAATCCAATTTTAGTAAACCTTCTGGAACGCAACCGTTCTTAAATACAAATGTCAATGTTCCGTTGGCAAATAATAAATTAAATCAGGGTTCTCCACTAATATGCAAATTGTGCAATGGGGAACAACATCCTTTCTATTCATGCCCAGTTTTGAAATTAATTAATGAAATTAACAACATTCGAACGTTTTCACAAATTAAAATGTTTGAAACATTATATAAATTGTTTAAAAAAATCTCATGGGGAAAAAATATGCCCGTCCAATGATGCATGTAAGATATGCAATAGAAAACACAACACACTGCTGCATCACGTTCAGGATTCTGAAATTGTTATTGGCGCTTCACCTAATGTGCAAGTGTCGCCAAATTTAGATGCTGCAAATTCTGCAGTTAGAACAGCGTTTGCATTGCAGTGTGGAGCTTTAGATAAAACTGTTATTTTGTCCACTGCATTCAGATTGATAAAGGATTGATGAATACATTACTACCACATTTAAATTTAAAATTAATGACTATCAACGTTCTTTAGATTTTTTAATTATGGATGTGATATCAGATGCCCTGCCAGATTTCGAGTTAAATATGTCTCAATGGACTATACCTACAAATCTTGTGGTGGCAGATCCAGGTTATCATATACCATGGCCTGTTGACGTACTAATTGGTGCTGAATTTTATCATTATATGTTGACTACAAATCACTGCAATAAATTAGTCACCAAGCGATCTGTTTTGGCAGACTTTGCAAAACTATTTGACCCCTCGGGTTTGCTTGGCCCGGTTATTATTACAGCCAAGCTTCTCAGCCAAGCTCTTTGGAAAAATCAATTAGAACGGGACGAGTGTCTTCCTAGTGACTTACAAACACTTTGGAAAGCCTTCAGTGCACAGTTACCGATTTTGAATAATATGAAATTTGAGCGGTGTGTTGCCCTTTTTCAAACAGCATTTTTATATTCTAATAATAACCAATACGTTAAAAAACTTAATCTTGATCAATCCTTTGATTCAACCTTATTTGAACTCAAACAAGAAAAAACTGTTTTATTATCCTGCACTACCAGCAAATTTATTTTATTGTCCAAATATAATTCATACGAAAAAACTCTGCGAATGACTGCTTATTGTTTGCGGTTTATAAAAAATTGGAAGCAGAAAAATAGACGTAAAACAAGTGAATGTGAATTGTCAGTTCATGATTTAGAGCAAGCACTTATCACTTTAGTAAGGGTAGTTCAAGGCCAAGAATTTGGGTCTGACATAAATGCATTAAAACAACATAAAGAGTTACCAAAGAAAAGTATCATCAAGTCACTTAACCCTTTCTTGGACAAATTTGGGATTTTACGAGTTGGTGGGAGGTTAAATAAAATTAATTATGCCTATGATGTGAAGCATCAAATTTTATTACCCACCAAACATCATCTTACAACAATAATTTTTAGAAATATCCATTTAACAAACTTGCACCTTGAAGTTGTTTCTGACCTCTCTGCTGACACATTTTTGGCATGTCTTAAACGCTTCATGGTAAACCTTACACAATCTGATCGGATAATGCGACAAATTTTGTGGGTTGTACCAAGGAACTTAAAAAAATTGTATGAACTTTTCTTATCTGAAAAGAAACTGAATAAAATAGCATCACATTGCTCTTCTGAGGAAATCCAGTGGAAGTTTATGCCCCCTCGTGCTCCAAATTTCGGAGGTCTCTGGGAGGCGTCCGTGAAATCGTTTAAATATCATTTTCAACGGGTCGCTTCCAATGTCATTCTGTCATTCGAGGAAATCAACACGTTGGTTGTTCAAATCGAAGCAGCATTAAATTCGAGACCACTTACAGGTTTATCGGATAGTCCAAATGATCCTGAACCATTGACCCCAGGACATTTCTTGGTTGGTGGTCCTTTAAAAAGTATTTGCGAACTATCCTTTACAGATATTCGCAATAACCGTTTAAACAATTGGCAAAAAATAACACAACTCTTTCAGTATTTTTGGAAAAGATTCTTCATTGAATACGTTCACACTCAGCGTCAGAGAAATAAAAATAAGGTTGCTACCCGAAATATAAAAGTCGGTGACATTGTCCTGGTGCTGATGGAAAAATTAGAGTAATTAATATAAAAACTAAAAACGGAATTTTGAAACGTCCTATATCTAAAGTTTGTGAATTGCCGATTGATGAGAGTGCTGAACACTGAATTTAACTTTTTGTTGTGATGAAATTAAGCAAAGGTTTTAGTTTTGTAACTTTGCAGTATTAATCAATACTTACTCCTTTAATTTAAATTTAACAATTTATTAAAGATCAAATTTAGATTTAAGTATTAGATAACATTTTAAAGTAAAAAAAATGTTCAATTTGCTATCATTTTTTGTGAATTTAGCCAGACAAACCTGTAGTCTTTCAATTACTTAATTTTAAATTTCTTTATATTGTTACTTGTGTTCTTGAAAGCCGATCCTTTCAAAGGGGCCGGTGTGTTAAGTTGGTATGTAAAATAAAGTTTTTAACAGTGTATAGTACTGCCAACATAAAATATAAATATAACAAAAATTATTATTACTAACTTGTCATTCAAATGTGCTTCACTCAAAAAATAATGAAAAATAAAAAATAAAAATTTATGAGGTAATCAAGTTATAGACCGGGAGGCAGCGTTGCATTTTGGTTAGTGATTTGATGCCGATTGAATTTAATTTTTAGACAGATTAATTATTTGTGATGTAGAAAATAAGAGTCAGTCGTCAGACTTGCGGGGGGTGTGGTTGTGGGGGAGTTTTAAACTGGTAAAAAAACGAATTCCAAAAAGAATTTGATGCCGCTTTAAAATTTGTATGATGCATGTTTACACCATAACAATTGAAAAAAAGTGATCAGCTGATTGGCGCATGGGGGATTATAGGTCAGCTCCTCGTATACATCAGTTTAAAAATGCAATATAGTCAAGACCTTTCTGCATAGGATCTTGATGAAACTTTGGCAAATGATTCAGGTTCAGGAATGAATAACACTACGGAAATATTTTACCATGTCAGAAGGATCTAGATAGGTGACCCATTTTTTCTGACGTAGTTTATAGCACTGAGTCCGAAAATGAGATCCGTTTTTAAAAATTAGCGCTTGTTCTAAAGTTATACCACTTTGAAGATCTGAATGGTAGGTGATCTTAATTTTTTTTTGCAGTTTTACTTACAAACTCTACCCTGTCATGTTATATATCAATCTAAAGGATTTTAATAGCAAATTCATTTTCTTATTTTTTTTTTTCAAAAAATTTTGAGTTTTAGACTTAAAAAGACCAAAAAACCGCAAAAAAAAAAGTTTTCTATTTAAACGGCCATGCACAATAGGATAATTTTTTTTTCCCAAAATTTTTTGATGCCAAACTAAAGTATACTCTTCTACAAACAAAATGAGCTATAAAAATTTAGAATAAGTTGAAAAACACCATAGTTATGAGCCTTCAAAATTTGGTTTATTTTTAAATTTATTTTTTAATACAGATTTATCGAATAAAAAAGTGTGGATGAATGAAATAACACAAGAGCTTGAAATAATTAGTAAATTAAAAATTGTTTACGTAACCAAATATGTATTTTGATTCGTGCTTAAGGCCCTAGACGAAATCAGCCAACATTCGCTTGTTGCATCGACCCTGATACCGCTTTTCGATTGCACTAACTTCCTGATGAAAACGCTCTCTTTGCTCATCTGATAACTGTCCACAGTTATCTGGAAAATAGGATAAATGTTCGCGAAGAAAATGCAGCTTTACGGTTTCTTTGATACCCTGCTTTTCAAATGCATTGATAAAATTTGCCACAATTTGAACGTAATTTCGTGCTCGATGATTTCCCAAGAAGTTTTCACAGATTTCTATTAGTGCTAGCCATGCTTCACGTTGAATTTTATTGAGCTTTTGTTTGAATTGTTCATCTTTAAACAATCTTCTAATCTTGCTACCATTAAAACCAGCTCCATTCTCTATTTTGGCATCACTCATCGAACTATATTTGGATCTCAAGTAATTCTTAGCTTCACAATCTTTAGGCAGAGATACGATGAATTGAGAGAAGAGACCGAGCTTAATATGAAGTGGAGCAAATAGAATTCTCTCACTAGGTACCAACAGTCTCCCTTTCACACCCAACTGACCTTGTTCGAATGATTCTCTTGGATTATTTGCTTGGTTACTGTATTTCATCTTTTTTGGCCGATCCGCTTTTCTCGTCATGTCCTGCTGCCAATCACATAGGAAACAAGGGTTGTTGCAATTACCAACTTTGATGCCTATTAAATTATTTGATAATGTTTTATTAGTATGAATAATTGAACAAAGAATTTGATTGCAATTAATTGCTGATTATTAAAGCATTTACCTAGAAGAATGCCAACCATTTTTAAATCACAGACGATGAGCCAATTGTGCTTGGAATATTGAATGCAGTCTCAAACCTTTTCAATGTCATCTTGAACCTCTTTCATCTTAGTTGAATACAGCAATGGCAAGCTTCTCAAGCGCCCATCATTTGACAATAGAACGGCTTTTAGACTTCCTTTTCCAGAATCTAAGAACAATCGATAATTTGAAGCTTCGTAAGGCAACTTGAACCAGTCAGTGATCAGTAAATCGATTGCTTGACAAAAAGGCGTTCCATCCGGCAGCTCATCAAAATAGTCGACAAGGCTAGTTTCTCGACTAAGGTGCATTGTCCAATCAACGCTGTTCTCAAGTAAGCCATGGTCATTAAAGAACTTACCGACTGATGCACTGCTCTTTTTACCATGAATAAACTGGCGGCAAAAATCGTTGTAAATAGTCTGATCTAATTTAACTGTAGGTTTAAAAGTTTGGCGTCTAGGTGTTGATATTTCAAATCCAGGTGAAGAAGGGGCATCTTCGTTCTGCATATCATCAATTGGACTGGATTCAGAACTTGTAACAACAGGTAGAACACGATCTAGATTAAGTTCTGGACAATCATCGATATTATCTAAATCCCAAGTATCATTTTCGGCATCATCTTCGGCATCATCTTCGTTTTCATCATCAGCTGGTAGATCAATTAATGAATCCTCAATTGCAGGCATTGAATCTAGATAATCATCAAATGGATCAGGTGTTGATTGCTGACTTTTAGATCTCAAATTTCTAGCTGGTGTTGATTCGATTGATGATGAATTTTGAGCAATTATGAGCTGACTGGAATTTGATTTCTGTTGAGATGAATTAAGTACAGTTGATGGTTGCTCACTTACTAAATCTTTCTTAAAAATGGGCGCTGAACACGAATAGCCGTAGGCAAACTTTAAAGCTTTTCTTTTAGCGTGATTTGCACCATTGGTAGATGTATTACAACTAAAACACTCATTCGGGTGGCTTCTTGGGTCTCGCCACCGTGCTGGCTGAACTAAAGATAAACTTTTAGAACTATTTAAATGTTTATACATCATTGTATAGCAGATCTTGCAAATTATGTTTGGTGAATGGTTGGACTCTAAATTGAGCATAGAATGGTTGTAACACTGTTTAAACATTTTCATGATACTAACTGTTATTTCAACACTATATTTTTCGGCAGTAAAAAAACTACACATGAAACAAAATTTATCAAAATTACAACTTGAAGCCATTTTTAATTATTTAATTACCAATGAAAACAATTAGACAATTAAAATCAAAAATTTTGAAACATTGTAAAACATAAACATTGGTTATAAAAAAGAAAAACAGCAAAACAGGTATTTTTTAAATTTTTTTATTCGATAAATCTGTATTAAAAAAAATTTTAAAAATAAACCAAATTTTGAAGGCCCATAACTATGGTGTTTTTCAACTTATTCTGAAATTTTATAGCTCATTTTGTTCGTAAAAAAGTATACTTTAGTTTGGCATCAACAAATTTTGGGAAAAAAAATTATCCTATTGTGCATGGCCGTTTAAATAGAAAACTTTTTTTTTTTGCGGTTTTTTGGACTTTTTAAGTCTAAAACTCAAAATTTTTTGAAAAAAAAATAAGAAAATGAATTTGCCATTAAAATCCTTTAGATTGATATATAACACGACAGGGTAGAGTTTGTAAGTAAAACTGCAAAAAAAAATTAAGATCACCTACCATTCAGATCTTCAAAGTGGTATAACTTTAGAACAAGCGCTAATTTTTAAAAACGGACCTCATTTTCGGACTCAGCGCTATAAACTACGTCAAACAAAATGGGTCTCCTATCTGGATCCTTCTGACATGGTAAAATATTTCCGTAGTGTAAGTAAACAAATTATTTTAATTGTAATTAAATAATCAAATTAAGTTAATTGTAATTGATTATTGGTAAAACTTACTTTTAAAATCCATTTTTCAGTTAATCAGTTTTAATTGTCAAGCAAAAAATATCTTTTTTGGTTATGTTTTTATGTCTTAAAGATATTTTTTCTGTCTTTCAGTCAAAAATATTTTTGTAAAATTTAAAAATTGTTGCCGCCCATCAACCAATTAGATGCCAAATTTTTTATGTCTGAAAGATATTTCTTTTACATGTATCATCGCCCTAAACAAACATTTATGAATGAAAACGGACATTTTTGTTATTTGCAAATTGCATTTTTACATAATTTTGTATTATTGAATAATTTGTAAAAAAAATTTCATTTAGAAACTAATAATTACATTTTAAACAAAATTATAATTAAAAAAGAATTATCGGTTGTAATACCACGAGTCATTGAAATTTTTTCGAAAATTTTTTGATTTTACGAATTAAATTATTTAGCAACATTGCGAATCAAAGCGCACAATAAACCACGAGTCCTAAGGACGAGTGGTTTAAGTAGTGGTTTGATTGAGCAGTGTTGCTTAAAAATAATTTAATGAGTAAAATTGAAAAATTTTCGAAAAAATTTCAATGAAGAGTGGTATTTAATGAGAATTTTTTTTTGCTGTCAGAAATTTTATTTTTCATTCATACAAACTATGATATTTAAACAGTAGGCTTTGTTTTAACTGTCGGCAATTCTTCTTGTCGTCGATAATTTTGCTTTGTCGTTATGAAAATTCTTTGTTGTCCTTTTTTCTTCTAACAAAATGAAATATAATTTCATCTTAGTAGGCGCATAAATTTGTAATTTATTTTTCACAAATAAACAAACATGCATATATTTATGAATGAAAACGGACATTTTTATTATTTGCATTTTTATATAATTTTGTATTATTGAATAATTTGTAGAAAAATTTTATTTAGAAACTAATAATTATCTCTAAACAAAATTGTAATTAAAAAAAATTATCTCATTAAATACCACTTTTCATTGAAATTTTTGTCTAAAATTTTTCAATTTTACTTATTAAATTATTTTTAAGCAACACTGCTCAATCAAACCACTACTTAAACCACTCGTCCTTCGGACTCGTGGTTTATTGTGCGCTTTGATTCGCAGTGTTGCTAAATAATTTAATTCGTAAAATCAAAAAATTTTCGAAAAAATTTCAATGACTCGTGGTATTACAACCGAAAATTTTTTCAAGCTCAATTACATAGAAATGGCTACAGAAGATGACGCTAATACGAATCAAAGTCATGAAATTGAACAACACGTAGATCAACATGTATACAATTTGTTTAATATTAACAAGAAATCATCCAAACAAATTGGAGTTCGTGTTAAAATTAATGATAAAGTTATAGTCATGCAACTGGATACAGGATCGTGTTTATCAGTTATGTCTAACAAATTTTACGAACAACATTTTAGTAATATAAAAACAAATGATGCTGATTAGAAAGCTATTCCGGTGATAGTTTAAATTTGTTAGGTAGTATTAATGTTAAACTTGAATTTAATATTGTATGTAATAATGATATTAATGATAATCGAAACGTATAATAATGCCCAAAATACATGTGCAGAAAGTCTGCACGCAGTGCTGCATGCATATCTGCATCTAAAATATATGTGCAGAATTTTTATATATTTGACGTGCAGAATTTTCGTAACAATGACAGTTCGTGTTCTTACGTATTATGAATTGATAACTTCATTTGAAATAATTCTATTCTGTCATTCTTGTTTTAATCGAAAAAACATGTGGTTATTTTTCTTGAATAAAATAAAATAATAAAATAAATAAAATAGCTGGTGTTTCATGTGTATAAAATCTTTAAGTTTTTCTAAAGTTTATTAAACATTTTGGTCCTAACGAGCGGATTATTTGGATACATTCTAATCGAAAATTAAACCAAGGCGATTTCACTTGATTTGGAGTGCTGTGCAGGTATAAATTAAATAATTCAAGAAAACTAACCTGTTTTTGGATCGCAGGAGATTGTTCAATAAATATGATTTATTTGGAGTACTATACAGTCCTAAATTTAATAATTCAAGAAATCTATAACTGTTTTTGGATTGCAAGAGGTTTTTCAATTAATATAATTGATTTGGATTTCTGTACAATTGTAGATTTAATAATAAAAGAAATCTATACCTGTTTTTGGATTGCAGTTCTATACAGTGGTAAATTTAATATTTTACGAAATTTTACCACGTGTCTTTTGGATTTGGAGAAATTTTTTAATTAATATAATTGATTTGGAGTACTATACAGTCATAAATTTATTAATTCAAGAAAAACATTCAAGGAGCTTTTTCAATTGTAATGCAGTAGTTGGATTGCAGTTCTATACAGTGGTAAATTTAGTATTTTACGAAATTTTACCACGTATCTTTTTGGATTGGAGATTACAATTAAGGTAAAAAATAAGCAATGTATTAATTAAGAATTATTGAAATTAGAAATGTATTAGGTGTCTAAAATAAGAACTATATTTTCTGCTTCCTTCTACTCAAGGGAGTGGCTGGTTCTCCGTGGTTTGGCGTATTTCCTTTGTCGAGTAATGATCTCTAAGTGCGTTATATATTTCGTTTAATTCAGTTATTAAGGATTAATGTGTTGTTGGTTATTTAAAATTATATCAACATGGCAAATGAAGCTGCAGTGCATTTGGCCAAAGTTCAGACGTTGAGAAAACAAAGAAGTAGCTACAAAGGAAGAGTGACGTACTATAAAATCAAACTAAATAACGGAGAAATTAAGTCGCTCGGGGATTTACAATCTTCTCTTCATAGGCTTCGTTTGAGTTATTTAAAGTTTGATGAGGTTCAAACAGAAATAGAGTCTTGCGATGCGGATACGATCGCAGCGAAGGAACGTGAAATTTATGAAGACGAATATGGTTTAATTGAATCAGAAATTTTAAATAACATTCATGATCTTTAGTTTAAAGATACGTTGAAAATATCTAACAACTTTTTCGTTCATCATGATAATTCTGACCAACAGAGAATTGTTAAAACTACTCTGGCAATTAAGCTGCCTGAAATTACGTTACCAAAATTTGATGGTAATCAACTCAATTGGTTGATTTATTTTGATTTGATACATAATAATGCTAAGCTAGAATTATCAACCAAATATCACTACTTAATATCATGTCTGAAAGGTGGCACTGCATTTTATTTAATTGAGTCACTTCCTTTAAATGGTGAAAATTATACAAACGCGTGGAAAATAGTTTTTGATCATTTTAATAATGACGTAGCAATTCAAAAGCTCCACATGAAGGCGTTATACGAGATTAGAAAACCTCAAGAAGGTTCAGCTTCATCTTTGCGTATATTTATTGAAACGCTCTCCTAACATTACCATGCTTTAAAAGCGTTAAATATTGTTACATAAAGCTCGGATTTATTTCTAAATCATCATTTGTGTGAAAAACTAGACAGTGCTTCTAAAATTGAGTTTATAAAGAAATCGGCGAATAACAAAGTTTTAAAGTTTGAGGAAATAATTGAATTCTTAACAATTCGGGTGCGAATACTGCATTCATTAAAACCCTCAGGGACAATTACTTCATTGGTGCCTTCTTCATCGAGCCGTAACTTCACCAATTCTAAGCCAAAACATTCATTTGTTGCACACGTGAATAGGTGTAAATTATGTAAAAAAAACCATTCAATAAAAAATTGCTCCAAATTTGTCAAGCTAACTCCGAAGGAAAGATACAATCGGGTAAAAAAATTTAGGCTGTGTACAAATTGTCTGGAAGAATATCATTCAATAGGTGAATGCAATGAGAAACCTTGTTCGAAATGTTCGTTAAGACATAATACGCTATTACATTTTGAAACTTCTTATCTATCCACATCAAACGTCAGTCAGTCTGTTCCGTCATCTTCTTCAGTAAACGCAACATCAACCGTTTCTTCGAATAACTCAAAAATAATGATATACCTGTATCTCCAACAAAAACGTTAACTGTAGCTTCGTGTTCGAATCACCATGGTATGGCCCTGTCTCAAATATTGTTAGCTACCGCTATAGTTTGGGTAAAAACCTCATGTGGAGAAAAGGTTCCTTGTAGAGCTTTGTTAGATAGTGGATCTCAATCCAATTTTGCCACTGAGAAAGTGGCCAAGCTGGTAAAGGCACGAAGAGTCGATATCTATACCAATTTCGGGTATAACTCAAGGGACAAACATGATAAAACATCAAATACAATTAGACATTCAATCAAGAGTATCCGACTACGAGGCTTCACTAAATTTTTTATTGATACCTAAGAATACCGGGATTCTTCCTATGTTTCCAGTTTATTTTACACCAGAAGAAGTTCCATCGTCGATTCAATTAGCTGACCCAACTTTTTATAATCCAGATCAGATAGATTTACTAATTGGTGCGGAGATTTACCATGAAATTATTTCTGGTGAAAGGTTTCAGTTAACTAAGAAACTTCCTCTATTCCTAAATACGGTATTTGGATATATCGTATCTGGAAAAATTTCATACAGTCCGCTATCTCGATCTTATATACAAACGGTAAATACTTCGTCGTTTTTATGTACTCTTGAAGAATTGAATAATCAAATTCAAAAATTTTGGATTCAAGAGGAAATTGTTTCACAAAACAATTACTCTTTGGAAGAGAAAATATGTGAAGAACATTATTCTAATAACGTTACACGTAGTTCAACTGGTAGATACACCGTAGCTCTACCATTCAATTCAAGAATTGAAAATCTTGGAAAATCTAGTGCCAGTGCTTATCGCCAATTTATTTATATGGAACGAAAACTAGATAAGACTCCTGATCTTCGTCGTCATTATGTCGCGTTCATGAAAGAATATTATGAACTTAATTACGTGTCAATTGATGATGATATTCATCAACCAAATAATCAGCTTCAGAAACAGTATTTTTTACCGCACCATGCGGTAAGGGCAATAGTACCACGACGAAAGTTAGAGTCGTATTTAATGCATCTTCCAAATCAAAATCTGGCCTTTCTTTAAACGATTGCCTCATGGTAGGTCCTACCATCCAGCAGGATTTATTTTCACTAATCTTACGATTCCGAAAATATAGCATTGGTATCACAGGTGATATAGCTAAGATGTACCGCCAAATTGGTTTATCAGTAAAGGATCAAGATTTTCATCGAATATGGTGGCGCAATACTCCAAACGATGTCATTAAATGTTATCGTCTTAGTACCGTCACATATGGTACGGCAAGCGCACCTTTTTTAGCGATACGCACGCTAAAACAATTAGCAAATGACGAAGGCAAAACATATCCAGAAGCATCAGTCGTATTGTCAAGAGATTTTTATGTCGATGATCTTCTGAGCGGTACTGATTCTATAAAGGAGGCTGAATGTCTAAAATCAAACCTTATAAAGTTGCTATCGTTCGGCGGTTTTGATTTACGAAAGATAAAATCTAATTAGGAAGAATTATCATCCGACGACAATTCTGATTCCAAGTCAATTTCAATATTGGGAATACATTGGAATACTAATCTTGATCAGTTTGAAATATCATTCAAACATTTTAGTCCCATTGGTTCATGCACTAAAAGATCCGTTTTATCCGAAATCGCTCAACTATTTAACCCATTAGGATTCTGTGCCCCTATGATTTTCTATGCAAAATTATTTATGCAAACATTATGGGGAAATCGTGATTTAACTTGGGATGACACGCTACCACCTCAGATATCTGAACAATGGGTACACTTTAAAAAACAATTACAACAAGTTAATAAAATTTGTATACCAAGATGTGTTGTACCGAAACCGGCCAAGATAATTGAGCTACACGGATTTGGGGACGCATCGGAGAAAGGATACGGTTGTGTTATTTATGTTCGAGTCGTGGGCATTAGACAAAAATACTCTGTTAATTTGCTTTGTGCCAAATCTCGTGTGGCCCCATTGAAAAAAACAAACAATAACTCGACTACAGTTATGTGCGACCCTTCTACTTGCGCGATTAATGGATAAAATCCTTTCAGTTATGGAAATAAAATTTAATTCGATATTTTATTGGACTGATTCAGAGATTACTCTGTTACGTATTAAGTCGGAACCCTCGAAATTTGCAACATTTGTCACAAATAGAATCTCTCAGATTCAAGAGTTATCTTGCCCTACGAAGTGGTATTATGTTTCTTCGAATGCGAATCCAGCAGACGTTGTATCAAGAGGTCTAATGCCCGATAAAATTATAAATTCAACACTTTGGTGGGAAGGTCCAAATTTTCTTCATCAAGATAAAAGCTATTGGCCAATATCTCCCAATAATCATATTAGACAGTTATGGAGTTCTTCGTGTTGGTGGCAGATTAAATCATGCCAATATTCCATATGACCACCAACATCAAATATTATTACCATATTCTCATAAATTTACAGTTTTATTTGCACGTCATGAGTATAATCGAATCCTTCATTGCGGACCTCAGTCATTGTTATACAATATACGATTAAGATATTGGATAATCGGTGGTCGCACTTTGCCGAAAAATCGTTCGAGAATGTATCAGATGTGCTCGAACCCGTCCGCAACTTCTCAACCAAATCATAGGTCAGCTACTGTCTCATCGAGTAAACCCGTTTCGACCATTCCTTATTACCGGTATAGATTTTTGTGGGCCTTTCAATATAATAACAAAACTTCGATCAAAAACCATGACAAAGGTTTATGTAGCTGTTTTTATATGCTTTGCCACAAAGGCTATCCATATGGAAATTGTTAATGATTTATCCACCCAAGCATTTATTGCCGCATTTCGTCGGTTTGTTGGACGAAGAGGGCGATGCTCTCATGTATATACGGATAATGCAACAAATTTCATCGGGTCACAAAATGAGTTGTTAGAACTTCAACGACATTTTATGTCTGAAGGACATCAGAGAGAAATTCTAAAACTTTGTGCTGAAGAAAGTATTGCGTGGCATACGATTCCCCCTCGATCGCCCCATTTCGGGGGATTGTGGGAGGCTGCCGTAAAGGCTGCTAAGTTCCATCTAAAAAGAGTAATTGGTACAACATCATATACCACGGAAGAATTAGGAACACTTATAGTTCAAATTGAGGCATGTCTGAATTCGCGCCCATTGTCGCCTATGTCGAATGACCCATGTGATATGACATCTTTAACGCCCGGACACTTTTTAATTGGACAGCCATTAACATCCTTTCCTGATCCATCCCTTTTGGATTTGAATTTTAATCGCCTTTCGCGATTTCAGCGAATACAATATTTGTTGCAAGACTTTTGGAAACGCTGGGTTAAGGAGTATTTAACTGAATTACAGCAACGTCGAAAATGCGTTACGCCTTCACAAGATATAAAAGTTGGGTCGAAAGTTATACTTCACGAAGATAACATCCCACCATTGAAGTGGAATTTGGGACGTATAATTAAAGTTCACCGGGGATCTGATGGATATATTCGAGTAGTAACCGTAAAAACTGCTTACTCTTAATTTAAACGGTCAATTTCAAAGGTATCATTACTTCCTGTGGAAGGTATTAACTGTAAGTTTTCAGAATCTTGACGATTGGAAAATGCATTGTGGCTCACAACGTTTGGTTAAATTGTTCGTCTTTGTTGAATATTTTTTCTCTTTATTTTCCTACGATAGCAATTAGTCTATCTTATACATTCATATTACATTTTGATAGTTTAAAAAAAAAAAAAACAAACGGGAATATTATTCGACATGGGAGATACGTTAGATGATGGAGAGTTAGTTATTCCTTTGAGTAGAATTTAAAATTAAACAAATAAATTTTAGATTATTAAAATTAAACAAATAAGTTTTGGAATAATAAAATTTACAAAATAAGTTTTGGAATAATAAAATTTAAAAATAAATTTTGGAATAATAAAATTAAACAAATAAAGTTATATAGTAACTAATACAAATTTAATAAAAATATTAGATAAAATAAATAGTATTATATAAATTCACATTTATTAGAAGTTAAAAATAGTTAGTACTTAGAGTACTTAATAGTTTAAATACTTGAACATAATTGCCCTCATTTGGCAACACTCAATATTTAAAGATTGTTATAAAAATTGTTGATAACTTCATTTGAATTAATTCTATTCTGTCATTCTTGTTTTAATCGAAAAAACATGTGGTTATTTTTCTTGAATAAAATAAAATAATAAAATAAATAAAATAGCTGGTGTTTCATGTGTATAAAATCTTTAAGTTTTTCAAAAGTTTATTGAACACACATGTTCTAATTTCGCTGCATGCAGAATTCTGCACATGTATTTGGGCCATAAGGTACAAACACCAATTTTAGGTCGTGATTTCTTAAAAAAATTTGATATTGAATTAGAGTTATTTAGAGTTAACAATATTAATATGAAAAAAAATCTAAATTGTCTTTTAAAGAAATTCAATCAGTTATTTGATAATGCTCTTGGTAAATTTTCTTTGTATAAAATTCATTTAGATGTCAAAAACGCGAAACCGATCTTTTGCAAACCTAGAACAGTACCGTATGCATTTTCGGAAGGGATTAATCAGCAGTTAGACAATGCCGTGAAAGAAGGTATGCTTACACCGGTTGAGATATCAGAATGGGGTACACCATTAGTCCCTATAGTTAAATCTAACTCGATGATGAAAGTAAAGAGTTGGTTGCATGGAGGACTAAGAAAGGTGTTTTTTTGGTTAACCGTTTACCATATGGAATTAAACCTGCAAGTGGTATATATCAGTCAGTTATAGACAAATTATTTGTTGGAATACAGGGTGTGGTTAGTTTTATTGATGATATTGCGGTTACTGGCAAAGATGAAGAAGAACATTTAGTAGAAGTATTAACACGTATTAAAAACGCCGGTTTGCGCTTTTCACTAAAACGAATAAAGATAAGGTAGAAGAAATAGAATGGCATCTAGATTCGGCATGTACATTACACATGACCAACAACGACAAGATATTTTTAAATAAGGAAAGATGTGAAAAGAAAATTAAAACTGCTGAAAAAGATCGAAGCATCAATTCTGGATTTGAAGGAAATATTTCTATATCAGGTATAAATAATAAAAATCTAAAATCACCCAATGTTTTATATGTTCCAGATTTAAGTGGTAATTTGTTATCAGTTTCAAGTATGGTGCAGTAAGGAAATATTATACTTGATAAATTTGGTGTTAAAATATATGCGGAGAACGGTACATTTGTATGTAAAGGAAAAATAGAAAATGGGCTATTTAAATTAAAACTAAACATGGATAAAATAGGAAATGTTAACGCAGATGTGTGTATGAAATCTTATAACAATTTTGCAGAATTATGGCACAGAAGATTAGGTCATGTAAACATTAATTACTTAAAATTAATCGACAATAACAATATGGTTATGGGTATGGACAAATTAAACAATCAATTAAATTTCTGTGAAAGTGGTATTAAAGGAAAAATATGTAGAAACCCAGGTATCGATACTATTACTGATCCAACAACAGAACCGTTGGAGAGAATCTATGTTGATCTGTGTGGTCCAATGAAAGTTGAATCATTGGAGGCACAAAGTATATGTTGATAATTGTAGATCAATATTTAAGACGATATTTTATTGAACTTCTGCAATCAAAAGATGAAACTGCGAATATAACTAACAATTTTATTGAACCAAAAGCAAATGAAACAAATTGAAAATTAAAGAAAATAAGATCAGATAAGGATCAGAGTTTTTGAACGAAAATTTAAACGAATATTTGAATAAAAAGGGCATAAAACATGAAATGACTACAGCATATTCTCCTAGAAGCAATGGTGTCGCAGAACGCGGTAATCGAACAATAATAGGTATGGCACGGACAATGTTAATTGAAGCACAATTGCCATTATCATTTTGGGAAGAATCAGTCAATACTGCAGCTTACCTTTACAATGTAACACCATCAAAAATAAAGTCAACAAAAACACCAACAGAATTATGGTTGCAAAGAAAACCGTCGGTAAAACATTTCAAAATATTCGGCTGTAATATCGTCGCCTTAATAATGAAACAACGTATGCTATTTGTACGTTGTTTTTATATTATAGGTGCGCTGCATTCCCCATAAGGGTATCTTTGAATTGGCGTTTTTACATTTTCGAATTATTTTATGACTGGGGGTAAGAATTAATAAATTATAAATTAACGTCCATGCAAATGCATGCGCACATCAAACTTTAAACTCAAATATCTCGAAACTATACTTTTGCGTATACGTCATTTCATTATTAAAGCGACGATATAATATTCAAAGTAAATGCTCCATATATGCATAAATTAGAACCGAAAGAAAAAAATTGAATTTTCGTTGGATATTGGAAGAAAAGTTTGGTATTCCAAATATTGAAATCACCCATGAAGAATATACTGAATTCGAGTATACTTTAAGCGAAATCGATGTAAATGAAAATCTTAGTAATAGAAATGAAAACGAAATATTGATAGAAAATCAAAAACAAAATATAATTGAAAATTTTGAAGAACAAAATCAGGAAACACCAAGTGACTTCAATGATGAATTAAATAGAAAAGAAACAAAAACTAAAAGATTACCTGCTAGGTTTAAATATTACGTCGTTTACAGTGCTGTAGTTCAATTACCAAAAACTTATCAAGAGGCTATGGCAACAAATTAAAGTCAATTATGGTATGCAGCTATTCTAAATGAATTAGGTTCAATGGAAGCTAACGAAGTATGGACATTAATAGATTGAAGAAAAAATGAAAAAATTGTAAAATCACGATGGGTCTTTACCAAAAAGGAGATCAATAATTTGGAAGTGCAGCATAAAGCAAGACTGTTATGAAGAAGGTTTTAGTCCAGTCATAAGATCTGCAATATTTAGAACACTATTATCTATAGCGACACATAAAAACTATAAAACTAAGTTTAACGTCAAAACAGCATATTTAAATGGTTTTTTAGATTAAATATACTTAGATTTCCACCCAAGATCTACAGCCATCAAAAATGAAAATAATGAACTCACAACAAGTGAACGTGATGTGCTGGCAGTGTGGCGATCCCACTTTCAAGACCTACTGAATAGGACGAATGAAGTTCATCCTATACAAGCAATTGCTCCATTAACTGAGGAGATTTTTGTCCCTTACCCATAAATAGAAGAAGTGGAAGCTGCCATTAAAAAATAAAAGTTTCGATGGAATTCCCGCAGAACTTCTGAAAAATGGAGGAGCAGCTCTGGTCTCACGTATATACGATCTGATTCTTGCAATCTGGGACCAAGAAGAACTATCTGCTGAATGGAAAACAGCTCTCATTGTTCCGCTACATAAGAAAGGTGACCGTCTAAAGTGTGCAAATTATCGTGGCATCGCACTGTTGAATACTGCATACAAAATACTAGCAAATGTCGTACTTGCTCGACTCATCCCGTTCGCCGAATCTATCATCGGTGACTATCAGTGTGGTTTTCGTTCCAACCGCTCAACCACAGATCAATGTTTTACATTAAGGATGATTCTGGAAAAATGTTGGGAGTACAACTTTAGCATTCACCAGCTCTACGTTGATTTCAGGCAAGCATATGATAGTATCATCCGCGACAACCTCTGGTCCACACTCATATGCCTTGGTATCCCAGAGAAACTTGTTTCTCTATGCAAACTCACAACATCGGGATCAAATTGTAGAATAGTAACCGAAGGGTCAGTTTCTGATCCTTTCGATATAACATCAGGTGTTCGACAAGGTGATGCACTCGCGCCCGTACTATTTAATTTGGCGCTGGAGTACGCGATAAGAAAAAGCCGAATTGAGACACAAAACTGCATATATAACAAATCTAGTCAAGTTCTTGGCTACGCAGATGATATTGTGCTTCTCGGACGTAGAACAAGCGATATTAAGGATAGTCTCTCTCAGCTTGAAAGAAATGCTAAACGGCTTGGATTATGCATCAACACCGATTTTGTATGGATTATGCATCAACACCGGCAAAACTAAAGTGTTAACAACATCTAAGAACATACCTCCCGGAAATCTGGATACTGGCGACTATGAAGTAGAACGCGTAGAAAACTTCAAATACCTCGGGTCTGTAATCACATCGTCAAATGACATGCAGGCAGATATCAAAGCCGGTGTCTCTGCCGCATACAGAGTTTTCTACGCATACTCAAAACTTCTTCAATCAAAACATCTTTCGCGGTCGTGTAAACTCACAACAAAGCATTACTCCGACCTGTACTTACATTTGGAAGTGAAAGCTGCACACTGACTTCCGCCGATTGTAAAATTTTATCAACATTCGAGAGGAAGGTCATACGAACTATTTATGGTCCATGTAAAGTTGCTGAAAATCAGTATAGAATCCGAATGAATCATGAAATCAGACAGCTTCTTGGAGGCTGCGATGTAATCGGATTCATTAAATCCAACCGGATTAGATGGTTTGGTCATGTAGAAAGGGCTACATTGGATAGAATGATAAAAAAAGCGTTCCAACAACAACCAGCTGGTGTTCGTCGTAGAGGAAGACCCAGACAACGCTGGCGTGATGACATCATCCAAGACCTTCGTGATATAGGATGTCGAAACTGGGGCCAACTGGTCATGGAACGAGATGATTGGAAGCTGGTTGCACAGACGGCAAAATCCCTCCATGGGATGTAATCGCCAGAAAGAGAGAAATATACTTAGAACAACCTCTTGGTTTTATCAATAATTCAAATAAAGTATATTTGATTACCAAAAGTATATATGGGTTACCTCAGTCAGGTAGATGCTAGTATGAGGAGTTATGTAGAGTTATGTAAAGATGCAAATGTATATATAGCAGTTGGAGTATATGTAGATGATTTAATGACAATCGGTAATTCAAATGAAACTATAGATAACTTTATTGGGAGCTTATCAAAATCATTCAAGAATAGACATCAGACAAGAACCTGGAAAAATTATTTTAAGCCAAGAAAATTACATCAATAAAATTTTAGAAACATATAAGATGCCTGAGTTTAATCCTGTAGAGACTCTAGGTGTAATGGGTGAAAATTTGGATGAGGAAACAGATTCAGCTCATATATCAGTAACATTATAACAAGAAGCATTGGGATCGTTAATGTATTTGGTGACTAGCACCACGCATAATTTGGCTTATTCAATCTTAAATTTGTCCCGCTTCAATAAATTCCCAAAAGAAAAGCACTGGGAAGCAATAAAAAGAATTTTCCGATATTTAAAAGGAACGAAAAGTATGAGTTTGGTATATTTCCCAAATGATAATTGGAAGCTTCTGATGCTGGTTGGTGTACAACAAATGACGGTAAATCATTTGGAGGATATTTTGTAAAATTGGGTGAGCATCTTACTAGTTGGAAATGTAACAAACAAAAAATTGTCGCATTATCTACTATGGAAGCTGAGTTATTAGCTTTTTGCGAAAGTACATGTGAAATAAAATGGTTTATAAGTATGCTACAAGAATTACAACAAGACGACTTATTGGAAACTCCTGTGAAAATAAAAACTGAAAGTCAAGCATTTATAAATTGGATAAAATACCCCAAGCAAAGTATTACTTGTAGACACATCAACCGAAAATATTATTTTGTCAAAGATGAATTTGAATCTGGTCAAATCAAACCAACGTTTGTATATTCAAAAGAACAAGAAGCAGATATTTTGACGAAACAATTACCTCTGCAAAATATTAATCAACACTTTAAAAAGTTCCATATATAATTTTAATTTTTGATATGTAATTATGATATTTGAACTGATTACAAAAAAATTATGAGGGGGAATTGCTAATAATTTTTTGTAGCCAACTCAATATTTTGTTTGATACAATTTTTAATGTTGACAAGACCAATTTTTCACTTGATGACACATTGAAATTTTTTGTTAAAAGTTCATTCGAGTTTATATATAATAAGTTTATATATAATAAAATAAAAGAGTTTATATATAATAAAATAAAAGTGATCCACCAATAACGATTGTAGGATTTATAGATTTAAGATGTAATAATAACCCTTGCTGTACCAAAAGATTAATTATAGCCGTTTGTGATTAAAGTAATTTTACACGAATTAACTGCTGATTAGTTTACGAATAGATAGGCAGGCAAGCTCTTTACTGTAAACTTGTAATCAATATAAATGTATTTCAAATGAATAAAATAAACAAATAACATACTGCTAATCTGTTGTTACTTTACGCAAATAACTGATTTAATTGTATGTGAAATAAATTACATATACTTTGAAAATTGAACAAAAAAGCTGAATGATTTAATAAGTTTAATGGAATAGTATATTACATACCTAGAGCTGTAAATAGCATTTTACATGCGAGGGAAAATATTGCGCACGAGACGCGTAGCGGCGAGTGCAGTACCTTCACGAGCATGGAAAATGGTTTGCAGCTCCAGTTTTGTTATATGCTTTTTCTACGACTACGACTTTTAATGACTTTTAATGCCCAAACGCGTATAATTACTTGAAAAAATGAACTACTAATTATAAATTAAATGCAAATAGTTTACAAATTGTGGTAGGCTTTGAATTATTCTGTGTCAAAATGAATTGAAATATTTAATTTTTAAAAATCAATTTTTTCTTTAATTAAAATTTTTTCTTTAATTTTCTTTTTTTTTATTATAAGTGTTAGGTAATATATATACGAATATACATTACGTAACACTTTTTATTCTCATTACGTTACACTTATTGTAATAATCAATTTACATGTCATGGATAGTGTGATGTAATTGATAATTTACTGTGAAAGGAGTAGAAAAAAATAAAGAAGACAAAGTTTTTTTATAATTTTACTGTTACTCTAAAATATATTTTAGCTTGTTAGGCCATTTTCTGGATTATCACTTAGGCCATCTTCTAGAGCAGCGGTTCTTAATCTTTTTTGTATTGCGACCCCAAATTTTAAATGCCATATTTTGGCGACCCACCTATATTTTTTTTGACAAATAATCGTTATTAAAAAAAAAAAACGTTTAATTAAACAACAAAAACTATTTTATTTTCAGCTAACATAAAAATAAAAATTTATTACATTACTTGTTTGAAAGACCTAAGAATTACATTCATGAACCAAAAGTGAAATTCTTACCCCCACTTTTTTTGGCCTTTCTCAACGTTTTAGAACCTACTGATTCTAAAAAAGCAAAAAAAAATGTATGTCTGTCTGCCGCCCGTCCGGTCGTCCGTCATTACCTACGCTGCAGAGAAAACCGCTAGAGGGATTTCAAAAATTTTTTTTCTGAAAATAGGTATACTCAAGGGACAGGTCTGAAAGGACGCTGTGTTCAATAATTGCCGCGGAAGTGTGTCAAAAAATCATTAAGTGTGTCAAAAACAGCAAATTTTCATATTTTTGGCTTAAAAACGTTCATTTTAAGTGATTACGAGTAGGAACATTGAATTTGGAGAAACCTTGATGGTAGGAATTGGTATATGAGATCAAAAACTAGATTATTGCAATATAAGTTTGTCAAAACAATGTTGTCAAGTGTGTCAAAAGAAAGATTTTTATTTATTTTTTTACCCAATTTTTTGGAAAAAAATAAAATTAATTATTTGTTTAAATGAAATTTTATTATTATTATTGAGAATTATGGCACTATAGGTTTGTCAAAAAAATGTTGTCAAGTGTGTCAAAAGAAAGATTTTTATTGACTTTTTTACCCAATTTTTCGGAAAAAAATAAAATTAATAATTTGTATGACATAAAATTTTATTACTATTATTGAGAATTATGGCATTATAAGTTTGTCAAAAAAATAATTTCAAAATGTGTGTCAAAAAATGATTTCATTTATTTTCTTAGCCAATTTTTTGGAAAAAAAAATGTAGCTGTTTTTATGATGTAAATGTAATTGAAAATGAAATTGGACATGGAAATTTTTTAATTTGTTATAGTTTTTGAAATATTTTTGGAATTTTGAAAAAAGTTTGTATTTTTGATTTTGTAATAATTTTTGCAATATTTTTAGAATTTTAGAAAAAGTTTTAATTTTTGATTTTGTAAGAATTTTTGGAATATTTTTAGAATTTTGAAAAATTTTAAATTTTTGATTTTATTAAAATTTTTGGAATTTTGAAAAAGTTTCAATTTTTGATATTGTAAGAATTTTTGCAATATTTTTAGAATTTTGGAAAAGTTTGAATTTTTCAAGAATTTTTGGAATATTATTGGAATTTAGAAAAAGTTTAAATATTTGATTTTATTCTAATTTTTAGAATATTTTTGGAATTTTGAAAAAGTTTGATTTCATTTAATTATTACAGTATTTTTGGAATTTTGAAAGAAATATGAATTTGTGATTTTGTAATATTTTCTCGAAACGCTAAATGGAAAGGTTTTTGAGTAGTTTGCTGAGTGTATCATCTGTTCACTAAATTATGTTAATTTATGATCTGTTATAATTTTCTGGCATCGTATTGATGTTTCGTGTTAGTTTTGTAATAAATTTCTAAACAGAGATAAAGAATACTTGTACTTTAACTTGTACTTTAAGAGTTATGTTTGATATACATCGCTGCCCAAAATTAAAAACCATGTCCTCATAAAAGGTTTTTGCCGAAAACTATATCAAAATCCTTAACCCAGACCGAAGAGTCTTGATATCTCAGAACTGTGAGATTTCAGCCCCTCCATATTTTTCTAGTTAAAACAATATGAAAATTAATAAAAAAAAAGATTAATAACCTTTACTAGTTATATTATTAAGTATTAAAATAAATAAAACATTAAAATATTTTTTAATGTGATAAGTGTGCTTGCTTTTTAGAGCAAAGTAACGTTAATTGTAGCTCGATTTCCGAAAGCGCTGGTCTCAATACATTTTTAATATTGCGCAATTGAGAGCGATATTTTGATTTAATATATATACAATAAGGATGAAAATGCATTTTCGCACAAATATGTGGTGGAAAATGTCAAAATAATTTGAACTGTTTCTCCCTTTTAATTGACAACCAAAAAAATTTCCTGGTATTTGATTCTTAAATAGTGCTTTCAAAGTACTATGGCAGGATAGTTCAGCAAATTCTTCTTGAGCTTTTATGTCCATATGTTGTATATCTTTAAGTTTTATGTTAAAAGGCTGAATTGTCCAACGGTGTTGTGAAATATTGAATTATTGAATTATGAATATTGAATTATTGAACGATCCGACTGCAAAATTGTATTGTGGATTGTGGAATGTCACCAAAAGATAAGACAAAACATTACAAAATTTAAAAAGTCATCCAATTCTACAACCTTGAAAAATTAATTCAAAAACCTTGCAAAGTTTGTTAATTTAAGACATATATAGGGAAAATTTATTTTTTTAATATTTATATTTTATATATTTTTTTAAATTGGGAATTTCTCGCGACCCCATGAAAAAATCTAACGACCCCAGTTGGGGTCGCGACCCCGAGTTTAAGAACCGCTGTTCTAGGGTGTTAGAACGAAGGCGGAAGCAAAGTTGAGAATGTTTTGGGTCCTAAAATAGTATGATGGCAATAAAAGATCAAAATAATGTAATGATTGATGCGTCAAGCAAAAGAAGCCAAATATTTTTTATTACAATACAGTGCTTTTTATGAGTAACTGGCTTACAACATAAGTTTATTGATTTTTACGAAAGTTTCAATGAATCAGCAGATAGTATTTTTAGTTATATTTCTGAGTCCTTAAAAACTTTAAATTTAAATTTGTTTAGTGTTACTGCATTGGAGACTGATAAAATGCCATCATCCATCATACTTGAACTTTAAAAGTGCTAACCAAACAAATTAGAATAAAATACTGAAAGTCCATGTGAAATTAATTTTTAAAAGATGTTGTAGCTAGATCGTTTATCTCAATACTGAAAATACGGATATAGACATATTCATCCTTACCTACAAAACAGAAACATAATTTTTTATTAAGTTTTATTTTTTAAACTGAAAAATGAAGTGGCCGAGATCCAGCGAGTTTTTTAGTTTTGTGACCCTAGGGGTGGTGTGTCCTACTTTGTCGACGACAAAAAAATACTTCGATTCGATTGTTACAACATGTCGACTACTATTTATTCGATTGTTGAAATCATTCGATAGTTCCCATCACTAATTTTTATAAACTGAACAACCGCACATATGAACATTATTATTATTAATTGACATTGAGTGAGGTAGCTAAGCCATCAACAAAAGAGAAGTTTATTTGCACAGTAGTACAAAAAAATGTTCCTACGCTTATTACAATTAAAGAGAAATAAATTAATAAATTATTAACGAATTTCTTTAAATATGAATACTATTATTTTAGAGTAAAAGTTGAAATGGTCCGTCGTTGCATACTGTAACAGATGATCGGGTTCCTTAGGAAGATAATTTAGAAATTAAAAATAAATTAGAAAACAGTAAATCAAAACCAATATTAAAAGAAAATAAATCATTACAGTCAAGTAATAAAAGTGTTAGTTTTAAATCTGATTTTGTAATTATAGGTAAACGAAATATTAGTAATCAAAATGTAAATAATATTGATTCTAACTATAGTACTGAAAATTCAAATAATAATAATGAAATTTTAAATGATAATTTAAATTTAAATAATAATGAAAATATAAATATTAACGAAAATTTGGGTACTAATGAAAGTACAAATCGTGCTAACCAATTAAAATAATAAATAATTATATTATTCATTTTTAATAAAGTCTTGTGTTTAATATAAGATTATTAAGATCACAACAATGAATATTGTGATATCAAAAATCATCTATATATCGATAAGTCCAACACATGTGTTGAAAAAATAATTTATCAACTTATTGCAATATTGAATTTTCTAAATCAGCGTATCAAACTACATGCTTATCAAATTCTTAGACTGATATGGATAGGACCTTTTGAGCCCTTGGAAGAGTTACAACTAATTGGATTTTTCAATTGTGAAACCAATAGAAACTTTGTAACTCTTTTTACAAAATTTTACAAAGTTTTAACACACTTGCAACTCTACACATTAGAATACCTCTACAGTAAAAGTTAGCTTTTCCTACGTCTGTTAATATCTACTTGCAAGAATTATGTTCAAGTATCCGAAATATGATTTAAAACAGTTTTGCTAACAATTTATTTCATCTAACTAACGTACAGATTATTTTGGATAAAGTATTATAGTACATATAAAAAATCAAAATACGCAATTTTCATGCATGCCTTTAGTATTTCTACACATTTTTATTTTAATGAATAACGGTCAAATTTTGTTTTTTCCTTCTCTCATTGCGTTTTCATGTTCTTTTATAACTTATTGCATAAAAAATTAGAAATAATATTTATTTCCACACTAGTATTGTTTTGCGTAGGATAAAATTTATTGTTCTTGTAATGTAATGTGTACATTACCTAGTATTGGTCAACCCTAAGTTGACATTAAATATGATTTGTAACAAACTTCATGTATATTAATGAATTAGAGAATACACTCGACTGTCAAACTTATCAGAGCTCACGTGTTTTATATAATAATCACTGCAATAGAAGTAATTCACAGTATATTACAGTTCTAGTCGTTCTATTGCGTTTGTGAAAATCAATTAGGTATATTAGGTATATTGAATTTATTTACTGCACTGTGTTTAAGGCAACAATATACTCGTAAGTAAATACATACAATTTTAATCAAATTGTAAACTATAACTTAAATTAAATGAATTTGTTTTAAGAACATGCCGAAAGAAAAGCAAACCGTTTCCAATAAATTAAAACAATACGTGAAAAAATATCCAGATTTCAAAACTAATGGGAAAGTTTTATATTACAAATTATGCAATAAACCGGTGACAGCAGACAAAATTTTTATGGTAAAACAGCATCTGGTAAGTTCCAAACATATTGAACTCAAAGTGAGAATTGAAGGAAAAATAAACTACCAGCGGTTCATTAAGGTATCTTTTAGTTGTACTTCAAAAGATGCTGAATTTGCTAAAGATTTATGTAGCGCATTTATTGCCGCAGATATACCTCTGTTTAAAATACGAAATAATGAAATTAAATCTTTCCGGTCAATACAAGTATTTTACCCGAAAATAACACACCTAACGTGCCCTCATGGACTTAACAGAGTATGCGAGCAAATAAAAAGTGAACATAGTAATGTAGATCGTCTTATATAGCTAACATAAAAAAGTGTGTTTAAAAACTCCATTAAGAGTTGAAATATTGAAAAAATTAGAACCTGAACTATCACTACCTCTACAACCAATAACAACACATAGGGAACTTGGCTAAATGCTGTAAATTACTACGCGCACAGTTACGAAAAGATGGTGGGCGTTTTTGATGGTTTAGACGCAGGCGAAGCAGCTTCTACTAAAATATCAAAAGATCATTTACTTGATAGTACAATCAAAGCTGATTTAAGTTTTATTGCAGCAAATTACGGTTTCTTAGAAGTCTCGATTACCAAACTAGAAGAGCATGGTCTGCCACTTGCAGAACAAATTAAAGTGGTAACAGAAGCTTCCAACGCAATAAATTCAATAGATGGCAAGGGTGCTGGCATAATCAAACAAAAACTTGCTACGGTTATACAAAAAAAACTCTGATTCGTTATACTTAAAAATATTGACGATAGTTTGGCTGGAATATCAAGAAAAAACATTATTTTTACATTGAAGTAAATTTTTTATTTTTTGTCATATTGAATTTGCTGTTATCGTTTTTATTAAGTGATATTTTGTAATAAAAAAATAAAATATGTTTTAGAGTTTTCTTTAATGCCTTTAGTTTATTAGGACATATTAAAGGACTTTTTCTGATTTCTTTTTATTTATTATTTTTTGTAAATAAAATTAACATCGGAACTAACAGTTGAAAGGTTGATTTTTTGAAGGAGGATTGCAACTTTTTAATGTAACTTTTATGTTCCTTGGTAGTGATATATTACTGAAAATGTATTTTTTAATTTTATCAGATTTAACTAATGTTATCCATTAATATAATTTACGACAAAAGCAAAGAGGCTAAGAATGGCAGATGAAAAAGAAATTTGTTTGACTTTGTGAAGGAAGATCGCAATTTTTTATTTTATTTTCATGTCCTATCCTTTCGGCCTATTGCCGATATCACATTTGGTAATGATATCGCATTGCACTGCTGTTGCCAGTGGTATACGATATCTAACGTTAACTCGTATGTCAATAATAGAGACTGAAGTACGCGGAGTTTTTACACCGATGATAAACACGAAAAAGGGCTTTTATTTAAAATTATACAAATTATTACGTTTTTAAGGAATATTGAAGTCGAGCTCTTTCAGCCGATGATACCCTAGTGGACTCGGTAAAAACATATATTTTCTTAAAGGCCTAACGTCACTGCCCTACAAAACCAAAACAACATATTATGGACAAATTTGAGGTCAATTTGATTTTTAATTAACGATATAATGGGATAACATGTCGTTATTTCATCAATAGTATTACATTAAAAAACGGAACTCTGAAATTTAAATTTTCCCATGAGTTTTCTATTGATTTTTAGAGCATATTTTAAATGCATAAAACAGTTTTTTAGAGCATATTTTAAACGCTTAAAATGCTTTTTATAGTGCATATTTTTGGTTTCCCTACTCATAAGCATTTCCCTACATATAAACAAGCATATTTTTTGATTTAACTATAATTGAAAATTAAAATCCTTGTGATGAAATTTGAATTGGGCGATTTCCAAATATAACTTTTTGTGTTCTATTTTCATTTGGTTATGCAATTGTTTTCTTTGATGCCTCAGTTTTGCATTTTTTAGTAACGTTAAAGAGTCTAATCCTTTTTTCAAATTGGTAATAGTCTCTAAACTTAAACTTTCTACATCTAGACGATTCGAAGATAATGCATCAACTAAAGAAGGAGTTTCTGTAACAGAGATAAGAACATAAGACCCATAGTTACTGTGATAGTTGTTTCATTTGTATGTACTTACGTCGTTTGCTGAAACAAATTAAATATGATTTTAAATTATTAATATTAATTTGAAATAGTAGTTATTTACATATCGAGGGCTGAAAGAAGAAGATTACGCCTGCGGTTCATATTGAGCGGCTTTTATTGAACCAAGGGCGTAATCTTCTTCTTTCAGCCTGAGTGTATGTACAACGTTTTACGCACAAATGTACAACTTAATTGTAGAATAAATCATTTTTTGAATTTTTTAAACTCGCTAAACATTTTTAAAATTCGAAAAAAAACTATACATGCCATGATTTTCACTATAAACTTCATGCAATAATTTGTTTGTTTTTCCTAATTTTATGATTGTTTATTATTATTTTGCGGGCGATTATTTTACGGGCGGCAAAGTAGAAAAATATACCAATGTTTTATATAGCGACGGGCTTTTATTTTACGGGCGTAAAGTTCAACTTTTCGCCACGAATTTAGAAAACAATTAACCCATGAAGAAGATCTCTTAGAGACAGAAAATATTTGGTGTTAAAAATAAATAAAGGTTTTGAAGCGAAAAAAATGATGTTACTCATTATTATTAATAGGATGTAAAATGTGTTTTACGATTCATTTGTGCGTAATAGTTATTTACATATCGAGGGCTGAAGGTAGAAGATTACGCCTGCGGTTCATATTGAAGTCCGATACGAAGCGAGGGCTTTTATTGAACCAAGGGCGTAATCTTCCTTTCAGCCTGAGTGTATGTACAAGGTTTTACGCACAACTGCACAACTTAATTGTTCAGTTTTTGAATATTTTAAACTCACTAGACATTTTGAAAATTATACTAAAATTATACTCTATAAACTTCATACAATAACTTATTTGTTTGTTCTAATTTTATGATTATATTACGGGTGATTATTTTACGGGCGGCAAAGTAAAAAAATGCCCTAATGTTTTATATAGCAACGGGATTTCGTTTTACGGGCGTAAAGTTCAGCTTTCAGTCACGATAACGGATGTAAAATGTGTTTTAAAATTCGTTTGTGCGTAAAAAGAATTTTAATTACAATACCTTGACTTTTCGTTGTCTTCATAGTTTGTATTCACACTGTTAGAGCTACCTAATTCTGTTACTGACATAAAACTGTAATTCAAAAACATAGTGTTTAAAGCGGTGGTCAGTGCTTTGTCTCATTTTAAAGGTATCTTACCATAAATTTTCAATATTTTTTACATAAGGATCGACCGTCGCAGTTCTAAGTCTAATGAAAACAAATAAGTTTACTTTTTTTAACCATATCTTTCGTTCTAACGTACCTGCTATTTTCTTCTCGGTTTAACTGTAAAAACAAGACATAGGTATTATAAACTAAAAAATAAATTTGAAAAATGTAACTCACTTTTTCATAATTTTTTAACAAGCATTTTACAGGTTCAAAATATGCCCAAGGACTGTTATAAATACAATTAACTTTTTCACCCGATTTTTCCATTCGAAGTTCATAGAGGAAACTTCTTTTAAAGTATTTAACTTTAAAACGAACTTCTTCCACTGTTGTATTACGGATTTCTGCAACGATTTCAAAACTTTCTTCAGCATCTTTTGGATTGAACCATAATACAGGAAATTTTTCCAAAAGAGTTAGTAAATTTAGACTTAATTCGTGTGTCCACATTTTCGGATTTTACAGTGGTGCTTGTAGCTTAAAAATATTTATCTAAAATAAATATAAAATTTTATTTTAATATTCTGGAAATAGTTCTCAACTAGCGTACAATGTTTAGAGAACAAGTTCGTGAGATTTATGTGTGATGGTTGCCTACACTCCATTCATGATATCGATGAAGTTTTGAAAGAGACGATGAGAATATTTGAAAGAAATTCAACAAAGCTGGAGCAATATAATGGTGAATTTAGAGAAGTATTATTTGACAATAACAGTAATTTTTTGTCAATAACACAAAAACTGTGCCAATAACACAAAAACTGTAAAATTCTTAAAAAATTGCAATGTTTTTTTTAAATTAGGTTCTCTTTCAAATGACATGACACCCCCACTCATTTGGATCAAAATAGCTTTTTTCATCCTTCCGCACTCCCCCCTTAAAACAAAATAATGCAGTAAGCACAGACTTGAGACTTCGCTATATTTTCGTTAAGAATTTATCAAATTACCTGTGAATCTTTTCAAATTTTTCTGTTAATCAACGTCAAAATGTAAGGGTGGGGCGATGCGATCTGAAAGTTACACTTTTTTGATACTAACTCAAATCAATTAGGTTCGGAGTTAATCGAAGAAAGAAAACATACAAAAAACACAATTATTCAAAATTATACAAAAAGTGATGGGGTATAAAATTCCGAAGTATATTTTTAAGGAATACGGAAGTGGAGCTTTTTCATATAAACAATAAACAATAGCTGCTTTTTGGTGGAATCAAAATTGATGAAACTTATTACACTCCTATCGGCGACTTTTTCTAACAGTACGTTGATATAAATTATTTTCCATTTTCTACAGTTCGTTGATATAAATTAAAAATAGAGTGGGTGCTAAAACTGAGCCTTGGGGTACATCAGCGTTAATTAATTTAGATTCAGAAGCAAAGGCGTTGATGTAAACCGAAATGTATCGGTCGGTGAAAAAACTTTGAATCAGCTTCACGACTGCGGGGTGAAATTCGTATGCAACGAGGTTTTTGATCAAGGCATATCAGATTCTATCAAATATTTTGTAACGACGGACTATTTTCAATTTTTATTCTAAAATAATAGTTTTCAAATTCAATGAAATTAATAACTAATAATTTTATTAATTTTCTTCAATTGTAATAAACGTCGACATTTATTTGTACCACTGTACAATTAAATATTTTTTTTGTTGATGATTCAAATAAGTTCGATTAAAGATACGGGTTTCTGCATAGATGATTTTTTTAATTCGAAAAATAGGGGAATTGCTTATTGGAAAGGGAAACAGAATATGATATTTAAAACGATCAAATTGTTGGGATCGAGGCCATTAGTATATAAAATTGAAATAAACTTAAACTCGGTCATGACTGAATCGTCATACAGCTTACTTTTGAGTAATTTTAATATTGTTAATTATTTCAAAAATTATGTTTTAAAACTAAAAAGAAAATAAATTTGCTTTTCATTTCAATTATTGTGTTAATATTATAAAAGTTTTTTTATAGTTGTGAATTTAATAAAATGTCAAAACCTCAATTGCATCTATTAAAATATGTAAACGAAATATGTTTTACATTCAAGAAATAAAAGTTATTTATCAAGCAAGTGTTATGTTATCTGTTTTGAAAATGAATTTATAACTTTGTGAAGAAAAACACGTCTCGCCAAATGGTACATGAATTGTGATGATGACGAAAAACAAAAAAATTAATTGAAGAAGTTCATGCTGTTGTTACCGTACGAGATGCTAAACACAAATTGTCTAATTCTAGTTGTAAAATTGGTCATTAAGTCCGTTTATGAAGTTTCGTGCAGTGATTTTATTATGTATTGCTTTTTTGTAGAGGATCGGACTAGTTTCTGCTTGATATAACAAAACCTTTAATTAACCATCAAAGTTATCAAGACGACGTTGATAAGACAACATTCAACATATATTAATATAAGCCTTTTTGAATTTTAATTTGTATAATTTTTGATTTATTATTAACTAAATTATTTTTCTGTTAGCTAATAATTAGTTTTTAATTATTCGGCGATTCACGCTAAGAGATTTGCAAGTTTAATTTGTTTGTCGTAGAGTCAGTTTTTATATAGTTTTCCGGTGTAATATATTATTATGAATATTATTCATAGGAAAAACCAAATCATTATATAAGATTCAGTGTTCCGTTGTAATATTACAGTGTTCATATATTTTTTTGAATATTATAATTTATTATTATTCGTTAAAAGTCCAAATCATTATAATTTTTGAGATGTTTAATGCGATAACGTACGTTCCACCATATTGTTCAAGTAGTCTATTCCTGAGATGTGCTACTTAGGCCAATAGGCCGGTTAGTGAGCTTTTGTTTTTAAAAACCGTATTGGCTATCAGATATTAAAATGGTTGTCTTCCAAAAATTTTAATATGCGTGTATTAATCAGAGTTTAAAACGCTCCTTATATCACTCCTTTACTCCGTACTTTTACTTTCAGAACGAGTAGCTTAAAAATAATACAACACTACTAAATGCAGGCGTGAAAATAATAAAATATCGTTCTTACTCCTACATTGAAATAAATATTTTCTTTCAATTAATAGTAGATTTATTTTTTCTTCAAAATTGATGCTTTCCAACGTAAAAAATAAATAATTTTTGTGAATGTTTAGTTATAAAAATATATTAAAAGGATGACGAAAAGGCACTAAAATTTTTCTTTTACAAATGGATGAAAGAAAAGAAAAATAAAATAAATAAACTACATAGGAGTGAAAATGAAAAAAACTAAAAATTTTGCTCTTCGAGGAAGAACGATATTGAAATTAGAACATTCTAATTTATGAACACTATTTTAAGGATTGAAATGAAAGCACGAATAAAATAAAATTGTAAACTCTGGTATTAATATAATGCTCATATATTTTAGATAGGACGGGGCTGGGGCTATTGGTCTTTAATTCGAAACATCAGCTTCGTTCCTTTTATGGTGACCGGTTTAACGTATGCAAACTTCTAACATCGGCAAATATAAGATTTATACGATTTGTAGAAAATTTTAGTTAAATTGAGTGCAATTCCTTTTAAAAATATTTTAAGAATATTAGCAGGGATATTGTTCAGTCGGAAGGTTTATTGGTGTTTAACTCTCTTAAACGTTTTGCAAAAATTTTGGGTTTCAAACGAAGTTATTTTATATAAACTCCGGCTTTCGGTTTTCAAAACAGTCAAGAAACAAAGCGTTCCGCGAACAAAGTAGCTATCCTTGCAGGATCAGTGACGATTAAATCATATAATTGTCAAAACATTGGATAGAAGATTTGGTACCAGAATTCAAAGAAATAATGGCACGGGTTTTACCAGAAATTGACATAATTGAAGGCTTTGCTATTTTGGCTCTGTCAATTGTTTCTGTCAGCTCTTTCGTTTTCTACTATCTTGTTTGATATTTTATTGAACTTTAAATATTGAGAATGATTTATGGCATTTTTTCATGTATCTAAATATTAAATAATCTACATTTGCTTCTAAAAGCGGTACGAAAAAAATGATATATGTGTAAAATATTTACAATAAACGTGTATTTAAAAAAAAATATTTTCGATTATATTCTGTCCGCTATATCCGAAGTCCGTTAAATCGGGGTCCTTTATATCGAGGTATTACTGATATAGAAAAGAACAATTTGATAAAAGTATGAAACAGGCGGGAATACATGAGTCGTGTGAACATGATTTTTACGTAATAAATGCACACCTTACGAATTTTACTGTACGAATTACTAAAAAAAATATAGGTGCTTTAAAACCGGTTTTAATTGTGACAAAACCGTTTTTTCCCAATGCACATTTTTGCCCGTTTTTACCAAAAACCGGTTTTACTGAAACCGGTTTTGCAAGCCCTAATTGTGATAGTAATGATGAAAGGGAATGCAGTAGAAATATACAAGGGCACCTTGGTAGTTTAGTAAAATGGTTAAAAATGATTAAACTTAAATTCAATATACCAAAAACGAAATGCAAGTAATATAAACAGACCAATTGTATTGAAAATTGACAATAAAAGGGTCGAAAATGTATAAATTAAAAATATTTGGGAGTTTGGTTGGACGAAAAATTAAAATGGGATAAAAGTGATGAATATGTCTGTAAGAATGGAGTTTTAAGCAGAATAAGACGCTACGTAACTGTTAAAATATCGACAATGTTATATAATGCTTTAGTTCTACCACACTTTGATTATTGTTCTACAATGATGTACCCAGCAACAAAATCCGTTAAAAGTAGACTACAAATGTTTGCACATTGCAGATATGTTAGATGAATTGAAGTGAATAAATGTAAATCACAAATTGGTATACAATGGCATGATTTTTGTTTTTTAAAAAGAAGTTTAGGAAACTTCCAGATTATCTTAAGAGCGGTAGTTCAACTGAACAAGATATACAACCGTATCACCTAAGAGAAGCAGATAAATTAAGATTACTTAAATTTTCTAAAAGTGAATCACAAAGTATGGTAATGTTTTCTTGATCACGTTAAAATCCGGCTTCTTTGTCAACTTTACAGAGTCGTTAAGTTTCAGGCTCCTTCTTTTCTTCTGAGATGGTTCTCAGCTGGCCACTCCAGAAGGCAGTTAAATCTTGCTCTTCCACAGGTAAGCTGTGTTTCTTGGGAGAAATCGTTTGTTGTGAGAGTCATTAAGCTCTTCAATGACCTACCTATGTCATTGAAGAGATTCAATTTCTTTCAGGCTGTTTTTAGAAAGGAACTGGTAAGCTATTTTTGCTCTGTTGGAGTTTGATCAATTGGTTTTCTGCTTCTGGTACACCTGTACTGGTTGACTGCGTTTCCTATCTTTTAATATTATAAAGGACCACTAACCCTCTTTCCTTTTCCTTTTATCCTTCACCCTTTCCGTTCCTATTCCCCTTCTCTCTTCCCTTTTCTTCCCCGCCCTATCTGTTCTCTGTTTCTTCTTGGGTGTCCCTGGTCTTCGATATTCATGCTTTAAGTATAGAACTGTTTTCTCTTGCCTTCCCTGTTTTATTTTTTTCTACATTTTCAGGTCATTTCTTGTCTGGGAACAGGTATGCCATAATGTCAGTTGGCTTGTAAGTGTGGTTTACTGCAGCTCCTTGTTTAGCCAGTTCATAGCACCCAGAAATGTTTTTTCTACTGTACAATATTATGGGCCTATCGCCTCTTTGTAATCTAACCCAAGGTTGGCAAATATCATGATATTTATATAAATATAAAAATATCCGATATATATCATGTTCTGATACTTATTTTTGAGTAAGTTGTTTATCTTAAATATTAATCAATATATAGCCCTTTCCACAGTTGTATGCAGTGCAGCGCATCACTCCCTCGTTTCTTGCCTCTTTGCCAATAAACTAAATTCAAATATAACAACTCCAATTTAGTTTATAAGCAATTTATCAAACTATTCGTCTATATCTTCGATTGCACAAGTCCAAATGACGAATACGCTTTCTTGCTTTGGTTTGTCTTGTTTATTTGGCCAAATCGCTGATTATGCGATTTGGTACGATTATGCGATACCTATACAAGATTGGACAGCTGGTCCAGTAATGGTCCATGGCTGGCGACCAGCAATGGTAGAGTTCTGGCAACCATAACTGGACCATAAACATCATGTAACTGAGTGATAACTTCGAACACTAAATTACTGCCATGCAATGGCCCATACAAGGTTGTACAACTGGTCCAGTAATGGTCAATTACTGCCCACCAGTAATTCAACAATGGCCAGGTACTGGGAACCATGACTCATAGTACTGCCTACTGGCAACTATGACGCGGTCATTAACATAATTTTCCTTTTTGATAACTTCGTACAATAAATGGCAGTCATTTTTTTCCAGAGAGAAGATTACAGCAATGACCGAGTACTGGCCACCATGACAGGGCCATAAAAGAACATAAAATATTATCATATGCAAATTTAAATAAATTAAATACAAAATAATTAAAATAAAGTAAGTGTTCAGAGAAAAAAAAATTTAAAACTTATACCAATTTTAACATTACATATTATCAGTCTTTCAGCAGAGATGCGATAATTAAACTATAGGTGAAATTTTTCAAACTATACATTTCTAAAATGGATAACACTCTAGTGTATTTTAACCAAATGACAAAGATCGGCCAATTTATGGTCCAGTACTGGTCCAACAACAATAGCCGATTGATGTTAACCATTAAAGTGCCATTACTTAGCCATTTAAAGTAAACTGAACTGGTTATTTTCTATAAACTGTAGATCGGGTGATTCATGGTTCCAGAAATGGCCCAATAACAATAGCCATGAATTGTTTACCATTCACGGGCTAGTGCTTGGCCATTCAAAGGTAACTAAATACTGGCTATTTTCTGTTAACCATAGATCGGCCGATTAATGGTTCTAGTACTGTCCCAATAACAAAAGTCAAGTTAGTTAACTATTAATGGACTAGTGCTTGGCCGTATTTCAAATTCTGGAAAACCCTGCTTAGGAAGTCATTCCATTCCACCACACCATTGGTGGTGTATTTCCAAACTGAAATTGAAATACATATTCTGGCAACGGTGTAGATTTAGTTAAAAGCGCCATTACAAATGGAATGAACACTGAAATAAGTAGTTATGTATTTAAATAAGGAAATATATGCTTCATCTCTTTGGTGGTTATTGAACCGTTTACCTAAAAATCGATATTCAAGCACAAATTAGCTAGGTGATGAGGTGCATTTAAAGCCATGTCTCTCCTCCGATAAAGTTTTTTAACTTCTAAAGGTTGTTCTAGTTTAAGATCGACTGCCAGTTTATGCCCAGTTTCAACTACAACGGCAATAGTCGTTTTATCTCAATGAGCTTTGTCTAAAGCGTCTGCTATTGTCTTTAGATAACAAAGCATATGTTTAGCATTCATTACAATGTTTATGTCATAAGATTAGTTTTGTCAGAATCTATGTCAGCTTTATGATCTTGGCATAGCTGAACTTGGCATAGCTGAGGTTACCTCGATTTGGCATGCGTTTTGCAAGCAGTGCTGCAACTGTTAACAGTTTTTCCAACTTTAAGGTAGGAATAATTATTTATTTATTTTTTTATAAATATCATGATATATATCAGGGAATAAATATCGTGATATATATCAATGATATATATCGGATATATATCATTGATATATATCATGCCAACCTTGCACCTATTCTTAAGCTCTTTCTTGGTGCTATGACGGTTGCTATTTTTCTTTTCTTTAACTTTTGTGAGACTTACATTTGCAAGTCTTTAAATAATTGACAAAATTGTCAATTATTGTCTTTGAATTTTATTTTGAAATTTATATAAATTATTACATAATTGTGTTTGAAATATAATCTTTGTAATTGTTTTCTTAAGTATAAGACAGTTCTTCTGTACAATAATATGGGCCTACCGATGGCGTTTTTGTAACCTTTATAGAAGAAAATCGTGTTCTAGACCAACTTGTGAAAACTTGACCATTTTTGATTTTCCTGAAACTTGGCATGTAAGTAGTATGGACAAAATAAAAAATACAACGTATTTTAAAATTTTTTTAAAGTGCATGGTTTAAGCATAGGGGGCCCCCAACATGCATGAAAAATGAAAATTCTGACAATCCGATGTAATTTTGAAATTAAATTGCTCAAGAACGGCTATACCGATTTCAGCAAACTTTCTTTTGTTTGATAGATGATTAGTTAGCCGTTTGAAAAATAATTAATTAATATTTTTTGTAATTAAATTTTAAATAAAAATATTAAAAAACTTTTTTAAAGATGGCGCTAGGGTCGAAGATCAATTGGAATTTAATTAATTTTTTTCCTGAAAATAGTTCTATCCTTACTCTAAAATATATCAAATTTACAAAGAGGCGTTAATTTTTGTTCTTGAGATATTTAATTTTAAAGATTTTTAGTACGACTAAAAGTCTAATTTTTCATCATTTTTTTAAACAACTTCCATTAACAAAAAATGTTAAATTTAATTAAATTTTAACTTTTTTTTTAAATGTAGTTCTATGCTTACTTTAAAATATATTAAATTTACAAAGGGGCATTCATTCGTGTTCTTGAGATATTTAATTTTAAAAATTTTTAGTCCGTCTAAAATTCTAATTGTTCATTATTTTTTCGAAGAATTTTTATCAACAAAAAATTTTAACCACTGAAGTTCGAAAAAAGTAATAAAAAATTCGGATTTTAGTTGGACCAAAAATCTTCTAAATTAAATATCTCAGAACACGAATTAACGCCTCTTTGTAAATTTGATATATTTTAGAGTAAGAATAGAACTATTTTCAGGAATAAAAATTAATTAAATTCCAATTGATCTTCGACCCTAGCGCCATCTTTAATAAAGTTTTATTAATGCTCAAACTATGCACTTTAAAAAATTGTAAAATAAGTTGTATTTTTTATTTTGTCCATACTACTTATATGCCAAGTTTCAGAAAAATCAAAAATGGTCAAGTTTAAATCTCGACTTTTTCACCTGCGTAGATCACGTTTTTCATCTATATGAATAATAATAACAAATAAAATAAATAAGGTAGATAAGGTTGGAAGAAAATATTTAAAAAAAACTGTTGAAAAATTATGTGCCCTCTACTTATGGTCGAATTAAATTGTATGCTGAGTAGGGTGTAAATTTTATTATGCTATTTTAAGTTAATTTAAATTAAATTTTATAATAAGATAAGCTAACTATAACTAAATAATAGTATGTTTAGTTTTAAACCTAACGCACCCATACCCGGTCAGTTTTGAATGACAGTCAACGTGAATGTTATTCATGATTGACTGTGTATGTGTATGACTGATAATGAGTAACAGTCAAATTTTATATGACTGATGAAATTTAAACATGTTTGAATTTTTATCATCAGTTAATGGTTGTCATGCATGATTAATCGTGTATGGACTATGGGCCCCTGTAGCTATTGGTTTAAGAATCAAAGTTGTAAAACTAATATTAACAATGCATGCACAATGAAAATACTTTTACTCATGAGATTCAAGTTTGTATGAAAATTCATTTTGAGAAAAAAAAATTAATTTTTGAAATACTTTTTCCTTATGAAAAAGTTAAACATTTCTTAACTTTTTCCTCATGATTAATAGAGAATTAAGCTACCTACATTTTAAAGCATTATACTTCTATTAAAAAATAATAATGAAAAGTTGCTCAAATCTCATGAGTAAAAACCTCATACATTGTGCATGCACCGTAACAATAAATAAATAAACTAAATCAATGCAACTCTGATTGCATATTTTGCTGAAAAAATGCTGAAAACACCACTAGGTAGTTCTAAACGCATATGGTATTCTAAAAATTTAGTAAGTTGGCATACTTTTTATACATTAAATTGTGGTTAGCTGTAATCCAAAAGATGATAAAGAAAATTATTGCAAGACTTACAACAAGAGTTTGAAGTTATTGAAAACGTTCGGTAGATCCGCATTCCTTTGTTCAATCCGAAATCTAATTAGTCAGAAAACCCGAAATCTAATTAGTGTTTGGTAGATTTGCAATACTCTGTTAAACCAAAAATATAATTAGTTCTCTTGTACAGATGCAGAACATGTATCAATGTTTCATGAAAATCCTAGGCAAAAGTTCAAAATTATTACAAACATCCAAAAACCTTAACTAGCGTGTATTACATAGTGCGAACTATATACCAAGTTTCAACAAAAATAAATCTGTAAACTAAGTGATATTGAAGTTAAAGAGGGAGGGCAGGGCTAGCTCTAAGTTACGTCAAGATCCATCGATTGTGACTCTTTTCGTATTTAATTGCTTCATCCGTTCGTGAGAAAGCGTTATACAAATGTTGGTTCTCATGGAACGATGCATACACACACACATACTCACAAAAGTGAGCTTCAAGCTACTCTGGGAGATATGTAGGTTATCTCCGAATAAGTAGTCCAAGACTACGTGCACCACAACACAACATCAGACCAAACCAAACCCAGTTATCTACAGCGCCCAATTGTAGACATCCTATTGCTGTTTGAATTCAAATGGAATGACTGATAGTAGTATGCGGTACGGAATGGTTTTTAAGTTTTCTTCCATAAAAAGTCCTCCAACTTCTTCAAAGACTACATCACACTGTATACGGAACACTAAATCCCAGCTACACGCAACAATAAAAATGCATAAATACTGTCTGAAGATCCAATTTCAGAACTACTGGTGATGCAACTCAGCAGCCGGTATCAATTATACACTATCATTACTAACTAACATAACACACACAAACCATTACATTAACAGTGATACAGGTTAGGAACCGTCCATCGAACATTTATTTTATATAAACACTTAACTTAATAAACACTTAAATATATACACTATGATCTATCTATGGCATTCCCACCTGAATATCGATTGACGAGACGAAAACAATGCTGATCAAATGATAGCACCAATTTTGAAGTCAACGACGAACCATAACCAAACAAAAAACGGATAACCAAAACTCCTACTCATCTCCAAATTGTTTCAGGATTTGTGTCGTAATCACCTTAAGCCGTTCTATCAATCAAATAAAATCCGAGAAGGAAACCTACATTAATTACAACAAAGCGTGCTCGAATATTTTTTTTGATTTTAGTAATCTCCTTCAATGGTATCTTTACAACTGAAAATCCAGTTTACAGTAAGGCTACGGAAATGCGAAAAGAAAACCAGATCAATGCTATTACATCTCCGCAAACTAAATGCTGATAACCTGGAAGATATTATATTTTCCAAAGAAGAAATTGAGCATTCAATCAAAAGCTATGAAAATCAAAAGTCACTTCTACACTTTTCACTGCTACAACACTAAACATCTGCATTGACACTATGCTCATGCCTAAGATCAGAAATCAGAAAATGTTAGGAAAACATTCGATCTACTACTTAAATTAAACTTAATACTCATACAAAGGAAAAATCTACTGACAGCACTAGCTGGTAGCTCATGAGACAAAGATAAAAATACTATTATCACAGCATACAAAGCATTAGGAAGACTTTTTATAAATAATGCTACACCCGTATGGACACCCACTGGAATTAGATACAAGCAACGCAAACCCTTGCGGACCGCAACCAGATATCATTTGATGGATCACTGTGATCACGAAATGTAATATATTACCGGTCCGCGAACATAATGAAATGCAGACTAAACAAGACATATGGGCCTGTCACAAAGATATATGGACGAGGTGACAACGTTTCAAGATATCTCCAATTCAAATCCAAACCAAATTTTCTCGAGTTGGTACTCGAAGAATGTGCGACGATACTCACGTGGCACTAATCCGCATCCTTGATCAATCAGAGAATACGCTTGTAACGTCTGGGCACATTAGAATTGGATGGGTAAGATGCAAAATGTGCGAGAAACAACTTCAACGCACTGTTTCATATTCATTCATTGACTACGATCACGATTTCTTACAGACGTCAGAATTAAGCCACATACTCTAATTGTTTTTAACGGCCCGTTTTTCCGTTCATTGGCCCGTTGAGAGAGGAAGTAAACGTACAACCGCTTGAGAGCATTACTTAAAGCATTTGACAGACTTAATTACGTACCGCTCAATTATGGTACCACCACGACAGGGTAAAGGTGAAACTGTTTCAGTTATAGATAACACTTTTACTTTCGGGGTATTCTCGAGAGGTACACAGTGGACTGATTCAGATTCAGAAGTTTTGAAACGTGAAGATATAAAAAAATCCGACTTCGTTACGCCAACCCAAATACAAGAACTTCCCTTATCGGGTATTTAAATAAAAAAAATGAAATTATGTTGAATATTTTTTAAAACACTACTTTTGATGCACAAATGTTGTACGAAAACTTACCCCAGAATATGCTTAGATTTCACTTAAAAACACGTTTTTATACACAAACAAAAAACAATAGACGTTATATATTAAACATTAATATTCTACACTACTCAAAATAAATCCAAAAGTATAGTATTTATATTATAGAGTCAAAACAACTAAACAAATGTATTATAGCCTCTTTTAAAATTGTGTTGTGTTTGTAAACAATAAAATGACATAACCAAAGTCTAAATTAAATATAAGGTTGAAGCTTGAAGTATTACAGCGGCACACTGTTATAGGTTCGTTTCCAATAACGCGCTGAATGTTTGCTAAAGTTGTTGCCACATGACAAAATCCAACCTAAAGTAATGGTTTCCCATGATAGCGGTGCCGCTATAGGGCGATTTTTCTGTTCCGATGTTTACCGCAATGGCGCTGCAAAAGGGGGATAAGAGAATAAATTCAAAAAATTTTATATGGGATTTCATACAAAACACAACTTGAAATATTTTTAAAATTATCTATGAAATTTTTCATTTTACTACGAATAAATAATTTAAATTTGTTTATGAACTATTATTGACTATATAATAAGCATAATATATAAAATATTTTATTTTTTCTGTCCGTAAAACAAATACGAAAATAGGTTAAATTTTTCATACAACTTTGTATGGGAAATTTGGGCAATTTTTATGTTTCTTTTTTGAGCGACTTAAAAATAATATTTTATATATTACGCTTAATATATAGTCAATAATACTTTATAATCAAATTAAAATTGTTCAATTGTGGTAAAATGAAAAATTTCATAGATAACTTTTAAAATTATTCAAGTTTTGTTTTGTATGGAATCCCATATAAAATTTTTGTGATTTTTTCTCTTATCCCCCTTTTGCAGCGCCATTGCGGTAAACACCGGAACAGAAAAATCGCCCTATAGGGCGATTTTTCTGTTCCGGTGTTTACCGCAATGGCGCTGCAAAAAGAGGATAAGAGAAAAATCACAAAAATTTTATGTGGGATTTCATACAAAACACAACTTGAATAAATTTAAAAGTAATCTATGAAATTTCTCATTTTACCACAATTAAAGAAATTTAATTTGCTCATGAAGTATTATTGACTATAAATTAAGCGTAATAAATAAAATACTATTCTTAAGTCGCTCAAAAAAGCGACATAAAAATTGCCAAAATTTCCCATACAAAGTTGTATGAAAAATTTAACCTATTTTCGTATTTGTTTTACGGACGGAAGAAAAAGAAATATTTTGTATATTATGCTTAATATATAGTCAATAATACTTCATAAACAAATTTAAACTATTTAATTGAAGTAAAATGAGACATTTCATAGATAGTTTTTAAAAATATTCATGTTGTGTTTTGTATGAAATCCCTTATAAAATCCCCTTTTTGCAGCGCCATTGCGGTAAACACCGGAACAGAAAACTCGCCCTATATAAGGCGATTTTTTTGTTCTGGTGTTTACCGCAATGGCGCTGCAAAAGGGGGAAAATAGAAAAAATCTCAAAAATTTTATATGGGATTCCATACAAAACACAAATTGAATAATTTTAAAAGTTGTCTATGAAATTTCTCATTTTACCACAGTTGAACAGTTTCAACTTGCTTATGAAGTATTATTGACTATATATCAAGCGTAATATATAAAATATTATTCTTAAGTCGCTCAAAAAAGAAACATAAAAATTGCCCAAATTTAACCTATTTTCCTATTTGTTTTACGGACAGATGAAAATCAAATATTTTATATATTATGCTTAATATATAGTCAATATTAGTTCATAAACAAATTTAAATTATTTAATTGTATTAAAATGAGAAATTTCATACATAATTTTTAAAATTATTCAAGCTATGTTTTGTATGGAATCCCATATAAAATGTTTTGAATTTTTTCTCTTATCTCCTTTTTGCAGCGCCATTGCGGTGGTAAACACAGGAACACAGAACAATCGCACTATAGGAGATAAGAGAAACAATCACAAAAATTTTATATGGAATTCCATACAAAACACCATTTGAATAATTTTAAAAATTATCTATGAAATTTCTCATTTTACTACAATTAAATAATTTAAATTTGTTTATGAAGTATTATTGACAATATATTAAGCATAATATATAAAATATTTTCTTTTCTTCTGTCTGTAAAACAAATACGAAAATAGGTTAAATTTTTCAAACAACTTTGTATGGGAAATTTTGGCAATTTTTATGTTTCTTTTTTGAGCGACTTAAGAATAATATTTTATATATTACGCTTAAAATATAGTCAATAATAATCCATAAGCAAATTTAAATTGTTCAATTGTGGTAAAATGAGAAATTTCATAGATAATTTTTAAAATTATTCAAGTTGTGTTTTGTATGAAATCCCATATAAAAGTTTTTGAATTTTTTCTCTTATCCCCATTTTGCAGCGCCATTGCGGTAAACACCAGAACAGAAAAATCGCCCTATAGGGCGATTTTTCTGTTCTGGTGTTTACCGCAATGGCGCTGCAAAAGGGGGATAAGAGAATAAATTCAAAAACTTTTATATGGGATTTCATACAAAACACAACTTGAATAATTTTAAAAAGTATCTATGAAATTTCTCATTTTACCACAATTGAACAATTTTAATTTGCTTATGAAGTATTATTGACTATATTTTAAGCGTAATATATAAAATATTATTCTTAAGTCGCTCAAAAAAGAAACATAAAAATTGCCTAAATTTCCCATACAAAGTTGCATGAAAAATTTAACCTATTTTCGTATTTGTTTTACGGACAGAAGAAAAGAAAATAGATTATATATTATGCTTTATATATTGTCAACAATACTTCGTAAACAAATTTAAATTATTTAATTGTAGTAAAATGAAAAATTTCATAGATAATTTTTAAAATTATTCAAATTGTGTTTTGTATGAAATTCCATATAAAATTTTTGTGATTTTTTCTCTTATCCCCTTTTTGCAGCGCCATTGCGGTAAACACCGGAACAGAAAAATCGCCCTATAGCGGACTTAGTATAGCGGTGGATGACGTCATAAATACGTTGTCTATGCACTTTAAATTATGGTGGTTTTCCAGGGCGACTTGAACGTAAAAAAGCAGTGCCGCTATTTAGATGACGGCCGTCATTACGTTGAGAAATAGTTGATGAACGTTTTTTCTGCAAATAGCGGTAAACTTGAAAGACCTAAGTATTACATTTATGAGCTCTTACTACTAATACTACTGATTCTAAACTACTAGTTCTAAAAAAGCAAAAAAAAAATGTATCTTTGTCTGTCGGCCGGCCGTCACAACCTCCGAAATCTAGAAAACCGCTGGACGGATTTGAAAATTTTCTTTTCTGAAAATAGTCCACTAGATTTTTTGTTACTATAGTAACACGTCTTTCGTTTGTTATCATTCATACGAGTGCATTAGAGGAAGCGAGATAGACACCTATCTCTTATAGCGCCACCGCATAATATGAAAAAGATCAAAACTAATTTCAAGAATATATGGTTTAAACCAATGTTTTTTACGACTTTATATAATATATGTCAGACATTTAATTTAAATCAAGTGCATATAAATTTATGTTTGATATTGAATTAGCCAAACTTTTTAAAAAAATTAATAAGGAAAATATACAATAGTTGTAAGTATTATTCTATAAAAGTAAGTATTCAAATCAATTAAATGTTGATATATTTAAAATTAAGAAAATTATATATGTAATTCTTTTAGTTTAATTTAATGCCATTTTAGTTTTTCAGATTATATTATTTGATAAAATATTGAATTGAATATTAATACTTGTTGTATCATTGTTTTAATTAATTCTTTAACAAATATTTATATATTTATATTTATTAATTTATTTACAGTCAATAAAAACTCAAAATTATAAAAATGTATTTTATTTACAAAAATCAATATTTATATAACAAGGTTGCTTTGTGGTTTAGGTTAACCAAGACAAACTAAAGACATTTCTAATCAGACAACCTAAAGACACGTCTTAACAGACAAGCCCTAGCCCTATGTTATACAAGACGAGGTGGGACATTTTGTTCGCGCGGTCTTGGGTTTGTCTTGGTCTTGTTACTATAACGCATTAATAGTAAGTTACTAGTAAATCTAGTATAACACTTTACTGGGAGGTTTACTCAATGGGAAGAGCCGAAAGGTCGATGTGTTCGATAACTGTACCGGAAGTGTGTCAAAAAAATCGTCAAGTGTGTCAAAACAAGGAAATTTGTATATTTTTTGCTTAAAAAACGTTCATTTTAAGTGATTACAAGTAGGAACATTGAATTTGGAGAAATCTTGATGGTCGGGATTCGGTCGGGTATGTGAGACCAAAATCTAGATTATTGCATTATAAGTTAGTCAAAAAAATGTTGTCAAGTGTGTCAAAAGAAAGATTTTTATTTATTTTTTTACCCACTTTTTTGGAAAAAAATTAAATTAAAATTTTGTTTGAAATGAAATTTATTATTATTATTGAGAATTATGGCACTATAAGTTTGTCAAAAAAATGTTGTCAAGTGTGTCAAAAGAAAGATTTTTATTTATATTTTTAGCCAATTTTTTGGAAAAAAATTAAATTAATTATTTGTTTGAAATGAAATTTTTTTATTATTATTGAGAATTACGGCATTATAAATTTGTCAAAAAAATACTGTCAAGTGTGTGAAAGAAAGATTTTTATTTATTTTTTTATCCAATTTTTGGAAAAAAATAAAATTAATAATTTGTATGACCTGAAAATTTATTATTACTATAGAGAATTATGGCATTATAAGTTTGTCAAAAAAATAACGTCAATCGTGTCAAAAAATTATTTCATTTATTTTTTTAGCCAATTTTTTGGGAAAAAAATGTAGCTGTTTTTATGACGTAAATGTAATTGAAAACGAAATTGGGCATGGAAATTTTTGAATTTGTTATAGTTTTTGAAATCTTTTTGGAATTTTGAAAAATGTTTCAAGTTTTGATACTTTTAGAATTTTTGAAAAAAGTTTTAATCTGTGATTTTGTAATAATTTTTGAAATATTTTTAGAATTTCGTTTGAAAAAAGTTTGAATTTTTTATTTTACAATATTTTTGGAATTTTGAAAGAAATATGAATTTGTGATTTTGAAATATTTTTTCGAAACGCTAAATGGAGAGGTTTTTGAGTAGTTTGCTGATTGTATAATCTTTTCACTAAATTATGTTAATATATTATCTGTTATAATTTTCCAACAACGTATTGATGTTTCGTGTTAGTTTTGTAAAACATCTCTAAACAGAGATAAAAAATACATTTACTTTAACAAAAAGTTATGTTTGATATACATCGCTGCCCAAAACTAAAAACCATGTCCTCATAAAAGTTTTATGCCGAAAACTATATCAAAATCCTTAACCCAGACCGAAGTCTTGATATCTCAGAGCATGAGATTTCAGCCCCTCCATATTTTAGAGATGTGTTGAGTATGGTAGTGAGAAAGTTTAACCCTTTGGGTCTACTGTGTTTTAGCATGATGACTGAGATGCCGTTTGGTCCAATAGCTTTAGATGGTTTGGATTTCTTTATTGCGTTTCCAAAATCTTCTTCGGAAAAATGATACCCTCGAAATTTTCAGTATTAAGTTTGCGCATATGTCTTAATAATGACCTAGTTTCTTTTTCATGTTTACTTTGCATTTCTGTAAACTGCATGTCGAATTTTGTTGCGCATTTTCTATGGTTTTCGGTTGGGATATCATCGAAGGAGATCATGCAGTTGTTATGCGTTTGACGCGGATGTGTTAAACCCTTGATCACCTTCCACAGACTTTTATTTTGTGCCAAAGTTTGACTTACTCACTAAATATTTCCATTTGTTACGTTTGTGTTTCATTGCTAGTTTATTTATCTGCTTGTTCAGTTCCGAAATTCTAGAATCAGTTGAATCTGCCTTACGGATGTCATCTCTTTGGGAGGAAAGTACACAAGCTTCTTGTGGGAAGTTTGGTTTAATATTTTGTATTCTGCCGGCTGGAATGAAACGAGATCTAGCTTTGTTAGAAATTTCTCTAAATTTTCTTTCCCCAGAGAACGCATCAATTGGTAAAATTTGCTTACTGAATTCCAATTCAGTAAAATTAGTAAAATTGTCCCAGTCTGCTTTGTTAAAATTAATGTATATGTCTTCTTCTCAGATTTCATTACGTTCAAGGAACGCCTTGGGGTGATTATGATCGGCACATGGTCCGATCCCAATGCAATTTCTGTTCTCCATTCAGCGATTGGCCTTAGTGACATGCTGGCAAGTGAAACATCTGGAGACGAGTATGAGTTATTTGTTACTCTTGTTGGTTGTGGCTCATTGAGGACTCCAAAGTTGGAGCCGTCAATTTGATCAGCAATATTTTCACCTTTTGATTCAGTGTTCAAGGGTGAGTGCCATAGAATTTATAATTGTTATCGTCTTGGATTGCATCAACAAAGTCTATTAGTACTAACAGTAACACTTGCTTACGTTGAATTAATTTACCCGACCATTTTTGATCTTAATCGATAGCAGCATGATAAAGTAGCGTTCATTATCTTTGCCTGAGTGGTTTTTCAAGAACCAATCGTGTTGCAAAATTAATATGAGCCGTTTAATGATGTTAAAAAATTTATGTTCAATTTTTTTTATTAATCTTTAAACAACAATATTATTTATATTTTAGGATCTACTGAACCCACCAACAGGTGTTAGCACGGAAGATGACCAGGATACTGCTGCAACATGGCAGTGGTTTGACCTTCTTCATGGGTTTGGACTTAAAGAGCACACTATTCATCCTCCATTTCTTGGAAGTAGCATCCCCGGGAGCTTAAAATACCATACCTGGAATTCGTCGGCAGAAGGTTCTGCAACAATGGCGCCTGGAAGTTCATCTAACCCATCTACGTCCGCAGCATCCCAAACACCTAACACAACACCATCACAATCAACGTTATCATCTCCAACTATATCGATGGAATCTTTACATAATCCCCTTTTAAAATTTGTTAAGATTTTTGCAAACAGCATAAATTTAAGTTATTCCTCCCGATCATCTTCCAATGACTCTGAGTTACTAAAATATGTTTATTTAAATTTTATTTTTTGTTATCTTTTATATTTTTTATTTATAATTTTGAAAGAAGAATGAATGAATTAATTAATTAATTATATTTTTAAAAATTATTTATGTTTGTTACTTCAAAAAAAAAAGACTGAATTTATATTTTTGATTTTATTATGAATTTGATGATATTTTACATATTTTTCTATTTTCATTATTATATTTAATTTTATTATAGATGTTCGAGTGATATGAGGCATTATACAATATAGTTCAAGTAATATGAGGCATTGTGCAATATTAAAAATTATTAATAAAATTTGTTGTTTCTATTTGATCCGTTAAATTCTGTCTAAAGTCGATAGCAGACTCTTCATCTCGATTGCGATGTAAACTACTGATGCTTGTTTCGATATCGGTATCTTCATGGATTTCCACAAAATCTTCCAAAGTCTACATGGATACCCACCATCACCTAGCAAAATTTAAGGGAAGGGTGGATACAACCGTTTTTAGAAAATTGGGCTGTTGTACAAAACCCGCGTATCGTGAACCGATCCAGGATAACCAGCAAACACATCTATGAACTTGCCACTTGCATCACAAACAGCTTGACACTGAATATAGTAAAACTGTTTTCTATTGATGTACTGGTCATGGAGATGAACTGGACAAGATATCCTTATGTGTGTCCCGTCAATAGCACCAACCACACGATTAAACGAAGCATATCGAGCTTTGCTTCCGAACTCTAAACCAATGTTTGGCAGCTCTGTTTGATTCGGTAGCTTTACAACCAAGGGTAGAATAGTTGTAGAAGTAAAGTCCAACCATTTGTAGACAATATCATCAACAGATGACTGTGGTATAGTCAAGCATCCAGCGACTATTCTGTAACTGGTTCCACTTGCTAGCCAAAACAAAAATGTAGTTAATTCTATTTCTGGGGCCCAACCATGGGGCCTCTTATCAATGAAGGCAGCAATTGCTCTAAATGCGGTAGCGGATATCCTTAGATGTTTTTTTTATTTCATCTTCGTCGTTTCTTAATATTTTAGTAATAATTTCAATATCCCTTGTCGGTGTATATGGCATTCGCTAGAAAACAAATAAGATTTATTTTGCGTTCAAGCTAAAAAACTTAGATAGCATTTTTATATTACAATATAAACATAATATTAAATTATCGAACTAATATAAGACTGAATCTAATATATGGTGTGCAATTTGCGAAATTGTTTTCCTATCCATACAATTGTTGATCGATCTATTTTCGAACCCAGTTAGAATACTTCTAATATCAAAGTATCAGGGCTAACCAAATAGATCATCTGATATATTTTCAGAATAGATCATCAATAAATGATCATCATCATCTATTTGGCTAGCCCTGATGAGAATGGATAATCTTTTTAATAATAAAAGTATTCTAATTGGGTTCGAAACTAGATCGATCAACAATTGTATGGATAGCAAAAAAATTTCATAAATTGCACACCGTATATTATAGATTCAGTCTTATTATTATTATTAACTTCCATCGGAGTGATGTTATATCAGTATATCACAAATAATTCATTGAATTAATTGTAACTATAAAATTTAGTTAAACAAATGCATTACCTGCAGGGTTGCATAAAAATCTGATTTTTTTAAAACAAATCAAAAAAATCCGATTTATTTGATTTAAATCAGTTTTTTTGATTTAAATCGGATTTTTTTGATTTTTAAAAAAAATTGTATAATTTTTGAAGAAATGGTCCTATATTCACTCTTTTTAAGCAGTGGTCCTAACTACTTTATATAAATCATTAGTTTGGTTGTATTCTTTTGAGAGGCAAGGAAAGATTAAAGTAAAGTTACAGTTTTTAATTACTATAGATTTTTACACTATTCTAGCGACATGAAAATCGTGTCTTGTCGAACGCCGCGCCGTTGCCAAACTGAGATACTTTGTTGCTGCTTTAGAGTGATGTTATCCGTCATGAATAATTTCGATAATCCTTGCCTGAGTACTTTAAAGTTTGAAGAAAAATCAAAGAACATTTGATAGTGCCTGGGGTAGCTGTACAACCAGGACTTGAATATATCCGGAATTATGATATCTGGGACAATGACAAAAAGTAGATTATCACATTCAATGTTTTCGGTACTATTCAAAAGTTATGTATGATCACTGAGAGTTAACGATCTCGAGAGCCATGGTAGAAGATTTGAAAATATTTTTGTATTAATTTGAATTTTCTCAAATTATCTAACTCCCAGAGAAGGGAGAAGGTATCAGTTTTCGTTGATTTGTAAATCTTTTTATTCTTGGTCTACGGACGGACATCCTCAAGTACTCCAGTTCCTGGTATTGACATAAGAGTTAACGTGATCTATTACATTCCTCTGTCAATAGAAGTGAGATATCACTAGCCAAGGTGATATCTTATGGGGGCTGGCGGATAAGCTGTATTCAATCAACGGAAGTGTTCTCAATGTTAGTTATGGAAGATTCATTCAAGATTAGGGCTCGTATACTCGGGTATTGGATAACCGGGTACCCGGGTATTTGGCCAAAAATGTTACTACTCGAATATCCGGGTAATAGCTTCGAGTACCCGGGTATTACAAAAACAAAATTCTTATGACGCTCACTGCCGCTTTTCCTGATTTGTCCAAAAATACTTTCAAAAAATATATGTTTCAGAAAATGAATGAACCTAGATCTTTTAGAAATACTTCTATGACCTTAAAATGTAGATCCTTGAGAGACTCCTGAGTACTCCCACACAAACGACAATACATTTATTTTCCGATTGTTTGATTTCCATTATTTTTATAATTAAAATGTTTTAACTAACTTAACTTTAACTTAATTTAACTAAAATAACTACGTACTAAAAAAAAATAAACGAGATTAGTACACCTCTTTCTCGTGAACTATATAAAAATTTGAAAAACGAAGTTGATGGACGTCGACAAAAGGATAAAATAATATTATAGTTATATTTGCATCATGGTATTTTTCCAAAAGGCAATGGGTTTTTAAGCTAAGCAACAAAAATGTCTACAAAGCAGCTTGCTCATCAATTATTATTACGTCTATACTCGAATGAAAACAACATCGTAGTTGCAGATCAAAGCTCAAGTTATTCTGATGGAGAGTGGGAACAAACATCAGTATATAATGAGCTACTGCATTGTCTTTCATCATATATAACTAAAATCAAAGAAAAAAGCGAAAATTTAAATGTTGAGCAATCCCATCGATTTATGGAGACAAATGGAGGTAAGCTAAACCAAATGTTAGATAATCTGTACGCTTCATTGCTTACTATAAATCCTACATCAACGGCATACGAACGGGTGTTTTCAGTAGCCGACAATATAATAACCAAAATTCGCAGTTCGTTAGCTCCTTCCACACTCAATGGCTTAATATTTTTAAAATACTATTTCATAAACAAAAAGTTATAGTAAATGTTATATTATTATAATAGACTAAGAGCCCGCGACGGCCAGACCTTCGTTATTTTATAAAAGCTGAAAGTTTCTCTTCGCATACCTCCTACTCAGGTAGGAACGATTAGCGATATATGAAGTTTGGATCATGGATGCTTTGGCAGGGAGCAGGTAATAAAGGGGTCTCCAAAGTTTCGTGAAAGTATAACAGGTAATTATTTTATATATGCTTCGGGATAGTATTAGAAGTCACGTCACCCATTGCCAGACACTTACTATATTGGCAACCCCATGCCAGACATCCTTAAACTTCATCAATTTGTTAAAATTTAAGGGTGTCTGGCAGGGGGTTACCACGATAGTAAGTGTCTGGCAATGGGTGACGTGACTTCTAATACTATCCCGAAAAATATATAAAAAAATTGCCTTTTATACTTTCACGAAACTTTGGAGGCCCCTTTGTTACCTGCTCCCTGCCAAAGCCACCATGATCCAAACTTCATATGTCTCATATGTATATCATATATCATATGTATCCAAACTTCATATGTCTCATAACTTCATATGTATGCGCAGAAAAACTTTCACCTTTTATAAAATAATGAAGGTCTGGCCGTCGCGGGCTCTTGCTCTATAAAATTTGATTTCATTTAACGTTTAACATATTTTTTAGAATTAAATTAATTGAATTAAATAAATACAATTATTAATTGAATTAAATATCTACAAATGAACTATTGAAAATTTGTTTTGTTTTAATTATCCAATACCCGGGTTACCCGGGTACCCGGGTATTTGAGTAAAATAACTACTCGATACCCGGATACTTAATGTTCGAGTATTTTACGACCCCTATTCAAGATGGCACGGTATTGCTTGCTCGAAAAAACGAGCCTATATAGAACTCTATCTATTATTTTATTATTAAGGAAGACAGCGCGTCAAATGATCATGAACTATGCCAATGCCACTTACTGGCTTACCCTTTCATGAAATATTAGCATAAGTAACATTTTATTACGTAACAGGATTTATTGTTTAGTTACCAATTCTTTAAGAAAAACTTAAAAAAAAATGCGTCCATCATCACCTTAGCACGCATGTTATTATGGGACCTTGCTCTTAAAATTTTTCTATGTGCTATTGTTTCTATATGCTCTATATGCTGTTGTGATTGTGACATATTGAAATTCCTACCACATTTTATTTTTAATTTGCTTAAAAATTTTAGAAATTTCTTCAATTGATTTAAATCAATGATTTTTAAAAAAAAATCAAGTTGATTTAAATCTGATTTAAATCAAATGATTTAAATCAATGCAACTCTGATTACCTGCGAATAAGATATCATTCTTAACAATGTTTCCTCCAGGTTTTGGTCATCTTCCAAAATTGATAAAAATGCATTACCAAAAGGAATTATAGCCTTTTGCATTTGATCCATTTTATATTTATTTGTGATCGTTTAGGATTTCAAATAATATTATTCTAGGCTTTTTTAACTTTATTATTCTGAAAATATATCATTTTTAATTAAATGACAGTAGTAGATTATTAATTTTTTGTTTATACTACAAGTTTAATAAATAAACCACACAGAAACTTAAATAATCAAATAATCAATCAAAATATCAAAACAACTTTAAATCAAACAAATTTAAAACTAATCTGTCAAAAACTCTACTGTCAAATAATTTCTTCAGCTTTCGGGTGACAATGTAAAAAAACATTATTATTTTCATCAAGAACTGTCATAATTTACCGTGGTGGATTATTTACCATAGATTTCGGTTACAATCTCTATACCCATTTCGGTTACAGTCCATGGTAAAATGAAAATAAGGTATTCTCACTAGAGTGACAGCGATGCCATTTTGATTTTGATTGACGTCACTCAGAGTTTTATATAATACGTTTGTTGTTATTATCAATGAGAAAAGCTATTGTTTTTAAATTAAAAATATATTTAGTATGATTTATAAATTAATTTATTAGTTAATGAAATGATTGAAATTAATTAATGAACTTTAGTATTTGTTTTACTATTAAAACATATACAAATTTAAATGCCGAACTACGTTAAAACCAAAAGTTTTCAACAAATGTAAAAAATCATACTCAAAACATAAGGTTTTTTAATTTCCAGAAAAATAAATCAATTTGTGGTGGATAGAATCATGTGGAAAAAGAAAATGTTCGTATTTATTATAAGATAATTTGTTCCTTACACTTCACTGAAAATGATTGGACTTTAAAAGACAAACTTTTAAATACTCTAATGAGTAAAAGATCGTTGAATTGATCGTTGAAAGTGGAACCTTATCTTAGAACATACAAGGAAGTGGTTACTTCCAATATTTGCACATATAAAGGAACGGTTTAAAATCGGTTTAAAAACATAAGTCTGCTTATGAATCGATCAATGCGAAAAGAAAGTACTGGCAATTCTCAAATTATTTGATAATGCAAACTCAGTCATTCTCTCACCATTATCATTGTTGGTGTTGATTTCATAACCTCCTCTAGTGCTATGTAGAAAATATTGACGGTCTTAGCTTCAGTAGGTGCATGCAAGGCAATAAGAGAAATATTGTTTTATGTACCGCGTACCCCTAAGTAGCAAATCTTCTCATTGACCAGGATGAATTTCAACACGGCTTCTTGTATGCGTGCACCAACAATGAAACCAGTACTAAATTCATTTCGAGAAGAATGACCACTACTGCATAAAGAGTGACTATTCGAGTTTTGTTTTCCGATTATTGGCTCTCTAATTTCTTGCAGAGAAATGATATCCATCCTATGCCTCTCAGTCTCTGTTTCTAGGCTTATTAAAGCATCACGAGCGATCAGGCTGCACACGTTTCACGTTCCAATTCGGTAGTTTGGTTCTTTCTCACGTCCAGGTAAAACTTTTGTTGTTTTGTTAGTGTCTGGTATTCTTTTTTTGGTTATCAAATTTAACAAAGTTTTTTTTTCGGAGTGATGGTATTAACCTCAGTCCCAACCCAAATTTTCGTTAATGGTTCTGTTATGATTATAAGAAGTTTTAAGACGCCAATTCGCGGTGATATAGCGTAATAAACTAAGCAGTTTTTCTCTGCTTGTCTCCGATACACCAACCTAATTCTGTCTGCATTACCCCTGCAGCATGGCGTGGGCGTCGAATTTCCTACCCTGCAAAATGTTCTTTAGAGTTAGAAAACTTAATAAACAAATTGTTAATGAAAAAAATAAGGAAAACCATAACGTAAAAATTATGTTTTCTCTAATTTTCAAATTAAAACATTTTTTGTTTCTTTATATTTACGCCGGATGACGTCACACAAAATTTTCGTTTAGCTGTCAAGAATACCTTATATTCGTTATACCATGGTTACAGTCTCAGTATATCGGTACAACAAATAAAATTCAAAGGTTCGATTCAACCTATATATAGTTCAAAACCAAAATGTTTCATCATGCAACACTATTTCAAACTGATCGTTTTATCGATGAAATTTATTTTTTATGTTTCGTTTGATTTTCGTTCCGTCATAAGCGCACACGAACAGAAAAAAAAAGATTTCAAAATTGAAAAATTTAAAATTCCATGAGAAAATTCAAATAATTCTGTTTGTTATTTTGTAAAAACTATGCAATTTTTTGTGTGAATGCTATTAATAAGTTATTTGTAATAAATCGTTAAAATGATTCTTTTAGAAATCCATAATAGAATTGTTGAAGAAACTTTGACAGTAAAGTTTAAAAATGCTCTTGCTGGGTGAGTAATTTTCTTTATTTATATGATTTCATATCGATGTATTAATTGGAAATATAGGTGTGAATAAATGTTATACAAATTAAATAAACGTGAGAATTTATTTATATATTAAAGTTATAAATTTAATTTTGCAATAAATGTTATCCTTAAATGGAATGCAATTACACGTCGGATGTCATCGTAAGACGTAAACGTTAATTTATTCAAAATTATTACTATAATAATATAACCTGAGTCATGACCTATGTGTAAATGAAATTAAAATTATTAACGGGGACATAATTTAATTACATAAATTGACCCCTTATCATATCCGTAAAAAAATTTATGAAAACTGTTCAAATAGGAATATAATCAGTAAATATTATTTCTGGACCACCTAAATTATATCAATACAATAATATACACTAAAACTCATTTAGGGAGTGTCCCGGTAAAATGTACCATCCATAATTTTTCTATTCTCTTCTATTGATAAGAAATATAATTGATAAAAATAATGAAAAAAGTTTCAAAATAAAATTTTATCAGATATGATATCTGAAAAATATGTATAATTTAGGTCGGTTTACTAACATAATATTTATTTTGCAGACAAAAACCAGAATCAATTGATGTAACTGTTGCCGATTTTGATGGTGTACTATTTCATATATCTAATATTAATGGCGATAAAACAAAAGTTAGAGTAAGTATTTATATTTCGTTTTAGGACCAGGTTTGACAATCTGAATATTCTATGGCTCCCAAATGCCATGATGGGTTTGATATCCAACTTAACAAAACTAATTATAGGTAAAATTTATAAAAACGATATGTAATGTAACCCATTACTATAGTAAAATTTGTGTACCAAGGTCGATAATCTTTCTACAGCAGATATCAATTCCGGATACAAATAAATAATAAAATGTGGGTAGCGTTTGCTCATAACATGTGAAAAAACTAAGGTTTATTTTTTATATGTGAATTTCTAATCACTTTGAAATTTTAGTTAACTTTAGCTATACTGGGAAGTTATATGAAGAAATGGAGGACCACTTCCTTATCATTACAGTTACGACAGTAATAGTTTCAAGGCATTTGAAAAATTACTTGCTATCGTATTATTAACAATTACAGATTACCATAACGCTGTTGTCATTTTTGGTTGTAACTATGAATCAAATGGCACTTTTCTGAAACTATTTTGGTATCGACTTAGGTCGATTGTCTGTTTTTTCATAGTTATTAGTGTACCTACACCGCTTTTGTAATGCTCCTTCAGATACCTTTGAAGTTTGAATACATAAGCTTTAGAACCTTTTTAGGTAATTTCTGATATGTCTCTTCGGTGGAGTGTTGACAAAAAATCTACAGTGATGATCGTTTTTATGAAAGCCAAAAAGATATTATTGCGCAAGTAGTTCGTGCGTTTTACTGGTGCAAATCATTTTGTTATTGTCTCTTAAATTTTTCCCTCAGTTGTTACCAGGATATGACAGTCTGGTCATCTATCATGGTGTCAATCATGTATGAAATTCTGGATGGTCAGAAGATTTCTTTTTGGTCAGGGAAAGTCATGATATTTTAATAATTTCTCTGGAGAATAATTTTATTTAACAAAGATTTTCATAAAAATTACATTCCATATATTCTTAATAATTTGCTTATATCTCTTTAATTATGTTTTGAATTTGAATACTTAGCGCGATATGGAAGACACTTTGTGAAATGGGCGTCCCGAAGAAAATAGTTGATCTAATCAAAGAAATGTATCGGGATGCTGGGAACAGAATACAATACAAAGGACAGCAAAGTGATAAATACTACAACCACCGAGGAGTGAGACAAGACTGTGTACTATCCCCGCTACTATTCCTAATAGTACTAGATAGTATCATGAGAAAGCTCGATGATGCAAGTCCAAATGGAATCCAATGGAACACAACAAGACCGCTCAATGATCTAGACTACGCAGATGACATCTGTCTACTTACACACACACATACTGACATGCAACAGTAAATACAGAAGCTATCAGCCCTTGCACATGAAGTCGGTCTCAACATTAATATCAGAAAGACAAAGGCTATGAGATTGAACACCAAAACGATAACACCAATTACCATCAACAATACACAAGTGGATGAAGTTGACAAATTTGTGTACCTTGGATGTACTGTAGCAAAAACAGGCGGGACTGAAGAAGATATAAGTCAGTGTATTAACAAAGCCAGAAATACGTTCAATATGCTTCACAATATCTGGAATGCATCCGTCCTGTCAAGAAAGACAAAGCTACGAATGTTCAATGCATGTGTAAAGTCAGTACTGCTGTATGGGTGTGAAACGTGGAAACACACAAAGAAGATCACAAATCAACTACAGGTGTTTGTGAACAAATGCCTGAGAAGACTGATCAAATGCTTCTGGCCGAACACCATCAGTAACCAGGAACTTCTACGGCAGACAGAGCAGTTAGACATTGAGACCGAGATAAAACAAAGAAAATGGAGATGGATAGGACATACACTGAGGAAACCAGCTGAAGATATAACACGGATGTCCTTAGAGTGGAATCCACAAGGTAAAAGGAGAGTTGGAAGACCACCCATGACGTGGAAAAAAACGGTGCTAGCTGAAGCAAAACAAATTGGCAAGACATGGGGTGAACTGAAAGCGATTGCCCCCAACAGAGTCAGATGGTCCAGTCTAGTAGACGCCCTATGCTCCTAAATGGAGATAAAGGAAAAAAAACTGATTGTTTCCAATCAATGTGAAATCAATGGCTGACACTTGGTCAATTGCAGTCCTATATGTATTCATATTAGAGTTCATAATAATAATTTTTCGTTTATAAACAAAAAAAATCCCTTTGCATTCTGTCACAGAGGCCTACCTATTCAACTGGAGTCCACACATTCATTGTTCACATAACTAAATCTAGAACAGCGCCATTTCAGCATGATTTTTTCAACAGCTTCACTTATTGAGAATCCTTTGCTCTGATAATTATAATGCGGAGATATGCATTCAGGAGATCAGATTAATATTGATATTCTTTTAAGAGTTAACAGTAAGCGTTGTGATTTAGCGGTATTTAGTAACAATTTGTTGCATTTGGCCAGCCTAGGATATTTGCAAGGTGAAGGTTTATTTTAGCAATAATTGTGAAAATATTTTTAAGGGCTCGGCTATATAAATTTGAATATCATCTATACACATTATAATTTTATGAAACTTCAATACACTAGGAATATAAATAAAACAAAAGGCTGTGGTCCTAAAACAGGCTTTTGGGGCACACTAGATGTTACAGCACGCTCATCGGATCCATTACATATAATCCGTTCAATTCTTTCTTTTGGATGACATAATTTAAAGTAAAAGGAAACCCTAATTTAGACGAAAGCTTGCTTAACAGAATACTATGGCTAACCGTGTTAAAAGCTTTTGAGGAATCCAACAATGTTAGAACAACTGTGCAGTTAACATTCAAACATGTTACAATATCGTGTTAGTTTAAGTAGAGCTGAAATGGAATTATCTTTTCTAATTATCTCTCTTCTCTAACAGAATTATACTCTCCAAATTTCAATACTTGATAGATAGATAGTGATAAACAAATTGAAAATATTTATTATTTGGAAACAAGATGAGGCAAAACAATTTTAAATTTTAATAAACTTTATTTCGTTAAACCTCAGAGTTGTAATTTATATACATAATCGAAACAGCACCTTCAGATTGTGTAACATTACGGAAAGTGAATTCAGTAACAGTATACTGTTAACATTCTTAGCTGACATATGACTTGTTTCATGTAGAGGTTCGTTTACCGCACCAGAAACGGTTTACTGTATAAAACCATCGTTAGTTTGATTGGAAGAAATTTATATGTTGCTTGTCTTTTGCATTGACACGTTTTTATCACATTGCTTGTTGCATTTCGAAGGCTTTTGAATTATATTGCGTAACTTGATTGATCTATTTAAACCCCTGAGCGGTATAATTTGTCGCGAATGTTTTTGTTGAATTGATGCGAAAACTAAGAAAATTATTTATATTTTTGGGTACGAAAGTCTTTAAAGGAACAGTATTGTACTACGCAAGCATGACAGCATTATCGGATTATTTGAATAAATCCTTGGAATTAGCTTGGTTAAAACGACCATACAAAAAGGCATTCAAAGCATTAATATGTTCATAATCTCTGTAAGAATTAACATCACGTTTTGTCCCGTTTTAAGTTCCAAATATAATAATATTTTATAGAAACATCGGGAACACTAGCCTGATTAAAAAGCACATCTTCTAAATTGTTAGTAACTCCTAAATCGAGTAGAGTAAGTGAGGTCGAGAAATGGGTTGGCTCGTTAAACGCGTAAACGAAGTTTACTGACAAGTTATTATTTGTCAGTAAATCAGTATTAAAGTCCCCGACAATTATAATATCAGAATACTGTGGAAGGACTTGATCGAAAAATTCCTCCAAGGCTCTTGGGTTATTAGCTTTGTTGACGTTTGACTTATAAAGAACACTAAAAAGAAGTTTTATAACACCAATATAGACGCCCATAGTTAAAAACTCAGCACCGCGGAACAAAAACTCAGTATCGCTCGGTTTGTAGCCTGCAGATAAAAAGTAGGATTTGGCAACAACAAAATGTTTAATAATTTCTCTGCAATAAATGGTTACTGTTCCTCCTCTTAAAATTGATTGATCAACAGTAAGCTAAACTTGAATATTTTCACGGCTTTGTTATAAAAATTTCGCTTCAACCATGATTCGGAACTACTAATTGTATGAAAAGATATGCTCTTGGAAATATCAAGAAGTTCATTCATCTTACTGCTGCTCTTAAAATGATTAAAATGATGATAAGCATTAAAATGATAAAAATCAAGATTTTCCCGTTCGATCAGAGCAGATTTTATTACCACGTTAGCGAAGACATCTCAACAGCCTGTAAACAGAAATGAAAATCAGACAGAATTGAGAAATAAAAGGGTAGATACCGAGATCAGTAGTAGCTGCACAACATTCAGAAAGGTTAATTTATAATTTTTTATAATAATTCGCACTAAAATAACACACACTAGTATAACGAACAAAAATGTAAATTGATATGCATAGGTAGTGAGAAAATTTTGAATCAATTTTTAGATTGCAAGATGAAAGTTGTTCGCAGTGAGCTACATAGTTCGACGGGTTACATACTTCAATAGATCGGTTGTTGATGCTTTGTTTCTAAACCCGTATAGGCTATCATATATCAAATGACTGTCTTCCAAAACTTGATAAGTGTGCATTATTATAATGCTCATATATTATATTAGATAGCAAAGCTATAATTTGAAAAGTCTATGTAAAGTATATAAATTGATATGTCACATTAAAGAAAACCCTTGAACAAATATGGCGATTACTGGTGTTGTTTACTGAAAATTAAACCATTTTATTGGATTTGGAAACTCTAGCTTTCAGTCAATCGGCTTTGATAAATTTTGTGATTAAATAATGGTCAAAATTTCCAATACAAAGGTATGCAACCTTTGTTAGCTTTACGATAATATATTTCTTGCAAAGTGTACATGAAAATTTCGTATTTTTGTTCTGGAAAGTTATGGATTTTTTTTTGCAAAAAGTAGACACCATATTTTATACACCTCTTCCTGAAGCAGTTAGAACAGTTAAAATGTGGTAAACGATGTTGCCAAACCAATCATGTTTAGTGAGATGTGACAGACATGCAGTCAACTTTTCGTAAGAAAACCAATTTCCCATTCAGATATAAAACTATTCTTCAGACTGTTTATGCTTGTTTTTCAGACGTGTATCCCTATAATGACAAGTTCAATCTGAAATATACAGCAAATAAAAAGGGAGGATGTCTCTTATTTTTGTTTATGGTCCATTAAAGCTGATTTGTCTATTTACGGCACTTTTTTTTTAATAAAAAGTGTTATGTAATAGGGATTACAATAAGTGTAACAACAACACATAGATACCTTTTAATACATAGGTCCCACAGACCTAGTGAGTTTTAAGATCCTGATTAAGTCCCTGAGGAATATACCACCTAGTGAGTTTTAAGATAATGATTAAGTCCCTGAGGAATATACCACTGGTGTATTGGCAACCACATTTTAGATATGTTCCAGCATTTTTGTTATAAATTTATTTTATTTTTACTTCCTCAATCTTATGAAATCAAGAGACGCGGTAGTGTCTTGCGCGCCATGTTTTGAAAGACACTACTAGTATATATACTGTGCACCGAATAGGTTTTAAAGGTTAAAATTTTCATTTCGAATAATTTGCATTTTTTCTACAACTGTATTCAAAGTTATCAATAAAAGTATATCTTATTTAACTATATGTTTCTCATTAGTAAAAAAAAAGTCAGCATTCATGCTTTTTTCTGAAAGTTTATAAAATCAAAATTTTGCTTTCCCAAACTTTTAGTAAAATTAAAATGTTTTTACAAATTTTTATACCACGTTGGTAGCATTGATATAAATGTAGTAATTTAGTATCATTTTGGCGAATTTTCAAAAACCAACCAAATGTACAGAATTGAAAAATACAAAATTATGCGAATTGAAATTTATTTTCCCTCAATATTGGTAATATTTAACATATAATGTTTGTATCCAGAAAACCCATCAAATGTTTTATTAATATATGTAAATTTGTTATCTGAGAGAACCCAACAAATGTTATATCGATAATAAATTTTAATTTTTATTTCATTTTATTTTAGAACGTTGGTAGTTATTTTGAAGTGATGAGATTAAAAAATAATTTAGTAGGCTTTAAAATTTTGTGTTTTTAAGCTTTATGAGATATAAAGAAAAGAATTTGAGAAAATTTTATTATTATTTTAAGGGTTCCGTACTTTGAAAAAATAGAACAAAACCCTTATGGTGAGGACTTGATTGTTTATTATCCATTCTTCACAACGACTTTCTCACTGAAAATGAAAATATATGTATTTACGTATATTTATGTGGTAAGATAAGGCGAAAATGACAAATATGTGCGGATTTCGAGATTAAGGTCAATCATAGACTATAAAGACTATAAATAGATACTATAGACCACACATGGCCAAACCGCGGCTCGCGAGCCGCATGCGGCTCTTTGAAAGAATAAATGCGGCTCTCGAAAAGAAATGAAAAAATTAAATAATATTTATTAACTCATAAAAATTGTAACAAAATTAGAAGTAATACATATAATTTATAATGCTGTTTAATATAATATGATTTAATACAATCATATAATTATATTTAGGTCCGTCCTGTCGAAGTTACTACTGTTGGAGTTTTTTGCGGCTTTGTTTTAGTTTGATACTACTTTACTTCGCGAATCAAGTTTATAATCCGCTGTTATAAATAAATTTAACTAATTTTATTATTTAAGGTTATACGTTTAACATATTCTAGTGGACTAAAAATAAAATCACCTGTATTTGTCTCAAATTAATGCACAAAAATCTTTCTCAAAATCAAAACTCTTTCCTTTTGGATTCGTTTGTTTTTCTATGATTATCATTTTCTGCAATTTTTTTATAAACAATATTTTTGATATTTTATCTTTAGGCAATTTGCCGACGTTAAATTTAATGTATCCTTTAATATTCCAATTAAAAAATGAATAAGTTCATAATTAAATAGAATTAAAATACACGTGCAAATTCGACATATGCTACCTCAACCGCTTCTACATCTACTACAGTAAGATATTGCCCTAAGGCCTAAACCAAAAAAATGAATTGACCATAATAACGAAATTAAAAACATAAGGAAATTGTAAGAAACAAACGGTGATTTCATTGATTTAATGGAACATATCAGAAATTTCCTCAAAGGAAAAGAAAAACACTATCTGGAATTAAAGGATGATGAATTGATTAATGACTGTATGTTTTTGGCTGATATAATGGAGCATCTGCAATCCCTCAACCTAGCATTACAAGGAAAAGATAAAGTTATTACTGATATTTTTCAAACGAGTCTGAGTTTTATGAAAAAAATTCAACTTTTTCAACCAGATTTAACAACAAAAGTGTTCAACCACTTTCCTCGTGTGAAGAACATACTCTCTAAAATTAATGATAACAAACTGAGTGAATACGACAGTAAATTAGCAGAATTATTGAAAGACTTTCATTTGCGATTTAATGATCTGAATAATTTAAATATTTCTCTTAATTTACTTGTAAATCCATTCGAGATTGACATTATTAACGAGGGCTTATCGATTCCTTGTTATCTTTTGAATGACAGTGCCTCAGGAGAAAGGGAATTACTAGAGCTACAAGAAGATCACATTCTTAAAATGCATCACAAAGCCAAATTCACCACAATCTCCAAATGAGTTTTGGAAACAAGTGTCTCAATCAAAGTATCCCAATTTGAAAAAAGCTGCTGCCAGATTACTGTCCATATTCGGTACAACATATTGTTGTGAATCACTTTTTTCAACAATGAAGTTTATAAAATCAAACCAACTTACAAATGAGCATTTAACGGAATTATTTCATATTGCGCTAACAAACTATGAACCAGATTTCAGAAAATTCACGGCCAAGTTACAAACAAACATGCCATCTACCAGCAAGCATGTCATGTAACAAAATTTAAATATGTATTTGTATGGATTTTTAACCATAAGTACATATTTGGTTTTCAATAAAATAAATATTGTAACGACTCTTCGTTGGTTCTTTTCGATTATTGAGCAAATACGACAGTAAAAAGGACAGATCTTTAGTTAACAAAGTCTCAAACTTTATTTATCAACCAGTTACAGCAACTTCCGATTTTAATTACAATAAATTCCAGGGTCTCCAATTTATGTACGTTAAACTTCACCGCTTTTCCACAATTTGAATCAATAATATTCGGAATCGTAAAATCTGTATTTACTATTCCACTAAGTTCAAATTCTTTCACTATTAGTACCCAGGCTCAAGTACCACCGATTATTCCTTATACTTGCGAATATTTATAAACACTTTTAATTGCAAAAGTAAAACTGACTATCTGATATTTTGTTCGCTTATTTATATTCAAAAATAAATAAGTCGAAACTTCTCTAATTTACTTTATAGAAATCAATATTGAATAGGCCACACCTATTTTCATTAATGTAAACATTTATACTAGCGAACTCATAAAAAATTTAATTTGCATTAATTTATGCAAATTGTATTAGTTAACTCCTTTTTTTAATTCATCTTTGCAATAGTTTGAATGTGGAAAACATTTATGCAGAATGTATTGGTTATTTATGAGTAAATTAAATTAACCCATTCTGGACGAAGTTTATTACAATATTTCCAAACAAATGATACTTTTGAATTTTTTATTTTTTATGTTGGCTCTCGTAACGAGAGATTATTGTACTGCGGCTCCACGTGTAGTGAAGCTTGGCCATCTCTGCTATAGACTATAAAGTTTATGGAAGACACCAATGATACTTGGCTGAACATAATCAAGAATTTTTTAAAAAATTGTGTAATTGCAAAACACTTAATTTCACATCTTTTTTCGCACAATGTTGTTTTGTTCATTATTTATTTAGAGTAAATAACAATCGATTTAAGCTTTTATGCTATCCTCAAGAACTTTTATAAAATTGTTATGTTAGTTTTTTAAAATTATTAGTCAAAGACTATAGTTTTTATGTGTGTGTTTCCGTTGTATGTAATAATTTTATTAATTTTCGAATGCATTGCTTTAGACTTATTTTCGAATATTTCTTTTACTTTTTCATGAGTTGTTCATGTCATGAGTTGAGACCTGTTTACATAAAAACGATACTTTTATTTTTTAAAATATTGCACCTAGGTCCTAGATTGATAAAAAATCGAGAGTAAAGTTCTCTGTAGAAAACATTTTATATGGACAGTAATAATTTGATTCTCCCATATTATATTATAACTTTACAAAAAACAGTCAAATCGTCGCAAAAACAACCAAAAGGCTGTAAAAAAGCCGCGCCATGTTTTTCTTTAGCTTGAAACTATCATTTTAACTATAAAAAATAAATTCTTGTATCTTATTCTTTACAAAAACTTCTCAAATCATAAAGCACTAGTTATAAAATTTCTTAATGGCATTTTGTTTTCTAAACATCTAGCTATATTATATAATTTAAGTAATACTCTAGAACTACATATCATAATTCTAAAATATATAATAAATATGCACATTTATTAAAATTTATTTAAGCAGAGGAAATATAACTTATTTTTTTTTTTCTATAAAAAACCGCTCACTTTCACTTACATATTTCTTGAACAAAAACCTTGGCGCGACCTTTTCTCAAATAATTTAATAATGTCATTCTTAAGGTCTATTTTCAGACGACTGTGAAAAGCCGATGAATTCAACAGTGGACTTCCAATTATATTAATTAAGTCAGTATCATATTTTCTACAATTTTCCTGAAGTATAGTAATCTATTTGAAATTCCCTTTATATTATTACGGTATGCTTAATTTTATATAAGACATGATTTGCTATAAGAATATCTAGCAAATGGCAACTATAACAATATAACGATGACTATGAAATAACATTATCAATAAATTTCTTTTCGTACTGAATTTTAACATTCATTGATATTCATTTAAGATTGCTATTTAATCAATGGTTATTTCAATGTAATGTTTATTATGAGTCAACCATAGTCACTATGCGGTTGGCTTTATTGTCATATTAAGAAAAGGTCGCACCAAGGTTTTTGTTCAAGAAATATGTAAGTGAAAGTGAGCGGTTTTTTATAGAAAAAAAAAATAAATTATATTTCCTCTGCTTAAATAAATTTTAATAAATGTGCATATTTATTATATATTTTAGAATTATGATATGTAATTCTAGAGTATTACTTAAATTATATAATATAGCTAGATGTTTAGAAAACAAAATGCCATTAAGAAATTTTATAACTAGTGCTTTATGATTTGAGAAGTTTTTGTAAAGAATAAGATACAAGAATTTATTTGTTATAGTTAAAATGATAGTTTCAAGCTAAAGAAAAACATGGCGCGGCTTTTTTACAGCCTTTTGGTTGTTTTTGCTATTATATTAGTCCAGTCATTTTAGCATAAAAAAGGGGTCAACCTCGGAATGAGAGATAATAAGCTGAAATTTCGTATATACCTTCATTTTGGCGTTCTACACGTTGTCTCAAAAGTCTCATAAAATCTCGTGTCTGCATCGTAAGTTATTCAAGGTCAAAGTTAACAAAAAAACAGTTTTTCGCAATTATCTCGGTGTCTGTTGCTCCAATTATGTTAACATCTATTACAAAAATTGTAGCGCATAACATTTTTTCCTGCGCTCAACCGTTTTTGCGATAGAAGGCGGTGAGCGCACAGCGCTCAGCCATACGTAATGTAATTCAAGATCAACCGTGAATATTACCTTGAACTTTGAATAATTGTCGTTTATTCTCGTTTCCGATCTCGACAACGACGGACGTAAAATTTTGAAAATTATCTGTTTTATATGTGTGAAACCACTTGCAAAAGGTGATTTTGATAATGTGATGCGTAGCTTAAAAACTTAAAAAACTACAAGTATCGATTTAAATGATGGTCACATAGACTTCTTAAATATTTTAACTTCTGTGAATGTTGTGGGTCAAAAAGTGTACAAAAAGTGTGAGCAGCAAAAATTCCATAGCGGCATCGAAACGACGCTTAGGAGAAGATCTTAAAAAAAAGAATGAAGTGTTTGATTTAAAAAAACTGTGTTTACTTAGTGGCCAAACAGCTGATGCAGCAGTAGAGTCAAGAAAAAAAGAAAACTACTTTATAGCCCTCTATCGCAAAAAAATTTATGCTTTACAATTTCTATAATAGATGTTAACATAATTGGAGCAATAGAAACCGAGATAATCGCGATAAACTGTTTTTTGTTACCTTTGACCTTGAATAACTTACGACGCAGACACCAGATTTTATGAGACTTTTGAGGCAACATTTGGAACGCCAAAGTTAAGGTATATACGAAAATTCAGCTTATTATCTCTCATTCCGAGGTTGATCGCTAAAATGACTCGACTAATATTGGCATTCATATTTTATTAAATTATAGGATTATCTATTTTTTAAAAACAAATATGTATAAATAAATGCGTTCAACACCTCAGAACACTTCAATATTCAAGAAATATGCGGCCTCATAAATAAATATCTGTACGGGATCTACACTGACCCATCGAAAGAGAACTTGAACGCTCAAGCGAAGCATCAGCCACCCATTTCATGTTGTGGTCGTACAATATGAAAAGTTTCGAACAATTGACATTCATATTTGGGTTTGTCGGACTCGACAATAGCAGACAAATTTTTGTCGACAAGGTTACCCTCGAGTTCTAAAACAAATTTCCACCCACCATAAAAATTGTAGTACCAAATTTACAAGATCCCGGGCAGTCGGCATTTTTCGAAGCTTGCCAAAAAAAAAACGAGGAAAATGGCAGAACAAAAATTTTTGGAGTCGTCAAGGACAGGCGTCTCACGAAGTATAAAATATGTAGTAATCATCAAATGAAATCGGCGTGGGCCCATGGACTATTACATTATTATGTTTTCAAAACCAGTCTTGTGATTATAGGCTTCATAAGTTACATTGCAAAAATAGGTTAATGCAATACTCTGTAGTCTCATCCAATGACATTTGTAAAAATGTAACTGCATTCGATTTAATTATATCACGACAAAGATTAGCATTACTGAAAACTGATCAAGCTTCTTTACCGTTAAATCTAAAGATATCATTCTAACACAACTTCTCATCCACTTCAATTCGAAGAAACTTTTATTATAGTCCCTGGGCCCACGCCGGTTTCAATTTTTTTTGGAAATTTGTCTTAGAACACGAGGGTAACCTTGTCTGGCAAAAATTTGTCTGCTATTGTCTAGTCCGACAACCCAAACATACCAAAATGTCAGGTGTCGTACTCGACAATAGCAGACACATTTTGGTCGGACAAGCTTATCCTCGTGTTCTAAAACAAATTTCCACTACCCATAGTTAAAAAAAATTGTGATAGCAAATTTACAAGATCGCGGGCAATCGGCACATTTCGGAGCTTGCCGAACGAAAAAGCTTCCGAATCGAGAAAAATGGCTAAACAAAAGTTTCCGGGCTCGTCAAGGACAGGTGCCTCACGAAGTATAAAATATGTGGTAATCATCAAATGAAATCGGCGTGGGCCCAGGGACTAATAGTTACACTCAACTCTTTCGAACAAAATTTCTTACAGCCAGCCAATACTTTTATATCTTACCATCAATTTAATTTTTTCACAATAACCGGCATGGCAAAACACCAACAAACTCATAATAAAAATATGGAGAGGCTGAAATCTCACAGCTCTGAGATATCAAGACTTCGGCCTGGGTTAAGGATTTTTATATAGCTTTCGGCAAAAAAATTTATGAGGACATGGCTTTTAGTTTTGGGCAGCGATGTATATCAAACATAACTCTTTGTTAAAGTACAAGTATTTTTTTTTATCTCTGTTTAAAAATTTATTACAAAACTAACACGAAACATCAATACGTTGCCGGAAAATTATAACCAGTCTTGTGATTTAGTGAAAAGATGATACACTCAGCAAACTACTCAAAAACCTCTCCATTTAGCGTTTCGAGAAAATATTACAAAATCACAAATTTAAATTTCTTCCAAAGTTCCAAAAATATTGTAAAAATTAAATAAAATCAAACTTTTTTCAAAATTCCAAAAATATTCCAAAAATTAGAATAAAATCAAATATTTAAAATTTTTTCTAAATTCCAATAATATTCCAAAAATTCTTAAAAATTCAAACTTTTTCCAAAATTCTAAAAATATTGCAAAAATTATTATAAAATCAAAAATTGAAATTTTTTTCAAAATTCCAATAATTATAATAAAATCAAAAATTTAAAACTTTTCAAAATTCTAAACATATTCCAAAAATTTTTACAAACTTAAAAATACAAACTTTTTTCAAAATTCCAAAAATATTTCAAAAACTATAATGAATTCAAAAATTTCCATGTCCAATTTCATTTTCAATTACATTTACGTCAAAAAAACAGCTACATTTTTTTTCCAAAAAATTGGCTAAAAAAATAAATGAAATCTTTTTTTGACACACATGACATTATTTTTTTGACAAACTTATAATGCCATAATTCTCAATAATAATAATAAAATTTCATTTCAAACAAATAATTAATTTTATTTTTTTCCAAAAAATTGGGTAAAGAAATAAATAAAATTCTTTCTTTTGACACTCTTGACAACATTTTTTTGACATCTTTTTTTTTATATATTAATACGCTAGATTAAAACTTTGTGGAGCATTAGGCTTTTTTATTCGCAGATGGATTCATTTGAAATTTTCACAGCTAACTGATATTAGTGTAACCTATAGTCGGATCCGGATTCAAACAAATCGGATCATAAATAAAAAAGTTATTATATACGGAAAACTTTTTATATACATATGCATTATAAGTTTACATACATATAAAAACGAAATTTAAAATTTATTTTATTTTTTTATATTTTCTTTTTTATATATTAGCGAACAACGAACAACAAAAACGAAACTTTTTTTTCTCATTCATTTCAGTGATCAGTCGTCTTTTGTCTTTGAACAAAGGATGGTTTTCGAGTCGTCGGAATAAAACAGATTTATGCGTAATAATGTTGATTTTATGAATGATATTTTATGAATGATATTTATGATGATATTTTATGAATGATATTTTCTTTTTTATATATTAGCTATCGAAAAAATTTATTTTCATTTTTAAATCATTCATTTCAGTCGTCTTTTGTCTTTGAACAAGGACGGTTTTCGATATTATTTCGATTATTTTGTTTATTGATATAAAGATATTTGCGTAATATTTTTCTTTGGTACTCTGAATCGGCGTTATGCGCGGTTGAATTTTTGAGGCTTTTTCACGTAGTTTTGGTAATGGTTTAAAACTTAAAACTTTTTTTCTTTTTTTATATTTATTTTCTCTTAGTTAGTTTATACATTTCCTTTGAAGCTTAGAGAATTTAGTTTATGAATTGATTTAGGGGTCGATAGACGTAATATTTTTCTTTGTTTTTTTATTACAGGAGGGCTATTATTTTGAAAACGTACATTTTTTGTTGATTTTTAAATTTTTGATTTTTAAAAAATCTGAAATTTTGATATTTTGTTGGTATTGACGAAAGGAAAAAAGTTGTTTCTGCTTTTATTTTTTGTGTACTCTGAATCGGAGTTATGCGCGGTTGAATTTTTGAGGCTTTTTCACGTAGTTTTGGTATTGGTGTCAATGTTTTGTGAATAGGTGCCACAAATTTCATCCGACTTAAGTATATTTTTGCAAGTAAAAAGAAAAATAACTGAATAATTGAAACTAGGAGGGCCCGGCGTGCTTCGCTACGCTTATAAATAAAGTTTTTGCGTAGACATTTTGTTGACGTAGAAGCAATGATTTCAAAAAGTGGTAATGAGAAATGCTAGCATATAATTTTTAATTTTTCTTTTTAAATATATGAATGAAAAATAATCAGAACTCTAGCTGATCAGTTCGGATATATGACAAATTAGCGATCAAATAAGTTTTCAAGTAAGCTTATTTGATCACTAACTTATTTGATCGCTAATTTTTCATATATCCGAACTGATCAGCTAGAGTTTTGATTGTTTTTCATTCATATATTTAAAAAGAAAAATTAAAAATTATATGCTAGCATTTCTCATTACCACTTTTTGAAATCATTGCTTCTACGTCAACAAAATGTCTACGCAAAAACTTTATTTATAAGCGTAGCGAAGCACGCCGGGCCCTTCTAGTACTTATAATGCAATAATCTAGTTTTTGATCTCACATACCAATCCCGACCATCCAGATTTCTCCACATTCTTTGTTCCTACTGATTATCACTTAAAATGAACGTTTTTAAGCTAAAAATATGCATATTTCCTTGTTTTGACACACTTGACGATTTTTTTGACACACTTCTGGTACAGTTATCGAACACACCGTCCTTTCGGCTCTTACGATTGAGTGTACCTATTTTTAGAATTCAAAATTTTTCAAATCCCTTCAGCCGTTTTCTAGATTTCGTCGGTTGTGACGGACGGCCGGCCGGTAGACAGACATAAATTTTTTTTTTTGCTTTTTTAGAATCAGTAGGTCCTAAAACGTCGAAAAATGCCAAAAAAAAAGTGGGGGTAAGAATTTCATTTTTAGCTCATGAATGTAATACTTAGGTCTTTCAGACCGAAGTAAAATACAAAAATTAGTATTTATAATAAATTAAAACTGTTGAAATTTATGCTTTATTCATCTTCCATTTTATTTTTTGAAAACTGTTGCCAGTAATACACAAAACTTCATGTAGTGAGTGAAATTAAAAACCTAATTTTAAAAAACTAATTCGGTTAGTTTTATAAATTAAATTTCAATAATAAAATATGGAGGAGCTGAAATCTCACAGCTCTGAGATATCAAGACTTCGGTCTGGGTTAAGGATTTTGATATAGTTTTCGGCAAAAAACTTTTATGAGGACATGGTTTTTAGTTTTGGGCAGCGATCTATATCAAACATCAATACGTTGCCGGAAAATTATAACAGATCATAAATTAACATAATTTAATGAAAAGATGATACACTCAGCAAACTACTCAAAAACCTCTCCATTTAGCGTTTCGAGAAAATATTACAAAATCACAAATTCATATTTCTTTCAAAATTCCAAAAATATTGTAAAATTTGAATAAAATCAAACTTTTTTCAAAATTCCAAAAATATTCCATAAATTAGAATAAAATCAAATATTTAAACTTTTTCTAAATTCCAATAATATTACAAAAATTCTTAAAAATTCAACCTTTTCCAAAATTCTAAAAATATTTCAAAAATCATTACAAAATCAAAAATTGAAACTTTTTTCAAAATTCCAAAAATTATAATAAAATCCAAAAATTTAAAATTTTTCAAAATTCTAAAAATATTCCAAAAATTCTTACAAAATCAAAAATTTAAACTTTTTCCAAAATTCTAAAAATATTGCAAAAATTATTACAAAATCAAGAATACAAAATTTTTTCAAAGTTCCAAAAAGATTTCAAAAACTATAACAAATTCAAAAATGTCCATGCCAATTTCATTTTCAATTACATTTACGTCATAAAAACAGCTACATTTTTTTTGTCCAAAAATTTGGCTAAAAAAATAAATGAAATCATTTTTTGACACACTTGACATTATTTTTTTGACAAACTTATAATGCCATAATTCTCTATAATAATAACAAAATTTCATGTCATACAAATTATTAATTTTATTTTTTTCCAAAAGATTGGGTAAAAAAGTAAATAAAAATCTTTCTTTTGACACACTTGACAACATTTTTTTGACAAACTTATAATGCCATAATTCTCAATAATAATAATAAAATTTCATATCAAACAAATAATTAATTTTATTTTTTTCCAAAAAATTGGGTAAAAAAATAAATAAAAACTTTCTTTTGACACACTTGACAACATTTTTTTGACAAACTTATATTGCCATAATTCTCAATAATAATAATAAACTTTCATATCAAACAAACAACTAATTTTAAAATTAAAATGCAATCATTAAAAATATACTTTTTACTGTTTATTTTTAATTTATTCATTTAATTTAAAATTAAAAATAAACAGTAAAAAGTATATTTTTAAGTATTGCATTTTAATTCAAAAGTGACAAAAGCACACAAAAAGTGAATAATATGGAAAACCATAATAACACATAACTAATTTTATTTTTTTCCAAAAAATTGGTTAAAAAAATAAATGAAAATCTTTCTTTTGACACACTTGACAACATTTTTTTTTACATACTTCTAATGCAATAATCTAGATTTTGGTCTCACATACCAATCCCGACCATCAAGATTACTCCAAATTCAATGTTCCTACACGTAATCACTTAAAATGAACGTTTTTTAAGCAAAAAGTATGCAAATTTCCTTGTTTTGACACACTTGACGATTTTTTTACACACTTGACAGACAGGCATACATTTTTTTTTTGCTTTTTTAGAATCAGTAGGTCCTAAAACGTCGAGAAATGCCAAAAAAGTGGGGGTAAGAATTTCACTTTTAGCTCAAGAATGTAATACTTAGGTCTTTCAGACCGAAGTAATTAGTTAAAATAATTTACTTAAACAGAACCTTTGGTACAACTCTCTACAGATAACTATTATCTTTTTTTTTTATTAAAATTTACATAATAATCTTGATCCAGCATATATAGTTAGATTCTCCATCTCTTGCTTCTTTTTAGTTATGACCTTCATCGCACAACAATCCCAAGATTAACTTCCAGCTGATTTTATCACCGGCACGGCTTGTATAAGTATTACACATATCCGGTAAATTTGATTGTTATTTGCCATCATTAAATCTGGGTTGTTTGCCTTACGACGTTTAAAAACACTTAAAAGCGACTACACGAAACTGGTGACATTAAGTAATTCGCGGGGAAAGTATAAAATTTATTTATTTATTTCGGTTGGATTTAAATTTTTTTTTGATACAAATCCTACTAGTCCCCGTATCCTTTTTTCTGTTATTCTGAAAGTACTCCAAGGCATGTATAGTTTTGATTTCAGAAAAACTATTAGGATAAGATTTTTGTTAGCATCTGAAGGTGTAAAAACCTAGAGCATTTGCGATTTATTACTATCCCTCAAGTAAATCACAAATTTAACAAATAGTACAAACAAAAAACTTTCGCTAGTTCTCTACCTCTCTACCTCCATTTTGAAACGAATAAAAATAAAACATTTTTCAATTTTTCTTTTCAGATAAGTATTTCATTAAAATTTTACAAACAATTGCAAGAGCATGGGGCTGATGAACTGCTTAAAAGAGAATATGGTGATTTATTAATAGAACCGGAAGATGGTTATAATGTTTCGGTTTTAGTTGATTTAGAAAATATTCCAACTAACTGGGAATCAGTTGCGCAAAAAATTGGTTTATTAAAGAGAAATTGTTTTGCATCAGTTTTCGAAAAATATTTCGATTTTCAAGAACAAGGTCAAGAAGAACAGAAAAGAGCTGTTATTAATTATCGTAATGATGAAACTTTGTACATCGAAGCAAAGCCAGATCGTGTAACTGTTGTATTTAGTACAATTTTCCGTGATGAAGATGATGTTGTGTTGGGTAAAGTTTTTATGCAGGAATTACGTGAGGGACGACGAGCATCACATACAGCACCACAAGTATTATTTTCGCATCGAGAACCACCTTTAGAACTTGCAAATTCAGATGCACGTGTTGGTGACAATATCGGTTATGTTACGTTTGTGCTATTTGGGCGACATACGAATAAAGAAACAAGGGATAATACAATTAATTTAATACATATATTTCGAGATTATCTACATTATCATATTAAGGTCGGCATAATTAATTAATTGTTTAAATTTTTATAAACATTAATCTTTTTATTGTTTTAGTGTTCAAAAGCGTATATTCACTCCAGGATGAGAGCAAAAACATCTGATTTCCTGAAGGTGCTTAATAGAGCTCGTCCAGAGCCAAAAATTACAGAAAAGAAAACAATATCGTAAGTTTATTGATACCCATTTTCATATTTATTAAGTTAAGCCAAAATGCTTAACAATGGTTTACCACAGGGTTCCGTCCTGGCGCCATTACTTTTTAATTTGTACATTCATGACATTCCTGACACAACATCAAAGAAATTTGGTTACGCTGATGATTGGAGGACCCTGGCCACTCAAAATAAAGACATGGGTGTCTTGGAAGATTTGCTCTCAACTGACCTGGCGATAATGAATGACTATTTTCGAACGTGGAGTTTATTTCCCAATCTAAGTAAAACCGAGAGTTCTTGTTTCCACTTAAACAACAAACTGGCAAAACACGAACTATCAGTGTCATTTAACGGCACTGTCATTTAATACAATCAACAGACAGAATACCTGGGCATTACTCTCGATAGAACTCTTTCTTTTAAACTCCACCTAGAGAATACGTCAAAAAAAACTTAAAACGAGAAACAATATATTGCACAAACTGGCCGGCTCGACATGGGGTGCTATTCCAGCTACCCTCCGCACAACTGCTCTAAGTCTGGTTTACTCAGTGGCTGACTATGGCGCACCAGTCTGGTTGAATAGCACACATACTGAAAAAGTTGACTGCCAGCTGCATGCCACGATGCGTACTATAAGTGGTACTATCAGGTCTACTCCTTTACCTTGGCTCCCTGTATTAAGCAATATCGCTCCACCTGCACTCAGACGCTCACATGCGCTTATGCGTGAACATAAAAAGGTAACCAACCACATCACGTTACCCTTGCACGAATATTACGGTGACCATACTCGTTGTCGATTGAAGTCAAGAAAGCGTCCACATAAAACTGCCAGCAACCTGTTGGCAACTAATTTTATTATCTTGGATGCCTGGGACACCTCCTGGCATCATTACAATACACTTGGGCTTGCTATTACTAACCCGACTTCTACCCAACCTGGTTTCGATTTGCCACGTCATACCTGGACTACACTAAACCGAATAAGAACGAATCATGGACGTTGTGCTGATTCTTTCTACAAGTGGGGCATTTCAGAGTCCCCTCAATGTGACTGTGGAGCTCCACAACAAACCATAAAACACATTGCAACTGTGTGTCCAATTCGACGATACAATGGCAACATCGCAGACATCCATTTGGCAACGCCCGATGTAGTAACATGGATAGACTCACTCGATGTAAACATCTAATGTTCAAATGTACTGCCTAATGTTCAAATATTTTTACTTTTTAACTAAAGACGCGCAATCAAATTGATTGTAAGCTCATTTAATGTGTATTATTCATGTTTTGTTTTAGGTAGATTTCATAGAAAAATCTACATATTTTAAGTTTTATTTTTTAATGTGTCATAAAAACCATACGCTAAATAAAAATATTTATTAAGAATGATTTTCCCCGTTTTACTCGTCAATCAGTTTGTGCAAACAGCCAAATTATCCTACACTACTGTGACAGAATCCGGAGGGATTTCTTTGTCCGAACAGAGTATAAATAGAATGATTATCCCGAATCAATTGTCTCGAGTGGCTTTAATCCACTGAGGTTTAAAATAAGCGTCCATCAACACCTCAGAACTCATGTTTTTGTGGGACTTACATTTTAAAACGCATCTATGTGTTGTGAGATGTATTGTAATTCTTATTACACAAAATATTTTTTTTTAAAAAAAAATCAAAAATTCTAAGCACTGTCCTCGCGTTTTTAAAATTGTATTCTATCCGTAATGCCATTTAAAACGTTATACGTTTTATTTCGTTGTTTGATTTTGACCTTTCAAATATGTTGGGTTATAATTAGAACCGCTAGAAATATCTTCCGTTGGGGATAAAAGATACCAATCTAATACTAACAAACGATTCAATTAAATTTATTTTAAAGAGTCTCAATGGTATTGGAAAAAATGGTTCTGAAGTACATAACCGATTACAAAAAAATGTAAAAACCTGTTTGAACTCAAGATAGATCCAGTAAATGAATTGACCCAGAGAAAAATTTTTGCCTTTCTACCAAATCAAATTCTCCAAATTATCACATTTCTCCAGGGCAAATCAAATTTTATAATAATGTAACATTCAAAATAACTTTGTGTTTTTGGAATAGTATTTTAAAAATATTAATCCATTAAGTGTGGAAGGAGCTAACGAACTGCAAATTTTGGTTACTATATTGCCGGCTACTGAAAACACCTGTTCGCATGCCGTGGATGTAGGATTTATAGTAAACAGTGAAACGTTCAAATTATCTAACTTTTAGTTTCACTTTTAGTTACCCCAATTTGTCTCCATAAATCGAAATTCGAAGCGATTCCTTAGCATTTAAATTTTCGCTTTTTTCTTTAGTTTTATTTATATATGACGCAATACAATGCTGTAGCTTATCACAGACTGGTGTTTGTTCCCGCTCTCCGTCAGAAGAGCTTGAGTTTGGATCTGCCATTCTGATGTCGTTTTCATTCGAGTATAATCATAATAATAATTAATGACAAAGCTGCTTTGTAGCCATTTTTGATGCGCAGCGTAGCTTATGCGTAGTCTTTTGACATTCATTTGAAAATAGCGTGATGCAAATATGAAAATAATGTTATATCCTTATTTCGTCGTTCTTCAACTTCGTTTGTCAAATTTTTAAATAGTTCAAGGGAAAAAGGTGTTCCAATCTTGTTTAATTTTTTTAGTACATAGTTTTTATTTAGCGTATGGTTTTTGTTGTGACACATTAAAAACAAAAATAAAACTTAAAATATGTAGATTTTCCTATGAAATCTACATAAAACAAAAGATGAATACACATTAAATGAGCTTACAATCGATTTGATTGCGCATCTAGTAAAAGTACTTTCAGTCGTTATAAGGGTGGTGCTTTCTTTTTTATTAATTAGACATGTTTAGCACACTAAATATGACATATTCATTATTCAGACTCTTTGAATATTCGAAGATACCATGTCAACTATAAAGGAAGGAGATGAGGAAAAAGGAAGGAATGAGGATATAGGGATAACTATACTAATTGTTTTAAATGACGATGGACAATTTCTTTAAATGCCTGAGGGGAAAATTCATCGGGAAATACAGAGGAGGGCATTGAGTTTCACAATTTGGCCACTCTATTAAAATAGTCATTCTGGAAGGACACAGTTCTACAACGATGTATTTACAGCAAATGGATGGGATAACTCGGCAGCTCTTGTTTGTCGATTGTACTGCGCACACAATGGAAGAATATTTTGAATTTCCTTAGAGGAGAGTTCGCTAAAGTTATATTTATAGTAGATTGACAATTCAGCCACATTTCTTCTGTGCTGAAGTGAATCAAGCTGGTCCGTTAGTTCGGTATTACCAATCAACCGTATTGCTTTTCTCTGTACAGAGTCTAGACATTTTATTGTTGACTGACAAGCACCTCCCCAAATATCACAGCAGTATTCCATACATGGACGAATAAAGGGCTTGAAGATTAGCAAAGTTTGATCGGGATTGAAATACTTTTTACATCGACTCAAGAATCCTAATTTTTCACATTGCAGATTTAGCAAGGTTGAACACATGTTTATTCCATTTCGTTATTTTGAATATCCACTCCAAGAAGTCTAACTGATTCAACCTCACGCTCATGGTTTATCTTAATAGGAAAATTTTTATGTCGCTCTATTCGTGAAAGACGGCATAGTTTGGTTTTGGTTGGATTAAATGAATCAAGATTACGATCAATCACCCCTTTCCATTATACGATCCAGGTCTTTGTTGATAGAATCAATTAGCAGCTCTCTATCAGTGGTAACTGCAGTATATGAGATCGAAATTTCGGAGATACATGTGATGCATGCAATGTGCTGTCATCAGCAAAACTATGTATTGGGTGCACTGTGGAAATAAGTAAATCTTTAATGTATAGAAAAAACAAGGTTGGTGAGAGTGCAGAACCTTGGGGAACCCCAGCATTAGTTTTGAAAATATTGGATGTGATACCATCTAAATTAACATGAAATTGGCGACCTGTAAGAAAACTATGAATCCATGAGACAGTAAGATGGTCTATGCCATAAGATTTTAATTTAGCTATGAGATTTTTATGCCACACTTTATCAATGCTTTAGAAATGTCAAGGGAAATACTAAAAGTTTCACCATGGTTTTCCAGCGATTTGTTCCAGAGATGGGAATACTACACTTGTAGCATAAGTGGTTTAAGAACAAATGATATTTGTTTTAAAATTTCTAAATCGCATTCGTTAGAATTTTCTCATTTTATCTATAATGCCGGTTGAATGCTGGTGCACGAAGACATAACTCGATATTCTGCTACTTCATTGTTTTTAAATAATATATTGCCGTCGTCTTCAAAGTTGTTGTTATCTTCTCCTTCTTCAGCGTCTTGATCTTCAAAATTTTTAAACCGCGTTCCTGTTCTTCAAGTACCCTTACTTCATCGCTATTATTACCACAATTTTAGAACGTTTTTACAACTCCCAAATGAATGGCATGGTTGTACGAGAGTTGACTAGTAATTTCTATTAATCTGCCATTTTTAATCATAACTTTGGCACCATTATGACTCGAAGCCACGACTTATGTTATTGTTATTCCAAATTCAAGAAGAACCTTTGTTACTACCTAGTTCGTTTTTTTCTCAGAAGAACATTTATCATGAAATTTTACCAGACCTAAAACATATTTGCCGGCTGTGAACTGTACTGTTAAATTTAGGTATCTTCTCATCGAATAATCTGGCCATTCATCAATTTATTAGATTCAAGTAAAATTTTGATCTCGCGTTTTGTTTCTTCTTTTTTATTTTTGTAAAATTCCATGAACTATTTTTGAATATTTTTATTTTATCACGTTTTGACATTATAACGCTACGGCTCGCAACATACCCCTCATGGCTTCTGATTATGCAATAAACCGAAAAAAGGCATCTTTTTCAGCCCATTTAGCTAAAATTTAATTTAAGGATTCACGTCGCATATATATGTTGAAATACTTGAAGTACTCATGGGCGTAGAATTATGTTTACTTATTTTAATTGGTGGTTGTTCGTTTTCTGCTATTTGCTCTTTAGTTTTTCGAAAAATAATTTGATGTTTAAAACGTAAATGATTTACCATTCCGAGAAAAAATACAGAGATCTGCATTACCAGATCTGCGTAAATCTGCATTTTGGGACATATCTACAATCATCTGCGCAGATCTCCTTCGATCAAAACAGATCTGTATAGATATGTCCCAAAATGCAGATCTACTTTGATCTTTGATATATTTAAAGCCGATTGTATGAACAACAATAGATAGAAAAAAAATCAAAGTATAAATACACGAGCCAATATTTTTTTAAAAATTATTTATTAAAACTAGAAACACTATTTTTTTTTTTTTTTAATAAAATGTGTTGTGTAATAGGGCTTAGAATATGTGTCACAACAACACATAAATACCTTTTAAGACCTAGGTCTAGACCTGGATCCCACAACAACTGGAGTTCTAAGGTGTAGATTAACGCTTTTTTTAAACATCTGTGGGTTGAAGCCACCTGAGACTAAGTGTTCCGGCAAACTATTCCATTTGTACGCAGTTCGGACAAAGAAGTCTCTCTGCGATCTGCCAGTATGACAGAGCGGGACCTTTACCGTTTCACCGGTTGCGGCAGCCGATTGCCGAGTGGAACGGGGGTAAGAATAAGTTTGAGGCATGATGCTGCTGATTTCATCTGAGCACTGCTGATGACGATATTTGTAAAAAACAACGAGGTCAGCAACAGTGCGACGATGTTGTAGGGAATCAAGTTTTGATGTCAAAGTTCGATCACCCACAATTCGTATAGCTCGCTTTTGAACAGAGTCCAAGAGGGCCAAAATGGAAACAGAGGCAGCACCCCAAACTTGACAGCAGTACTCCATACAGGGACGAATATAGGACTTATAAACATGGAGCAATTGGTATGGAGTGAAAAATTTTTTGCATCTATTTAGGAGGCCGAGTTTTTTAGACGCGCTTTTTGCCATCGCCATTACATGATCGTTCCAGAGTAGGTCATTTGAAACTGTGACACCCAATAAACGAATGTTTTTACATTCACCTATTGGTTCATCACACATACTAAATAAAATATCTTTGGGGAACTCGGTTTTTAATCTGGAAACAATCAACAGGTTTTGGTAGAGTTGAAATTGACCAAGTTTTGGTCACCCCAATCGGCGACTTTATTCAGGTTTTTGTTCACGTTTATGGCAGCGTCTCTCCGGGCAGGATTAATTCGTTCCTGCATTTTACCTTTTGAAGGAAGGGGCTCGAACGACTTGTGCAGAGTACTATCATCTGCAAAACTATTTATTGGGTTGCTGGTGATTTTCAACAATTCGTTGATATAAATCAAAAATAGGGTTGGGGACAATAATGAGCCTTGGGGTACACCAGCGTTAATTAGTTTAGACTCAGAAGAAAATCCGTCTAAGGTTACCGAAATATATCGGTTGGATAGAAAATTTTGAATCAGCTTCACAACATTGGGATGAAAACCGTACGCAACGAGCTTGTTGATTAAGATGGCATGCCAGACTCGATCGAATGCCTTGGAGATGCGATAAGGCGATAACGTATGTTTCACCACCTTTATCAAGTATGCTGTTCCAACAATGCGCTACATAATTTAATAGATCGGTAGTTGATTTTTTGTTTCGAAAACCGTATTGGCTGTCGGATATCAAATGATTTTCTTCCAGAAATTTTGAAATATGTGTATTAATATAATGCTCGTAGACTCTGGATAGGACCGATATTAAAACTATTGGCCTATAATTTGAGATATCGGATTTTGGTCCCTTTTTGGGGACGGGCTGGACATTTGCCAACTTCCAGCACGAGGGAAATATACCAGATTTGTAGGATTGGTAGAATATTTTAGTTAAAGTTGGTGCAAGTTCTTTGGAAAAAGTTTTTAAAATAATGGGTGGAATATTGTCCATTCCTGAGGCTTTGTTGATGTTCAACCCCTTTAAAAGTTTAGCGACTATTTTGGGTTTAAAGTGAAGTTCATTCATATTAACTCCTGAAGACTGGATTTGGGGTATTTCTTTAGGAGTTTCCAAAACAGTGGAGTTCAGAGCAAAGCGTTCAGCGAACAAGTTAGCTTTTCTTGCGGGATCATTGACGATTAAATCACCATCGATAATAGGGGGAATAGAAAATTTTGTACCAGAATTTAAAGAATTAATGGCACTGTAGAAACTCTTGTCAGAAACAGACATAGACGTAAGTTTTGAGGCTTTCGCTCTGTCAATTTCATACTTTTCGTTTGAGATAATCTGGTTAGATATTTTGTTGGCCTTTAGATATTGGGATCGATTAGTGGGAGTTTTGTTATGAATCCAAATATTAAATGATCTACGTTTGTTTCTAAGTGCCGTTTTGGCAGCTTTCGAATACAAGTATTTTTGTTTGGGTTTTACTATGGAGAAAGGGACAAATTTATTGATAGCAAATTGGATGGTTTCTGTAAAATTTTGAGCAGAAACATTTACATTGTCAGTGTAAAAACAATGACGGTCGAAAGGGAAACCATGGAAAAATTTTGAAGACCACTCTTATCCATTTTTGAATAGTGAAATATTTTACGGGGTTTGAGAGCTGTAGTTTTAAGTAAATCAGTTTTGATAACTGATGAGATTAAATAATGATCAGAATTTCCAATACTACCTTTCGCGACATCGACACTCGTAATATCTGGCATTGTGGTAAGATAGAGATCTAAAAGAAAACTATTATCGCCGCCCTTACGGGGAGTGAAAGTCGGGCTTTTAACAATTTGGAATAGGCCTTGGGACGCGGCAAAAATTTCTGCCAGTTTTCCACTATTGTCAGCATCGTCGGTCGATTTGGAGAATTCCAACCATGATTTGTTGTGGACGTTGAAGTCACCGGTAACGATAACTTCACAATTAGGGGACTTTGCTCTAATCTCGTCCACAATTTTTGTCAGTATATTAAAAAAGTTTGGGTTACGTTTGTTGGGGGACCGGTATAAAGCTATTGTAAAAAAAGTAATTTCTGGAAGACAAATCTTTAAAACCATTGTATTGAAGCCGTCACCGTGTAGTTCAAAATTTGGAAAGCGCGTGTACGCAACACTCTCATGAATGAATGCGCATACGCCCTGATGGAGTTTGAAAGCTGATTCGAGCCTATATTTGGAATTAAGCGATTCTATAAAGAGAAAATTTTCAGAAACTTGTGTTTCTGTAAGGAATAGAATGTTCGGTTTGTCGTGCTCAAGATGATGTTGCACGTGGTCATGGTTAGCGTTTAATCCGCAGATGTTTTGAACATGTATTTTAAAATTTTTTATTGATTCATATATGTTTTGTCCCTGCAAATTCCGTGGACGTGCCGCTTTATGGGCGGGTGGATTGCGCAAATTTGCTTTACCACTTGCAGACTTATTTTTTTTCGGTTGTACTGCCATATAGGGGGAAGTGGGGATAGTATAAACATGGTGCAACTGTAAACAGTTTTAATTTCACTCACAAAACATCAATCAAAAAATTCGGCAAAAATATCACAGATGTCGCTTCGATCTACTACACACAACAGGAGAATTTGACAGCTGAAGTCAGTCTTGTTCAAAAGTTATTGGTGAATAGATGTCTTAGCAACCCAAAAGTAAATATTTTTTTTTTTGTAAAACTCGAATAACTTTTTTTACCATCATATGTTTAAAAATATTCCAACATGTTTTGATAGCTGAAATATTCAAGAAACATAATATTTCTTTGTTTTAGCCAAATTTTAGATCTTGGAATATTTTTTCAAAACATAACCCTAAAATCGCCACGTGGGGCACATATAAACAAAAAAAATTGGGATAGTATAAACGCGTTTATATGTGCCGTATGGTATGGCTATATGGTATACGTGTGGTTTCCCTTTTCACTTTTGATATTGATTTGCAAAACTTAAACATACGATGAGATTGAATTTTTGCTTTTTTCTTTATAATTTTCTGCCTGAATTAATTGAGGTTTTACAACAATCGAAAAATGTTGTTTTTTTTTAAAGAAATATATATGTTATATGCTTATATATATTGTTTGAAGCACAATAAATAATAAAAAATTTTAAAAAAGGTACTTTATGAATTTTATTGTGGTGTTTTTTGGGTGTTTATATGTGCCCCATACAAAAATGCTCATTGTTTATAAGTGCCCCACCAGTGGGGATACTTTAAACGAGAAACATAAATTTTTTGAAATTCAAAATTTTATACTTAATGTTTAGTTACGTAATTAAAAAAAATAGTTTTATGTAGTAAAGATATGAAATTTTACAATGAAACAGTTTTTAAGTAAAAATGTTTTATGGTTTTAAAGTTATTGAGCTTTAAGTACAAACTGTTTATACCATCCCCACTTCCCCCTATATATCAAAAGGGTTTTATTTTATTTTTTTATGTTTTATTTTAAAATGGATAACTAAGTTAAAAATCCTATCATACAACAAAATATGACATATGCCAATATTTCATGATAAGATGAAGAAATAATAACAAAATAATAAGTGAAAAACAAATTGTGAGAAATTTGCAGAAAACAAAACAAAACTAAATGCCAATAATCCAGCTGATGCAGCGCACCCCAGACGTACCGCCCACCACCTCAATCGAGGCACAAAGCCCACACGTAACTACGTGTTGGTCCGGTTCCTCGAAAGAGCTAATGAGCGGTACCGCTACGGAACGCTGCCCAGCTAAGACTGGAAGTGCTGCCGTTGACTAATTAAAATTCGTCCGCCAGCACCCTAAGATACCATCTTGGCTAATGACATCTCCTGTCATTGCCAGTGGTATGTGATATCTCACGCTAACTCATATGTCAATGGCAGGGACTGGAGTACGCAGGGTAGTCAGACCCGTAGATCAACATTGATCATAATCGATCAAAATCGATCCCTCCTGCGATCAATATATCACTATCACTATACCATTACTATAGTGTTTCTAGGTGTTAGAAAATATTATTTCAATATTACATATTATGAATTATAATAATTTATTTTGAACAAAAACCGTAATGCCTTAATTAAATTAATATTTTAATTAAATTTTATTGCCACCAATAATGGTATTACAAACATATAAATTAAAAATAATTTATTTCAACACTATGCATTTCGATATGTTCACATATCATTATCAAGTGTATACTAAATAAAGAAAAATGAAAAAACATCAAAACTTTTAACAAAAAAGGAAAACTAGATTTAACAATAAATGAAAAGCAAAAAGAAAGAAAAACAATATCAAAAATTTAAGTTATAAAATTAAATAAAGATGATAAAATATCATCTGATACCATACCTGTGATACCATCTGATTCTACAAAAATGTGTGTTTATCACAGTATGGTATATAGAATGTGTAGAATTCCACTTTCTATTAATAATTTTGAAAATGAAAAACAATATATAAAGAATTTAGGTTATGTCAATGGCATTAATCCTGATATAATAAACAATTTAATTAATAAACATTCAAAAAAATTGAAATTGCTTAGTTTAACTACACTTTACCGGCAAAATAAAAGCAAAATTAATAATTCCTTTCGATTTTCATCATTCAAATATGCAGGGAAATTAAGTAATAAATTAAAAACAATTTTTAAAAAATATGATATAGATTTGGTTTACTCGAATCAAAATAAATTAAGTAATTTACTCGGCAACCCAAAAGACAAATTAATTGATATTAAAAAATCTGGCATTTACCAAATATTATGTAATGAATGTGATAAAATTTACGGAGGTCAAACGAAAAGAGCTATTGATACAAGATTCAAAGAACACATAGCTCATATTAAATACAACAGACCAAATAATTCTGCAGTGGCTCATCATGTCATCGAAACAGGCCACTCTAATATTGATTTGAAGATTTTAAAACAAATTAACAACAATAAGGAGTTAGATGGATGGGAAAGTTATTTCATAAACAAATATAAAAATATTTTAATGAATATTGAAGCGGAACCAATTCATTCATCTTTATTTAATTTTATAACTTAAATTTTTGATATTGTTTTTCTTTCTTTTTGCTTTTCATTTATTGTTAAATCTAGTTTTCCTTTTTTGTAAAAAGTTTTGATGTTTTCGCATTTTTCTTTATTTAGTATTAGAGCATTCAAATTCGACTATTCGAGTATTCGAATATCCGATTAATTTGGGTATATTTAAAGTATTCGTTATTCGAATATTTTTTAACTCCCAAAATATAATGGTTTTCCATCCCTTCATTTCTTTTTCAAACTTCGAAACTAAAAAATTTCAATATTTTAAGGGAAGTAATTTTATTACAAAAAGTGCTTGACGTATAAACTCGGCTTAATATTGCAGTCAAAGAACTTAACGAATAAAATTCAACACTTATGGCAGCCGAAGGCGTATGCAAATTCTTATTTACTTCTCTAACGAAACTGAACAGTGATTTAAGTAACATCTTACTCCACGAAATCAGAAAACGAATGGATCAGAAAAGAAACAAAACAACCTTAACAACCTTATTTCTATATCTTGACACTGGAGTTATTCCACAATCGAACGAATATTTTGATTACGCAAAGAAAACTGCTGTGAAAACTTTCCTTTCTCGCCTCCTCAGCCTTCAAAGATGTACCAGATCCTAGCGATGAAAACAGTGATAACAATGGTTGCAGGTATCTTGTAATATAAATGATGCACTTGCAGTCAACAATCAAAGTAAACATATATTGCAACTAAAGCTGCAACCAGCGATTAGCTCAATTACTGATTCCACGACATGAGATACAGTAACAGTGGTAATGAAAATCGCGTTTAATAGTTTAAAAAACATTTTTGTTATTTAAACTCGTTCAAAACAAGAACAGATAAATTAGACAATTTGAATAATGCTCTATTGACTATCAGCCCCACTTCAACAAAAACTGAAATAGGTTTCTCTACGGCGAGATATCTAGAATAAGAAGTAGCCTAAAATTTAAACATCTAAATGCACTCTTTTTTTGAAATGCATATTTCAAGAAAATAAATAAAATAAAATGCATAATATGTTAAACCTGTTTGATTTTATTCATAGTTCTTAGTACTTCTTTTACTATTCGAATACTAACCGAATATTCGGATATTTATAGAAAAAGTTATTCGATATTCGGATAACTCAAAATGTCGAATAACTGAATGCTCTATTTAGTATATACTTGATAATGATATGTGAACATATCGAAATGCAAAGTGTTGAAATAAATTATTTTTAATTTATATGTTTGTAATACCATTATTGGTGGTAATAAAATTTAATTAAAATATTAACATATTATGAAAATAAAAAACTATATATGTATCCTGCCGAACAAGCTGAAATATATATTATTTTATATATTTCAGCTTGTTGGGCAGTCCGGCAACCACGTTAGTTTTGAGTCAAAAAAAAAATGAAAGTTTGACCTTTGCAGATCTGAAGAGATCTTTTTAAATTTTGGCAGATCATCAAAGATCAAACGCAAATTTTCACTTTGATCTTTGAAGATTTATCAAGATTTGAAGAGATCTCTTCAGATCTGCAAAGATCAAACTTTCATTTTTTTAACTCAAAACAAAGATGATTTTTCTCGATAGATTGCATTGCTTCACAGTTCACACAATTGAAAATTGTGGTGAAGTAAAATAAATGGTAATATGTTCAACTATGAAAAATGTATTATTTTCTTATTTCAAAATCCATTGTAAACTGATTTTCACTTTCAGTTTTATATAGATGGATAAATTACGTTTGTACCTTCCTCTTGGAAATCGTTGGTAGTTAGCTTCCAGTTTTCTTTTTTAAGGATTACTACATGTTTGTAAAGTTTAAGCTTACTCGATAGTCATAAATGTTTTAATCGCCAAATGTTTGACGTGTGCGTGGAAATCTCTATATGACAGTGATATCGGCTTTAATATCTGCCTGGATATTGTTCGACGGTGTCATAACAGACCGGAAACATATCGAGAAATAAAATTCTTTATTGGCTTATTTTGTTTTTCTTAGTGTAATAGTATATTAATGATAAGTTATTGGATGAAGTGTTTTATTCTTAAGCAAAAGTTTACAATATCAGCGAGACAATCATAAAATAGGGTTTAACAATTGACGTTATTTTTGTGTTGGTTTAGACCAGAGTACGGAGTTTCAAACAAGTAATGTTTTTCGAGAAATTAATTCAATTAATCTGTCGTTCAAATTTTGTTGTTAGTAAGTTATTTGATTCAAGTTAGATGGTCACTTTATACCACTCATAGCATATAGAACAACAGATGGAGTTAATTTGTTTTGTGCATGAAAGTACCAAATCAGAATCAGATCCCAAAAAATATTATTAAATTATTTTGAATATTGAATCCTGATGAATCTTGTTTTTTTATATTTCAGTGGTCGAACTTTTATCAGAAAGGAATGATAATTGAAAAACTAGTTTATATTTTAACAAACATTTTATTAATTAATAAGCGCGAAGTCATCATTCAACAAAACAGAAAGATTTCTGGTTTCCACAATTTTCCTTATCAAATATCTATATGAAATTTAAATAATTAAAAGAGTTATATTTTGCTGCCGAAAACCGCAACACAAATGTTATTTAAGAAATTATATATATAAAAAATAAATTAAAAAAAATTGTAGCTGTATAGATCAAACACAAAGAAAATCCCATAAACATCAATGTTATAATTATTATTTTTAATGTGATTAAAATATTTGAAATAATAGAAAGAAAAACAATTAATTAATTTGTAAAATAAGTATAAAAACCCGATAATAATTTCGATTAAACCAGCATCATTTAATTTTCATTGGACACAAATTTTTAAAGTTATAATAAAATTGTATTTGGTTTTTGTAATTTTTAAATAAATTTTTTATTTTTGTTTAATGTTATAAAAGTAAATATAATGGTTGTGTATCAATCAAAATAAAAACACTAAAAATAAAAATAGATAAGATAATATACTTAATAAAAAACAACAAAAAGTAAATTAAAACTGTTAAAAACGAAAAGTAAATTTAAAAAAAAAATACTTTAATTTTATTTCATCAAAAGCCAAATTAAAAAATATAAGAAAAAGAAAGTAAGAGACACATACATTAGGTTAATATAAATTAATAATTGAACATAAACAAAATATTAGGATTTTTCTTTTTCAAATAAATAAATTTTTAATTTGGAATTTAAAATATGCATGTTTCAGTTTTGTGTGTGATTTAAAACTATTTATGAAGATATGATAATTAAAATTGAGGAACTGTCATTCCTTGACAACAAATATAAAATGCATATGGAAAAGTTCATTTTTGTTTCTCCGCCTCCCAGCTTTTAATTAAAACCTCGAACACTTGAAGAAATGACGAAAATAAATAAGTTAACAAGAAAAATTTCATAAGAAATATTTTGAAATTCCTATAAACTTTTCGTACCAGAAAAAAATGCAACATCATATAAACAGAATTTTTTGATGTTCCCTATAATCAACTCCTGTGAGAATATTATCAGCAATTCACAGCTGTGAACAGCAATTCACATACCAAAAGGATTGTCAGCATAACATATATTGTGTTTGTTAAGGTAAGTTATTTTATAGCGTAATAACATATAAGTATTAAAAGTACCGTTAAATGTTTAACTTACATAAGGTGACCAGACGTCATCTTTTGAAGATGACAGTCATCTTTTACAAACGATTGCCATCTTTTAAAATAATGCCATCTTTTTGTCATCTTTTACATAAATGAGCATCTTTGTCATCTTTTCAACTAATGGGGAATGAAATACATTTTGAGCATGACCAACGATAGGTCAAAGTATTCAATCATTTTGATAATTAATGCATTACTTATTCCGGAATTTCAAAACTTATTAGAATTCCTCTTTGTTCTACCAGGACCAAACGCATCGGTGGAAACAGCATTTTTATTGATTAAGTAATGATATACGAACATTTAAAAAGACTCAAACTTCAATTAAATGTGTTGAGACAAGTCAGTCACAGTTTATTTTAATAAACCAAAAAAATCATGCACGGAAATTTTATAAGAGAGTCCAATCAACCCCTATTGAAAGAAGTCCATGTCATCCAAATATATGCATGAATAAGAAACAATGTCCTATTTTTGCTAAATAAATCATTTTCAATATTTCAAAAAAAAATTTGAATAAATTTTATTTTAATTTTCTATGGAATGTGGAAGGGGGGGTTATATTTTCACAAAAAAATGTCATCTTTTGGTTTGAAAATAATCTGGTCACCTTAACTTACATCATTCGATTTCAAAATTCTATTATTCACTAACAATATCTTTGGTCAATTTCTTATTCGAAATACCATATTTTATATCCTAACATTAATATTGTTTAATTTTTTGTTTATTCTGAATTTATACGGATTTCACCCCACACTCGTAAAGGTGATACAAAAATTTGCACCGACCGATACATTTCGGTATCCATCGATGGCTTTTCTTCTGAGTCTAAATTATTTAACGCTGGTGTACCCCAAGGATCAGTTTAACTCCAACTCTATTTTTAATTTATAACAACAAACTGTTGAAAAACACCAGTAACTCAATAAATAGTTTTGCAGACGACAGTACATTGCTCAAGTCATTCGTTCCCTTATATTCAAAGGATAAAATGCATGAACGAATAATGGCGAGACGATGCCATAAGCGTAAACGACGACCTAGAAAAAGTCGCCGATTTGGGTGACAAACATTTGGTCAATTTTAATTCAACCAAAACACAGCTAGCTATTGATTTAAATCAAAGACCGGGTTCCCCAATGATATTTCAATTAGCATGTAGACAAACAAATAGACGAATGTGAAAGCGTTCGTTTATTGGGAGTCACGATTTTCAATGGCCTACTCTGGAACGATCATATAATGGTGATGGCAAAAAGCGCGGCAAAAAAAGTTGGCCTTCTCAATAGATGTACAAAATATTTCACAGCGTACCAATTACCCCACATTTATAAGTCCAATATTCGTGCTTGTATGGAGTATTGTTGTCAAGTTTGGCACGCTGCATCTGTTTCCATGCTAGCTCTTTTGGACTCTGTCCAAAAGCGTGCTATGCGAATTGTGATTCCCTGCAACATCGTTGCACTGGGGCTGATTTCGTTGTTTTTATATATATTGTCACCAGCAGTGCTCTGATGAAATCGAATTCATCATGCCTCAACTATATTATTTTTACCGTTTTACACTTTAATCGGTTAATGCAAACAGTCAAACTGTTGAGGTCACTGACTGTCATAGGGACAGAATGCAGAGAGATTTCTTTAAAAAAATAAGAATATCTTGCCCATTACAGACGAAAGGAGGAAGTCTGGTTGACTACATTCATCCTGAGAATCATTAAAAAACCAAGAAGTGAAATGGGAGCCAGGCTCAAATCCAAAAACCCGAGATAAATACTCTCAGGCTATATCGACTGAGCTAGCCGGGCCAGACAGAACAAAACTAAAGTCGAGGACCGAATGAAGGTGGGAGAGGCAGAAATTAGAGAAACTCTTCGGATAATAGAAAATAAAATAAGAACTAGAAATGAAGCATATGTCTGTCTGTTGACGCACGTCTTTGGAATGATAAATTTCGCATTGTCATGAAATAACGTCCACCAGTTCGTATGATGCGTTACCAACTAACCTGATAATTTGGGCCTTCACAAATTGGGTATTTAGCCCTCTAATTTGGTATTAAGCCTCTTTCCGCTAGCACTCAAAACGAAGGTTCGATGGAAGACGATGTCACCGAGGACAAAAGCACGGGTATTTTAGCCCTCTAATTTGGTATTTACCCTCTTTCCGGTTCCGGTAGCACTCAAAACGAAGGTTCGACGGAAGACGATGTCACCGAGGAAAAAGCACGTTTCCGGGCACGCAACAGCGTCAGTGGTCAGTTCTTTAACTCGGGAGCGAATCTTGGATATTTGATCCGGACGATCAAGGTTAAAGAGTACCCTTGAGTCATCATGGGTAGCCCAAACTTCCAAAGGAGGCATAATAGGGAAAACAACCTTAAGTTGATGTACAGAACATCAAAGAACAAGCAATTTAGCTAAGATGTACGTCCCACCGAGTATGGTCTTCGACCACGGTACGCACGTAGTCCAGCAACGACTCTTCTGTTCACCCGCTCGGACGCGTTAACTTGTGGAGAGTATAAGCTGTAAAGGTGTGGTGAACCCCATATCTTGAAAGGAAGGTTTCAAACAAGTTAGATCTTAACTGCGACACACTGTCTGAGGCAATTGTTTCGGGACAACCAAAAACATGGAATACATTGGTTTCTAGTAGTTTACAGATAGACTCGGCGATTCCGTAAATGAAAACGAAACGGGAACTTAGTGAGATACTCTAAAACCATCAAAATTGCTATATTACCCTGCTTTGACAGTCTTACAGATGTCACATTGAGAGACATAGGATTAAATTTGCGAGGCTATCTGGTAAATTAAAATCGACGTTAGTGATATAGGGTATTTGCGACTCAACCGTGTGTAGAGATAGGAGGATCATGGGCCTGGGAAATGAACTTGTTCGTTAACTCTTCGGAGATCTAAAATTTCCAAGTCTCATCTTCCGTAGTGACATCACGCTATAAGAAATTAAGTTTTTTTATATACAAGCCCATCGGACGGGCATTACTCTACAATGGTTCTCTTCAAGATTTATGCGCGACCGATGGACTTGTGACAGTGACTATCTTTACTAGTTTAATATAACTGTCACTGTTGAAAGCAGGTGATTTTAGATCAAGATTAAAAATATAAGTTTTGTTCTCGGTAACCGTATCGATGAAGCACATCTACGAAAGAGCATAGCTATGTGTGCACGGAACTTCTTAATACCTAGAATATCAGCAAGGCTTTCCTTTTCGCTAACGGAGTAATTACTTTAAACTGAGTTCAGTTTCTTGGACATATATGCAATAGGGTGTTCAATACCCTCTTTGTTCAACTGTCCCAGCACACAACCCACACCATCATTACTCGCATCACATTGTAGAATAAACTGTTCGGAATAGTTAGGATTCACCAGAACTGGCACTGCAGTCAATGCTTCCTTTAACGAATTAAAGGCTACAACAGCTTTGGTGGTCCACATTAACTTGTTAGTATTTTTTTAACACCGATATTGGTGCCGTTAATGAGGCAAACGCAAAAATAAACCGACAGCAGTAACCTGCCATGCCTATAAAAATCTTATAATCTGTTTCATCGTGGTTGGCACGGGAAACTCATCAATCGTGGCGGTTTTATCTTCATCGATGTTTAATACACCTCTACCTACTTCGTAGCCCAAGTTTTTAACCTCCGAGATTAAGAAATGACTCAATTCTCAACATTGACTGTCAAGTTAGCATGTTTTAGACACTTTGCGACTTCATTTAATACTTCGATATGGTTTAAAAAGGTGTCAGTAACGATCAGAAGAAATATACAAAATATACAAAGACACAGGACCTTAAATGCGGAGGGATTACCTAATCCATTAATTTCGTCATGATCTGAGGTGAATTGTACAGTTCGAAGGGTATCCTTATGAACTGTTACGGCGGCCGACCAGGTACGGTGAATGCAGTTTTCTCTCTAGACGATTTTTCCAGAGATATCTGCTAGAGAGCGTCTTTCCCAGCCGAGCTGGAGATGAAATTGGCTTGAGGTAAGCGACTTAGATTAGCGTCTATTTGTGGAGGGTATGTGCATCTTTGTTGGTGACAGTATTGACCTTACTGGAGTCTAAACATAGGCGTACTTTACCTGGTTTGCGTATAAAGAGCACTGGTGAACTCCAAGGACTGGTACTTTCTTCGATGACAGCCAGCGTACGATCCAGTTCATCTCCCATAATTTTTTCTATTGCTGATGATATGGGATAGTGTCTTTGTTTGATGGGGACAGCGTCGCCAACATCAATTATAAGTTCAAGCACATGCGTTTGACCTAAACCCATTTTATAAAATGGCGAAGGAAGCTGTATAGCCTCCTATAGCCTCCCAGCTGTTCATCTTCGTCGGAAGTAAGGTCTGTGGCAATTGATTCGAAAGAATTTAAGGAAGATTAAAATAGGACATGATCTAATAACTTGACAGCTTTGAAAGAATCAAAACCCAAATATAAATCCTGGGTAAGAGAAAGAATGACATAAAGATCAAGGGACGAAAGTTTGGTAGTACGACAGCCAATAACTTCTTTTTGGCTGGTACCATCTGCAGTTTTCATTTTGGGTGTTTGTAACATTTCTTTGGCGATCGCACCGATGACACTGATAGACGCTCCACTGTTTAACACTCCAATCCGGGTTTGATTTAAAAGCTTGACCGTTGCATGGTACCTTAGGTTATTTAGAATCGTAAAAACTGAAGAGATAGTTTTTGAACGAAATGATTTCTGACTGACGCCAGAAACAACGCAGTCGAATAGTGGATCTCGATGGGAATTCGGTATTTCCAATGGCATCAATGAATATTCGGGAGCTATGGTAGCTAAGTTATCTTGAAGTCGTTGTGACTTAAACAGAAGAACAGGTGGAGTTACCATGCTGCTTGGATCTCGTTTAAGAATGATTATTAGCGGTTTAGTTTCCATGGTGCTTGTCGAAAGGTTAAGAGTGGCTGATTTCTTTGAAGAATCAGTTTCCATCACATTTGGGATAGAGAGTACGGTAGATGTATCTTCAACTGGGAAAGTAAAAAAACGTTGGTTTTTGGAATTGAAGGAGTATAGGAGACCGAAAGTTGAAGAGGATCATGTGGGAATCGTAATCATATCCCAAGTGTTTTGTGAGTGAGGAGGTGGCTTTGGTGCCCCGCTCCTTTGAAGGTTTTCCTGACAACGACGGCAGTTGGGTAGGTAGGTTTCATCTTTTCCACACCCGAAACAGAAAACTCGTCTCTTTTCGGTACAGTTTTGATGGATGTGACCTTCTCGTTCGCAGTGTCAGCAGTTCGGTGGTTTTGCAAAAGGTTTTGTAATGGATGGGGGCTTAAGTGCGCACACTTCGGATTCCCCTTGAGGATCACGTCCTCGTGAGGTAATTCAGAAATGTGCCGCGCTGCCCTGAAAGGATATGTTTTGTACCGAGAGTTAACGTCTGCAAGTAACTTTTCTTGGTCGCGATAGAGCTCTCGCAGGTGCTCAACGCTGTACACTTGTACGAACATCAAGTCCTTGCGGATGTCACTGTTAAGGTTATTCTTCAACAGGCAGAAAATGTCTCTGTCACTGAGCTGTGTGTTCAACCTATCGGTCAAACGAAGATTGCGTGCAGAATAATAAGAGGTGAAGGTGACGAGAAAGGGTGTAGAATCTGGGAAGGAATTGTGATTCAGAACTCCAATTCGGTAAATAAATTCTTCTAGTTTTCGAATCCCGACCATCAGTTCCCGACCATCCCGACCGGTAAAAACTACATTCCAATTCCAGATAGTATTGGAATGTTTTTTGTAGAAGACGACCCACTGTTCCGTGTAGGAGGTAGTGGAAGATGGACCTGTGGTGGGTATCTGGAAGAGGCGATGTTTATGGGAGGGATGAGAATTCTTGCTGAAACATCGATGGTTGAGGGACTGAATATATGTTGATGCCGGGTGGATATGGCACTTGTTATCGACTGCTTAGTTTTTGAGTTATTACCAAAAACATCGGTTTGTTTTACTCCCACCCTCCCCCTTCTCTTTACTTCGAACATTACAAAAGAAAAGGTTTGAAAAAATCACGGTCGGTTCATCATTTAAAATGTTATATGGAAAGGATTGATGGTGGAAATTTTGAAAAAGAATTATTTTTGATCTTGACGAGTAAGGGTGTCATATAAAAGGTTATGTTTTTTCTAGCTCAAAACATTTTTTTTTGTGGGATTTTTTGCATTAAATTTCTAGACATTACTTTGTGTGAATTCATAAAATGGCGAATATTTCTATTCTAATTAACATCCTAAATCACGATTTTATAGTCATTATTGATTGTTTCCAATCAATGTGAAATCAATGGCTGACAATTGGTCAATTATTGTCCTATATGTATTCATATTAGACAACATTAAGGGAATTTAATTTATTGGGGCTTTTTGAGAACAATTAAACTCAGGTAAGTAAGGAAGAAATTGGAATTTTCAATTCAATTCAAAAGTATGGTTGGAAGTTTCTCAAATAAAAGGCTATTTTTTGTCTAATTCAAAACAATTTTTTTTGTAATTTTCGAAAAACCAGTTTTCTATTTATCTTTAAAAATGTAAAAAAATTTTCATGTACCTCCCCCTCCCTTAGTTTCGAACATTACAAAAGAAAAAAATCGAACAAATTCACGGTTATAAGAAATGTAAAGATTGAACACAAACTATAGTGGTCGGCTCATCATTAAAAATGTAATTTGAAGGGGGTTGGAAGAGGAAATTTTGAAAAAAATTATTTTTGACCCCTCGACGAGCGAGTTATATTCGCACTTGTCTAACTTGAATGAATTGTATTGTAATTTTTGAAAAAAAAAAAAAAAGTTTCAGCTTGCTTTTTTAACTGTGCCTTTGATTTGATGCTACATATTGGCGCAGAATATCGTCCAGTGGTCCCACGGGTATTAACAATCTAAATAATGTTCTAACATTAGGTTCTTTAATGTACCAAAAACTATTTCATAATTGACAATTCCTACATTTTCTTTGTAGACAAAAACATTTAATTTATTAATTTATTTGGAGGAAAAAATAAATGCCATATAGTAAGGTTGATAAAGCTGATTCGAGCACTTCATTGGATACAGGTAGTAATTATCATGTGTATAGCTCCATAAACATTATCGTCCTTAATCGAGTGCAAAGTAATTAAAATCATAAGAAAATAAAATTATAATTCGAAACATCTATGATAAGCATAAAACTGATGAAATTGGGTGTAACGATTTGTTTTTTTATGTATTTTTAATAACAAAGCGTGACTTTGGATAAATACATTGAATGTGTTGCATGTCATAAATGTCTGTAAAATCATATAGTTAAAGAAAACAAATTACAAATTACATATGGTTTTTGCTTATATAGGTATACTGTTATTATGTTACAAAAATTATTATAATTTTGGATTTATTAACTGATAACAATTATTTTTAACTAGAACTTTTCTGAACTTACCTGAAATTGTATATCTGTTGATATCACATTTTAATTATATTATATTATATTTTGTGTTCTAACTGTGACATAATCTTGATAAATTAGTATATTAGACAAACTAGTTTTATGAAAGTACAAGTCTTTGAGTTTTTTTGCGAAAAAGCTTAACCTCAAAAAATTATACTGTAACTTTAATGACCATGACAAAAAGGCGGGAAACGTCCGTTTGTGATAAATCGGTTAGGTTGTTCAATATAAACAGCAAAGCTCAATGTATTTTTTGTTTTTTTTATCAAAAATGTTGATTCTTTTTTAAATTTATTCATAAATAGCTTAATTAAATACAATTACAATAAATAGAAATAGAAATTTTCTTTCATATTCTATTTCTTCCGTTTGAAAGTTTTGTTGTCTTCATATCTAAAAGAATTTTTTCATCCGCTTCCTTTCCAGCTGTAACATCCCGTCGTACGCGATCTAATGCTAATGAAAATTAAAAAAAATAATTAAATTTGTATAATAAATTACAGGCAGTGGCTAACATATGATTTATAGTTTCTAGTAAAATCAATTATGTAGAAATTGGGACGGTGGTGGTATTTGTCTATCTCTTACCCTGCATTATCTCGTAAACTATAAATCGTCGCGACCTAAAATTCGAGATAACTTTAAAGTTTGACTATCGGATCATGATAGTAAAGTTCAAACTAATATTGGTACCGTTTGTTCCAGAAGGCAGTGATGTGAGGCAAGTCAAAAAATATTTTTAGTTCAAGTAGGGCAATAATTCTTAGCAAAGGGGCCGCGAAAAGTATTTGTGTGGCCGTGTAAAATTTACTGAATTGTTTTTAGGTAGATTTCATATAAAAATCTACCTATTTCATTTAAATTTAAATAACTTTTTAAATCAAAATTGTATTTTAAATATGGGTGAACGAATGAGTAGGTACTTATTTTTCAATACATACTTTTATCTTCTTCCAACAATTTTATTTGTATGTTTTTCCATAATAATAGTATCAAAACCCCCGATATAGAAGCCTTCTTCATTTTTTAGCACAGTAAAAATCGTGAACTTGTAGCGCCATTTTGAAATTAAAACTCAATATAAAAAAAATTCAAAAAATCGCCATAACGCTCATAACGCCATCTGGAAAAATAAAACTCCATATAAAAAAAATTCAAAAATATTTAATCAAAAACACTAATACAATTTTTTGCATATGGCAATGTTCATTGTTTATTGCAAACGGCGTGAATGGGTAGGGCTATGATATATCGAGGGTTTTGATAGTATGCATTTTTGTATTGTTTTCTAATATATTGCATAATGAACTTAACCAATTGCGTTATGAAAATTATCCTCTAAAAAATTATCATTATTCAATACCTTATGATTATATTATTCAAATTATTTTTCAAATTTCAATCACAATAGCTTTTCTATTTGTTGTTCTCAAAAATTAAATTTTAGATTAAATTTTCCAATTTGTTTTAGTTGAATTTAGTTAATTGTGTGAAACAGGAAAAAATTTTCACAGTTTTGAAAATAAGTCGAAAACTGTGCTTTCGAAAATTACAAGAAAAATTTGTTTGGACTAGAAAAATTCACCTTTCATATGACATCCAACTTATCGTCACTTCATATGACACACCCCAAAATAAAGATAAAAACAAATATTTGCAATTTTTTGTTTTCAGTAAGTGTGGACAAATACATTTTATAACTGTAGAAAATTTCAAGTTGATAGCACTTATAGTTTGTGCGAAAATCGATTATGTAGAAATTCGGACGGACACCGAAGTTTCACCGACAGGGTGCCGTCGAGCAAATTTTATTATTCGAATTGTAATTGAATGTAAGATAGCGAAATCCGAAATTCGATTTCCACGCCGTGCTGCCTGGGTAATGCTGACAGAGTTCGGTTAGTGTATCGCAGACAGACTGAGTAAAAACTGCTTAGTCAATGATGCTACACCACGGCGAATTGGCGCCAATGCGACCCGAGCGTCTGTTCTCCATGTTATGGGTGGTAGGAAGTAGGCGTCTGTCTTGGATCAAGCGGATCGCTATTTAAACGTATAAAAGGGTTATTCTAATAACCTTAACATCAGAACGAACCCATTCACGTAAATTTTAATTGGGCCTAAGATTAACACCTAGCCCCAGAAAAAAAACTTTGTTAAATTTGGAAATCAGAAAAAAGAATAACAGAGCCAGACAAAAAAACAGAATTTTACCTGGCTACGTGAAAAATTACCAGACTACTGAGCGTTCCTGATGCTCTAATAAGTCTAGAAACAGAGGCTGAGAAGTATAGAATGAATATCATTGCTCTTCAAGAAGTTAGACAGCCAAAAATCGGAAAACAAGATTTGGATAGTCACTCTTTGTACTGTAGTCATCCTTTTCGAAGAGAATTTGGCACTGGTTGGTGCAGGCATACAAGACCGTGATGAAATTCATCTTGGTCAATGACATCCCCCAACGCACCTACAGGTACGCGGTATACACAACAATATTTCTCTTATTGCCGTGCATGCACCTACTGAAGTTAAGATCGTCGATGATAAGGGTACTTTCTATAGATGTCTATATTAAGTCTAGTTATATATGAAGTCGCGTGTTGGTGTTTGTTTCATAACCTCTTCCAGTGCTATGGAAGAGGTTATGAAACAAACACCAACACGCGATTTCATTGTAGTTCTTGGTGACTTTAATGAGCAGGTTGAAAGAGTTATCTTTTATGGAAATATGGTGAGCCCCAACAGACTCCATTTGAATTCGAATGACAGTGGTGAGAGAATGACAGTACTTGAGTTTGACAGTACTTTCTTTCCGCATCGATCGATTCATAAGCAGACTTGGGTGTCACCGAATGGAAACACTTGAAATCAAATTGATCACGTGCTAGTAACAACTAACAACACGTTTCTTCTCGAGCGTTCTAGATGTGCGATCTTTTAGAGGTACATTCATTGAAAGTGACCACTTCCTTGTATGTGCTAATATAAGGTTCCACTTTCCAAATCCAGGCATTTCAAAATTCAATCAACGGAAACGTTTTAACATCTCAGCACTAAAAAATGCTGAAACTGAAGAAAGATATCAAAACCATATTGCCGAAACATTGGATAAATCAGAAACCATTAATGGAGACGTCGATAAGTCATGGTATTTTATACTCAAAGATGCTGTTTTGCTGAGGTAATACTTGGACGACCAGAAAACCAGTCCCAGAAACCCTGGATTGATCAAGGTTGTATTGTATTGTATTGCATGCTATCTGAAATGTCTACAAGGACGTAACACCTGGTCGACGAAGGAGAACTATAAATTGGCAAAACAAGCCGTTACAAAGCTATGTAGATGAGCGAAGGGAGAATGGTGGAAGAGAAAGTGTGAGGAGATCGAAACCTTCAATAAGGAACATTAATCACGTAACTTCTTTCAATCAGTTAAACTCTTAAAGAAGGGTCCTCAAACAGATCGACTGCTTTACAAAACGAAGATGGGTAGCTACAATTAGACCTTGAAAATATGTTAGACACTTGCGCTGCTTATTTTGAGAATGTTCTCAACTTAAGTGACCAGCAACAATTCGGCGACGAGCCCAGCTTATTCTTACTTCAAAGGTCCATAGCGGCACTGTCAAAATTAAAACGCAATAAAGCGCCTGGTTTTGACGATATAACATCCGAAATGACTGTACGTGGTGGTGAAACTCTATCTTCAAGATTGTTTGAACTTGTCCAAATGATCTGGTGGACTGAAACCATGCCACACAACTGGAACTCAGCTATGCTGATACTAATACATAAAAAAATAATCGCCTACAATGAGCAAACTACAGGCGAATCGCTCTCCTCTGCACAGCATATAGTAGTCCAGCCATTTTAGCGATTAACCTCGGAATGAGAGATAATAAGCTGTATTTTTGCATATACCTTTATTTTGGCGATCTAAAAGTTGTTTTAAGAGTCTCATAAAATCTCGTGTCTACGTCGTAAGTTATGCAAGGTCAAAACAGTTTTTTCACGATTATCTCAGTATCGATTGTTCCAATGATGTGTACAAATATGATAAAAATTGTAGAGCATAAAATTTGCGACAAATTTTATTTGAAACATTTTTTCATGCTCAACCGTTTCGGCGATAGAAGGCTTTGAAGCACTTTCTATTTTTCTTGACTTTGCTGCTGCATTAGCTGTTTGACAACAAAGTAAACACAGTTTTTTTAAATCAAACACTTCCTTTCCTTTTTTACGAGGTACATTAAGTGATGGTAAAGGTTGATCTTCTTCTACTTCGTTTCGAGGTAGCTATGGAATTTTTACTGATGTAAACATTTCGACACTCAAAATGCACAATGACAGAAGTTAAAATATTTTAGAAGTCTATGTGACCGTCATTTCTTTCAATACTAGCAGTTTTTTAAATTTTAAAGCCACGCACTTCATTAACAAAATCACCTTTGAAAGTAGCTTTTCACAAATAAAACACGTAAATCAGCCATGATTTTCAAAATTGTACGTTCGTCGTTGCCGAGATTGGAAACGAGAATTATTCAAAATTAAAGGTAATATTCACAGTTGACCTTACCTTACAGTACGTATGGCAGAGCGCTGAGCGTTCACCGCCCGTTCACACAATAATAGTTGAGCGCATGGAAAAATGTTTCAATTAACATCATTGGAGCAATAGAAACCGAGATAATAGCGAAAAACTGTTGTTTTGTACCTTTGACCTTAACTTACGACGCAGATACGAGATTTTATGAGACTTTTGAGACAACTTTTAAACGCCAATATGAAGTATATACAAAAATTCAGCTTATTATCTCTCATTCCGAGGTTGACCCCTTTTTTATGCTAAAATGACTAGACTAATAGGATCTATTCCTATATGTTGCTAGCCAAAATCAATCATTTTGCTGAACATCTGTTTGAATAATATCTCTGTGGTTTTCGGCAAGGCCGAGGTTCGATACACTTTTCTCGATAAGGATGAATTTGAAAAAGTGTCGAGAATGCAACATACATGTGCACCAACTTTTCGTTGATTTCAGACAGGCCTACAACTCTCTATGATCTGCTCTGGCATCAATGGGAATCAGGGTTGCTAAAAATCATGACTTTTTTAAAAAAGTAAATGAGGTCAGACTTTTTTGATTTAAATCAGATTTTTTTTATTTAAATCAGACTTTTTTGACTTTTTTATTGAAATATACGTTTTCGTCAATAAAATTTAGTTAAATATACTGATTTTCTCAGCCCGGCTTCTGTTCGATTGTAAAAGGCTATATTACTCATATAATTATATAAAATGGCATGAAAATTAAATTAATGCCCTCTATGATTACAATTTTATTTTCCTCTGATGACAACGCAATTTCTTGCAAATTCATGATTATTTTTTCAATACTTTTGTCTCTTTTTTCTTCTGATACTTTTGCAAGAATTGACCAATTTTTCAGATACGAATTAAGAGAATCGTAATTTGTATGCCATCGAACTTACTCTGGAGTATAAGAGCGGATCTTCCAGTTGTCTTGAATAATGCTTATTGCGCATAGTGACTTTTAAAATATTTAAGTAAGTGTCCTTGTATAACTTGTTAAACACAAACAATAGTTTGGTTGTTTATATTTGAGCATCCAACAAACGCCAAAGTGAGCGGAACGTGTTGTTTGTTAGATAACATTACAGATAATTTGGGTTTGTCTTCGTGATAAACCTGGTCAAGTAATTTACATCCTATCAGTTTTCGATTTCGTGGCATGTATTGACAGAGCAGACCACGTTATTTTCGATTCTAGATTTCCATCATATTTCCTACACCAACTTTTACCATGGCTCACGAATAAAAATTAGCTATAGAGTTCGTCGAATCATTAAATTGACTTTTGAGATACACTAGAGTTTTGTAAAATTTTTCAACAGAAGCAGTATTTGAATAATTTATTTTCAAAATGTTTCACTGACTATAAATCCGTTGGAACAAAATTACAACAATGGAGATATTTTTCTAAGAAAATCCATTCGTTGACTTTAACTGCTAACTGTTATATATCGTTAAAGCAGTCTTAAATTAAAGGCATATACGTATAGATAACTGACGCTGATATGCTAGCTGATCTCTGACGTTAAAATATTCAATGCTTTATGTATAAAAATTATAATTTTATAGAAAAAGTGCAAATTGATTTAAAACAATGACTTTAATAAAAAAGTCAAAGCGATTTAAATCTAATTTAAATCACTGATTTAAATCATGCCAACCCTGATGGGAATCCCTGGTAAACTGGTATCACTATGCAAAATGACAGTACAGAACTCTCAAAGTACGAGCACAGAACGAAATATCAAGTTTTTTAAAGTCGACTCCGGTTAAAGACAAGGTGATGCTAGCTCTCCTGTTATCTTTAATTTAGCCTCGGTATATGTGTGCCGTCAAAAGAAACTACCGACTAACAACAATATCTTGTCAATAAACTCAGTACAGATGATCGCGTACGCTGATGATATTGTCATCATCGGCCGAAGTGAAGTTGTTATGAGTGAGACTTTGAATCGCTTGAGAGTGGTGCTAGAAAAATTGGTCTTCAAAATTAGCTACGATAAAACCAAACATATGATTGTTTCAAGAGAGGCTGAGAAGAAAGATTTGATGTGCGGTGATGAACGAATTGAGGGAGCTAAATCTTTTAAATATTTGGGATGAATGTTTGACTCAAATAACAGCATACTTACAGATATAAAAACTCGAATCGCTTCAGGTAATCGAACTTTCTACCCAATTAAACCTCTCCTTGGATCACCGTATGTATCAACTAACACCAAACTCAAGTTATACAAGACATTGATTAGACCGATGGTGATGTATCGGTCACAAACGTGGACCCTCCCACAAAATTACGAATCGCATTTATCTGTATTTGAGCGTAAGATCCTACGCTACATTTTCGGTCCACTAAAGACAGACGATGGAGAGTAAAGAATCCGATATAACTTTAAGATCAGAAACCTTCTTGAGGGTCCTGATATAATAGGTTGTATATCCGTTCCGATAGGATTGCTTGGTTTGGGCATGTTCTACGAGCCGATTCACGGTCTGGAATGATTAAAAAATGTACGTTATAATTCCAGGGAGTGGGTGACCGCGAGGTAAACCACGACTACAATGGCAAACGGACGTAGTAAATGCCATTAAAAAAATCGACTACCATGATAATTATGTCGCTGTTGCTAATGACCGTGGTGAATATTCGAAGCTGATTACCTTGGCAACGCTCCTATATGGAGCATGAAAGCCAAAAAAAAAATATTGCGACGCTGATGTATAGGCTAACTTCACCACAGTTCTAGAAACAAAATGTTCTGGATATATAGTGAGCTAATGGGCTCAAATTAAAAAAAATAAAATTTCATACAAAAAATAAAAGAATAACAGAAACTTTCGATAGAAGATTTTACTGAATAGACCCCAATATCCAGAAAATACTTTGATGAATGTTATAGATTTCTTGTAGTTCTAATTATATAAACACTAAAGAAAGCTGTAGTATCCCAAAAAATATAAATTCTGTTATACGAGAAAAGAAAAGGAAAAAAAAATTTAACTGGAAGTGAAAAATCGAAAGTTGGGATGCAGAATTGTTATAAACCGTACTAAATGCTTACGTACCATGTTTTCGTTCAATTCGATTATCAGGTGCAGATGTTATTGAGCTTTCAAAAAACAGGTGCTCGAGGGACCCTCCACCCCTCAATTCAATATCGCTCAAAAACTAATCAGCTGCCTGCCATTCACATTTGCATCTTTTTTTAAAGTGTCATCAAAATTCATTCACGAACGAATGTTGTATTCTCCCAAATAAAATGAAACATAAAATAAGTCGAAATCAACCGAATACAATACGATCATACTTTTCCAATGTGGAGAGGGAAGGCTTGCGGCAAGCAAAAACAAAGTATGTGTAGTAACTCGCCTGCCAGTCACTCTCCTTCTCGCACATGCAAGTAGCTCGCCTTAGGTGTTCACACGATGCCAGTAACTGTATTACAGCAACTTGCCTTCTCAACTCGCACGTTTACTCGCCTCGTGTAAACTAGGCTTTAGATATTGACTATTAAGCCGTGTTCGATTTGACTGAAGCAAGTGATACAACTGAAAAATTGAATGCAATTGTTGTTGTTTTTTCAGTTGTTACAGTCAAATCGAACGCACCTTATAATAGAAATATTCCCATCCATATGTGAATAACAAAAATTAATGTCTAGAAATTATAAATGCAAAAATCTTGATTAAAAATTTTCATACTAAAAGGGAAATTCATGATTGATCGTGTATATCAATCATGAATTTCAATCTTGACTAATGATAAAAATTCAAACGTGTTTAAAATTTTATCAGTCATAAAATTTATCTATCACTCATTATCAATCATATACATATAACATATATGTGTATACACTATACAATATACATAGATGTGTATACACAGCCACTTATGAATGTCATTCACGTTAATTGTCATTCAAAACTGATCTTGTATGGGTCCTATTATGATTCTGATGACAGTAGAGAAACTCGTAAATGTCAATAGTAATTTCAATTGAAAATTGATCAAAATGATACAAAAAATGTTACATCGGTTGAAATCTTACCCATAAATAAAAAATGGGTTAGATACATTATCAATGGAAATAATTATTCAAAAAATGTGAACTGCAAAGTTCTAAACAAATACCAATGTTTCTTAAACTAGGTGCTCTTTCAAATGACTCCCTTATTCATTTGGGTCAAAAAAGCCACTTCCACTAACTAAAAACACAGAATGATAATTATTTGAGACTTCGCTATAATTTTCGTTAAGAAATTATCAAATTTCCTGTCTTTGTGAATTTTTTCAAACTTTTCTGTCAATCAACGTCCAGTCCAAGAACACCACGTTTTTTTTTGCACTTTTTTTACAATAATTCTAAAACTGTGCATCGCAAATTGAAATGTTTCGACAATCAATTTTCAAATGACACCTGTCCTGTCCGAGTTTTAAATGGTGTTTAAATTCACACCACCCTTAATAAATGTAATTATGAGTATATATATGAGTATTTTATATATTTTTAGGGTTCCGTTTTTTATACGGAACACTATTGGTGAGAGTAAAACGAGTTTTTCACATTATATCGATTATCTCGTAGACTATAAATGCTATGGACCTGAAATTTGAGGTGCGTATACAACTAATCTATCCACTTAAGATGACAGATACAAATAAAACTAAAGTTGTTTTCGTTTGGTTTACAGGGTTACGATGTGAGACCTTTGAGAAAATACATTTTTTTATAGATTCAAATCATACGAAAGGGCTTCATTTCAGTATTTCTTAAAAATTTATTTTGGAATTTTACACCTCACCATTTTTTGCATAATTTTGAATAATGACGTTTTCTTCGTGTTTTCTTACCTCGATTAGCTCCGAACCTAACTGATCGAAAATCTTGAAATGTAGTGGGAATGATAGAAAAATTTGTAAGTTTTTTATGAAAATAAAGGAAAGTATCACATACTCATAATTTTATTTACTAAGGGGGTGGAAATGAGGAGGGGTAAAAACACTATTTAAAACGTGGTCAATTGGGGTGTCATTTGAAAGAGCACCTAATTTAGAAATCATTGCATTTTTTTTAGAATTTTGCGGTGCACAGTTTTTGAGTTATTGTCAAAAAAGTGAAAAATTCAGACCGTTCCCACCCCTACGTTTCGACACTGATTCACAGAAAAATTTGTAAAAATTCACAGAGTTAGGAAATTTGGTAAATTTTGAATGAAAATTATAGCGAAGTCTCAAATAATTATATTTCTGTGTGTTTAGGGGACGGGGCTAGAGAGGGTAAAAAAAAGCCTTTTTTGACCCAAGCGAGAGGGGTGTCATTTGAAAGAACACCTAATTTAGAAATCATTGCAATTTTTTTTAGAATACTCCAATGCACAGTTTTTGTGTTATTGTAAAAAAAATATTTTTAGTATCTAGCCTCTCTACCCCCCTAAATTTCGACACTTGATTGACCGAAAAAATAATCAAATTTAAACCATTTACAAGCTGGTTTAATTGAATCTTTCTTGAGTTACCATAAACAGCTATGGATAAGATTTAACCTCTGAAGCAACATTTTTGGTGTGATTTTTGATCAATGTAGATGTACAATCACACCATTGTACACATTTGACATTTACGACTAAACATTTATTTTGTTATGCGTCCTGGTCTGGCAATATAAAGACATTACAACACAACTTTTTATCAATTATTTTTGATATTGTGTTCTTTTACATTCACGGAACCCTTGGCGAGCGAATTTCATCCGCACTTGTCTGACTTTTTATTAAAAACTTCGAAATTTCTCTATCATTCCAAATATACTTCAAGATTTTCGATCAATTAGTTTCGGAGCTAATCGAGGAAACAAAACATAAAGAAAACGCCATTATTCAAAACTAGTAGGGCCCGGCGTGCTTCGCTACGCTTATAAATAAAGTTTTTGCGTAGACATTTTGTTGACGTAGAAGCAATGATTTCAAAAAGTGGTAATGAGAAATGCTAGCATATAATTTTTAATTTTTCTTTTTAAATATATAAATGAAAAATAATCAAAACTCTAGCTGATCAGTTCGGATATATGAAAAATTAGCGATCAAATAAGTTAGTGATCAAATAAGCTTACTTGAAAACTTATTTGATCGCTAATTTTTCATATATCCGAACTGATCAGCTAGAGTTTTGATTATTTTTCATTCATATATTTAAAAAGAAAAATTAAAAATTATATGCTAGCATTTCTCATTACCACTTTTTGAAATCATTGCTTCTACGTCAACAAAATGTCTACGCAAAAACTTTATTTATAAGCGTAGCGAAGCACACCGAGCCCTCCTAGTTTCAATTATTCAGTTATTTTTCTTTTTACTTGCAAAAATATACTTAAGTCGGATGAAATTTGTGGCACCTATTCACAAAACATTGACACCAATACCAAAACTACGTGAAAAAGCCTCAAAAATTCAACCGCGCATAACTCCGATTCAGAGTACACAAAAAATAAAAGCAGAAATAACTTTTTTCCTTTCGTCAATACCAACAAAATATCAAAATTTCAGATTTTTTAAAAATCAAAAATTTAAAAATCAACAAAAAAATGCACGATTTCAAAATAATAGCCCTCCTAAATAAAAAAACAAAGAAAAATATTACGTCTATCGACCCCTAAATCAATTCATAAACTAAATTCTCTAAACTTCAAAGGAAATGTATAAACTAACTAAGAGAAAATAAATATAAAAAAAGAAAAAAAAGTTTTAAGTTTTAAACCATTACCAAAACTACGTGAAAAAGCCTCAAAAATTCAACCGCGCATAACGCCGATTCAGAGTACACAAAAAATAAAAGCAGAAACAACTTTTTTCCTTTCGTCAATACCAACAAAATATCAAAATTTCAGATTTTTTAAAAATCAAAAATTTAAAAATCAACAAAAAAATGTACGTTTTCAATATAATAGCCCTCCTATAATAAGAAAACTAATATATAAAAAAGAAAATATCATTCATAAAATATCATCATAAATATCATTCATAAAATATCATTCATAAAATCAACATTATTACGCATATTACGCATATAATCTCTTTTATTCCGACGACTCGAAAGACAAAGACAAAAGACGACTGAAATGAATGAGAAAAAAAAGTTTCGTTTTTGTTGTTCGTTGTTCGCTAATATATAAAAAAGAAAATATAAAAAAATAAAATAAATTTTTAATTTCGTTTTTATATCGTCGCCTTAATAATGAAATAACGTATGCCATATATACGTTGTTATTATATAATGGGTGCGTTGCATTCCCCATAAGGATGTCTATAGAGTGGCATTTTAACATTTTCCAATTATTTTATAACTGGGGGTGAAAATTAATATATTGATAATGAACGTACATGCAAATTTGAATTTGGTTAAATATTGAAACAGCGTAAATGCATGTACGATATTTCAATTCCGACAGCATAATAACTTGGGTAAAATCATTGTCGTATATGTTACATACATTACGATCGCCACACGAAATGGTAAATCTAAAATATTGTATACGCATCATTCATGACTACATGATAGACCGGTTCATATGAATAAAAAATTGTAAGAATATCATGCTTTAGTTCAATTATAATTTATTTTAGGCTTAATCGTACTTCCATGCAAAATAAAATAACGTATATGAAATATGAAATAACGTATAAGGTACCTGAATGAATTTTCACCTCTTTTTAGGTAGAAAAGCCAGCAGGTACCAATGTGAAATTTTAATATGTTGTGGGGAAATTAGTCAAGATTAATTGGTAGAAATTTTTTTTCCAATATCTTTATTCATTCAATAGTGCTTCCGAGTTTACGAAAATCAGAAAATCGAAAAATCTTTAAACTCAATTATCTCGAAACTACACTTTTGCGAATACGTTGTTTCATTATTAAAGCGACGAATGTATGTAAACTTATAATGCATATGTATATAAAAAGTTTTCCGTATATAATAACTTTTTTATTTATGATCCGATTTGTGTGAATCTGAATCCGATTATAGGTTACACTAATATCAGTTAGCTGTGAAAATTTGAAATGAATCCATCTGCGAATAAAAAAGCCTTAGGCTCCACAAAGTTTTGATCTAGCGTATTAATATATAAGATTATACAAAAAATGGTGGGGTGTTGAATTTCCAATAATATATTTCTAAAAAATACCAAAGTGGTGCCCTTTCATACGATAACTTACTTAGCTCTATAAAAAATGTTTTTTCTCAAAGGTGTTTTTTCTCACTTCATAGCCCTGTAAAACAAACGAAAACAACTTTATTTATTTTTTAACCCGTCATCTTGTGAGAGTTACTTTTATACGCATCCAAATTTTAGGTCCATATGATTTATGGTTTACGAGATAATCGACATAATGGGAAAAACAGGTTTTACTCTCACCAATGGAGATCGTTATAAAAAACAGAACCTTAAAACCCAATTAATTTCTTAGCTACTTGAGATTAATTGCTCCCGAAATTTCCTAATTTCTATATAATATATTTAATTTTAACCAAAGTTTATTCGGAAAGGAAAATACATTCCCTATCAAATCAACAAAAAAACATATTTTATTAAGCTTAAAGATTCAGATGTTTAAATGTTTGTTTGTTGTACCTCTCAACTCAACAATAGGACAGAACAAAGTAAAATTTTAGAATTTTTGGACTTTTATAGTTTTTGAGTTATTGACTTTTACAAAATGAAAAAAACTTCACAATACTCTTTGACACCTTTACATAGCTGTAGACAAAAATATATTTGACTAAGTTATTCAAAAGCTGAGAGTCCAAAAAAATGAAAATTTGTTTGTTTTCTTGTTAACTTGACTTCATTTGCACCAAAAATTGCTGAGGTTCAGATAATTGATTAATTTGACATGGAATGACCTATGGCAAATCCTGGCAATGAATCAAAGTTTATAAAGGAGGCACGTTCTCGGTTTTTTAAAATATATGACGAAGTCTTCCAATGCAGTATCTATATTCTATGCCTTTATATTTTCTTAAAATCAATCATTTTGAACATAATTGTAAAAAAAAATATCAAACGCCTTTTTCTCGAATTATAAGATTGGGCTTAAGAAGACTTTAGAGTGTAGAGTTAAACTTTAAAATTATACACAAACATATAACATCGATGTACTTGTACCTTTTTGTAAATCCATTTCGTCCATTTCCGAGTTCTTTATATACTTTAACCTTTCGCGAAACTTTTTAGCTATTATTCGCCGTTGGTAATCGGCTTCAATATCTTGTTTTGTTCTTGGTATTCTAAAGCGAAAGCAACAGCATAACATCACCACTGAAAAAAAACAAAATTAGTGATCACACTCAACACAAAATAACAAATTTAGGTAGTAGGTCATTGTATTAAAGATAGGTTGAAAAACTTTTAAGTTAACATCACGCATAGAATACATTTATTTAGATGTAAAAGCCCACATTTATTTCCACATGATCTAATTAGCGTAATTCAAAAAAATCTAAACAAAAATAAAAACTTCAATTCATCCTTCCTACAATCATAAAACTTCCTTGTCGCGGTTTCATTAAGTTAATCATCGTAGTAGTAAATAAATTTGTTTCTGTAACTGATACGTTTACCACTTTTGTGACACATAAAATGACATAAAATAAATTAATTTTGAACGATTTCGTAATAAATTTTCCTACTGAGAATATCCATTTTGAATTTTTCCTTAGAGAAATTCAGCAGACATTCATACTTGTAGTTAGACAAATATTATTTTTTGGTTACATTTTGTTGATTTTATTTTATTTTATAGCACGTATAGGAATTTTATTATAGTTTTATCTAAATTGAGTAAACTTAAAAATTGTTTTGCTTTTAATTTAATTAGATAAAAGATTATATTTTTTGGGATATTTATACATGGCTTTAAGACTACCAAAATATAGATTATATGTTGATAGATATTAAAAATTTTGTGAGTTTTTCCATTTCCTACTTAAAGCCGTAGATTGCTTACAAGTTAGCTCTGCAGAAAAATCTATCATTATTGCTACCACTTGGGGACCACTACCAGGTGTTCCGTGTACTCGATTATTCCTTCCTTAAACCTTTCTTCAATTTTGTGGCCCCATTAGAATTTTCTTCAATTGCACTGCCTGTTTGGTAAGAAAAGTTTAGTAACCCATAATTGTCTATGTATGGTTCAACTTGGTGAACATAAGGGGTAAGGAGTGGTAAAAAATTATTGGCCCAAATATAGTATAACTATGAGAAAACGAAACTTACCAATGCTCGGCAAAAACATGTTAGCCCAAGTATGATCCAACTATGAGAAAACAAGGATTGGCGTATCATTATTGGGCCAAATGAGGTTCAGAGTACTTTGGGTCAAGTTTATGTCATGTTATATTATGTTATGTTATGTTATGTTATGTTATGTTATGTTATGTTATGTTATGTTATGTTGTGTTATGTTATGTTATGTTATGTTATGTTATGTTATGTTATGTTATGTTATGTTATGTTATGTTATGTTATGTTATGTTATGTTATGTTATGTTATGTAATGTTATGTTATGTTATGTTATGTTATGTTATGATATATTATGTTATGTTATGTTATGTTATGTTATGTTATGTTATGTTATGTTATGTTATGTTATGTTATGCTATGTTATGCTATGTTATGTTATGTTATGTTATGTTATGTTATGTTATGTTATGTTATGTTATGTTATGTTATGTTATGTTATGTTATGTTATGTTATGTTATGTTATGTTATGTTATGTTATGTTATGTTATGCTATGCTATGTTATGTTATGTACCGTATGTTATGTTATGTTATGTTACGGTATGTTATGTTATGTTATGGTATGTTATGTTATGTTATGTTATGTTATGTTATGTTATGTTATGTTATGTTATGTTATGTTATGTTATGTTATGTTATGTTATGTTATGTTATGTTATGTTATGTTATGTTATGTTATGTTATGTTATGTTATGTTATGTTATGTTATGTTTTGTTATGTTATGTTATGTTATATTATGTTATGTTATGTTATGTTATGTTATGTTATGTTATGTTATGTTATGTTATGTTATGTTATGCTATGTTATGTTATGTAATATGATATAAGATAAACAGTTTTGTATTTGATATCTGTGTCTAACCAGAAATAAAAATACTTGCATCATTTCAGTTTTTACATGCATTGCCTGCTACGCAACACGTCAAAGGCAAAAACTTTTGATATGTTTTGTTTGTAGCTTAGTATTTTGAGATATTTTACATTATTTCTAAAAAATTTATAAATATTAATAAAAAATGCCTATACATACACGTAACACGACATACAGTTTTTACTAGTTTATGGCAGTGGTTCTTAACCTTTTCAGCTACCGGCGTCCCTAAAATTTTCCAACCGTATTCTCGGACCCCCTTTCCAAAATAATAAAATTATATAAATGATAAGTAAACACTACGCAAATGATATTTTTCATTTTGGTGCATATATTTTTAATAAGTTTGTCTCTAATTGTTTGTGTATGCCTTAATTTTATTGCATTATGATTATATATATATATATATATATATATATATATATATATATATATATATATATATATATATATATATATATATATATATATATATATATATATATATATGTATATATATATATATATATATATATATATATATATATATATATATATATATATATATATATATATATCCGACCGCAGTTTGTATATGCACTAATGACGAAAACGGTATCTCACACAATTAAGTTGTGGCTGTGATACAAGACGCCTAAGTGTTTATTTAGCTATCGTGGGTATGATGTCAATTGAGCACACTATACATTTCCAAAACCTACTTTTTGATATTCTATTTGATTACATCCATTTGTCCACAGTTCAATAAGATTGTCTTTTAATAAACCACTGTGATCCATTGAGTCTGATTAATAAATAAATCTACACTGAATGAAAAATGTCGATCACTACAACGTTTTTTGTGTCAACCTTACCAAATGTTTCCTATCACAATGAACCTCAAAATCATCATATGAAGACAAATGACAAAAGCTAAGTGAAATGCCAAAGTGACAACAAAAATTCGGTTTTCACAAAAGAGGTTGGAGTGGCCAAAATTTTTCTTTCACTCTATGTTCATTTTTTGAAATATAAATTGAAATGAAATATCTCCTAGTTATGGAATTCAAAGCCTGGTATAGTTTTCGGATAGTTCTACTTTGAATGAAAAACGTTTCTGATTTTTTTTAATTAATACATTTGCCAATATAAAAAAACGAAGTAGAAATCATAGAAGTTTTTTTTTATATTTTTTCCCTGTTATTGTTTACGAACTGAAATACTAACCTAGATATTTGAATTTTGGAATTATTTAAGCTTTTGTAATATTTATCTCAACTCTTTGAATGAAGATACGAAGGAATTGATATTAGTTTATTTTTAAGCTTTTGGTGTAATAAAAACAATCTGGAGTCGAAACAACACAAACCATAGCAACTTGAAACAAACAAAAGTATTTGGAACACGAGCTGTATATAAGTGTAAAGTGTATATGGTAAATTTTTAATTTGAATAAATCCGGATTAACGCTGTCTCTTACTATATATAAGATTGGATACCTAATAAGGTTAGAAGATTTGTTTGAAATCAAAACTGGAAGTTTGGAAGTATATTGGGTCACTCCAAATCTTGCATAAAAATATTTAACTCGCTCAGAAGCGTGGATATGGCTGTGATGTATGCCAGCTGAGCTATAGCCTCGCTATTTCTGAACTATATAGTATTTCTATCAGCTAAACTACTCACTTGATTAGTAACAAATTGGATTCGTGAATTGAAAGAAAAATTCGATTGTTGTCTCTGTTTTGTTGTAGCATCTTTAAAATTTATTTTTGAGGATAAAACTACCCAATTTGTGGTTGTTATGACCGGGAACATTCGGTTGACACAAAATAAGTTGTAGTGACCGAAATTTTCCTGTGATTTCAGTTTAAAAAAAAAAATAACTTAAAACAACTAAATGGTAACTTCTTTTTATATAATCAATACACATGTTTAATATTGTTAACAGGTTATTTTTTGATACGCATATGCCGTTTTATGTTTTCCAACCATGTTAAATTTTTAGTACGATTTCAATCAATGTTCTTTAAATATTGGTAACTGGCTTAACCATGATTTAGAAATTCATCAATCTTGAACGAAACAACACAAAGCGTAGTTGTAAAAATAACAGAAAATTGGCAAGATAGTAATAAAACAAATTGCAAACTTGTTACTCAAAAGATTTCTCAAATTAATCAACAAGAAACAGCACCAAATCTCGTTTAACTATTTCGTGGTTTACTTACATTACAACACTTTGATGGGAAATTTGTAGAAAATTTTTTTAAAAGATGACAAGAAAGCTTTGCATCTGAATAATGTGAATCGAAGTAAAATTGAATCAACTATAATGTGATCCTCTAACAATTATCATCATCATTTTACAAAAATTATACACTAACACAAAATTAGTTTAAAAAACATAAACATTGAAAATCAGATAAATTATTTAATTTAAAAATAAAAAAAACATAATCCTTTTGCTGTCGTCTGAAGGTAGTCTTTGTAGTTGATAAATATATTTTGTCACGGCATTCATGTTTCAATTTCCCTAGTAATTTAGTTAATTTGACTAACAAACAGTTTAATTTAATTACAAAGTTTAACAACACATCTAATTACTTTTAATTATATTTACTTAATAAAATTTTTGATACTGACCTACACTTATAACACTACCAAAACATAAAAACGTTAATTGCCAAACTCTTAAACCACCAACAGCTTCTTGTTCCAACCAAGGAGCTTCAAAATCAATTTCTTCATCGAAATCCATTTTTTTCTTCTATAATCTATTACAACTTTTTGAAATTAATTTTGTTTTTAATTAAATAGATTTTAAATAGATTTAAACTTGTAATAATTATATTTTTATTTGTTTTAATCGAACTATTCAATGTCGAACACAAGCAAAAACTAAAGTTTTCTCTGAACGTTATTTAGTTTGAGAATTTTTTTTGTGTGGGAAAAGGAAAATTCAACATGTTTTTGAAGGAGTGGCTCATATTCCTTGATAGTCACACCCTGCTGTTTTATATGAAGCGGTTTTGTTGTCAATTTTCTTGTTAAAATGAGTTTGTTGTTATTGACAGGGAAGGTAAAATGATGAATTTTTTGTAGGGATTTTTTTTTCCATGGTTAAATAGACAAACTTCGGCGTAAAAGTTTTAAAACGATGTAAATAATAAGTTGGTTGTTGAGTTTTTGGCTAGTATTGTACGTAACGATTAACGAAATAGTTGGTTGTTTTTTTATTGTGTATGGGAATATTTCTATAAAGCGCAACCATCTAATCCATTTATATTTGATGAAACATCAAACATCTGCGATTGTTCGCAGGCCAAGATGTTGCGTGATCTAATTACATATATGGATTATTCCTTGACGATGTCACTTTATTGCTTACTCGAAGAATCGAGCCTTCATATAACTCTATGTATGGGCTTTAATCATTGAGGAAGGAAGTGCGTCGCATGATCAAGGAATATGCCACTAATTTTTTTTTTAAATTATTTAAAAATATATACATCCTTTCAAATAATTCTTATCGCATGGTGGAAGTTATATCGATGTGAGTACTAGAGGGCACCCAAGGTAAAAAACATAGTTTTACATAGTTATAAAACTTTATGATTTTTTCCTCTGAAATAGCACCATGTAGGAAAATTTTGCACATAATAACTTTGACTTAAAATTTTATATAGAATACGAATATAAAGGGTGGGCCATTTAAAGTTTTAAAATTGAATCGGCTATAAAAAAAACTACCTGTAATTTTTTTAAATTTCTGGTTTTATTGGAAAGGTTGAACTTTGTAATTCTATAATGGAACACAATATCATTCGTGACCACCACGACTGGCTCGGCAGTACCTCATCCGATCAACCCAATTTTTTAGTACATTTCGATTGTTTCGGGTCGAATCTCTTCAATGGCAACTTCGATTTGATGTTTCAACGCTTCAATTGTCTCTGGGTGCTTTGCGTAACATTTATCCTTAATGTCTCTCTACAGAAAATAATCCAAAGGACTCAAATCACAGCTCCGAGGTGGCCGCCATTGACATCACAATTTCGGCTGATTATTCGATTTTCAAAAACAGTGCGTAAAATACGTAAAATATCGATGGTTGCGTTGGCTGTGTGACATATAGCCCCGTCTTGTTGAAACCATATGTCGTCCATGTCATTCTCTTGAATGGAATGTCATTCTCTTGACAATCGAAAATGTACTGAAAAGTTGAATTGATCGGATTGAGGTACTACCGAGCCAGTCGTGGTGGTCATATGAATGAAATTGTGTTCCATTATTAAATTTCAAAATTCAAACTTTCCAATAAAACCAGAAATTTGAAAAAATTACAGGTAGTTTTTTTTATAGCCGATTCAAATTTAAAACTTTAAATGGCCCACCCTTTACTACTTCGGTTTTGAAAAAACCAAAGTATTGAATTCTTGAAAGCCAAAAGCTTGCCAAAATTGAAATTCTTACCCTCACTTTTTGGCATTTCTCGATGTTTTAGGACCTACTGATTCTAAAAAAGCAAAAAAAATATATGTCTGTCTGCTGGCCGGCCGGCCGTCACAACCGACGAAATCTAGAAAACGGTGGAAGGGATTTCAAAAATTTTTGTTTCTAAAAATAGGTATACTCAATGGTGGACGATGTGTTCGATGCTGTCCCGGAAGTGTGTCAAAAAAACAAAAAAATCGTTAAGTGTGTCAAAACAAGGAAATTTGCATATTTTTTGCTTACAAAACGTTCATTTTAAGTGATTACGAGTAGGAAAATTGAATTTGGAGAAATCTTGATGGTCGGAATTGGTATGTGAGACCGAGAACTAGATTATTGCATTATAAGTTTGTCAAAAAAATATTGATTGTCAAGAGTGTCAAAAGAATGGTTTTCATTTTTTTAACCAATTTTTTGGCAATAAATCAAATTTATTATTTGTATGACATGAAATTTAATCGAACATGAAAATGGACACGGAAATGCTTGATTTTGTTATAACTTTTGGAATTGTATTTTTATAATTCTGAAAAAAGTTTCAATTTTTGTTTTTGATATAATTTTTGAAATATTTTTAGAATTTTGTATTTTTGATTTTTTTTATATTTTTTGCAATAATTTAAAATTTTTTGACTAAATTTATATTTTTGATTTTGTAATAATTTCCGGAATATTTTTATAATTATGAAAAAAAAGTTTAAATTTTTGATTTTATTATAATTTTTGGTATATTTTTGGATTTCTGAAAGAAATCTGAATTTTTGATTTTGTAATATTTCTCGAAACGCTAAATGGAGGCTTTTGAGTAGTTTGCTGAGTGTATCATGTTTTCGCTAAATTATGTTAATATATGATCTGTTATAATTTTCTGGCAACGAATTGATGTTTCGTGTTAGTTTTGTAATAAATTTCTAAACAGAGATAAAATGAGCAATTCCACGTCATCGCAACAGCATTTGTTCTAGCATGTGACCTGACCCCTCTGATTTCGATAAAATTTCATATACAGATAGCCAATGAAAAAATAAAAATGCAATTTCTTTTAAAAAATTCAATTTCGCTCTAGGGATGACCCAGGGTGGCGGCAAAGTTTTAGGGGTTTGCGAAATATGAGTATCTTTGAATATCGATTGCTAATGATTGACTAAACCGATTTAAGTCATTTATAGCTGTTTGGAAAGGTAATTGATAGGACTTATAAAGAAAAATACTTAAATTTTTTTAATAATTTTTTAAAAGTGTGTTAAACTTAAAAAAAATTTCAAAGATGGCGCTGTTGGGGGTACCCTCACCTTTACCACTTTTTTTTCCAGAAAAAAAATGATTAATTAGTTCGTAATCTAAAACGAAAGTTTCCTAGGTACATAATTTCTCGTTTTGAAAATAAAATGTTTACAAAATTGTCATTTCCGTTTTTTTTTTTCAATTTTTTTTTTCAATTTAGAGCGCGGTAATGAAAATAATAGTCTTTAGAGATATTTTGAGCGTATAGCATCATTACTAAATTTAGTTGTCAGTTTTGTTAAAAAAATATTTGTGTAGTGTTAGCAAAGAAGCTTCAAAGTGTTTTAATAGCTAAAATAAGTTTCTTAAAACATGAGTAAATATTATTGTTTAAAACCATTTGGTATCACACTCAAAATATCTCTAAAGACTATTATTTTCATTACTGCGCTCTCATTTTATGACAGGTATTATCATTAACAGGTAACAAAGTACGGTACTTGATTTGTCCATGCCTTTAAAATTAATTTCGGACAGGTATAAATGGATGAAAAGATAATTTATGTAAAAAGCATTCACACCCTCAAATACTTAATTTGTATCCTTAAAATAGTTAAATGGTCATTAAATTATTATAAAACAAGAATTCCGGTGGGTTGAGTTAAATAGATGATTCACTGCATTGGTTAAAAAAAATATTGAAAAAAAAACGGAAATGAAAATTTTTATTTTTAAAACGAGAAATTATGTACCTGGGAAACTCGTTTTAGACTACGAACTAATTAAAAAATTTTTTTTCTGGAAGAAAAAAGTGGGAAAGGTGAGGGTACCCCTAACAGCGCCATCTTCAAATTTTTTTTTAAGTTTAACACACTTTTAAAAAATTATTTAAAAAATTTAAGTATTTTTCTTTATAAGTCCTATCAATTACCTTTTCAAAGAGCTATAAATGACTTAAATCGGTTTAGTCAATCATTAGCAATCGACATTCAAAGATACTCATATTTCACAAACCCCTAAAACTTTGCCGCCACCCTGGGTCATCCCTAGAGCGAAATTGAATTTTTTGAAAGAAATGGTATTTTTATTTTTTCATTGGCTATCTGTATATGAAATTTTATCGAAATCAGAGGTGGTCGGGAACATCGATGTTGCGGTGACGTGGAATTGCTCAAATTAGAGTGACCATTTGTACCGAATTTATAAGTACAGTACTGGTTTTCTAGCTTCTGTACTGATGGACATATGCGTTACTGATTTTTACTGATTTATAAAATTATGTACTGAAAGTAGGGGAGAGGCGCTATAAAGTAGACAAGGCTATAAAGTAGACAACCTTAGTTTCTCGGAAATGGTCGAAACAATACAACTCATTTAATTTTTTCTCATTTTGTAAAACAATTTTCATCACCTGAGAAAAATAATTATTGTACTCTCAGTCGTGTTTGTATTTTTGTGACGAAAAGTCGGATTTTGCTGCGTCAAAGTAAGTTTTTTAGTTTTTTTAATATCCATATTATTTTTGAACGTAGTGCATGAACTTAAATTTGTGATATTAATTATAAGGTAGAATTTTATTGGTGAATAGGATAAAGTACCGTTAAACAAATGATTAGCATCAATTTTATTATATCTCGAAATAAATAACCGTAATAACACCTTAAGCGATCAAGTAGCCAAACACGCCGTTATAAAGTAGACGTGTCTACTTTATAGCATAGATTTAAAGTAGACGTGTCTACTTTATAGCATAGATTTAAAGTAGACGTGTCTACTTTATAGCATTAGGTTCAAAGTAGTTTATGTAGTTTTTTATGCAATAGTTTTATTTTTGAGCTTATTTGAATCATTTTGTATTAATTAGATTCTTAAAATGGGGAAAACTTATAAATTTTGAAAATTGAAAAACCGATAGGCCAATCGTTTCTGAAGAAATTATGAAAGAGGCATTGAAAGCAATACTTAAGGGTCGAAAAACATATCGTGCCGCGAGTATTGAATACGGGATTAAAAAATCTACTTTATTTAAAGAATGAAACAGTTTAAGACAGTAGTAGTAAGTGTAACGTCGAGAATTTTCATAAATAATATTAAAACCATTTTCTATTCTTTTTTCCATTCAATTAAAATATATTTCCGTCATTCCATTTCATTTTTACAATCATAACAATTTAAAAAAAATTTTCAAATTATAACGAACAGCCTCAAATTCAAATATAACAACAAATAGATAAAAGAACTCATTGTTTATGTGTTTTAACGAACAGATATTGTTGCTCAACGTTGATTCATTTTTTTTTTGCTTAATACGAAGTGTCAGAAAAAACCACATTTTTTGAATTGGGACTCGATGTTTGATTTTCAAGCGAATAAAATTAAATTTTCTCTGATGGGCATTCCATTTTTGGTTGGCTTGCAAATTAGTAGTCAAAAGTTGAAACAAATAAGCTTGTTAAACGTTATTTAAAATAGTTTTGCAAACAATTGATGGTAACAGTAATAAATAGTTTAATAAACAAATGTTTTATTTTTATCATATCAAACAAAAATATATTTTTGTTTAATTATTGTCAAAATCAAAATGGTTTAAATGTTTAAGTTTTATTTAAAAAAAAAAATCAAAAATGAATAAATTGAATAGAAAACAAAAAAACATAATTTGAAAATTAAAGTCCTTTTAACCACAAAATAGTGAATGTTTGTATACTTTGAACATATTAAATTAAAATGTTGGAAAATCTACGCATAAATTATTTCTAATAAAATTGAAGTCAAGCTGTATATTAAGTTAAACTTACTAAAAGCAATAAATGTTGGAAAGCCTACGCATAAATTATTCCTAACTAACTTGGAGTTAAGCTGTATAAAGTAGTTTAAGAGAAATGGAAACATTTAGAGGAAATCATTGAAGTAGGAGACAGGGCTGACAAAGCATTCAGTAAAAAAGTTGGGAAGTTGGATTTCGCTGGCTGATCATCATTCTACAACAAGTTATACAAGTCAGTTCTTTTTATGTTTTATTTTTTTTATAATCATATTATATATATAAATATTTCTATAATTCTAATGAGTGAAATGTTAGGTTAGTAATTCATTTCCGATAAGAGATTTCCAAGATCCAGATGCGTCTGGAACAATTCGTTCCCGGTAAATTTATTTTATAATTTTTTTGTTATTGATCTAATAGAGTTAATTTGTTAGTAAAAGTCCAAGCCATCATAGATAGTGTTTCACGTGGGCCGAAACCGAAACTAACCCGGGAACCATAATAAAGGTTCTGGAAATTGTTAAATTGTTATATACGCATACGCATGGAGGGATCAGTTTTTATTAATTTGTTAATTTTTTTCTATTTTTTGATCCACGGGTGTGACAACCCCGCGCACTCCAGTCCCTGTTATTGGCACATGAGTTAACGTGAGATATCACATACCACTGGCAATAGCAGTGAGATATCACTAGCCAAGGTGTCTTAGGGGTGCTGGCGGATGAACTGTATTCAGTCAACGGTAGCACTCTCAATCTTAGCTAATGAATATTCCTTGATGCTGGAACGCTGTAGCTTGCTCGACGAAACGAGCTTTCATATAACTATAAATCTGAGCTTTAATCATTGAAAAATATACTGCGTCCCATAATCAAGGATTATGCCATTAGCTGGACTATTGGCAAACCAATTTTAGTTTTGTTCCTGCAAATTTTTAAAACAAATTTGCTTTTTATCTCTTATTTTATTTTTATTTTCCCTATCCTATCACGAAATATTGGCCTATGTCATATTTTATATGTGATAGGATTTATAGTTTAGTTGTCCATTATTTAACAAAAAATATTAAAAAAACAAAAAAAAACAGATTTGCGTCCATTAACATCCTTAGAACGCATGTTGTTGTGGGACCTTGGTCTTAAAAGGTTTTTATGTGTTGTTGTGACACATATTGTAATGCCTACTACACATCACATTTTATTAAAAAAAAAAAAAAAATATGAGTCATACTATTTTTGGCGCATTTTTAATTTAGGCGTGGTGAAAAACCAGTTTTGGTTTTTGTGTTGAGATATTTCTGGCGCAATTATTTTTTCATAAACTGGGCGTTGTAAACCAGTTTTGGTTTGTGGAAAATATTTTATTTTTTTTTGAAATATAAATTTTTGTAACAAAATTATTTTTGTTATTGGTTCTTTTTTTAAATTTTTTGGGAATTTTTTTTTGAATTTCTTATATAATATGTATTGTAAAAGACAGCAGGGCAGAGAGCCAGGGAAGGGAAAGATGTGATGGCGATTCGGTCCCTCTTCAACGGGGTCCAGATTATACGGAGGGGTAATAAAAAGAAGGAGGTAGGACGGGTCTACAGACCTGAGCTGCAAAGGACTCGACCTGGTGATCGAGGGGAGCCAGATCCGCATTCGGTCCAGATCGTGGGTGAGCTTCTGGAGCAGGTGCTTCAGGAACTTCCACTGTCGGACCCAGATTCGGACCAGATAGTGGAAGAGCTTCTGGAACAGCTGTTCCAGGAACTCCCACTGTCGGAACCGAATGTGGGCTGGCGCGAAAAGAGGAGGATAAATCGAAATACAAAATCGAATAAGAGAAAAAGGGAGAAGAAGAAGAAGATCAAGCAGCAGAAATAAGAGACCCCAATGAAGTGGATCGGTCCGCAAGAGGCTCCTGTCCCTGGTTGCAGGATTAGTTAAAGAAACTGATTGTTTTTAATTTGAAAAAAAACCGTTTTGGGGGTAGTAGTTTTTTTAAAGATTGGTTTTTCTACTACCAGGTACATATTTTTGGTATACCATGTACATATTTTTGGTATACATGTATATATTGTAAATATTTTGTACATTTTTTTTGTGTAAATAGTTTTTGGAATTAATTCGTGTATTAGGTTGTAAATAAAAATTTTTCTTAGCGGTAGTCCTAACAAGCCATCCATGGAGCTTCACTCCTTAACGATGATGTCGTTCCTAGGTCGCCTCTGTCCATCATGGACATGCGATCGAAGAACATTGGTTTCTTCTCTTCATTCGGCGAGGAAGTTCTCAGGGACGAGGAGTGGTGCTGCTGTGCTTGTACTTAGGTGCAAACCAGTAGTACCATTCTTTGCTCAGAGACTTCTTCGGTGTAATGAAGAGAAGAGCCAATTATACTTTTTTTTCAGGATCAGAGGCTTCACCTCAAACAAATTCAAAAAACTTACCATTTTTTTCATTAAGCTTACAAGAGTCAATTTTCATGGAGTAAAGGATTTGAGGTCTGGTGCTCGGGAGCGTTCTTCAACTTTGGCATTAAGTTTAATGGTAATTTATTTTTAGGTAAAACAACCGCAGCTGGGTCAGTAGAAATGGGCCTAGGGTCTAATCGTGACAGTTGCGTTAGTTTTTGTTAGGTTGGGGAGATACTGTATTATAGAATCTGGTCGTTAGGGGATTTTCTAGTCGGTTCTCACATGCATTGTTGGAGTGGGCTCGCGAACGCGATATTTCAGGCTTAAACAAAATGGATATTGTAACTATACTTACTTTTTAAATTGTCTCCAGACGAATCTTAATTTGGGAATCTCTTATCTATATTTAATAAAAATAAAATAAATAAAAACAAATTTTTGGAAAATTAAATAAATTAAATTTTTTATTAAATAAAATAAATTTTCTTAAGATTAGTTAATTATAGGTAATTAAATAATATTTTTTTTTAAATAGTCACAACATCAAAATATAAATAAATATTCTTTATGTTTTTTAAAAAATAATAAATAAATATGTCAAGCTAAGACGGAACATCCAATAATTAAACAATTTTTCAAATTTTTTTATTTTTTATCTTTCAATTTTTAAAATAAATAAATATTTTCTTTAGGGGTGTTGTCGTCACTAAATACTTTTAGATATATATATAATTCTGAAATTTCAGCATATCTGAAATTAAAAAAATAAATCATATTATTGTTTAATAATAGTTTAGGTATTTTTGTCAAAAGGTGTAGCAACATTGAGTACAATAATCATTTCTTTTTGTTCTTTTATTAAATTTGTTTTTACAAAAATTTTTGTGTTTTCGAGTTGGGTTGGTCGTTATTTTTTCATTCTTTGCGTTTTTCATTTTTACATTTCCATCGGACGAATTTTACCGGGCGTACTAACTCCACTTATTTCAGTGATATTGGTTTTTCGGAATTGGTTTTACTATTGTTGTTCGTAGTGAATTCTAAATTTTACAAATTTATTATCGAAATGTCAAGCCACATAGACGTTGACCATCCGTTCTATGGTTTGGAACCTAGCGAACTGCAGATCGAATGTTTGGTTCGGGGTGTGGACTTCAGGGGGGTCAATTGGGCAGAGGAACTGTGAAACCACGCAGATCATTGTGCAGTTCCAATAACGGTATCTCATGCGAGAGATTTTTGTAGCTGAATCTCAAATGGTGGTGCAGGCAGCACAACTTATTTTGGATCAAGTAAGACGACTTCAGCGACCGATTAATCAGACCTTCTTAGATGGTTTGGCGAATCGAGTTTTGCATTATACGGGTAGAATGAATAGGTTGGGTCCTCGCAATGACTTGCAAGAAGCCCGCACCTACGCTATCTCTCAATTGTCACGCGCTTGGGATATAATAGGATCGCTGTCAATACGTCCAATTTTACAGAATAAACCAGGAGTATCATCTGCACCATCTGTTTCACCTACGTTTCAACCAGATGAGAGATCCACTCCAATCCCAGTACAGCCAATAACTGACACAATACATAGTCTAAATCGTCCAAACCATCAACAACAAAGACGGTCAGAACAATTACCACCGGCTTATTTCCAGCAATCGGGTTTGAGAGCTGAGGACTTTGCAATACCACAATTGGGTCCATCGTTCCAAGCTGAACAAATACATAACAATCCAGCGTTGGTACAACAGTCTCAACAGCAACCATTCCTCAGGTAGTACCACAGGTACAACAACAATTACAATTAAATTATCCATCAGTACCACAGGTACAACCACCACCATTATATCCACAAGCTCCACTTACAGCACCACCACCATACAACCAACCTCCTCAGGTATGGCGTGACGCTGCTCCAGCGTTAGCACCAATGGAGTACCGAGAGGTTCGTGGGAACAATTTGAGTCGTTATGACTCAAATTGGGTTCCAACCTTCACCGGAGATGGTCACTCACTTGATATTCATGAGTTTATTCATCGAGTGAAGGCGGCTGCCAAAAGAGACCGTGCGTCGTGGAACGACCTTAGGTCTATCATACCACGGTATCTGAAAGGAGCTGCTGATCGATACTATTTGAATTTGACTCATGATTATCAGGTGGTGACTTATCCAGTGTTAAGGGAGGGACTCCTACAAACCTTCGGTACGCTCACTGTTGATAAGGCGATCTTGCGAGTTCTTCTGAACCGCAAACAAAAGTCAAAGGAGAGCGTGTACGAGTATTTAGTGGAGGTTGGTTCGTTGAACCGTTGCTTAGCACGTCCATTTGCTGACCGTGAAATGCTGGAAATTGCTCGGGAGGGTTTGAGTGTGGAGCTCAAAAATGCTACACAAGCAGCAACAATACATTCAATTGAAGAACTTCGGACTCTGTGTCAGAAGTTCGAACGTTTGTGGTCCACACCAGTCCCAACCAGAACTTCACACTTAAGAATTAGCGAGCTACAGCATGTGGACGATTATGAGGTGGATGTTGAACCAGAACGAGACGGATATATTAAAGCGATGGATTCAACACCAAGAAAATCTGCCACCACCAAAGAAACCCGAATAAAATCACCTAGCACATTTAATTTCCCATTATTACATCGAACATATTTTAGACGTCTTGAACGTAATATTGGAGGATGAGGAAATTATTTCGTAAAGCATGTATTTCATCTATCCTTTCAGAAACAAAGGATCCTCGGCCGCGATTGACAATTAGGATTTTGGACAAACATATTTCAGGATTATTGGATAGTGGGGCGTCAATCACAATACTTGGAAGAAATTCCTTGGAATTATTGGAATCATCAGGTACAACCTACCGTAAGTACACTTCTTGTATTCGTACGGCGGATGGTACTGCAAATAAAATTTTGGGTTACATAGAAGTCCCAATAACTGTGAATGGCTCCACTAAACCAATGCGGTTTCATATAGACCCTGGTTTACGAGAAGAGCTCTACCTGGGCATAGATTTCTGGGAGAAATTTGGTATTGTTCCTTCCTTTGTTAGTGAACTGACTCGTACAGAGCCACAAAACTTAAATACACCTCACCACTGACCAGCAACAAGAACTGGATATGATCAAGGATTCTTTCCCGTCATTTGAAGTGTCTGGACTCGGAAAGACTTCTTTAGTTGAACATGTCATCGATGTTGGTGATAGTGCACCTGTTAAACAGAGGCATTATCCCACATCGCCGGCCGTTCAACTAAAGGTTTATGCCGAACTCGAGCGAATGCTTCAAATGGGCGTGATCGAAGAGAGTAACAGTTCTTGGTGCTCGCCAGTGGTCCTGGTACAAAAAGAATCTGGTAAAAACAAATTATGTATTGATAGCCGTCGTGTCAATTCACTCACAAAAAAGGACGCTTACCCACTTCCCTTGATTGATGGCTTACTAGGTCGTCTAAATAGCACAAAGTACATTTCAAGTATTGATCTCAAAGATACCTTCTGGCAGATTCCTCTGGCAGAAGCATCTAAAGACAAGACAGCCTTCACAGTGCCTGGTCGTCCATTGTATCAATTCTGGGTTATGCACTTTGGATTGTGCAATGCTCCCCAGACAATGTGTCAGCTAATGCACAAAGTGATACCACATCAATATCACGAGAATGTCTTTGTTTATTTAGATGATCTATTGGTAGTCTCTTCCACGTTCCAGGAACATATGGAATTGCTGTCCAAAGTCTCTTCATTGATAAGAGCGGCTGGGTTAACAATAAACCTCAAGAAAAGCAAATTTGTTCTGAGAGAGGTGAAGTACTTGGGATTTTTGGTTGGTGAAGATGGTCTTCGAACAGATCCTGACAAGGTAAGAGCTGTAGCAGAGTACCCAGCTCCATCTACAGTTAAGCAAATACGTCGACTATTAGGAATTGCTGGTTGGTATCAACGTTTTATACCAAATTATGCGAGCGTGGTATCACCGATTACAGATTTATTAAAGAAGAGTTCGGGAAAATTGAAATGGCCATTGGAAGCGCAAGCAGCTTTTGAAAATTTAAAAAGATTGCTGACTACAGCACCGGTATTGATAAACCCTGACTATAATAAAGAATTCTTTATTAGATGCGATGCAAGTCTGACATGGGTAGGTAGTGTATTATATCAGGTCGACGAAGACGGACAAGAGTGTCCGATAGCCTTCATGTCGAAGAAATTAAATAGAGCTCAAAGAAACTATTCGGTTTCTGAGCTGGAATGTCTTGCGGCAATTCTTAGTGTGAAGAAATTGAGGGGCTATGTTGAAGGTCACCGACTCACAATTGTGACTGATCACTCAAGTCTGAAGTAGCTTATGTCACAAAAAGACTTGAGTGGTCGTCTGGCTAGGTAGAGCCTAAAACTCCAACATATGGATTTTACCATTGTCCACCAAAAAGGTACCCAAAATATTGTCCCTGATGCTCTATCTCGTCTTTATGACGATACACACGAGGAATTGACGGAAGCAATATCACATCATGTTAACGACATTAAACTCGACAATGAAGGTTATCGGCACAAAGAATATACAGATATGATAGCTAAAGTTCAATCATCACCCAAGGACTTTCCATCAGTCAAAGTCGTGGATGATAAGCTATACATACGTATTGAACCAAGACCGGATGCAATACCTAACGATGTTCCTGTGTGGAAACTCTGGATACCGAAACCGATGACTTCAAACATGATTCGGAAACATCATGATTATAGTACGGCTGCTCATGGAGGTGTTAAAAAGACATTAGAATTACTTCGACGTTTTTATTATTGGCCGGGCATGGCGTCACAGGTACACAACTATGTTGTGTCCTGCGACACATGTAAACAAACAAAAGCCACGAATCAGATATTGCGTCCTCCGATGCAATATCAATTCGAAACAGCACATCCATGGCAGAGAGTCTATATAGATTTTTTGGGACCGTATCCTCGTTCTACACTTGGGAATACGGTTTTATTAATAGTTCTGGATCATGCTACGAAGTTCGTATTATTGAGACCACTTAGAAACGCAACTTCACCGAAGGTGAATGCTTTTCTGAGGAATGAAGTGTTTCTTACATATGGGGTACCAGAGTTTCTACACAGTGACAATGGCAAACAGTTCACTAGTAGGAACATTCAAAATCTTTTGTCAGATTTCGACATTAAACACATTAGGACCGGTGTCTATAGTCCTCAAAGCAACGCGTCAGAGCGTGTCAATAGGTCAGTCCTAGCAGCAATTCGAGCGTTCATAAAAGGTCAACATACCAAGTGAGATTCACAAATTGGTGAAATCGCGTACGCACTGCGGGCCGCAGTACATTCAGCTACCAAGTATTCACCGTACTATCTATTATTTGGTCAACAACCAATATCGGATGGAAATACTTACCATTTGTTGAGATCACTACACAAGCTTGGTGAAGATGCTGGTGAGAAAATAGAACGCTCTGATCATTTGACCCTGCTCAGGAACCGGGTTCAACAAAATTTAAAAACAGCTTTCGAAAAATCGCAACATCAGTATAATCTGCGATCTAAACTACGGACTTTTCAACCACAACAACGTGTGTTTGTACGGCAACATCATTTGAGTGACGCTACCAAAAAGTTCTCGGCAAAATTGGCTCCAAAGTTCTTACCTGCAATGTGTAGCGTACTGGCATATTTGGGTGCTTTGTAGAACAAAGTACCATATTAGTGAGATGGAATTTAACTATTTGGGCACAAGTCTGCTTCTGCCTCGATCTGCGGCTGCTCTAGCCAGAGGTTTTTTTCTTCGTCGTGGATTATAATATGTGCCATGCCAATACTACGATGGTGGTGAGCAGACAAAATAAAATAACATTGTTTTCACAAAATAAAAAAAAATCTACAAAAAAATTTATATGTGAGGAAGGTACGACTTTAACTTACGAGCAACAACTGAAACAGCAACTGAATTACACCCACACACCACCCTGTTCACGAAATTGTCGACCTTGATCTTTACTTTACCGTTTCCATATCTCAGACACCCCGTTCACTCTGCATAACCTCCAAACGCGCGTTACTAGCCACTCATTATTGACCAATTAGTAATTACCAAGATGAAATAATAATCACAATTAATAATAACAAAACCCCCTAAATCAAGATAGCAATTGCAAATGTTAACACAAAAATGTCAGTTAAAAAGTAAATAAACTGCCAAAGTATATAAACTTCAACTCAAAAGTAAATAAAATGTAAAAGTATATAAAAATCGATTCAACTGCATATAAATTTCAATTCTAACAAATTAAACAATGTAATTTTAAAAAAAATATTACTTATCTTTAATATAGCTTAACAAAAAAAATTGACGTCCTCCAGATACTGTTTTGAATGAATTTTGATGTTTATTTCCTTTGTATTATTTTTCTGTTATTTCCATAAAAAAAATTTAATTCCATTAATCCGCAATAATTGAGCTATGACGTGATGTAATTGTTTGCCATAATACTTGCAATCATTAATTTATGTTCCGTGACGTAATATAGTTTTGTGACGATTATATCCACAACGAATTTATTTAATGTGCTGATAATCCAATATAATAATAATAACTTTCTAATAATCCAATTAAATAGTTTGTAAAATAGTTTGCATACTGCCACTGCACCATACCACAAATATAGCACACAATTAACAATTTTGTTTTAGCAAATTATTAAGGTAGAACTGCACTCAAACATGGTGGAACATATCAAATTGAAGCCGACATAAACAGTAACTTGTTGTAATTTAAATAACGATTTATTTAGTTTTATCACCAAATACTTAAAAATTCTTTTCACAATTTAATTTCCTTTTAATGTTGTTAATAATAAATTTAAGAACTTCATTAACTTAATTAATTTACAATGTAATTACAACATTCACTTAATCATTTTCCAAATTTTTTTTTTAAACTTAATTCATGTTCAATTTAATTTTGCAATAGGCTTAAACGTTCTCTACCACGGTCAAAAATCGAATCCCCCCGATGTTTTTTCGAGACGACGAGCAAATCTTCTCTTTATTTTTACAAAAAAAAAACTCCAGCCCGCTAAAAACCAGATCATGCGATCAAAGTGATCAAAAAAAGTGAAATCGCAGCGTACGGAACAAACCAGATTACGCTATCTGTTAGGGTAGGGATTCATTAACTGGTCGCTTCCACTCGCACCAACGTCTGACCGAGTCTCAACTCTTACGACTATGCTAGCTGGTTATTTACCTAAAGTGAATTTTTCGTCATTATCAATTGATCTAGATTATTTAAACCTGTGTTTGACACATTGAATTGCTGAAGAATGCCAACTCCTGGGAAGTTGTAGTCTGTTTACCAAAAAAAAAATACCAAACAAAAAACACTATAGACATATCCAATGATGATTTGTTGGGTTTGTAAAGGTGTTGTAAAGGTTAACTTGTTGAGTTTGTACAATAACTAAATTATCTGACAAGTAGGACTGGAAAGAGAGCGAAGTTGTTCAATAAGGTTCATGAAGTATGTAGTAGTGGAAAATCGGTAATTGCGAAAGAGGTATGAATGCAAGGGTACGAGCTAGAAAAATATATTTAGCCAAGCATTTTAGCCAAGAGTTAAATTAAATGTAGCCAACAGTTACTATAGAAATATTTAATCAAGCTATTTATCAAACCAATCTGAGAACAAGAGAAATGTTAGCGAAGGGTTACGGTCTAATATCTTTTGAGTGATAAATCCCACGTTTGCCAGTGCCAAAGTCCTCTAGTTCGTATGAGGTATTGCCAATAAGTTTCAGCACGGTTGATTTAATGAACTTCGGTGCAAGCTTAGCATTAAACTTTTTAGAAGCGTCACTTAAAACGAAATTACGTCGATACACAATATTTCCAGGTGTAAACTTGGCTGGTCTAAACCTCAAGTTATAACGTAATGCATTACGTTCAAAGGCTTCGGCAGTTAATTGTCGAATTTTTTCTCGTATTTTACTAAGTTGATCATGTCTGTGCAGTGTTTCTCCTGGTTCTTCTAGGATATTTAAACGACTTAATACTTTATAATCAGAATCGTGCAAAATCATGGGAAGTCCAAAAGTAGCAAAATACGGAGAACAGCCAATTGCTTGATGAAGGGCACTACGAAGTGCACAGGCAATATCGCTCAGATGTGTATCCCAATTTACATGTTCTTCCGTTAGATATGAACGAATAGCACTAAGTACGCTACGATTCACACGTTCACTGCTATTGGAACTGGGTGCATAAACAGGTGTCAGTAAGTGTTCCACCCCCCATTTCGCCAGAAAAACTTCGAACAACTTTGATTTGAACTGAGACCCATTGCCCGACACAATAGTTTCCGGAACACCGAAAAGATGAAAAACCTGGGTTTCAAGTAAAGGACAGATAGGTTCAGAGGTAAGTTTTTTCAATGGAAACAAAAATGGAAACTTAGTAAAGTGATCTAGTATTACCAAGATAGCAATGTTTCCAGATTTGGACCGTGGATAGGGACCTAAAATGTCGATATACAATCGCTGTCCCAGCCTGACAGTTTTGAAATAACTTACCATTGGATCACGTAATACTACATTAGGAGCTTTAGTAGTTTTGCATATTTCGCAGTGTGAAATAAAATTTTGAACTTCCTTAGACATCCGAGGCCAGTAATAGAAACGACGCAGTTGGTACAGTGTTTTTGCGACTCCACCATGAGAAGAAGTAGGGGGGTCATGAGCCTTGGAAATCAACATTTCTGTTAATTCTGCAGGAACCCACAACTTCCATACATCTCCTTCATGCGGCACGTCATCTAAATCAAATTGAAGTCTCTTAAATACTAGACCATCGGATGTTCGGAGATCTGAAAGTGAACCTTGTGAATCTTCTATGATCTTTACAAGTCTTACATATTCGTCAGATTTAAAGGCAGTAGAATTCCAATCAATTTCAATCCTATCCTTTTGGTAGCTCGTTAAGGCATCCGCTGAAAACACTCTCGAAAGGGTGTCAGGAACAGTATTTAAACTGCCACGACGATGTTCGATCGTAAAATCAAAACCTTGCAGCTTAAGGCTCCATCTTGCCAGACGGCCTGATAGGTCCTTTTGTTGCATTAACCACTTAAGAGAGGAATGATCAGTGATTACCTTAAAAGAGTGACCCTCAATATATGCTCTGAATTGTCTTATTCCTAAGATAGCAGCCAGGCATTCCTTTTCGCTGACGGAGTAATTTCGTTGAGCTGAGTTCAGTTTCTTGGACATGTAGGCAATAGGGTGTTCAATGCCCTCCTTGTCCAACTGGACCAGAACACAGCCAACTCCGTTATTACTCGCGTCGCATTGTAGCACAAACGGTTCACGATAATCAGGATTTACCAGCACTGGAGCCGAAATCAATGCCGTCTTTAATGAATTAAAGGCAACATCGGCTTCTGGGGTCCAGACAAATTTACTTTGACTTTTTTTCAGTAAATCTGATATCGGAGCTGTAGGTGAGGCAAACTCAGAAATAAATCGACGGTAGTAACCTGGCATGCCTAAAAATCGTCGAATTTGTTTCACCGTTCTAGGAACGGGAAACTCGGCGATGGCAGCGGTTTTGCCGTCGTAGATTTTTAACACGCCTTTGCCGACTTACCGATACCGCACTTCCGGGATCAAAAACTTGCTTTTTTCCACGTTGATTGCTAAGTTCGCACGTTTTAGACACCTGGCGACCTCCTCAAGCACACTGATATGTCTGTCAAACGTATCAGTGACCAGAAGAAGATCGTCAAGGTATACAAAGACGCACGACCTTAACTGAGGAAGGATCACTTGATCCATCAACTTTGCCATGGTTTGAGGCGCGTTGCACAACCCGAAAGGTATCCTTACGAATTGATACAATGGCCTACCGGGGACTGTAAAAGCAGTTTTTTCTCGTGACGAGCGGTCTAAAGGAATCTGCCAAAAAGCGTCCTTCAGATCCAAACTGGATATGAAATTTGCTTTAGGCAGACGACTAAGAATACCGTCAATTTGCGGAAGTGGGTAAGCATCTTTTTTGGTACACGAATTAACTCTCCGAGAATCAAGACACAAATGAACCGTACCCGGCTTTCTAATGAGTACTACCGGAGAACTCCATGGACTGGAACTCTCCTCTATCACTCCCAGGGCCAGCATACGATCCAGTTCATCTCCCATCATTTTCTCTATGGCTGGTGAAATTGGGTAATGCCGTTGTTTGATGGGGACAGAGTCACCAACATCAATCACATGTTGCAACACATGTGTGCAGCTCAAGCCTTTCATCGAAAATGACGGAAGTTGATGAATCGCACCCTGTAACCGTAAATGTTGAGCCGAAGCAAGACCATTCGTGACCGATTCTACAGTCGCGACCGAATGGAATAAAAAGGTAGGATCAAGTAGAGTAAATGATTGGAAAAAGTCAATACCCAAGTATAAATCTTGGGTAAGCGAAAGTATAACGAATAAAGTAATTGGTTTAGTTTGACCTCTAAAAGTGATAGATGTACTAATACAACCTACAACCCTTTGAGTAGTTCCATCAGCAGTGGTGATTTTCACTGAGGTTGGTGAAAGTGAATCAGGTAGTTTTAACAGTTCATGAGCAAAAGCTCCAGCAATTACACTGATGGAAGCACCAGAATCTAGCAATCCAACTCGCTGCGTATTAAACAACTCAACTTGTGCATGATACCGAGCATCATAAGGAAGAGTTACTATATTTGACACTGACTTAGTACGTAATGCTCTTCGTATTCACCAAAAAGTACGCATATACGCCTAGCGGAACTGGTAGGGGTACTTTTAGTCAGTGTATTAATGGGGTGATTCAGATTCAGATTCACAGTTAGAAAGTTCAGATTCAATAGTAGGAGGAAAAGAATTACAAATTCCTTCAGGAATAAACGAAATATAACTGGTGTCACTAACATTTAATGTACAGCTCCAATGGACATAAGTAGAGGAATTTAAATCATCCAATTTTGGAGATTGGTGAACAGCAGAATGACTATAGTTAATGATAGATGTTGAAGGAAAAATAGAGCGTATTGGATCAACAGTAATTAAACCAGAAGACAATGACATCAATTCGATAGAACCAGCAGAAAGACTAAAAAGACGGTAGTTCGAGGTTATTTTGATGTCGAGGTGCGACCGGGACGGTTTTCGTCCGACCCATAATGAAAATTAGGGTTACATTTGACACATTTTGGTTTGACAACATCCGGATTTCCACAAACAAAGCAAAATATCGTACGTTCTGCTTCGCATTCATAAAAAGGATGACCTTTTTTCCGACAGTTCCAACAAATACCAGTAGCAGAAAATGCACGGGAGGAAGTGGACTTGTGAATTGCAGCCATTTCCGAATGATCAAAAGAAGTTGCAGGATTTTGTAATTGATGAACCCTGATGAAATCTTCTTGAGCTATTGAATCCTCGTAGTTAGTTACTTCCGATACCTGCCGTGTTGATCGATAGTTTGGTGGTTCCCGTACGCGATGTTGGATAGTTTGACGCCATTTTTCGCTGTTGCGACACAACTCACGTAAATGAGCTACGTTGTGGATTACTATGTGTAGTAATTCTCTTTGAACGTCAGTTTTAATATTGATTTTCAGCAAACTCAACATCTCTCGATCAGTTAATGGATCCACCAACCTATCTGCCAATCTAGATATACTTCTGTAGAACTCATCAAAGGTTTCACTTACTCCTTGTTTACGGGCTCTCATTTGGTCTCTGATCTCATCATCTGTACTGCGGTCTTTAAAGTCCTCTCAAAGAGCATCACAAAGCACTGCCCAAGTCACAACTTGATTACGCCGAAGATATCGCCAGTACCATTCGGATGCTAGTCCACCTAGCAACAAATGAGCATGCTCTGTCAATAACTGAAAATCATCCGAGATCTCAGAACGAAAGAGGTGATTAACCCTATGGATAAAATCTTCCACATCCATTCCCTTTGGTTGACCGTCAAAAGTAAGACGCCAGTTTCGAATAATACTAGACGCTTTATCAGCACGAAGCTGACGGTTTCGCAAATCAGATATAGGAATGTCATGCTGTGCGGACATTTGTGATGAAGAGCTCATTTGTTGAAGTTGGAAATATTCGTTTCGTCGCGAGCTTTGGTTGTTCAAGCTAGCTTGAGCCACAGGTGCAGGAGCCGTTACCGGTTGTTGAATCAATGACTGACGCAGGCCAAAACCAGAGGTCTGATTGTTGGGACCTGAGTTGCTTTCTGGATTATTGAAAGCTGTTTGCAGTCTCCCAGGAGTTCCGAAGTTCTGTAATCCCTGTTGTAGAGATAATGATAGTCACTCGATCTGAGTGGACATATCTCGTCTCAACTCGTCAGTATGATGTTTGAGGGCGGTCTCCAAAGATCGTTGATTTACCCCTTCCTGTTCTTCCTCACCAGATTCTACGGGTTCTATTACTGGAGATTTTACTTTCCGTGTATTTTTATTAGAGAGTCTTCCCTATTTGACCTGTACTGTGGCATCACTGAAATCAGCAATCGAGATCGAGTTTGCATTTTGTGGACTGCTCCAGTTGAAGCAGACCGTGTTTCAGGAGGATCTGCAGCGGGATTCACATGTCGTAGCTCCAAAGGTGTTACCTTCGCACGACAAACCGGACAGGTAACATGTGCTTCCAACCATTGGGTTATGCAAGCATTGTGAAATATATGCCGGCAAGGAGTGGATGCTACTGTTTCAGCAATGGTAATATCTTCGTGACATATGGTACACGAAATAGTAGTTGAGGGTTCAATGTTTGGAGGTCCCATGTTTGTTGCCACGACAATTCAATGTGCCAAACAGAAGATAAAAAAATTAAGAAAACATGATTGCAACCTAACACCGTCAGATAGCAATTACTTCAAAGAAAAAAAAAATACCGAAATTTGAGCCAAATGAGTAATATTAAGTGAATGAAATGTATATAAATATTCTTGAATAAAACGATACTGCTTATATTATATTATTTACTTATATGGAATATTAATGACCCTGAGTTATGATTTCTTCCCAATAATTAAAAATCATTTATTTATTTTAAATTGAAAATGAATCAAATTAAGTTATATTATAATAAAAAAAATTTAAACAATAGTAATAAAAATTCAAAGTTATAATTATAACGAAACTATAAGTTCAAGAAAACAAAAAAAAATTATTTACCTTAATTAACTTCTATAATTGAATGATTATGATAGCTGAGTTTAGATACAATTTATTTTGTTTGTTCGTATAATCCTTAATTTCCTTAATTATGTATGGTTCCAATTGCTTCCTTGAATAAAGTTGAAATTCAATGGAAGTCCTGCAGGGTGACTTACGGTGCTAAAATAACAAATAAATTTAAGCGCAGTCGATTCGTTTCGAAATCTCTTTCCATAGAAAGGGACCTCGAGACAAACCGAGCATCGCTGGTCTAAATAATAGTGTGTCGCTAATTGGTAGCGGTGGAGGGCGAAAACAGATCGTTCCAGCTCTCTTACGTATCTTACCTAAATAAAAAAAATTATCTGAAACTACTTTACAAAGATAAGATTTACAAAGTCGAATTTAGTAAGTTCCCAGTCGGAACAGAGACCAGAAGAGTAGCGCTAGGGCTCCAAAAGCCTAACGTCGCTAATCAAACCCCTGATCCTGGCCAACAGAAAGAATAAACCAGACCGACTTTAGTGGACAAGTAGGAGGTTGTCCTAGAATTGCTTCGAAACACCGCTAGACAGACAGAAAGTCTGACGACAATATTCACCCTTTTTAGGTGGTGGATATGCCCCAGATATCTCCAGTAAAGCGCCCTCGAAACAATTCATCCAACAATGCACTTTCTACTAAAAAAAATTGAGCGAAGACGATGGGAGTTAATAATGAGAAAGTGCTCTGAGATCCACTTCAACCTGATCGAAAACCCAGGACCTGACGAAGGATATGGTAGTGCTCGCTAATGCTAGAAATACCGACATTCAGCGATAGTCATTTACCACACCATTCATTACCCCTGGCCCTCTCAAAAAGGTCAAAGAGGTTCCAAAAAAAAATAAAAAAATTGTGTTGAAGGTTGAGGTTGAGGCTCAACCCGAGAAACATCCGACACGACGTTCCATTTCCAACGTTTTCCGAAGATTACTGCAGAAGAGTAAAATCATTATTAAAACAAAGATCAGAAAAAAAAACATCTGCGAACAACCCGAAAGTTTGATCCGATCTAGGTCCGACACAACTCTTCTCAGTTAAAAACGCAAAAATAAAACATCGAATCATTTTTACAGAGCCTCTAGGGCAAAGTCTCAACCTTCGACGCATTCATCTCAGACTTTTGTTCAAGAACAAAATTCTGAGGCAAGTGGCCTAGTTAGCTCGGACTAGCGGGAACGCAAAATCCCGTAGGCAGGTGCCTAAAGAACACCTACCTTCCCTGCATGTTTAAAAAAATTCAAGTAAAAAAAACAAGAAGTTCTGCAAAGTTTCTCCTAACGCCTTTTCCAGAGCTTCTCAAATTTAAAGTCGCAACCCAGCCCCACGTTGGGCGCCAATTTGTAGCGTACTGGCATATATTGGGTGCTTTGTAGAACAAAGTACCATATTAGTGAGATGGAATTTAACTATATGGACACAAGTCTGCTTCTGCCTCGATCTGCGGCTGCTCTAGCCAGAGGTTTTTTTCTTCGTCGTGGATCATAATATGTGCCATGCCAATACTACGATGGTGGTGAGCAGACAAAATAAAATAACATTGTTTGTAAAAAGGGGCGTATTAGAGCAATTTTTTTGGCAAAAAGAATTCGACATAAGTAATTTAGTTCAGCATACAAAATGCTAAGCGAAGTCTTAAAAGCCTTGAGCAAGCTATTGAATTATTATTTAGCTTCCTAGTTCTGTAAAAATAAAACAAGAATAAATAAGACAAAAATTGGTTCTACCAATTTATAAATATAACCTAAAAAATATATTGTAACATATCTGACAGCCTGTAGTCGATGTAATTTCTCTTAGCTATATGTTAGAAGGAAAAAAAACAAGATTGTTAAAAAATTATAAATTTTTTTGTACATATGAATTTTATGAAGTCTCAATAAAGTTTACCTACTTACTTACTTATTATTTACACATCCTCTTCATTCACGTAACAAATATCATGCCAATGATATTGATAAAAATGCAACAGAAATATCAAAGGCTGTTGGCATGGTAAAATGACAAATTCGTTATTCGTTATACCATGAGTATGATATACATATTTTGTAACACCAACAGCCCATTAAAAAATTTTATTTTATTTAAATTTTATTTTTTTATTAAAAAATTAAATGTGCTCTCGAGTAGAGTTAAAAATTAAATACACATATACATAAGCATTATTTAAAATTTAACGATTTCAAATTGATAGTTCAATTTATTTTGGGAATGGCAGCATATATATTTTTCAGATTCTGAATGAAATGCAAGTTTTCTATAACAATATGGTAGTAATTTCTATCTTAGTTTTTAATTTTTTCGGTTTTAATTTTATTCAATTGAAACATTTTATGAAAGAATTATTCTGACATACGATTTTAACAGATTGTATTAGTATTTGTGTATTTAATATTTTGCTTAATGATCGTCGTTCAGAAATTATTTAACTATAGTTATTAAATTTTTTAATGCGGTGATTTGATTGGTGCATTAAATATTTAACTATAGTAAAGTTTCGGAACGTACCCCATGTATCATACTAATATATTTTGACAGATTTAAAACATCGTTTTTTTTTGTTTGTAAAACTTTAACTTCTTTTTTGTTTTCTTCCATAATTTTATAACTATGAATTCAAAAACATTCTACTAATTTTAAATATATAGAATATATGCTTAGAATTTAAAATGTTTGAAGATAAACAAATTCAAATCGCCATTTTTTTTTGATTATCATAAAATCATACTGGGGTACATTCCGAAACTTTACTTTACTTTACTTCCGAAGCTTTACTAATACTGAAGAGATTTACTACACAAGAAAACACAAAGGCTGCTTTGCAAATATATAAAGAAAAAGATATGACAGCTTTTATTGCTTATAGTAACAAGATTTGCTCTATGGCAATTGAGCAAAAAATAGCAGCAGATTTACAAATAATGAAGAATAAGTTTGATCCGAAACATGATTTTGGTAATGTCAAATTTAGTAACATCACAGTAGATGATTTTAATGGTAAAAAGCATCTAGTTCCTAAAGATTACTTAAGCACTATAGGAAGAGACAAGCAAGTGATGCAATATATTAATCCAGAATCAATAATTGGTAAAATTATACAGATTGAATCAAAAAACACAACTAAAACTCAAGCAATACAAGTCAAGTTATAATATTATGAATGTATTTAAATTATATAGTATATGCTAACTATACATATTTAATTTGTACTTGGATAAAACAGTAGTTTAATCAATGAGTGTATAATGAAATAGTTTATTCTGAAACAAAAGTTTAAAATTTGAGCGAGGCACGAGCGAGAATTTTAATTTGCGAGAGAATAAAATTCATTATACACGAATCGATTACAATACTTTATTCTTTGACAAAGAATTGTGTATTATAAAAAATAAAAACATTTTCTTCAATTAAAACAATAAATCTTTATTGTTTTAATTGATATATCAAATTTCTTATTAAAAAACCCTGATGATAAAAAACGCCCATCTCATACAATCAACATTGGCGTAACTAGGAAATTATTCTAGGGTGGATCTGGCCCCGCAAAAAAACAACAACAAATATGTCCTTAACTCATTTAAATTTTTTTAATTCATAACAAAAATTAATTAATTAATATTTCTCATGTATTTAATTTAAGTTTAATTTTCGATCACTTTTTTTTATAAATTCTTCCAGCACTTGATGCTTATCAATTTTTTTTTTCACTAAATCGTTTTCAATGTGAAGTAGTGCTATATTTGAAAATCTTTGCTGGGACATTGTGTTTCGTAGCCAAATTTTACTCGCCACATTGCTGAGAAGCTCCTCTCGCATTCGGTTGAGCTCACTGGAAGACTAATAGCTATTTGTAGCAGCTTATATGTATTCGGAAAGAATTCTTTTTTAGCCTCTTTCTTTAAAGTCTCTATGTTAATTAGTTGATTGTTTGATTTAATACAATTACTTAAAACTAATTTCTCAGCTTGTAATGAATTAATATCAATTGCACCTACTTCTTGGTAATCATTTGTAACGCCAGGACTATTTCAATTTAGTTCTAAAAATAATAATTTTCATTTTCAATTATAATTTCATTAATTTCCTTAAAAGTCGCTATATTTTTGTATGCTACTGTGTCGCTATATTTTTGTATGCTACTGTTGAGATTTAGTTGCGTCACTCAATTTCAACAATAAACATGTTTGATTTAATGTTTTTTTTTATGTTGGAAAGGGAAACAGAGGATCTAAAATAATATAAAAATAAGAATTTTTTAAAACTAATTAATCAGTAAATTAAATAAATTCAAATTTACAAATTCATAAATTTGAAAATTAAAAAGGAAAAAATGTTTTTTAGATTGTTAAAAGATAAAATGTGTTGTTTAAGTATTACAGAAATTTAAATGTAATGATTATTTGAAGAGAAAAAGAAAATTTTAACTTATTATTATAGTGATAGTTTATAAATTTTTGTGAAGAAAATACATATATAAAAAAAATACATATATCAACATAAAAAGTGCCTTTGTCATTTAAATTAATGTCTACCGTGCCTGTGATGTAATTATTTGGATAAGGGTGAAAACTCTTGTTGCAATAGTTTTTTTTAAAGACGAGTTTATCGGATAGCATAAAATACTCATGGTACAAATCATTGATGGTCGGCTATGTATTCTATAATCCAGGCGATAGTGGCGCAGTACAATCAAATAATGATAAAGGGGATGTGGCATTGGCAAACTTCAGTTTTCCGATGAGTAAAACTGTTAGTATGTGTGATAGTAGAGCGTCTACCATTAATATTGTGTCGGATGCAAAATTGAATATAATATATTGATTCAGCGACTCTCATCTTACGTTTTATTCAACATTTTTCCATAAAAAAAAATAATTAATAAAGTGAGTTGTATGATGCTGCAGAAAATGATATCACATATGAACATTCAAGACAACATTCAAGCTGTTAAATATATGTAAGCTTTTTTTTAAATTGTGTAATTTTTTGATTTTGTCTTTTTTAACTAAATTGTTTGATGTGTTGGCAATAAATAAGTTTTATTACAATGTATAGGTGATTAATTTTCAAACATAAGAGATTTTCAGGAGGGCATTTGTTTGTTTGCTATAAATACAGTGTTTTTCAGTGATAATAGTTTTGAGCTATCTCCGGTGTAAAATTATAATTCAATAAAAGTTCAAATTGTTATAGATTTACAAAAGGTTCCGCTTTGCTAAAATCCAAATTTAAAAAACTATCTAGCTTGAGCTAGCGGAAGATTTTCAAATTTTTTTTTAAAATTGGAATTCACGCTGTTCATAAGTGGTAAATATATATTTATTTTCCAATAATCTTTTTTGTCAGTATTTGTTGTTAAAATTATTTCACTATTCTTGCCAAGAGTTGATTCAACATAGAATGAATCTAATTTGCTTGGTTCTCGTCGTCTCTTAGAATTACGAATAGGTTCTAGATCTAAATTCTGGTTTTCTGAAAATTGATTTATATCATTCCACAGTTTGTCAAACGTGTTTCTTTCTGTCTCAAAAGTTGTTGATACAGTGTAATTCGTTCCATTGATACAGTGTAATTCGCTTATAACGACATCGAAAATGTCATTAAAATCAATCGTTACACGTTACAACCAAATGTCGTAATTAATATGCGAAGTGTTTAAACACAGAACCGCAGAATACAGATAAAGACATAACTATAAAATAAAAATGTAATGTAGGCACATATATATATATATATATATATATATATATATATATATATATATATATATATATATATATATATATATATATATATATATATATATATATATATATATATATATATATATATATATATATATATATATATATATATATATATATATATATATATATATATATATATATATATATATATATATGTATGTTTCTTAAGGATACGGAACTACTCTACATAATTCGTATATTTTACTTTTCTAAAATGATTGAGTGCAAACATTTTGACTGTTGGTAAGAATTTGAATTATTCCGTTACTGTTTGAGGAGCAAATAGTTAAAATCACTAGTTTCATTTTTAAAAACTTCTACGTTGTTGGTTGTTATTAGATGAATCAATCATCTCGTAGACGATATCTTTAAGGCTAGTCCTTCATTTGTCAATAAAATTTATCATTCATAAAAATATCTTCCGAATTTTCAACATCTCTGATAGTTATCAATGCATATGTTTTGTCCCGTTCGATAATTTTGGTGGTTTAGCATTGTAGAATCGCGTTCGAATCATCACCATCATCATCATTACCTGACAGAAAGCTAGCAATCCTAACTAACATAATCTAAGCTACAGCAATATTTTTGATAGCCTCTTTTATCAAAACCTCGTTTGTGTATTTGCTACTGTCAGCGTTTTTAAAAATCTTTATTAGAAGATTTCGGCATTAAAAGCGTTGCTGTAAAATTCTTTATTTATCTCACCCTGATCAATTGGCTGAAGAACGGATGTGGTGTTTGGCAACATAAACACATAAATTATAAATTATTTACGTAAGGATGTGCTTTACTCATTGACCTTCAGTGATTTTCTACATCGCTTTTCGAAACGTTAGAGGACTCCCAGATTTTTTATACCTGTTCCACAATTGACGCTTAATATTTTTAAGTGAATCATGTTAGCTATCGTCAACATTGTTATCCTCTTCATAGACATTTTCACATTCATTTTTGGCTTTTTAATTCCATAGCTTTTCTAGAATAATTTAAAACACGTTTCGTCCACATTGCATTGATATACTTTTAAAAGATGCTGATCTACTTTATAAAGCGATACATTTTAATCTACAAAACTCTTGCATAATGTGCTTTTTGTTCTAGGGGGGGCCAAAAACAGTCTAGGGGGGGCCGGGCCCTCTGGGCCCCTACCTAGTTACGCCTATGACAATCAACCAAGTTCAACTAAACGAAATAAAATAATTTAGCTTAAAATTTGATTTTTGAACAAAACTTATCAAAGCAATTGTGATTATAATTTGAAAATAATTTTAATGAAATCAAAACAATTTGACCAATTGGAATCATACCAATTGAATAATTATAATTTTTTTATAGGAAAATTTTCATTAGACAATAGGTTATGTTCATTAGGCCATAGGTTAGAAAAAAATACAATAATACATACTATTATTATCGAAAAAACATACAAATAAAGCTGATATAATTAAATGGAACAGAATAAAAGAAAATTATTTTATTGCAATGTATTGCTGTGTGCGAACTGACGAAATAATGACAGATGACAAATATTAACTGTCAAAATTTTGTTTTTTGGAATTTATATTCACCATAACGTCAAAATTTGGTATAGCTTTTTAGCATTATCAAATTGTGACAGTAGGCATAACAAATTATTTCAGGAGGAACAACAACTTATTACAGAAGTTTTTTTAAGTGCCAAAGTAATATTTATATTAGTATATATGTTAGATAGGCAAGATTACTTTATCTTAGGCCCCAGCCAATTTTTTGTTTTTCTTTTTAAGGGCACTTTTATAAGCATATTGCAAAAAAAATTTTTTGAAAATCAGTCCCGGGGACCAAGATATAGGCCTTTGAAAAAAAAAATATCGTATAAAAGTACACTTTTTTTACCGAATGTTGCAATCCAAATGACGTTTAATGTTATTTTTGATATATAATTTTAAAGAATCAACATGAATAACTTAAAAAAAAATAATTATAACCTTAGGGGCCCGCGTTATGACCATTTGAGGCAAGATTACTTTAACTTAGGCGCGAGTGGATTTTTTTTTATTATTTTTATCGCAAATTAAGAAAATTTTGTAAAAGGGACAGTTTTGATCGTTTATCTTAAAAGCACATAGGAAATAAAGCAAAAATAAGTAAAAAATAAAAATTTTTTGTCAAAACCAGTGCAATTTTGTATGGATTTTGCTTTTTTCAAAGGCCTGTATCTTGGACCCCGGGGCTCCGATACAACTCGTTTTGGTTTTATTCGCTTCAGTGAGTGATTCTCTATCAAATAAAAAATAAATTCTTGGGGCCTAAGAAAAAGTAATATCCCCGTTAGATATATATTTTATTAACAGCAAACATAAATATTACGAAGTTTTTCACCTTATGTCAAAATTTTGTTTTTACAAATTTCACCTAGGTCTGTGCAGTTGGCCGGGAACTTTTGATTTCTTAAAATTTTATATTTTATTATGATTGTACCTTGATTGGGAGGAATGAGGAGTTCAATTAAAATGATTGTACCTCTCTAGTTTAATTATTATGAACAAAACAAAATTGGGTTTCCAGTTAGCCGGTCATCAATTCATATTGATATTTTTCGGTAAATTATAGTTGATAACAATTCGAAATCGTTTGGGAGGAACAAAAATATAAGTTTTATTGATTGTACTACCGTAATTTATTAACAATTTTATATAAAACTTTTTGATTCTGAACCATTGACAACTGTCTGAATTTGCAAAACACACCGATGATCCCCCTTACAGAATAGTTTCGAAGCTTTAATCATAAATGACTGCATTACCGACTGAAAACATTTAGTATTAAATTTATACGAGAGAGTCTTTTGTTTTACATATTTTGATATTACAGTTTACAGTTACATATTTTTATATTAATTTATTTTATCTAAGAAGGGCTAGAATTATTTTTAACAGTCAAACATTCTTTGATAACAAATTTTAACTTTTAATATAAATAATTGATTTTCTAAGTTTTCCTTCCAATCCGTTTTATTTCAAACTGTTGCTATTTACGAATGATGAATTTTTATGGCATTAACGTTCATTTTTATTATTTATTTAATTATAAAAATGAACATTATTTGTTGTTTAACTTAAATAAGATATTATGGACATTAAATGCAAGTACTATAGATAGTAAGTAATATGCTAAAATTCTTACTATGTAAATGTAGTGGAAATATTTATTTATGTGAAAATCTATTTTATCGACCGACGTATCAACAATATCAAAACCGTTTAATTTTGTAAGAGACATAATTGTTTTAATTTAAAATTATAAAAATTTATAACAAATATCTTTCCATTCAAAAGTTTATTGAAAAAATAACTATTTCAAACCGAGAATCGAAAACGCTAGGAAAAATTTCTTCAATTTTAAAACATTCAGAAACTATTGTAGATGAATAAAAACTCCTGAATGCATTCTATACTTTTTTAGTATAATGACGTCACACAGTTGATTGAAAGAAACATACATGAGATAAATGAGAAGTTTTCGGCATGCATGCTAAGAACAATGCCTAATAATATATCATGGGAATTTTCTGTTGATTCAATTTAACAAAACAAAATGTGTCCTCTAGTCTATATGTAACAAAGTCGTATTGGTGATCAATAAATTTCCAATCTTCACTAAATACAACTATACATATACATACAAATTTAACTAAAAACGTCTATTTACAGTGTTGCTAATTTTTATATTTGTTTAATAATTTAAAAGTAGTGTTTAATTCGTTAGAACTACCATCTGCAATACAATAGAATAAAAAAATATTGTATGAGATTTGACTCTGAACAAACAATATTAATTAAGATTTAATAAAAGTTTAAAAAAAAAAGCAAAATGCAAGATTTCGAACCTCTGTTAAACAATTAAAAAACACAGTTTTCGTGCCGACTTAACGTCCACCACCAATTTCATTATTAATTCGTTTGAGTTGTATAAATTATTTAATGATTGTAAAAAAACGGTTTTCATGAGTCAAAAAACGGTGGTTATCATTATATGCAAGGGATGTAATTAGGATGTTTGACATTCCTGCATAGGATCTTGATGAAACGTTGGCAAATGATCCAGGTTCACTTGAAAAAAGATCTGGATTCATTTCAAAATGGCGAGGTGTCTGCCGAACACCTCTAAGTTTAAATCTTCAATAACTTCTAATCCCTTCTAATCTAATTTTGATTTTTTTGCATCTTTGGAAAAAGATGCAAATATGTATGACAAGGAGTTGATTAGTTTTTGAGTGATATTGAACAAAGTGGTGGGGGGTCCACCGAGCACCTGTTTTTTTTAAAGCTCAATAACATCTGTATCTGATAATCGAATTGGATGAAACTTGGTACATAAGCATTTAGTATGGTTCAAAACAGTTCTACATCACAACTGCCGGTTTTTCACTTGCGGTAAAACATTTTTGTTTGCATTTTTTTCAGTGTCTTGATGAGGCTGTATAGTAGTCTGCAATAATGAGTGATTTGATTATGATGAAACTTATGAAAAAGGACTCAATTAGTGTGAGAAGATAATGATCAACCTTTGGGACACATTGATCAAAGGTGTGTGGGTCCACCATACAACTGCTGACTTTTCACACTGTGTTTTTAAAGTTTGTTGGGAGCAAACAGAGTTTGTTCCTTAATCAATTTTGATGATACTTTGATAAAAGATGTAAATTTGCATGACAAAAAACTGATTAGTTTTTGGACAGGATTGGGATAAGTGATGGAGCGTCTCCGCTCGGACCTATTTATTTCAAACTTCAATAACATCAGTTCCTGATAATTGATTTTAAATAAACATGGTATATATGCTTAGAGTATAGCGGTTTGTCGCTTGCGCTATCGGTAAATTTTTTTTATTTTCTATTCGTACAACAAGATTTAGTTCTGTTGGGTTACTACAGCTTTCTTAAATGTTTTTATAATTAGAACTACGCGAATACGCTATAACATCGGTCACTAATTGAAGTATTTGATGGGTATTAGCTCACTATATATCCAGAACATTTTGTTTCCAGAGCTGTGGTAAAGTTAGCCTATGCATCAGCTTCGCAATATTTGTTTATTGGTTTTATTTTAAACTCCTATTATAATAATACATATTATTTGTGAATCAGTTAAAATTAGGTATCAATAATTAACGGTTCTTAAAACATTAAATATGCCAACATTTTTTTATTGAATTGTATTCAAATATATGTCTAAATTAAAATATAGTTAAAGTTGTTAAAATAAAATGTTAATGATTTACCGTTAGAACAAGATCCACTTTTACAAGGTATTGGCCTGTTTGCATCTTTATCAGAAATAAACTCAAAAAAAAGTTGAGTTGAATGAAGATACTGTTCATTTAAAGTAACCTCACAAAGTCCTATTACTGATTAATTAATTTTCAATCTTCCGTAAACACAACAAGACCCTGGTTAAACATTCCAATTCAAACCTATTGAATCCTATTAAATCCAATATAATTTCAATAGGATTAAATTGGATTGAATTGGTTTAATAGGAAGACTTCGATCTACCAATTAAAATTCAATCGGAATGAATGGGATTTAACAGGAAAAGAAGTTCTGTAGGATTCTAAAGGAAATTTCCAATTGAATTTCAATCGGAAATCAAGAGATTCAATAGGAAAAAGGAACTTAGAAAAAAATTAAACAATCTTATAAACTTAACAGAATTTAATTGGAAAAGATTTAATAGAAATGAATAGGATTAATCGGAATTCTGCAATGGAAATTTCCAATTAATTCCTATTAATATACATTTCCTATAGATTCCGGTTGAAAAATAAAATAGAGATATTTAACAGGAATGAATAGGATTGTATTGGAAATAGATTTTTTGAATAGGAATTAATTGAAAATTCCCAATGCAGAATTCCCATTAATCCAATTAATTTTTTTCAATTGGTTTCAATTGTAATGTTTAACCAGGGATATATATATATATATATATATATATATATATATATATATATATATATATATATATATATATATATATATATATATATATATATATCTGTAGGTGGGAGGTAAACTACACCAAGTCACATTTTTAAAATTTTACAGGAAAGCCAAAAAACTGTTTGAAAATGGACTATTTACTATGGACTTGGACTATTTAAAATTGTTCTATCTCGAAAACTCCACTAGTTAGGACTCAGTGCTTTTAACCTCTCGGTAGAAAACAAAATCCTGATTCTAACAGTATAAAAAAACGTATTTTGAAAAAATTGGACTTGGTGTAGTTTACCTCCCACCTACAGATATATATATATATATATATATATATATATATATATATATATATATATATATATATATATATATATATATATATATGTATATATATATATATATATATATATATATATATATATATATATATATATATATATATATATATATATATATATATATATATATATATATATATATATATATATATATATATATATATATATATATATATATATATATATATATATATTTATATATATATATATATGTACATTAACATATTATATGGTTATTTAACTCAATGAAATTTATGTAAAACCTCCTATTCAGTGTTGCTCATCTTTACATTTTTTTATTTCATTAAGAATGCATAATATGGTCATAATAGCAAACGTTATGCAGAACTCGTTAAAATTACCATCTACCATCTTCTAACTTTTAAACCAAATGACTAAATTACCAAATATTGTATGAAATGTAAAAATAAAAAAAAAACATAAAAAAACAGGATTTGAACCCATGCTAAGCTAAAAATAGCAAACGAATATTACTGTGTCGCCTTAACGCTCACCGTCACGTACAAACTTGTAATTGTGTAAATATATTTAATAATTTTAAGCCAAAATAATGATTATTCGTGTAATCTGCAATATACGATCGAATTCAATTCGATGTGAGAGACAATGGAATCAATATCTAAATCGGGAATCGATATCTAAAATAAATGGGTGAAACACCTTTTTACCGACCTGATACAGTTTTTCCCCATAAAAAACTCAAAACCAAACCGTTATCTTCAAACACAAACTTAAACAATTCTTCTGGTTATGTAACAAACAATCCAGACCTATATATTCTAACAAACCCGTTGGTCAAAATGCCAACAATTCTTTAATTCCGTTAAATAAAAACTCAAAATTTTCATCAAAAACTTTTGATGAAAATCCAAACGATCTGAAAAAAAAACGTTTGATTTTAGAGGTTGAAGAATAACAAGCAACAATTTATGTGAAATATGTTTACAATAGTAAGTGAATGTAAAAAAATCTACCTATTACAATTTTGGCCTCTGATCCGATTATCATGTCATATATATGGCACTAAAATTTTTCCAAAATGCCGAGATGACGCACACTGAATTTTTTTATAAAATCTACGGAAAAGTACGTTTATGCATGTGTGAATGTATACATCAATATCCTCTCTTTAAATGTTCATAATATTGGTGTTTTCTAAAAATATGGTCAAGGTTTTATGATTGAATGACAAAATATTGTGTATGTACATTATTTTTAAGTAGACAAGGTCAAATAATATTTAATATTTCTTTTAGTTTTTTTGGGAGAATATGTATTTCATATTTGGGTTATGGATTTTTTTTTGTTGTCATAGGTTAGTTACACAATTTTACATTTTTGGAATCTGCTTTTATTATTAAATGGAATAACATATATTTTATTGATATCGGTCGTTTACCAAATAAATTTAAATAGGTTTTGATTTTGTTTGAGTTTGCAGTCATATGTAGTCATGCATTTTAGGGTGGTCCACTACTTAATGGGTTAAAAGAGTGGTGAACTGAAATCACCAATTATTCACATTGTGAGAATTTACATTGAATACAAGAATAGGCATTTTAATATATAAATAAAATAAATGAAAATAAATGGGTGAAATATCAATTTACCAACTGAAATAAATTTAATTAAAAATAAAACCCTCCACAAATTTGTCTATTAAAGAAAATGAAATTGTATTTTTTAACCAAGTAAATCACTTTTTACAATTATTTCTAAAGAGAATTAGTGGTTGTGATATATGATCACTCACTGGAAAAAACCATCTGCCATCAAAGTATTGGAATCAATAAAATCGAACTAGATTTTGACAATTTTAAAAAACTTACAGTTCATACCATTGATCTTCGTTTCAAATTAATAAGTAAATTTCAACTTAAAAAAGTTGGTCATTTCTCGAGAGGGTTAGGCGACAGAGGTTCATTCTCCAAACCAAAAATGTTGTCAAAAGTGTAGTAGGGAGCAAATTTTGGGATTACGGGATTGCCATATTTATTTATTTATTTATTACTCCATTAACAATTCAATACTGAATATCCCAAAGATGAAGTTCCCAAAAATTTCCAATTTACTTGAGTTTTCGCTTTTCGTCGCCAAAAACAGCTCGCATGTTGAACAATGCTTTCCTTCCATCTTCTTTTAGGTTGACCCCTACTTTTCTTGCTTGTTGGTGTCCAAGCCTCTATAATTGATGGTGTTTGGTCTGGCCTACCTATACCTTGCAACATGGCCAGCCCAGTTCTGCATTTCAATTCATTCGTTGTCCCTTAGCTTAAACCAGCAATATAGAAAACCTCACGTTAACCCATAATGCCAATAACAGCGCCTGCAGCTACATTCTGACTGTGAAGCAGTGAAGTGATAAGTTTTCAATGAAAAGTAATAAAGAAATTTTTAACGCTTCACTGCTTCTCAAACAAAAATTTACAAATCAACAAAAACTGATCTCTCCATGCAAACCTAATATAACTTACTTTTTAACAGGATATCGTGTTTTCATCGATTAAACCCGGCCAATATTTTTGACTCAAAATGTAATGAAAACTAAGATAATAACCAAAATGTTGACTCTCTTCAAATCGAAAACATTGAATACGAATCTTTTAAAAACATTTCTCGATATCATGAAATCAAAGCATTCAAAGACTTTATTAAAGATTCTTAGACAGTTGTTAATTGATTCATTAGAGCCATAATTAGTACTACTGAAATTAATTGCAAAAAATATACCACGTTGGCGAAGCTGCCGAGATGGAACATATATATCGAAATAATACAATAAATTTGAGCAATCGATCCGACAACACAAAACATCTCTAGCAAAAATCGCACAAGCAACCTCTCTTCTCTTATACAGCGTCTTCAAAGTCAAAAGCTCTAATAGACTTGCATAAGGTTCTAAAGAAAACTGAAAAGTTTTATTTGAAGGCAATCTATTCAGAGCAAAAATAAGAAACATTTTCTGCACGCTTTCAATTCGTGTCGAATGGATAACATACAGCGGATTCCAGATTACAGAACCATATTCCAAAATTGATCTGACATATGCACAATAAAGTGTTTTGAGCGTTAATGGATCACAGAAATCTTTAGTATTACGTTTGATGAACCCTAGCATTGAATTAGCTCGTCCAATCATATAATCAAAATGATCATTAAATGAGTATGAAGCTGTGAAAATAATACGTAAATCTTTGAGCTTATATACACGTTCTAAACTATTATTGCAGAAATGATAAGTAACTAAGATAGGTGATTTGTTTTTAAAAATTGACATAATTTTACATTTAGAGATATTCAAAAACAGCTCATTTTCTACAGTCCAAATATGTAATCTATTCAAATCACTTTGGAAATTAATTGTATCAGTGATTGATTTTATAGTAATATAGGCTTTCATATCATCTGCATATAATACAAATTTAAGAAATTTAAAACAGTGACAAACATCATTAATAAATAAAATGAAAAGCAAAGGTCCAAGATGACTACCTTGCGGTACATCAGAAGTTACTTTAAAAGTCGTAGAACAATAACTACCAATTTTGACATACTGCGTAAGCTGGGATAGATACGATGAAATCCATTTAATAGGAATCATTTCACAATCAAGTTTGTCAAGCTTGAGTAATAATTTAGGGTGTTTAACCTTATCAAACGCACTGCTAAAATCAGTGTATACAACATCAACTTGCTGAAAGTTTTGCAGTGCATCCGAGATATAACGCAAGAATAACACTAAATTAGTGGTAATTGAACGTCCAGATAAAAAACCATGTTGTTCTTGAGCAATAAACTTTTTAATATGAAATTCCAAAAAATGTTTAACTAGTTTTTCAAAAAACTTCGGCAACACTGAAATTAAAGCAATACCTCTGTATTTACTAATATCATCACGCTTACCAGATTTGAAAATTGGCCTTATGAAAGACAACTTCCAAGTTTCTGGAAATATACCGGTGGATAAGCTCTTGTTGAAAATTAACATTAGTGGACCAGCCACAGAACATAAGCAACTCTTGAATAGGATAGGAGGCAAGCCATATGGCCCAGCACCTTTAGAGATGTCAAGTTCATTCAATCCCTCATTGATTTCATCCATGGAAAATTGCAAGTGGTTGTAAGGACTACCAGATGAAGAGCAAGTAAATGGGGAGTTTGAATCGCCATCTTCAGAGCAATTCACTGTTTTAAAATAGGACGCAAATAAATTACAGATATCTTCAGGGTTTGAAGCATAAACATCATTTAAGTTAATAGTCTTAGGATAGCCATTAGTTTTTCGCTTTGAGTCGATAAATGACCAAAAATTCTTAGGATTAATTGAAATTTCTGATTCAATCTGCAACATATATGATTTATACAAAAAATTATTCAAAGTTTTAAATTTATTATGACAAATACAAAAAGTAGAGTAAGCAGAAGTGGTTTGGTTGTTCTTGTAAAATTTTTGAGCTTTAACACGGCGATTTCTTAGATTAATTAACTTTTTATTAAACCATGGTTCCCGATATGACTCAATACTATGACAAACAGGAACAAATTTATTTATCCCATTTTTTAAAATTCCATCAAATTTACATACACAATCATTTACATTAAGACCGTTAAATAAAGAAAACCAATCAATGGAATTCAAGAACAAATTAAAAGAACTATAATCACCCTTAGAAAAATTAAAATACGGAAATGAATTATCAATATTTTCAACACAGTCAATAAAATTTAATTCCAATTGTAACGGTTTATGATAAATACTAGAGCAGCCCGCGAAATCTTCCCGCATGGAGGGATCAGTTTTTATTGTTTTGAAATTTTTTTTTTAATTTTCGATCTACGGGTGTGACAACCCCGCGTACTCCAGTCCCTGCTATTGACATACGAGTTAACGTGAGATATCACATACCACTGGCAATAGTAGTGAGATATCACTAGCCAAGGTGACATCTTAGGGGTGGTGGCGGATGAACTGTATTCAGTAAACGGTAGCACCCTCAATCTTAGCTGTGAAATAATCCTTGATGATGAGAGGCTATTGCTTTCTTGAAGAAAGGAGCCTTCATATAACTTTGTGTGGGCTTCAATCATTAAGAAAGACTGTGCGTCACAGGATCAAGGAATATGCAACCGGCTGGATTATTGGCAACTACATTTTTGTTTTGTTCCAGCAAATTTTTGTAAAAATTTGATATTTACCTTATAATTTACTTTAATTTTCTCTATTCTATCATAAAATATTGGCCTATGTCATATTTTGTCAGTGATAGGATTTTTTGTTTAGTTATCCATTCTTTAACAAAAAATATAAAAAAAACAAAAAAAAAGAAAGATTGACGTCCATCAACACCTTTGAACTTATGTTGTTGTGGGACCTTGGTCTTAAAAGGTTTTTATGTGTTATTGTGACACATATTGTAATTCCTACTACACAACACATTGTATTAAAAAAAAAAAATAAAAAATAAAGAGACTGCAAGCTGATCACATGAAGAAAAAATGAGATCCAACATTCTATTTTGATTGTTAAAGATGCGATTATACTGTTTAAGTCCAAAACTAGTAAGATTATCTAAAAATTCATTAGACATTTCATTGGTTGACGTAGAAGAAAATTCGTCTTCATTCACCCAAAACCATTCAATAAGTGGTAAATTAAAGTCACCAAGTACAATAATTTTATCCGATTCATCCATTAAAGTTAAAACTGTGGCAACTGAATCAATTAGTTTCATGTAAGTTTCACGTGAACTCCTTGGACGAATATAGGCTGTACACAAATAAATCCATTTCCGGCCACGCTTGATTTTTACAGCTAGAAACTCAAGCTCGCTAGTTGACGTATACACGACAGCAGATTGGAGATTGGCTTTAATTGCAATTAAAATTCCACCACCCTTTAGTTCTTCACATATATATCTATCCCGACGAAACACTAGATAGTTTTCAGTAAAAAATTCTTCGGAGTTAAAGCTGCATGTGAGTGAGGTTTCAACTAAAGCAACAACATCAAAATTGGTATTCAAAGCGGACATATAAATTTTATCTGCCTTGGATCGAATACCACTAGAGTTGTTGAAATGAATTTGAAGAGTATTTTTACATATATGATTTAGATCTAAAAAAGAATTATTATATTGACCGGCAGCATTATCATCTCTTACGACGCTGGATCGCAAAAGTTGTTTCGTTCCAAGTTTTTTGAAGAAGATGATGTTTTAGGACGATCGATAAACTGACCAACCAAAACACCTTTAGGCCAGATGGTAGCGTTTAGTGCCAAATCAAATAAATCCTCAGTAAGACCGATCTTGAATGAAATAAAATTTAAGCGACTGAGTTCAACATTTCTCGGTATCAATGGACGAATAGAAAATTTCTTATTATCGTCAATGTTTATCTTGCTCTTGATGTAGAATACCAAATCATCAATTTTAGTTTTCGGATCAAGTCTGGTGACATAAAGATGCTTATAGTGAATTGTTTCCAGAGAGCGAATCGTCTCATTCATAGACGCAGTGCCAACTATTCCATCATATTCAGTATTACCCTGATAAGACAGCAATTTATGTGGAGGCCGATTGATATTAATTCTTTTACTCACATGACGATCAGACTGTGACGACAAATTAGCCTGAGACTTGTTGGAGACAATCACATTCTCATTAAGTATGTTTTTAGTATTGAGTGCTTTAGGCAGAAGGTTATCAGTTTTAAGAAGATTTACTGCTGCTTATTATATGACTCTTGTATCCTTCCCGTGTTCCCTTATGGCTCTCAAACATGGGCTTTAACTGAAGATGATAAGATCAAACTAGCTGTTGCTCAGAGGAATATGGAGAGATCTATGCTGAAGATAAAAATATCAGACAAAATAAGCAATCAGAAGATCCGAAGGAAAACCAAAGTGAAAGTTGTATCTACAACGAATGAATTGAAATGCAGAACTGGGCTGGCCATGTTGCAAGGTATCCTCCAGATCAAACACCATCAATTATAGAGTGTAATGACCCGTTATCATACATATATTAAATTAAAAGTTCATTACAAAAATCTTTACTAAATTTCACAATTTCTTAACGAAATAATGAAGGGCGAATAAACTTATACGTTTAGTGCTGTTTATTTAATATTTCGAAATAGAAATATTAATTAAATAGCAACATTACGATTGTTCAACAATTATGCAAAATCGCATAATTGCTGTATATTGAAAATGTAAATGAACGATGGGTTTTTCACCTTTGATTGTTCTGTAGGGGAATTGATTTGTACTTTAAATTAATATGATTGGCTTAACGAATATTAAAACAAAATTATTTTAATAACGGTTCATTACGCTCCCTTCCAAAAATAATGAAGACATAACTTATTTTCTGTTAGTTAAAGTTGAGTTGTGTAAAAGACTTTACAGAGAAAGGTTTTACAAATTGAAAATAAAACCAGGATTCAGAAATCAATCCGTAACCGTCAAACTTTATTAAATTTAACCAATAAATAAAATAAATTAAAATTGAAGGTGTTAAATGCTTTTGTGTTTTATTAAATAAAAGGTGCCGTGATATTCAAATTAAAAGTTGTCGTGCTTAACTGAATTATATTTGTTTGTGGACTCCTACAGTAGTTAGGTACCACATTTGGCGCAGCCGGTTTAACAAGACCACGATTGTTTGATAAGAATTACTTTAAATTCTTAGAGACTATTTTAAATCCGAAAACCGAATTTTTTTAAATAAATAAGAATATAGTTTATAAAATAAAACATTAATCTGGCGTTTATTTTAAATCCAAAAAAAAATGTTTGTGTAACATAAAAAGTTCTTAAGTGTAATCGTAACCATTGTGTACTAAAAGTGTACCATACTCATCAAAACCAACTTCAAAAAGTATACCATCAACTACAGATTAATAGGACTACAATCACAGCACTAAAACAAAATTTATATCGTATCACAATTACATGAATTTTATATAAAACATCACATCATTAACAAAAATCAAAGCTAACTCTCATCATCTGTAACATCATTAAAAAATCATTAATAATTACACAACCATATTAAAAGGGAATCAGCATCAAGAACTACTGCCGATACAGCGACAAACAATACTTGAAGACACTACAACAAGCAACTTCCACAGCATCAAACATTATCAGCAGCAACATCAACATTAAACATCAACAGCATCAGCAACAGGTGGTAAAACTAGCAGTCAATCAAAGGGTGAGTTACATTTTAATAATTTAGTATTAGCAATAGTTTAGTTTATCTATTATTAAAAAAAAAAACTGTAAAATGAGTAGTGACGATTTTTTTTTGATGTCTGATACCTTAAATTCTATCCCACTAATTTCGAGTAATAATGCCAATCAACGCGAGTTAGAGTATTTTTTAGAAACTTGTCAAAAAAGATATATCAACCTACCACCACATTTAAAAACAAATCTACTATCGCGAATTTGGACTCGTGTAAGAGGTGACGTTTATTTACGTATAAAGAATCAAAAATTCAATTCCTTTAATGAATTTAACGAATTCTTTAAACAAATATTTGGCTTTTCGGAACCCATTTTTGAACAAATAACTGTCAATTCTCAAAAAACAAATTCTCAAAATAATATATTTGCTAACCATTTAAACGAAATTTCTCAAAATCATTCATTAAAAAATCAAAAATCATCCTCAGAGGAACAACTTATTATAGATCCGTTGTTCCAAGCCGAGTTAAAATTAAAAGAGCTTACACAGGAAAACGATAGGTTACTAAAACTAAACTCTACCTATATAGCGGAAAAAATAAAGTACAAGCAAAAAATTGATTTCCTCAGCGAAGAAAATTCTAAATATAAAAATGAGTGGAGCATTTTATCATATGCTAATGATAAATTGAAAAATTCTACAAAAGAATTAACTAATAATTTGGAGCTTGCGAATTTGGAATTAAAACAAAATAAAAGCGTTAACAAATCACTTCGGCAAGAGATCGAAAAACTTACTACACAGAAAATAATTTTAGCTATAGATTTAGAAAGGTCCACCAAGAATTTGGCAGACACAAGTACCCTGTACGAAAAACTAGAGTTAGAATTCAGCAAATTACAGAATAACAATAAAACTCTCGAGAAAGAATTAGTTGATATCATTCACCAACCGGGTGTACAAGATAAAGTTTGCGAAAATTTGTTACCGAATGACTTAAGTTTAAATAAAGCTCAAGAAATTACATTTAAACCGCATATTTTATCATATACCAAGCCAAGTAGAGACCTATATTCTGATGTTTTAAAGGTTAATATCTCCAAAAACTCAGATAGTGAAATAGTGACAAATAATTTTGATAACAAAGAAAGACAAAACGTTAATAGAATCGAGAATGCTAATAATGGTAAACCGATATTTACTACTATAAAATCCAATAAGATTTTCTATGACAAAAAATTTACCAGCACAAACATTATTTCAAAACAAAATAATCTTCCATCATCGAAATTACCACCTCAAGTGACCCTACAGATCAAAACCATTAGTTCACCTAAAATAAATTTTCTCTCTAATGTCGAACACAATTCCAAGAAAATATTTTTAAACCCGAAATCTAAAGAAAATAGTAAAAGAATTCTAACTGCTAAGAAGAAAAATAAAAATAAAATTCGCCTTAACAACGCAAAACGAGTAGCATCAACGACAATGAAATTGAACTGTAAAGTGGAACTACCAAAAACTACAATGCGTAGAAGTTATAAAAGAACGAATAGCTATCCTAAAAACTATCGCAATTTCACAAAACCCATTATATGTGTTCAGAAAACACACCGAACTAGAAAAGCTCAACAAACGGCAAAAATTTCATCTCGGTCATCTCGGTCAAAAATTATCATAGATTATCAAAAATTATTGATTTTGTTTATTACTTTTATATTCAACAACATTTCATTAAATTTTTATAACAGTAGTCAGATAAAGAAAAGGAATCAATTTGAAATTCGACGTTCGCCTTCAAAAATTTTAAATAAACAAAAATGTTGGTTCTCAACTGAAGCTATAAAACCAAATTTTAATCAAATTTTCCATTCAACATTTAAGACAAGATTGATATCGATTCTTCAACACTTAAGTCGAGCCATAATATTTGTTCAATCAAAACTCATTACACTGAAAAACATATTTCACACCAGTAATATTCTTTTCTTGTTAAAGTGTTGTAAATTTAATCTAGAAACAAAATTCGGAAAGATTTTCAAATTTTCTTCTAATTTAATTTTTTTTCATCCCATAACTGAATAATTTGATTTTTTAGAATTATACCTAGCCTAGAACATATAATATAAACAAAAATTATTTTTCTTACCATTAAAACAAACTTGAATTAATATCAATAACTAAGTCAAATTAAAATGACAAAATTTATCCTAACTTTAATTTAGTGAATACTCTTTTTGTCGAGCCATTCGCAATGGGGACAAAAAGGGTACAGTTCTATAATCGTCTTTTAACTATTAAAAAAAAAAAAAAAAAAAAAACGAAAAATGATCAATAATCTATAATCAAAAACAAATAAATCTATTCATATATAAAAAGTCTATTCATAAATAAATAACAAAGCTCATATACTATATATAAAAATATTTCTCTCTACAAAATAATTATGACTTATGCTCAAACAAACAAAAACAAAACAAAAAAAAAAAAATGTTAATTTCATAAAACTAAACACTAAGTATCATCATAAGCCAACAACAAATTATCTTAAAACACTATAGGTTTAGAGTTTCAATTAAAAATTTATAAAACAAAAACAGATGATCATACATCCAAAAATAATTTAAAAAACAATTTACATATAAAATGCATAAGTAGAGTAATTTTCTACACATAACTAGAATATGGTATTATATTTCAATTCAAGTTCAATGATGTTTTATAATTTATTGTATACCTAACCATGACCTAATTATGTTAATTTACTAAAAAAGAAAATAATAAATAATCATACGTAAAAAATTAATTGTGAAAATAAATATTAGTATAGTTAATTTAAGTTACTAAAATTTTAAAATTAATTTTTATATAATATAATGTATAAGATCTATATACAAAATCTAATGATGATACACAAATTTTCATTTAGCAAAACAAAAGCAAAACACCTTAACTGCGAAGCTTCATTAACATATATTTGTTTCAAATAAAATTATTACTACACGGGCATTAATAAGCCAAGAAGAAAACCATTTATTTTTTTATATATAATTTGAAGTTGCAAGGTTGTATTTAACTTAAAAAAAAAAAGATTATATTACGAATTTTATTACAATTAAAAATAAACCAATATATACAACAAAATGATTTAAGAATAAAAAAAAAAAAATATAATTTCGTAAATATAATTCGTTTTATTTAAAATATTAAATGTTTATGTTATAAAGCATGTTTTTACATATCAAATTTCTTTATACTTTTTATTGTTTTAGTTATATAATTAAAGGTGGTTGCATTTAAAAAGAAGAATTGTTGAGTAAGGTCGGTGTTAGAAATTAAGAAATACAGTATGCAGCATAAAATTGTTTCCCCATAATTTGTAGCTACTGAATTATAATAATATGTTACCAATTTATTTTTATTTGTACTAAGGTTTTAAAAACAGATTTCATTGCATAAAATAATTCAATTCTATAAGTTAAAACGAAATCCTAGTAATAAAAATTAAGATATAGTTAAGAATAGTTATTTAATATTTGATACGGATGTGAGATGAATCCTGACACTATCTGAGAGATAAATTACAGGAAAAATTATTGTTAAGTTATGAAATTCATATTCACAACCTAATCAGAACCCTTTAAAAATCAAGCCAGGCAAAAAAAAAAAAAATAAAGAATTTATAAAATATATAAATTTTTTTTAGTCATATAATGGACTTACAGGAAATTATAAAGTATGTTTAAAAAAAAAAATATTTAAAAAACAACATAAATATAAGTAGATAAAATACTAGTAGATTAAATAAACAGAAAACAGAAATTTATTTAAAAAAAAAAAAATTGTTTTTGGGCATTAGGTTAGACAAATCTTTGATTTTGTAACATTTCACTATTTTCAATTCTTCACAATTAAAATTTTTATTTTAAATAACTCTTCAAAACAAATACTATTATATCAAAGTATAAATTCTAACAAAATAAAAAGAATATATACAAACAAAATAACATAATAATAAATTATAATTCCCGAAAATGTATCTTGTCAATTTAATCTTCCCTTATTTTTTAGAGTGGCGATTTTTAGAGTCAATTACAAATTTAAATATCTTATAAAATAAACATATATTATATAATAGCGATCGAATTTCTCAAAATTTTACAAATATTTTTATTAAGTTGTTTTGTTTGTTATTTTATTTGAAAATTTAAATTAAAACAATTGATAGTTATATTTCGAGAAGATGCATTTTTAGGATACATCTTCTCTTCTTTTAGATGGCGAGGGGTGTAATGACCCGTTATCATACATATATTAAATTAAAAGTTCATTACAAAAATCTTTACTAAATTTCACAATTTCTTAACGAAATAATGAAGGGCGAATAAACTTATACGTTTAGTGCTGTTTATTTAATATTTCGAAATAGAAATATTAATTAAATAGCAACATTACGATTGTTCAACAATTATGCAAAATCGCATAATTGCTGTATATTGAAAATGTAAATGAACGATGGGTTTTTCACCTTTGATTGTTCTGTAGGGGAATTGATTTGTACTTTAAATTAATATGATTGGCTTAACGAATATTAAAACAAAATTATTTTAATAACGGTTCATTACGCTCCCTTCCAAAAATAATGAAGACATAACTTATTTTCTGTTAGTTAAAGTTGAGTTGTGTAAAAGACTTTACAGAGAAAGGTTTTACAAATTGAAAATAAAACCAGGATTCAGAAATCAATCCGTAACCGTCAAACTTTATTAAATTTAACCAATAAATAAAATAAATTAAAATTGAAGGTGTTAAATGCTTTTGTGTTTTATTAAATAAAAGGTGCCGTGATATTCAAATTAAAAGTTGTCGTGCTTAACTGAATTATATTTGTTTGTGGACTCCTACAGTAGTTAGGTACCACAAGAGGCTTGGACACCAACAAGCAAGAAAAGTAGGGGTCAACCTAAAAGAAGATAGAAGGAAAGCATTGTTCAACATGCGAGCCGTTTTTGGCGACGAAAAGCGAAAAATCAAGTAAATTGGAAATTTTTGGGAACTTCATCCTTGGGATATTCAGTATTGAATTGTTAATGGAGTAATAAATAAATAAATAAATATGGCAATCCCGTAATCCCAAAATTTGCTCCCTACTGCACTTTTGACAACATTTTTGGTTTGGAGAATGGACCTCTGTCGCCTAACCCTCTCGAGAAATGACCAACTTTTTTAAGTTGAAATTTACTTATTAATTTGAAACGAAGATCAATGGTATGAACTGTAAGTTTTTTAAAATTGTCAAAATCTAGTTCGATTTTATTGATTCCAATACTTTAATGGTAGATGGTTTTTTCCAGTGGCAGTGATCATATATCACAACCACTAATTCTCTTTAGAAATAATTGTAAAAAGTGATTTACTTGGTTAAAAAATACAATTTCATTTTCTCTAACAGACATATATGTTTCACTAATTTCATTTTCTAGGGGGGGCCAAAATTCGTATAGGGGAGGCCGGGCCCTCTGGGCCCCTACCTAGTTACGCCTATGCCAACCAACGAGCTTTAATAATTGTTGATCAAAATTCAAACGACCTTAAGGCCCGCTATACACTTGGGCTAAACTATGCGAACTATGCGAATTTATTTTTAAAAAAATAATGTTTTAATGCAAATAATGATTTTCTAAAAAAATGTAATGTTTCTGTTTTGATTTTATTTTTTAAATGTTATGTTTGTGTAATGTTTTTTTGTATAATTACGTTATAAACAAAAAACATAGTTCGCATAGTTTGCATAGCTTAGTTCAAGTGTATAGCGGGTCTAAAAACGGTTGGTTAAAACTATGCACACATTTCATTTCTTTGTTGATTGGGGTTGCGTTGAGTTTATAATCAATTTTATTTTCAAGGGCATAGTGAGTAATACTTAACCAATAATTTTTGAGATCGTTTGGATTTAAATGAACTGTTCAACAAATTTGTGGAGGGTTTTATTTTTAATTAAATTTATTTCAGTTGGTAAATTGATATTTCACCCATTTATTTTCATTTATTTTATTTATATATTAAAATGCCTATTCTTGTGTTCAATGTAAATTCTCACAATGTGAATAATTGGTGATTTCAGTTCACCACTCTTTTAACCCATGAAGTAGTGGACCACCCTAAAATGCTAAGGTGACCATATATTCAAAAATGAAAAAGAGGACAAAATGTTACAAAAATTTTTCCATATTTATTTTAAAGCGCCCTACAGACGATCCAACTTGTCGGACGACCAAATTGGATGTTATCTCCAGACGATCCAACTTAACATCCGATTTTGACAATTCGTTTTTGGTTTTTGATTAACAAATTCAATTTATTAATTCATATATATACTAAAATACTTTTTTAAAATTTTTTTGTTTCTCATTCTATGAAATTTCTTACACAATTGAATTAAAATCGTCCGACAATATAAACACCAATCGTTTGTTTGGTTGTTCTTACGGTCGGATGGAATTTCCACTTAATTTTATCGGAAAGACATGCATACACACTATCCGATTTTACATCCAATCCAACTAAATCTGTCCGACCGTCGGATCGTCGGTAGGGCGCTTAATACTAATTTCCGCTTACAAACAGGCTAATGATAGTTGGAATTTTTCTGCTGTCCAAATATCATTCACATTTGAAAAGCAACGCTCTACAGCTGTATTTGTACCCGGCAGTGAAAAACAATACTGCACCACTTTTACGATTTCAGTCAATGAAATCTTGGCCTTATAAAAGTGTGCAAAAATTTCAACCTATCGTTCATCATATTCTACATTATGGTCGTTCCATTCAGCAATTTTCACATCATTACAATATATATTTATTTTTTGGATCTCATCAAATATAATTCATTCATTTATCGGAATCATATGGAGTCTAATGACACTGGAAAAATTCAAATTGTCATCGCCTCAACGGCGTAATTGATAGTGAGCCTGTCTAAGGATTCGAGCCAGGTACTGACGAGGAAGGTTTGAATTCATCCGAAACACGAAAAATGTGAAGTGGAGTTTTTTTTCTGAGAAACTTTAAACCATACCTTTGAATTGAAAAAATTCCAATTACTTCTTTACTTACTTGAGTTTAATTGATCTCAAAAATCACCAATAAATTTAAATTCCCTTAATGTAGTCTAATATTAATGCATTTAGAACTACAAATTGACCAAGTGTCAGCCATTGATTTCACATTGATTGGAAACAATCAATAATGACTATACAAACGTGACTTAGGATGTTGATTAGAATAGAAATGTTCTCCATTCTATGAATTCACACAGAGTATTGTCTAGAAATTTAATGCAAAATATCCCATATTTTAGAATGTTTTTTGTTTTGTAATTTTATTACTTTTAAGAGGAATTGTTGAAAACTTAAATTACCAATAACCAGAAAAGAGGACAAAAGATTCAAAAACTAAAATAAGAGGACAAAAAGAGGACAAGTTTTCTAAAGATGACAGTCGGCCAAAAAAGAGGACTGTCCTCTTCAAAAGAGGACGGATGGTCACCTTAAAAATGCATGACTACATATGACTGCAAACTCAAACAAAATCAAAACCTATTTAAATTTATTTGGTAAACGACCGATATCAATAAAATATATGTTATTCCATTTAATAATAAAAGCAGATTCCAAAAATGTAAAATTTTGTAACTAACCTATGACAACAAAAAAAATCCATAACCCAAATATGAAATACATATTATCCCAAAAAAACTAAAAGAAATATTAAATATTATTTGACCTTGTCTACTTAAAAATAATGTACATACACAATATTTTGTCATTCAATCATAAAACCTTGACCATATTTTTAGAAAACACCAATATTATGAACATTTAAAGAGAGGATATTGATGTATACATTCACACATGCATAAACGTACTTTTCCGTAGATTTTATAAAAAAATTCAGTGTGCGTCATCTCGGCATTTTGGAAAAATTTTAGTGCCATATATATGACATGATAATCGGATCAGAGGCCAAAATTGTAATAGGTAGATTTTTTTACATTCACTTACTATTGTAAACATATTTCACATAAATTGTTGCTTGTTATTCTTCAACCTCTAAAATCAAACGTTTTTTTTTCAGATCGTTTGGATTTTCATCAAAAGTTTTTGATGAAAATTTTGAGTTTTTATTTAACGGAATTAAAGAATTGTTGGCATTTTGACCAACGGGTTTGTTAGAATATATAGGTCTGGATTGTTTGTTACATAACCAGAAGAATTGTTTAAGTTTGTGTTTGAAGATAACGGTTTGGTTTTGAGTTTTTTATGGGGAAAAACTGTATCAGGTCGGTAAAAAGGTGTTTCACCCATTTATTTTAGATATCGATTCCCGATTTAGATATTGATTCCATTGTCTCTCACATCGAATTGAATTCGATCGTATATTGCAGATTACACGAATAATCATTATTTTGGCTTAAAATTATTAAATATATTTACACAATTACAAGTTTGTACGTGACGGTGAGCGTTAAGGCGACACAGTAATATTCGTTTGCTATTTTTAGCTTAGCATGGGTTCAAATCCTGTTTTTTTATGTTTTTTTTTTATTTTTACATTTCATACAATATTTGGTAATTTAGTCATTTGGTTTAAAAGTTAGGAGATGGTAGATGGTAATTTTAACGAGTTCTGCATAACGTTTGCTATTATGACCATATTATGCATTCTTAATGAAATAAAAAAATGTAAAGATGAGCAACACTGAATAGGAGGTTTTACATAAATTTCATTGAGTTAAATAACCATATAATATGTTAATGTACATATATATATATATATATATATATATATATATATATATATATATATATATATATATATATATATATATATATATATATATATATATATATATATATATATATATATATATATATATATATATATATATATATATTTTATTATATATATTTATATATATATATATATATATATATATATATATATATATATATATATATATATATATATATATATATATATATATATATATATATATATATATATATATATATATATATATATATATATATATATATATATATATATATATATCCCTGGTTAAACATTACAATTGAAACCAATTGAAAAAAATTAATTGGATTAATGGGAATTCTGCATTGGGAATTTTCAATTAATTCCTATTCAAAAAATCTATTTCCAATACAATCCTATTCATTCCTGTTAAATATCTCTATTTTATTTTTCAACCGGAATCTATAGGAAATGTATATTAATAGGAATTAATTGGAAATTTCCATTGCAGAATTCCGATTAATCCTATTCATTCCTATTAAATCTTTTCCAATTAAATTCTGTTAAGTTTATAAGATTGTTTAATTTTTTTCTAAGTTCCTTTTTCCTATTGAATCTCTTGATTTCCGATTGAAATTCAATTGGAAATTTCCTTTAGAATCCTACAGAACTTCTTTTCCTGTTAAATCCCATTCATTCCGATTGAATTTTAATTGGTAGATCGAAGTCTTCCTATTAAACCAATTCAATCCAATTTAATCCTATTGAAATTATATTGGATTTAATAGGATTCAATAGGTTTGAATTGGAATGTTTAACCAGGGTCTTGTTGTGTTTACGGAAGATTGAAAATTAATTAATCAGTAATAGGACTTTGTGAGGTTACTTTAAATGAACAGTATCTTCATTCAACTCAACTTTTTTTTGAGTTTATTTCTGATAAAGATGCAAACAGGCCAATACCTTGTAAAAGTGGGTCTTGTTCTAACGGTAAATCATTAACATTTTATTTTAACAACTTTAACTATATTTTAATTTAGACATATATTTGAATACAATTCAATAAAAAAATGTTGGCATATTTAATGTTTTAAGAACCGTTAATTATTGATACCTAATTTTAACTGATTCACAAATAATATGTATTTTTATAATAGGAGTTTAAAATAAAACCAATAAACAAATATTGCGAAGCTGATGCATAGGCTAACTTTACCACAGCTCTGGAAACAAAATGTTCTGGATATATAGTGAGCTAATACCCATCAAATACTTCAATTAGTGACCAATGTTATAGCGTATTCGCGTAGTTCTAATTATAAAAACATTTAAGAAAGCTGTAGTAACCCAACAGAACTAAATCTTGTTGTACGAATAGAAAATAAAAAAAATTTACCGATAGCGCAAGCGACAAACCGCTATACTCTAAGCATATATACCATGTTTATTTAAAATCAATTATCAGGAACTGATGTTATTGAAGTTTGAAATAAATAGGTCCGAGCGGAGACGCTCCATCACTTATCCCAATCCTGTCCAAAAACTAATCAGTTTTTTGTCATGCAAATTTACATCTTTTATCAAAGTATCATCAAAATTGATTAAGGAACAAACTCTGTTTGCTCCCAACAAACTTTAAAAACACATTGTGAAAAGTCAGCAGTTGTATGGTGGACCCACACACCTTTGATCAATGTGTCCCAAAGGTTGATCATTATCTTCTCACACTAATTGAGTCCTTTTTCATAAGTTTCATCATAATCACTCATTATTGCAGACTACTATACAGCCTCATCAAGACACTGAAAAAAATGCAAACAAAAATGTTTTACCGCAAGTGAAAAACCGGCAGTTGTGATGTAGAACTGTTTTGAACCATACTAAATGCTTATGTACCAAGTTTCATCCAATTCGATTATCAGATACAGATGTTATTGAGCTTTAAAAAAACAGGTGCTCGGTGGACCCCCCACCACTTTGTTCAATATCACTCAAAAACTAATCAACTCCTTGTCATACATATTTGCATCTTTTTCCAAAGATGCAAAAAAATCAAAATTCATACACGAACGAAGATTGTATGCTCCTAACAAACATAAAAAACATGTTGGAAAAAACACCTGTTGTATGGTAGACCCACCAACCTTTTATCCAATCTATTCCAAAAGCTGATAAAATCTTTCTCATGTTACTTAAAAGTTTTTACCAACGTTTCATGAAAATCGATTGATAATTGTAGGCTACAGTAGGGATAAACACATTAAAAAAAACTTTTTATCCGGAAGGGACAAACCGTATATACCAAATTTCAATAAGATCGAAAGCCGGGATTAGAAGTTATTGAAGATTTAAACTTAGAGGTGTTCGGCAGACACCTCGCCATTTTGAAATGAATCCAGATCTTTTTTCAAGTGAACCTGGATCATTTGCCAACGTTTCATCAAGATCCTAGGCAGGAATGTCAAACATCCTAATTACATCCCTTGCATATAATGATAACCACCGTTTTTTGACTCATGAAAACCGTTTTTTTACAATCATTAAATAATTTATACAACTCAAACGAATTAATAATGAAATTGGTGGTGGACGTTAAGTCGGCACGAAAACTGTGTTTTTTAATTGTTTAACAGAGGTTCGAAATCTTGCATTTTGCTTTTTTTTTTAAACTTTTATTAAATCTTAATTAATATTGTTTGTTCAGAGTCAAATCTCATACAATATTTTTTTATTCTATTGTATTGCAGATGGTAGTTCTAACGAATTAAACAATACTTTTAAATTATTAAACAAATATAAAAATTAGCAACACTGTAAATAGACGTTTTTAGTTAAATTTGTATGTATATGTATAGTTGTATTTAGTGAAGATTGGAAATTTATTGATCACCAATACGACTTTGTTACATATAGACTAGAGGACACATTTTGTTTTGTTAAATTGAATCAACAAAAAATTCCCATGATATATTATTAGGCATTGTTCTTAGCATGCATGCCGAAAACTTCTCATTTATCTCATGTATGTTTCTTTCAATCAACTGTGTGACGTCATTATACTAAAAAAGTATAGAATGCATTCAGGAGTTTTTATTCATCTACAATAGTTTCTGAATGTTTTAAAATTGAAGAAATTTTTCCTAGCGTTTTCGATTCTCGGTTTGAAATAGTTATTTTTTCAATAAACTTTTGAATGGAAAGATATTTGTTATAAATTTTTATAATTTTAAATTAAAACAATTATGTCTCTTACAAAATTAAACGGTTTTGATATTGTTGATACGTCGGTCGATAAAATAGATTTTCACATAAATAAATATTTCCACTACATTTACATAGTAAGAATTTTAGCATATTACTTACTATCTATAGTACTTGCATTTAATGTCCATAATATCTTATTTAAGTTAAACAACAAATAATGTTCATTTTTATAATTAAATAAATAATAAAAATGAACGTTAATGCCATAAAAATTCATCATTCGTAAATAGCAACAGTTTGAAATAAAACGGATTGGAAGGAAAACTTAGAAAATCAATTATTTATATTAAAAGTTAAAATTTGTTATCAAAGGATGTTTGACTGTTAAAAATAATTCTAGCCCTTCTTAGATAAAATAAATTAATATAAAAATATGTAACTGTAAACTGTAATATCAAAATATGTAAAACAAAAGACTCTCTCGTATAAATTTAATACTAAATGTTTTCAGTCGGTAATGCAGTCATTTATGATTAAAGCTTCGAAACTATTCTGTAAGGGGGATCATCGGTGTGTTTTGCAAATTTAGACAGTTGTCAATGGTTGAGAATCAAAAAGTTTTATATAAAATTGTTAATAAATTACGGTAGTACAATCAATAAAACTTATATTTTTGTTCCTCCCAAACGATTTCGAATTGTTATCAACTATAATTTACCGAAAAATATCAATATGAATTGATGACCGGCTAACTGGAAACCCAATTTTGTTTTGTTCATAATAATTAAACTAGAGAGGTACAATCATTTTAATTGAACTCCTCATTCCTCCCAATCAAGGTACAATCATAATAAAATATAAAATTTTAAGAAATCAAAAGTTCCCGGCCAACTGCACAGACCTATTTCACCTTCACCAAAAATTGTGTTCTGTCATTATTTCGTCAGTTCGCACACAGCATATATTTATAAAGACTAACTTATTATTTAATATTTGCGTAATTAAAATAAAGTTATGTGAGTATTTTAGTATGAAAAATCATAAAAAAGCTAGGGAATTCTGTGAGAGAGAAATTTATATTGAAGAAGGAGCTGAAGAAAATTTTTTTGGAATGATAAGTCATGAAGTGCGTAGAGTACCTGGTAACTACACATTAATTGAATTAATGAAAGATTTTGGTACAAAATTCGCATATGGTCATCCAAAAGATGCTATTGGCGTATTAGAAGCTATATATGAAGTTTTAAATCATGAAAAAGAATTCATTAATAGAGAAGGACTAAATTTAAAAGATGATAATAGACCTCCAGATGAAGATAATAAGCTAAGTAATGATGAGTTGTTTGATGAAGCTTTTAATAGTATGCTTCAAAAGGTAGAACAGCGTGATAATGGAGATTTATTAAAAGTATTAAAAGAATTATATTTAGAAACAGAACAAGAATCTAGTGGTTAGTCCTATAGGGGAATCTACAGGCATTGGTGATATTTAAGTTTTTTTATTAATATATTTTTAAAATATAAATTTAAGGAGAATAATTATGAGAACAATTGGTTATGCAGGTGATAGCACAGATGGAGAAGATTATGAAGAAGATCCAGCAGAATTACCTCCAAAAGGATTGAAATCCAGAAGAAAAGATCTAATTGATAAAGATCTAAAGATCTAATTGATTTATAGCTCATTTTAATTTTTAAACAAATTAATTAAATACCATTTTCTTTTTTTTGAATTTTCGTAACTATTTGTAAATAGGGCAGTCTTAATTATTGTAGCAGTCTTAATTATTGTTAAATAAATAAATAATTGAGAAAATCAATAAATATAGGGACTTTGAGTATCAATATAATAGTTCTAAGTATCAAGTGTAAAAACGATTTTCAAACGGCGGTGTAATCGTTGTGGATATCGATGATTAAAATACTGCTTTATTATTTTCAAATAAAAGAAAACTTTATTTCACAAAAATATGGTGTCTTACTCAAGACCATTCGTCGACAACTTGACATAAACAAAATTACATCATCTCTCTTTTATTTCTGTACTACCAATATAAAAAACTAAAAATTATTTTTCTTTTTCTTTAGGCGCGATTACACTCGACCATCCTGCATTTAGGAATTGTCCTCAATTTCCTCTTCAGAGCTGGCACTATTTGCGTCGTTATCAGGTAGATTTACCAGTCGTAAATGATCTGCAGGGACCACTCCTTTAAATCGACGCCTTCCATCGATTGACATCTTTTCCTCTACTCGATACCTGTCTGCATGTAGCTTTTCAGTGATCGTATACGGACCTCGGAATTTTCTCATTAGTTTTCTACTTTCACCCGTTGCTGGAGGTTCACGAAAAACAACAACATTATCACCTACTTGATATTCAGGAGGTGGTTTAAATTTGACATCAAAGCGTTGTTTTTGTTTGTTCTGATGTTCTTTTATATTACTGGATACCTTTTTTCTAAGTTCCTCTCGTGCGACGATATCAAACATTACTTTATCGTTCTGACTATCAAAAACTTCCAATACTAATTCGTCAGAAAACGGTGAACGTAACTTAGAACCGAAAAGAAGTTCATGCGGTGTAGTTTTTGTAACTGAATGCTGAGAACTGTTGATTGACCATTGTATACGAGGCAGCACATCTTCCCAGCTGCGATCGTCTACGTCGCACATAGTACGGAGAGCATGTAAAATGGTGCGATTGTAACGTTCAACCTGCCCATTTCCTCTTGGAGTGGCGGTTGCGTTTTTCACATGAATGATTTTGTTGTCCCTACAAAACGTAGCGAAAGCCTTCGACGTAAAAGCCGATCCACGATCGGAGATAACGCGTGTCGGTAATCCGAAATCAATTGAAATATTTTTTAACGACTTTATAACAAATCGCGATGATGTGTCTTTAGCAGCTCTAAGAAATACGTATTTTGTAAACGAATCTACAATGACCAATATATATTGTCTATTATTTACACTTTTATTAAATGGCCCAAGATGATCAACATGCCAGGTGTGGTTTGGTACTGGTGTCTTTTCGATTGGATGTAAAGTGATCCTAGATGCTTCCCGGTTTTCCCGATGATAAAGACATTCTACACAAGTTGATATATATTTCTTCACAAATTGTCGCATACGCGGCCACCAGAATGTTTCACGAATCGTTGCCAGTGTTTTGTCTAGTGCAAAATGACCTAAACTATCATGACAACTATGAACTACCCGACCTCGAACACCCTTTGGAACAACGAATAGAATTTTATCGGCTAGTTTCCTATACAGTCTACCATCTTGGATCGTATAGTCGGTGTTTTTCGGATCCTTTATATTTTTTTTTATATGTTGTAGATCGTCATCATTATCCTGTAAAAATGAAACCCAATCGTTGTCAATTTTAGTTACATGAAATATATCGAGGCTAGCAGGCTCGACGTCCCTTGGAGGGTTCACGGCATTTCGACTGAGGGCATCTATGTGCGTCATGTTTTTCCCTGATCGATGCTTAATAGAGAAATCATACTCTAATAAAGACAACCACCAACGCCCTATTCGTGGCAAAATATCACGCTTTGATAATGCATATCGTAAAGAACTACAGTCGGTTACCACAACAAAATGTTTCCCCAGTATATATGATTTAAATTTGTTTAAGGATTCAACAACGGCTAGTGCCTCTAACTCATAACTGTGGTACCGTTTTTCTAAATCTGAGGTTTGGCGACTAAAATAACACACGGGTCGAAGAGTATTATCATGTTCAATTTGAAGGAGGACACCAGCTAAACCTTTGCTACTCGCATCGGTATGTACCTCATGAGATTTGTCATTGTCGTAAAGTACTAGAACATCACGGCTACATAGCTTTTCTTTCAGTGCAGTAAATGAAATTTCCTGTTCATTCGTCCAAATAAAACTAACATCCTTCCTAGTCAACCGAGTCATTGGTTCCGCCAACGTCGCAAAATTACGTACAAATTTTCGAAAATAACTGCACAAACCAATGAACTGACGTATCTCGTGAACATTTGTTGGGGTAGGGAAATTTCTAACACTTTTAATTTTATCCGTACCTGGTTTTATTCCAAAACACGAAATTTCATGACCAAGATATTCAACCTCTTCGAACATAAACTTACATTTTTCAAATTTAATTGTAAGGCCATATTCTCTCATCTTTTCGAATACTCTTTTTAACAAAACAACACCTTCTTCTATCGTTGAGCTAGGAATGATAACATCATCAAGGTAGCAAATTATTTCGTTGGACAACTCTCTACTAATTCGATTCATTAGACGTTGGAATACTGCCGGTGCGTTGGATAAACCAAACGGCATTCGGTTAAACTGAAATTGACCTTCAGGTGTCACAAAAGATGTGTATTTCTTAGAATTTGGAGCCACTGGTATCTGGTAATATCCCGAAGCTAGATCAAGAACCGTAAAATATTTCTTCCCTGATAGACGTTGTAAACTATCTTCAATGTTTGGCATCGGAAATCTATCCTTTACTGTTTTCGAATTAAGTCGACGGAAGTCTACACACATTCTATCATCACCATTTTTTTTCTTTACTACGAGGATAGGCGATGAAAAATCGGAAGATGAATGCTCAATGATATTAAGAGCCAATAATTCGTCAATAAGGGTGCGTACATTACTTCGTTGAGTTGGTGATAAACGATAAGGCCTATAAGAAATCGGTTCTTCGTCAGTTAATTTAATTTCAACTTCAATTTTGTCGGTTTTACCCAATTCATTCATTCTCAACGCAAAACAATCGCGATATTGCAAAATAGTTTGTGCAATTTGATCGAAGTATTCAGAGTTAATATTGGAATTTATACAGCGTTGAAATTGTTCCATACTAATTTCTGAAAAAGTCTCAAAAGACGTATTATAAACAATTTTATCCGGCGACAATCTCCAAATTTGTTTAGGCGGGCTTATAAACGAATCGACCGTATCATGAAAATAATTCAAATCACAATAAAAGCTTTCGCTATCAGCTTGAGATATAGTTTCTACTTGATTACAATTATAATCATTTTCCTCATTAAATAACGCTGAAATATGAGTTAAGACGTCTGAGTCTGAATTTACAGTTTCTTTCGATATATTGTCGTCATGTGAATTCAACCTTATTTCATTTGATTTAATTATCGAACGCATACCCTCACAACTGTCATTTTCTTTATGACCAATTTTTTGTTTATCTTCAGTAAAAATAACCTTAAATTCATTTGGTACAATAGTTTGTACATCGATTTTACCCTGCGGAGATTCAAAAACATGTAAGTATTTATGAGATTTAATAAGAAGTATTCCCTCACGATCCAGTGCACTCCTGCCTACCATAAGGGGATCTTTTTGACATTCATCATTCACTATTAAAACACTTACACGAAATTTTATGCCATCTATTTCTAGATTCACATCGGTAATACCAAGGCTCGAAGAAGTATTGTTGTCACCAAAACCACGCAAAACTTCGGCGTGAGGAATAATATTTAATTTGAGTTGTGATGCAACAGATTTTTGTATTGTTACACAATCACTTCCTAGATCGATAAAAGCTCTTAGAGGAATACCGTTCACATGGACTACTTTTATGTATTCGCTGTCTGGAGATTCAACTCGACGTACATCTTTTATACGTGCAGGAATATTAGGACTAGATGTTTTATTTTTGTCGGCCGTTTTAGTAAGACAGTCAATCTCATAATGGCCTTCCTTTTTGCAATATGAGCAAATTAGTTTTTTACAATATGTGGCAATGTGATCAGGACTATTGCATTTATAGCAGCGACGAAATGATTTGTCCGTCGGGTTCGATGGTGAATGATAATTCAAGTCACGTTTGTTTTTTTCCAGTTTTTGAAATTCAGTTTTATTATACGAAGTTATGTTTTCAAAAACTTTTACGCGATTTAAAAGGTCAGAAACTGATTCGATGTTTTGGAATGCGAGTGCTGAACGAATATTTTCATTCGAAATACCAGATATTACATATTTTATAATAATTTGATCCTCTAGTTTTATTTCACTAGCAATCTTTTTCATGGTATATATATAATTTGTATAGGACTCATTTGGTTCCTTTTTTGTTTTCAATAATATTGAATGAACGTCGGCTACATCACGGAGAGACCCAAACTCTTTAACTATTGCATCACGAAATTGACACCAATTATCAACCACATCGGACATGGAATGAAACCAAAGGATAGCATTTCCTTTTAATTTTCGAACGGACGCGAACAACATTATGCAGTCATTGACGTTGTAGACTTTTTGAATTTTAGAACACATATCTACCCATCGCTGCACCGACACACCATTGCGATCTGACGGATCGAAATCAACCAGCAAATCTGCCACATCACGCGGGGTTAATCTAATATCGTTAAAATAAACATTCTTACCTGAATCAACTTCGTGTCTAGGCTCTCGCACGTTCGCATTCATGTTTGGTTTCGCCGTATTTCTTTCATTGACAAATTGGTGTTGATTTAAATTTTCTCCGATTTCATTTGTATTTTGATTATGTACAGCATAATTTGTGTAGCTGTAAACTCCCGGATGCATTGCTTGTGCTGTTGATGGATACATTGTTGGTATCATTGGAAACGTTGGTGCAAAACTCGGTGACATTACAGGTCTACTAGTTGAACCGCTCCAAATCGGTAGGTTGTGAGACATTGATGGAAAATAAGCTGCGTTGTCTGGTGCACTGCTCACAAACACCCCACATGGACTATTCTCGAATAAATGTTGGCTCTCATTTCGATTTGGATTTATTGTGGACAAATTTGTAGCGTTGTTGGTATTTTGGTGATGTCTTAGATTTTCATATTCACCTCTTGAAGAACTTAATGAGTTGTAACTCGAGGCGTCGTCGTCCATTTTGAATATATATATATTTCTTTTCGATGATAAAACGATGTATCAGGTTGTATCCCACTTCTGATTATGTAAAAACGATTTTCAAACGGCGGTGTAATCGTTGTGGATATCGATGATTAAAATACTGCTTTATTATTTTCAAATAAAAGAAAACTTTATTTCACAAAAATATGGTGTCTTACTCAAGACCATTCGTCGACAACTTGACATAAACAAAATTACATCATCTCTCTCTTATTTCTGTACTACCAATATAAAAAACTAAAAATTATTTTTATTTTTCTTTAGGCGCGATTACACAAGACTTCAATTATGGTAATTCTTGTGTGTTAAAAGAGATGGGTCAACAAATTCTTCGAAGTCAAAACGTTAGGAGTGAATATAAAGTAATTAAACAGAAGTTATTTATTTTACAATTAACACAACAAGAAAAGGATAGTCTTGAAAAACTAGGTAAACTTATCGGGTCTTCTTATAACATAATTGTTAGTGATTATGAAGCCCATGGCGAAATATTATCAAGAAAAGCTAGTGATTTTTTTAAAATTAATCAACAAAAAATAGAAGAAAGTTGTGGTCAAGATCCACATTATAAAAATTTAAATAAAAGCGGAAATAAGGCAAATTTTTATATAAAACATGAGGTAAAAAGGATAAAATTAACGACATATATAAACTAAATAAAAAAATAGAGTTATATGCGCAAAACCAAAGACAAACCATAGAGCCTACGCTCACAGAAACACAAAACACCGAAAATGATTCTGACTTATTTCTAGCACAAATAAAAGCTATTAAAAATCCCAGCGGCAGGTATATCCGCTAGAAATAGGTAGATTTCGGGGTCAGACGGTTTTGTGTCCAAATAAAATTAGATAAGTCAGATTAGTTTAAATAAAAAATATAAGTAGAAACAGAATAATTCAAAAAAATTATCGAACCAAATTAAATACATTATCTGAACTAACTCCATCAATACAATTTCGGAACAGTTTTATTTAAGTTGGTTTAAACTACTTTTGATAACATATTAAATCCACCAAAGATCAAATGAACTACGTCACAACTTCAATTATACCATCACACATAATTTATAACATTATCAAACAATTTTATTTCAAAATCATCTTTTGTTGTTGTGTTTTTTTGTTCTTATTTAATCTTTTTTCAAACGGTTACTTAGTAAAAAAAATAAAAACAAAAGAGATTTTGATAATTTTTCTATGGTATTAAATGGGTTGATATTTTTCTTGTAAGGGTTGCATTATAATGCTTATAAAAATGGAACCTTTTGGGTTAGAAAGCTGAAATTTTTTTAAGCTATAGCTGAAAAGTATGTTTAAAAGCTAAGATGAATTTAAATAACATAAACTGAAACATGATGAAAGCATTGCCTTTTGCGTTTGTTTTTATTTCAACAGCCGTAGGGTCTCAACCGTTAGACTTAAACTATTATTTTTGAAAATTTTGGAAAGATTTATATTTTAAGTACGTGAAAAAAAGTTTTCAACTATGAGCTTGGCCATTTCAGCTAGATCAAGGTCAGCAAAGTTTAGTAAATTTTTAAAACAGCTTTTTGAGGAACCTGAAACGCCAAAGTGGTCATCTGGATAAAAATGATAAAAAAAGGTTCAAATATTCAATATTTTTAAATTTTATTAAAATATTATTATTCAAACGGAAGTTATAGCGCCCTAGATTATTCGACTTTTTAGGCTCTAGCCGCTTAACCGGTACCCGGATATGGCCAGTTCACGAACTTGTCCAAGACATTATTTGCCGTAACATACACAGAAAATTATTTTGGTGTAGGTCAAAAAATGCGACCGTGAGAGTGCCGCTAAATTCCGTTATACCTCATATCGTTATATATATATATATATATATATATATATATATATATATATATATATATATATATATATATATATATATATATATATATATATATATATATATATATATATATATATATCGTCGCTTTAATAATGAAACAACGTATGCTATTTATACGTTGTTTTTATATAATAGGTGCGCTGCATTCCCCATAAGGGTATCTTTGAATTGACGTTTTTACATTTTCGAATTATTTTATGACTGGGGGTAAAAATTAATAAATTATAAATTAACGTCCATGCAAATGCATGCGCACATCAAACTTTAAACTCAAATATCTCGAAACTATACTTTTGCGTATACGTCATTTCATTATTAAAGCGACGATATATATATGGGGTATTATTTTGAAAACGTACATTTTTTTGTTGATTTTTAAATTTTGGATTTTTAAAAAATCTGAAATTTTGATATATTGTTGGCATTGACAAAAGGAAAAAAGTAATTTCTGTTTTTATTTTTTGAGTACTCTGAATCGGAGTTATGCGCGGTTGAATTTTGAGGCTTTTTCACGTAGTTTTTGGTAATGGTGGCAATGTTTTGTGAATAGGTGTCACAAATTTCATCCGACTTACGTATATTTTTGCAAGTAAAAAGGAAAATAATTGAATAATTGAAATAAGTAAGTTTAAAATTAATAACTTTTCTCTTTTCCTCTAGGCGGCGCGTAAAACCTTGGTTTACTTCAAAGCTCATATCTCAAAAAGTAGGCTTTTTTTTTTTTTGTTTTTCACAAATTTTAAAGTAAACATATGCAGCTATGAAATTGAGAAATAAAATGTCAGCAATTCAATATGGATTTTTTCTTACGATTTTTTAAAGTTTTGTATATGAAAAATTCACATGTGTTTTTTTATTAAGTTAATAATCCTGTACTAAATGTGGATCTAATAAATTAAACATTTCATATTTTAACACCTGCAATAAATTTGAACCATTTTCTGTGCGGTTAAATGGTTAAAAACTTATTAAAAATTAATTTAAGTTAAGTGGTAAAATAAAGGAATTTAAATTATTAAAAGGGTGTGTAAAATGTTTATTCATTTTAAAAAATGTCTATTCAGCCCCTTTTTCTAATTAAAATCTCATTAGAGGCTCATAATTTTAACATTTAAAATTTCTAATGACACCCACAAACGGTTTTTGACCAAATTATACTTGCATCCAATCAAAATATATTAAATTGTACCTACCTAATTTTACCTGATTCTACCTATGTCAAAACTATTTCAAGGGTATATATATATTGATTGGATTGCCTTATAATCAATTATATTCCAAAATATTTAGAAGACATAACGTTTAGAAAAGATAATAATAGAAATGCCTTTCAAATTGTGCTGTAACTTGTACGGTCTCAAAAATCATCAGCGGACATCAAAAAATGTGAAACTGGTCACACCAGCTGTTATTCAAAAAGCTGCGACCCTAAATTTTACTTTGGGTGATGACCAGTTTATATTTGAAACATGTCGCACTTATATCTATAAAAATAAGGTAAATTTAATTATTTTATTAAAATGAATAAAAATTCATATGCAACTAATATTTTCTATACAGCAGCTTTCATGTTCGGAAACTATCGATAGTGAAATTATTTCTATAAATCAGGATGTTGAAAATGTTCCAACGAACGAAAATATTCAAATACCTCCAGCATCTTTAGATCCATCACCAGTTTCGGTTGATACTATATCTCCACCAGTTCCTGAACTACTTAATGACATTTTAGAAGATATTAACAATGTTCTTGGAAGGTTAGCCGAATCTCCTATCAAACAAAATCATATTACAACAGGAAGTTATAAAAAAATTGCAAGTGTCACATCGGCAATAAGTCAAAGAATATTTCAAGTAGATTCAGTTAAAGTGTTATCACCAAACGAGGAATGTGAATATACATCATGGCTTATGAACCTTAAAAAAGAGTTTAAAGATGCCAGCTGTAAATCAAAACAAGTGTTTTTGTTGACAACTCCACCACGTAAATTTTGGTCAAATCAACGTATCCAGGATGAATTTAATGCATCAAGACGACTGGTAGAATTCGCCATGGATCTGTTGGAAACAGTAGGTCCTAACAGTTGGCCTCAAAGCAAACAAGTGCACAGTTTGTCACAAAATATAGTAAAACAAATTCAAACATACTTCTTATCAGAGGAAATTAGTAGAACAATGCCTGGCCTTAAAGATGTTGTTACTATTACAGAAGGATCGACAAAAATTAAGAAATCAATGCGGTTGGTGTTATGGACCCTCACCGACATCTACGAAATGTTCTTGGAAGAAAACAAAGAACTCAAGGATTCCACTGTTTTTTACCGGATAACACTACACCCGATAAAATAATTGCCAAAATGTTTTCTTTTTCTGATGATCATAAATATTTCAATTTAAAGGCAAAAAAAAATATATAAATTAATTTTTTAATGTTTTTATTTATAATATTGATTAAATTATAATGTTTATAGGAAAAATATTTTTTTAATGTTTTTTTCTAATGTTAGTGTTGGTGATGTTGAAATTATAACAAAATCTTCGATCATTGGGATCTCCAATTCTTATTCTGAATAAAAACCTGTTTCTCAATCAGAAATACACAAAAAATGGTTCAAATTTATTGCAGGTATTAAAATATGAAATGTTTAATTTATTAGATCCACATTTAGTACAGGATTATTAACTTAATAAAAAAACACATGTGAATTTTTCATATACAAAACTTTAAAAAATCGTAAGAAAAAATCCATATTGAATTGCTGACTTTTTATTTCTCAATTTCATAGCTGCATATGTTTACTTTAAAATTTGTGAAAAACAAAAAAAAAAAAAGCCTACTTTTTGAGATATGAGCTTTGAAGTAAACCAAGGTTTTACGCGCCGCCTAGCGGAAAAGAGAAAAGTTACTAATTTTAAACTTACTTATTTCAATTATTCAATTAATTTCCTTTTTACTTGCAAAAATATACGTAAGTCGGATGAAATTTGTGGCACCTATTCACAAAACATTGCCACCATTACCAAAAACTACGTGAAAAAGCCTCAAAATTCAACCGCGCATAACTCCGATTCAGAGTACACAAAAAATAAAAGCAGAAATTACTTTTTTCCTTTCGTCAATACCAACAAAATATCAAAATTTCAGATTTTTAAAAAATAGTTGTTTTTTTTTCGATGTACGTTTTCAAAATAATAGCCCATATATATATATATATATATATATATATATATATATATATATATATATATATATATATATATATATATATATATATATATATATATATATATATATATATATATATATATATATATATATATATATATATATATATATATATATATATATATATATATATATATATATATATATATATATATATATATATATATATAATTTTTTTTTTTTTTGTTTTTCCATCTCCGCTTATCACAAATAGTCGTTTGGCATCAAAATTTTTCCGAAATTCCGAGATGAAGCCCATTGCAATAGGTAGATTTTTATATGAAATCTACCTAAAAACTAGACAAACTTTTAGGAATAAACTGTTTGTATGATTATAAATTTGGTACAAAAAAGCACATTACTGGTAGTTCTATTAGAAAGAAAACCACGCAAAAAGATGAAACCTTAGAAATTCATACATTGGGTGCTTTCTCAGATTATATGACAGACGAGGGTGCTTATAATGCTGTTCAAAAAAGATTACAAATATTTATCGATGAAAGATACATAGATAAAAGCGAGTTATCGAAATTTTTTAAATCATCTCTAAGAGGGAAAGATTAAAGAATATGGGGATGTTATACTTACTAACGAGTTAAGAGATGAATTAACAAATAGTAAAGTATCTTTAGTAAAGTAAAGTAAGTAAAGTTTAGTAGTAAAGTAAAGTAAAGTAAAAACTTTGCTAAACTAGCATTCCGGAATTTGTATGTTCCAATGGTAAGGCCCGCTATACACTTGAGCTACACTATGTGAACTATGCGAACTATGTTTTTTGTATACAACGTAATTATACAAAAAAACATTCCGAAACAAAACATTTAAAAAAATAAAATAAAAAAGGAAACATTACATTCATTACATTTTGTTTAAAAAATTTCGCGTTAAAACATTATTTTTTTAAAAACATAGTTCGCATAGTTTAAGCCGTGCATTCACATAAAACAGAAACAGAAACTGAAAATTTTCAGTTTCTGTTTCTGTTTCTAATTTGGTTGACGGTGGTGAATAATAAAACAGAAACAGAAACCGAATTTTAAGATGGCAGCTGTCATATTATATTATATATGCCAAAATTAAAATATATATATTTAACCCAATCCATATATATTTAACCCAATTAAAATTGAAAAAATTATATTAATATAACAAAAATATTGTAATTTAAAAAACTGTGTATTTTATTTTTCATTCATTTAAATAAAAAAATAACACAATTTTGTAATGTATAGTGAAGGAGAAATTTATTTTTTTCGTTATCGCACATAATAATATCCATCAAAAAAATCGAGCTAAATTCAACGTAAATTATTTTTGACTAAATATTTATTTCTTAAAATAATGTACAATCCCGTTACATAAATTTAAAATAATATGGTCACGTGACAGTTTCTGGACCAGAAACAATTAAATTTTAATTGTTTCTGGTCCAGACAAAACAGACGAATTTTCAGTTTCTGTTTCTGAATTAGGTTTCTGTTTCTGTTGCTGTCAAATTTGTATGAAATTCGGTTTCTGCTTCTGTTTTATGTGAATGCACAGCTTTAGATCAAGTGTATAGCGGGCCTAATATTCAGTTTCCACTGAACGTAAACTGAGCTACTACAGAACTGAATTGAATTGAATAACGGTGCATGCAAAATGTATGCAGTTTTTCCTCATGAGATTTGAGCAACTTTTTGTTATTATTTTTTAATAGCGATACTGCTTTAAAATGTAGGTAGCTCAATTCTCTACTAATCATGAGGAAAAAGTTAAGAAATTTTTAACTTTTTCATTGAGGAAAAAGTATTTGAAAAATAAATTTTTTGTTTCTCAAAATAAATATTCATACAAACTTGGACACATTCTGTGACTTGGATCTCATGAGTAAAAGTATTTTCATTGTGCACTGTGCTCTGTAAAGTGAAGGAAAAAATAGGTTCATCAGTTCAACATATTCATATTTTTTTATTTACGGTTTGTGGTCGAACGTTAAAAATAATAAAAAAATAATTCGGAACATATTTGTTTGTATCTAAATTTTCGATTTTGGTTATGTATTTTTTAAATGTCAAAAAATTGCTGTTTTTTGATGTTTTGGCTCTATTTTTCATGATTTACTGAATATTAGACCAATTCAGTTTAAGTGAATCATTCACTAATTCACTCAATTGGAAAGCGCCTTATATTTCGATTGGTACCAAAGCAGCAGACCCATCTTTAATTTCAATTAATAAACTCATTTAACGAAATAAAATATACTCACCTATTTATTTTATCCACCATAAGTACGAAGCAAATGTCAACGAAAAATAGGGTGCTCATAATCTAATCATTATTCACATAACCTTTTAACATTTTTTAGTTGTAAAAAAAAGGAAATCGAAAAAAACAAGTGAATAGGAAAATTTATATTTTTTTTGTTTTTTATTAAAAGTCCTAAAAAACTTTAAAAAAAATTTAAATTAAAAATGACATATTCATGATATATTATTAATAATGGATAAAAAGAAAAAGAAGTGATATGAAAATTTGTGTGCTGTTAAAATAAAAATTTAAAAATAAAATATATCACAGAAGTACGGAAAAAAATGATAAGTGAATAAATTAATAAGAATAAAAAAAAATGTTATATGTCATGTTTGGCGGATAGTAAAGTTATATTTTAATTTTTATTATTTTTACTCAAAATCTCTTTATTAATTAAATTTATAAGTTTTGATTGAGTTCACCGTGTTCGATTTCGAATAATCGTAAAAATAAAATAAGAAATTATGATAGAAATAAATTGTGTAGAAAAGTGCTGATAAAAAATTTCATTCAAGAAGTTTGTTTGTCAAAAATATTTGATTTCCTTCCTATTTCATTTCAAGTTTCTTTTTATTTTCATATAATATAATTTTAAAATTTGTGTGTATTTTGCAATCATTAATAAGGAAACATTTTTTTTTGCTATTGCCAAAACGAAAATTTATTTAAATCCAAAAGAAGCAGCAAAAAAAGATTTTTTTTTTGAATGAGAAACCAACATGGCTTCATCAAATCATCGTACAATACAAATTGGTTCAGCGTGGTTTCAAAGGAAAATTAATTTACGTCCGCAACATCGTGGAGTGCATTTAGTTACCGAAGAAATATTAAGACAAATGCCAGAATTAGGACAATTTTCTGTCGGATTATGTCATGTTCAAAGTGAGATAATTTATTTTTATTAATAATAATAACTTTTTAAACTATCAAAAATTCTGCTACCGATTTTTAGAATTTACAAATAAAATAATGTAGGACAAAATCAATCGAAATAAGAAAATATAAAAAATTAAACATATATGTCAAAAATTACAGGGTGATAAAAATTTGCACTTATATATGAGATATCCAATTTAAATTCTTTCATTTACATTCCACGTTCCTTCTGTATAGAAATTTTTTTATGTACATATATTGAAACTGTTTGGATTAATTGCACGTTTATAATTTATTTAATTCGAAAATTATATAGGTATGGAAAATGAATTTTGTTTTGTTTGTTTTCTTTTCCAGAAAATGAAATTTAAAAGTCAGGGAATTTCTTGCTTACTTTGTTACATAAAATTTGTAAAATGAAGTAATGTAGTAAGATTTTCTTGTCATATTTGTGGAGGAAATTTGCTTATATGGAATTTGAGGGTGAAGTGCAGTTAGCGTGGTTTACTCTAAAAACACTGTTTTATCCTTTCTATTATTAAAAATGAGATAACCGCACTTTAGCCGGACTTTGAAGGGAGTATTTGTAAATATTCGGTTGTTAGTTTGTTCGTTCTGGACGATTTTCTGCTAAATTCTTAATGATTGTAATCCCTACTATACCCATCCATCTTACTCCCTTATCCCCTTCTTCCCACTCCCACTCTTGATGTCCTGGGCTTTGTTTTTCTTCTTATCATTTATATACCAGGTAGTCCCATAGATCAGTCAACAGGCGTCAGTAACACTATTACTAACACTCTGAGGCGTCTCAAGGATCCTAGACTCAACTCGTTCAAGCTAGATAAGGTTAGATATATATTAAATAAAGCACAGCCATCTTGATCTGGTTGCTGTTTCGGAAACGTGGTTTAAGCATAATCCAATGCTACCATTGCCGTTGAAGGAAATCATGTCCATAGATTCGATAGGAATTTTTTGGGGTAACCTTATATGTGTCAGTGTCAAGTTTCAATCAAAAATAATAAATTGTCTTACTACCCCTGAAATTGAAATGCTCGTCGTAAAGGAGTACTTTTAACAGTTCCTGTTATTAACCTCATATTTCTGTTCACTAAAGTATCGATCTTATTTATGTGATGGCTATTTGTAAAAACTGGAGCACAATATTCAGCAACAGAATAAACAAGGGTCAATTATGATGTTCTGTTGAGAAATCCGCACCCCATGATGTCCCTGCTAATTTTTGAATAATATTAATTCTAGATTTGATTTTCGCAGCAACATTATTTAAATGCGAACGATAAGTTAAACTTCTATCCAATGTGACGCCAAGATATTTTGGAGTAGGATTGTGATTAAGTAAAACTCCATCCAAATAAACTGATAGTTTTACATTGGCAAGTGAATTGCTAAGGTGATATGAGTTTACTTCAGTTTTTGTAATATTCGGTCGCAATCTCCATTTTTGAAAATATTCACTTAAAATTACCAAATCAGATGTTAAATGTCCTCGATATGTTTGAATTCTGTGCTTTGGATTGCAATTACAATATCATCTGCATAAATAAATTTTCTGGACTGAGTATTTGGCATGTCATATAGATACAATGTAAACAAAAGAGGTGCCAGAACAGACCCTTGTGGTAATCCATTATTGAGGATTCTTAATCGACTAGATTTTTCTCCAACAAAAACAGTTAATTTTCTGTTACTTAACATTGAATTCAGGAGCTTATATAACTTTAGACATGGTATTACATCTAGAAATTTATATAGTAGACCATGTTTCCAGACGATATCATACGCAGCAGATAAATCGATAAATACAACTCCGGTTTTTAATTCCTTCTGGAATCCAACCTCAATATGTGTTGTTAAAGCCATAACTTGATCGGTGCAGTTACGAGCTGGTCTAAATCCTGCTTGTTCAGGGGGTATAACAGCATCAATAACAGGAGAAATGCGATTACATATTAATCGTTCTAAAAACTTATAGCACACACTTAATAATGCTATTGGACGAAAATTTTCAGGGCGGTCATTTGATTTTCCCGGCTTTAATATTGCAATAACTTTTGATTTTAGAAATAAAGATGGTATGTTTCCAGATACTAACACGTTCGAGAAAAATTTGGAAAACCATAATCTCATCCGGGGTCCTGTGTTGATCAGGAATTTATTGTATAGGCCATCAAAACCAGCAGCTTTCCCGGGTTTAATATATTTAAGTGCTGCAGAAATTTCTAATACAGAAAAATCATTGGAGTGTTCAGTGGCTGATCGACATTGTTTTTTCCTTCTTTTCAGTTTTCGCTTCAGATCTGTGATAACTGATCTATTGACATGTACTTTGGACATCTGGATCAGTCGGGAAGCTATTAGATTTGGGTTTATTTCTGGATCGATTTTTTCGGGAAGGAAGCTATACCGAGTTGACGAATAGTAGACCATGCCTTACGACTGGAATAGGTGAAATTCATATTTTCTGTTGTCTTTGTCCATTTATCACGACGACCAGAATCTAAGGAATGAATAAGTTGATCTGCTACGTCAACGTCGTTATTATTCATATATTCTTCATAAAGCTGGGTAGTTTCGTTTGTCCAACACGGAAACCTCGAGGAATGTTCTTTTTTGCTGTTGATTTTACCATTTTAACAAATCTATCAAAGTTCTTAACTTCAGGTGATATCAAGCGAATGTTTGCATCCATTTGTTTGACAAAATTATCCCATGAAGCCCTTTGAAAGTTCCATCTTGGTTTTTTGACTGAGTCAACAAATTCTATACGAATACCGATTTCCAGTAATACTGGTTTATGTTGACTACGTGGAAATTTCTTCAGCACCTTTCGTTTCACTATAACCGGATTTCCGAGATTATCTTCTGATACAAAACAGACGTCTGGATTATATCCTTGATTATGTCGCGCAGAGTGAAGGGTACATGGATCTTTTGCATCAAAAATTAGGCTCAAATTCTGATTTACTGCCCAGTCAAAAATAATTTCACCATTATCATTATTTGTGCGGTATCCCCAGGCCGAATGATGACTGTTAAAATCGCCAAAATATACAGCTGGTTTCTCTAGCAGTTGCAGTGGAGGATTAGGCCATATCACATTTGGAGATTTGTATAGATTCAAAATTTTTAGACTTCCGATTTCAATAACAATAGTGTGAATATTGTGATTTGTTGATATAGATAGACAATTACAGTTTGAGATGGAATCTCGTATATATGTCGCAGATCCATAAATTTGATCGTATATTGCTCCAGCCAATTTATATCCATTGATGAGTCCTCTTCTAGCCAACTAAACTTCACTATTTACGTGTGTCTCTTAAATTAAAATTACGTCAATCTCATAGTCAGCTGCAATTTGCGATAAGCAGTCCGACTTAGCCTGCGATATACCTTCTATGTTAAGCTGCAGAATATTAAAATTGGGTCCAATTTGTCTGCTATGTGACATTGTTTACTCTATTTATTCCATTTCTTGATGGATGTTTGAATTTTGATGGTCGAGAGGATTGATTAATCAATCAGTTCGATTTTCAAGTTTCTCTTGATAACAATTTCAATTTCCACGATGAAAATTTGTTTGGACCGTTTTCCGTAACGGTTGTTATCACCCAAACTCGGTAGGATTAAATTTACATTTTAAAATTTAATTAAATACAAAAAAAGGAGAAAAAGATAATTAAATTTAAATTCAGAATAAAAATATTTGACTTTTTGTGTAAAAAATAATAATATATTGTTCTTTTGTTGAACAATAATAATGATATCACCCAAACCTCAATTAATTTTGTTTGATACTCAGATAAAGATGATAACCGTTAGATGATATGATGTCAGAAATTATCATCGATCAAACAATCAAAAATTAAGTGTGTTGGTTTTTTTATAATAACCTCTCGTTTTCAATGTCACAGATTACTACCAATAATATTAAAACTCCCTGCCCTTAAGCAATTATTAAATTACTTTCACCTGTCCATATTAATTTGAATCCGCAGTTGTTGTATGAATATCATCCCAAATATAAGAGACCAAAACATGTATTAGTAATTAAACTGCATTCCAATCAAACTTTTTTTTAATTACTTTTATTTATAAAACTGTTTACGTTGATTTGCGACTTTTAAAACAAAAATTCTAGATATATAAACAACATTATTTATCACCAAATTATACGACCAACTTAATCTAATCTTTTATCACTTTAAAACATTGATTTTTAGTAAAGTTTTTATACATTTTTGCGAGTTCACTTCACCGTATTAATTATATAAATATTAAAAATATAACCAAAATAAACCAAAAACACACTTCACCGACCCTTTTTTTTAACTATTCTAAAACTTTATATTTTTTTTAGTTTTATTGTTTAAATAGATAATATAAGGAAACAAAATATTGTTTGAGTACAAATTATTGAATTCCGATCGACTGACTTTTTAATACAAAATGTCCATGTACATATAACAAAAAAATTATGAATCAACAACATATCAAAATGATATAGCAATCGATGAAAACAAAATCATTTTAAACAGGGTTAGAAATATAGGATTAAAAAGACGATAAGTTGTATTGATCGTGTTGAATCATGCAAAAAAAAGTTTTCCGGACAAATATATTTTTGCAGGGACAACAGCTTCGCTTTTGGGACCTCTGTTGTTTCCAATATTTATCAATGATCTTGCCAAATCTTGGCTGAATACTATGGCCTATCTCTTCCCTGATGACGTTCAACTTCTTTATGCTAAGGCTCGACTAAATTTACATGATTGCATTGAAAAACTAAAATGGGACCCCAAGTCGATTCTGGTATGGGCCCTTAAAAATCGGCTTCCCTTAAACCCTGCTAAATCCCAAACATTGTTGTAAAACTCCTGCTCGTAAGCAGTTATAAGCAACTCATCTATTCAACTAGGAAGTGATGTAACAGCCTTCTCAAATCTCATCACATACAAAAAATCTTAGAGTTATTTTTGACTTTAAGTTAATCTGGAAACAATGTTAACCTCCACTGGCTGGTAAGATAATTGGTATTCTAAGAAGGTTTCGTAGTGTCAATTGTTACTCGCCCCTGCATATTAGGAGGCAGCTAGTAATGTCACTTATATTTCCCCTTATTGACTATGGTCTTGAGATTGTTTCGGGTTCTACGGACGAGACCTTTATGATTCTGCGGCGAGCCTTTTATTATGCTAAGTTTGTTTATAATTTAAAACCTCGCGATCATGTATCCCCTTTGGTTCGGTTTCTCTGTCGTTTCTACAGTGTTGTCAAGTTTCAATGAACATTGTAATGGTCAATGTCTTATTTGTAACCTTTTGTTAATAAATAAATAAACCTGGCGAAATTATTAAAAAAGTCACTTCAGATTTAAAAAAAACGATCCTTACGAATTTTTGACACTCACTCTGCCTATCTCTAGCCAAGGTGTTGATTGAAGTAATCATGCTAGTGTTGCCTAGGAAAATCATTCCTTGTGATGAAAACCTTTTTACATGTCTAATCCGCGATCTAATTCGGTTATATTTAATTAACACAGCAGATCACATGGCCACTTCGAATTAGTTTGATTTAAATAAAATATGTTGTGTAGCAGGAATTACAATATGTATGTGTCACAACACTGCATAAAAACCTTGTAACGATAAAACCAATAAAAACCTTGACCACGATAGCAGTATTAATCGCAGACAGTTTGGGTATACGCATAAAACTGCATGCAGCAATAACTCGGAACTAAATGTCTGCGGTAATAATATATAGTTCCAACATGCAAACTATAAATGGTGACCCCGACGTGATAAAAACTAAAAAGGAAAGTATTTATTATGTGCGTTCCATTTACCACATTTTCCTTTACTTTTGTACTAAATTTTGTTGTCAAATTAACCATATCGAACGATGGTAAAGCTGCACAAAAAATTTATGCATTTACCTTCTAATCTATATAATAAGTATTTATCATAGTATATGAGAAAAATTTCTAATATATTTGCCCAAATATTTATAAAGATTTCAAAATAATCATCCAACCAAATGTCTGATTTGATTCTATTCATTGTTTTCTTTTCTATGAATCATAATTAATTTTTGGAAAACTTAATGTTTAATTAATTTACGGCTCTCTTTTGATTGGCCAACCCAATTAATTCCTTCAACTGCGTTAAGGCCGTGGCATTATGCTAAGCTTTTGACCAATCTGTCATAATTCTGTCCCTCATCCTTTCGTGGGTGAATTTAGAGTCCCTAGTCCACAAAAGGGTTGCATTGTCTTACTCATCTTTGTTAATTTGTCGGCTTCTTCATTACCTACCTTCGCCGAGCTTGTTTTACTTGGCTACTCAATCTCCATCCATTTTGGATGTGGTAGTGTGTGCGCTTTGCTTAGTGCATTAAAGGCTGCCTGGCTATCCGACAAAGTGGAAATTCTCTTGTTCCGAAAACTTTTTTTTCAAGCTAAAGTCTGTACATCTTTCGATTGCTTCAACGTAGATTGCACACACTTCAACAATATTACTCAGATGCGCTCTTCTGTTCCATGCTGCTGCTTCGTACGTGACGGGTGGTCTATGATGGTAGACATTCACCTTAGGATAAGTAAATTGCACCCCTTTGCCATTTGAAGAGATGGTATTATCAGAGGTGACTCTCTTGGGACATCATCCGTCCTATTCAACTCTACTGTCGTTGCCTTCTATGGCGAATGCGTGATAACCTTTCCAAACACCAATTTTTTGGCATTGAAATTGGTACTTTTGACCTCGTCGATCCATAGAAGTAGGAGTAGGCCTTTGTCTTAATTCCGACTTTTAAACACCTTCAATTTCTTGATGTTTATCTCGCAGTTTTGTGCTTCTAGCACTTAACAGTGCGAGACGTGACCCGGAGTTGGAATATCACCACAAGCGAATGCATGACTACTTCTATTTCTAATAGTTCTGCCACGAACTAGACAACTGCATGCTCGTCATCGCACTCTACCATAAGAAACACTGGGTTTGAAGTGAATACGTCTAAACCCAACTTTGTAAACCCAGCCTTTCGGCATTTGGTTCACTAGCTCTTCTTTAACTATTCTTAGCTCCTCTGCACTCAACATGGTCTGGGATAGTTGTCTGCCAGAATTGCGACCTAAATCATTCTTACTGTTCCTGCGTAGCTAGTGCCCGGCTTCAGGTGGTTTTGGTCCATCTCAATTGAATGGATGGATTTTCCAACATGCTTCGTCGCGTCGTTCTACGGTTTTGTAAACTATCTGGTCGTCTTGCTGCTAGTTGGGATCCCCTTACCTATCATCCCTAGCTGGGCTATCGGTCTAAGCAACAGTGGGTCTTTGTGCCCTCGCTTTGGCATGGTGTTTATTCCCGGAGCTACAATGTTCCTTTTGCCGAAATTGATCTCTATAGAAACCTGACACGCAACGGCCTGATAGAAGAGAATTGCTTCCACACTCGTTACCTGTGCCCACACTACTCCCAGCGATGACGTCTCGCTTCGACCTTTTAGAGTCGTTTTTATAATTTTTTTATTCTGTGTCTATATTTTTTATGTTTTGCTCACTTTTGGTACCACGAGTATGACGGGCAATAATATGTCAAACAAGTCAAAACCACGATAACTTCGCAGGTCTGGTTACACGTGGTGGTTGTCCTTTAATGAAGTGGCTCCGTTCGGTACCCATTTACATGTTATTCTTTATAATTGCTTTCAATTTAACTCACTTCGTTTAACCACGGAAAATAAATAAATTTAATATTCCAGAGTAATTCATTGAAAATTATGATTCCTAACCAATAAACGAAAGCTTTCAAATTTTCGTTCGTCACACAATACACATACTAATTGAAATATCAATCAGTCTTCGAGTTGGAAAAAATAGCTGATCCTTATAAAAACTACACTGTTCGCTGTCCTTAAATTATTTGCCTCTATTACACAACACTTTATCAGAAAGAATCCTTCTTGGCGCACGGAACACGTATTGCTCCGCCCGCATCCATACGACTTAGCCAAAGTCTTTAAGTCTTTTGCAGCAAAGCCACTGTTTCAGCCTTCAGCTACTGCAACAGGAACAGTACTCGAATTATTTGGTAAAGTATTTTGACAACCATTAGGATTTTTCTCCAAAAAAACACATCAGAATAGCGAATATATTTCATCTTTGATCCAGATTTCCTTTCCTTTGCTTTAAATCCTATCATCTTGAAACTACTTTTACTAACGAAAAACAAGTTTGATGACTGACGAAATTTTTCAAAAACCAGAACGTTCGATTTCTCTGTAACTAAACTTTATTGCTTTTTATTTATTTTTATTCTCTATATATATTTTTTAAACGCACGCAATCCTGTTAAACTCTAGATTTTACTCTCCTGACAATTTTATTCAATCTTAAAATATAATTATATATAAAAATGTTTGTTTGTAGCAATTGTTGATTAAAGAAGAGGAGGGTGAGTTTTCTTTTTATAACATAAACCAAAATTTATGAACAAATAATTATTATTAAAAAGCAGATTTCACTATACATATTTATTGCAATTAATGAATTCAAATTTGTTTGTTATAATTTTCATTTTTTAAACGTTGAGCTCACAACTTTGTATTGAAGTCATTCCATTCTAATATATATTTCTAACCTATAAACTATTGGTTGTCGCCAATAAAAGTATAATGTGCTTGCTTGAAATCTACTTAGAATTGGTGTTTGCTTATGCTAGGAGTCCAACATAAAAGGATGGAACACTGGAGTTATTTTCCATTCAGCAAATAATTCTTCTTGGTTTCAAATTTCGTGACTGAGAAATGTTATTTCTCAAGCGCTATACTCCCCGAAAACATGTGGAGCTTCTATCGAAGTGATGTTGTTGTTGTTGAAACGACGTGTTGTTGTTGTAGCGACGTGCTAATCCTCCGGCTCCATGTCCAGGTTCAGGAACTATTCTACTGCCCTTGGGCGGTATCACAAATATTTCTACGTCAAGTTAGTTATAATTACAGGACAATTAAATAGGTGGTCTACATCGTGTGGCGTGCCCTCACATGCGGGACACTTATCAATAAGTTCAGGTTCAACCCTGCTCATGTAGTCGTTTAGAATGCGTGACCAACCGGATCTTAGTTGAGCTAGGATGAATCTGGTGCTACGGGGTAGTTGGACCTCTTCGGCAGCAACTTTTGGTGCTTTCTATTTAAAACACGATTTGGAATATAGTTCCTTATTGCATTTTGAACCGTTTTGGTGTGGAGGGTTTTTAAGCCAGTTCTATATGTATATGTACATTGGTCGATGTTACCAGTAATCTGGCTATCCTGACATCTTGCAGAAAGCATCTTGCTGTCTTCCTTAGATATTGATATTGATTGATAGATATTGTTTGGTTAGCATTTCATTATGTTCATGGACCGGCAATATGTTACTTTCCACGTGCAAGTGATCTCGGTGGCCCATCAGGTGACATCCGGTTGCGGTTCGCAAGGCAGCATTTTGTGTTGTTTTTAACTTATTCCAGTGAGTGTTGGCAACTTGGGGGTCCATATGGATGCAGCATAAGTTAATATAGGTCTTCCTATTGCTTTGTATGTAGTTATGATCGTGTTTTTATCTTTGCCCCATGAACTACCCGCTATAGTGCTTTTAATGCATTATTCCTGTTTTCCAATCTTGAGTTTATTTGTTGTGCATGAGCATTGAATTTAAGCAGTGGGTCGAATGTTACACCCAACAGTCTCAGATTTTTTACTGTAGGAATAAGTATGTTGTCTATGCAGAAGTGATAAATATCCTTGGCGTCCATCAGATCATAAAAGCGTTAACTTTGGTATTTGAGCCTGGATTGAGCCAAATTAGGACACTGACAGAATGTATGTTTCCTCCTCCCCCGACTCACTACTCCAGCTGAAACAGTAATCGTGTTCAGAAACCACCAGTCTGCGCGATTGTTTTCCTCTAAAACGTTGTCCAGCGATGACAGTCACAAGTCACAACCTTGCTAACTTGTAAATTTCACATATCGGTTAATTTCAGTCATAAGCGACCATCGATCTGTCTATAGGAGTAAGATGTAAAGGGTTTTGTGGTTGTAAGTCTACTTTTCATCCGCATACGTTTTAACGCCAAGGATTTTTTCCGCCTCCTTAGAGTTTGTCAAAAAAATGTCTGGTGTCGGATGGTTCCATATTACAATTAAGACAACGAAGGTGTCCCTACCTAAGTGAGATAGTGTCGTTCTTGTCGATCGTAGGAAAAGCGTGTTTGATGAACCCACTGATGTTGGTTGGTCATAAAGTATTTTGTTTCCTTGTAATATACTTGCGTGTCCAGAACTGCTTTCTTGTGTAGTTCTGAGTTCATTCAGCTTTTATTTTTAATAAGTTTTGTTTTTTAGTCCTGCGAGTAGTAGCGGTGTTCAACTTCCGGACTATTGGACCTATTTAAACAATCTTTTGTCTCCGCGTTGGCGTGTTTGGACTAGCTCCCTACATGGGTGTTCGTTCCTATGACTGCTCAGTAAGCACTGACGACCAAGAGGTCGTTATCCGGTTTTACTAACTTTAAGTGACAGTTAAATGCGCGCGCATTTTGTGTTGTTTACAGTTTTTTCCTTGTGGTTTGACTTAGTTGTGACTAGATTAGTGCCGTATAATTTGTAATGGGGCACCAATAGCTTTGTATGTGGTGGTGATCATCTCCTGATATTTGCTCCAAGAAGTGCCCGTAACTGGTTTCAGAAACAACTGTGTTTGATGCGGGCTAGACAGTCGTTCAATGGTACTGTCATAGGTGGTTTTAGATCCTGCCTAAAAACTGGACTGTTTTAGTTGGTTTCTTCACATATCGTTTTGTTTCGTCAGTTTTTGTTCAATTTGCTTGCGAAAGCTATCCCAATCAGCATAAAGAAAACATTCTGACATTCCGGGGATAAAGAAAACATCTCCAACTGGTTCTGGCACTACAAACATAGCGTATGCTCGTTGTTGTAGTTCTTAATATGACAGCGTGGAACCTCTACAGTTTGGCTTTTTGTACTAATCGACACCGTTAGTGATGCTGATGATATTTATAAGATATTAGTAACATTATTACAGTGTTATACGCACAGATAGCACACTTATGAACAAATTCTAAGAATAATTCTAAGAATAAAAAACTGATGCAACTCCCCAAAAATTGACAACAGTGATCCATACAGGGTCGACGATTATATTACTTAGAAATGTGGACTAATTCATATGGGTTGAAATATTGCATTTACTGAGAAATTTGAGTTTCCTAGACGAGTTCTTTTCCATTGCCATTATATGATCGTCAAGAGTACGTCAAAATTATTTATTGGGCTACTGGTGATTTTGTACGTACGAAATATATCGGTCGGTTGGCACAATTTTAAAATGTGCGAGTTAATAATCTAATGTCGGCTCTTTACCATCATTCATAGCTTTCGTTGCATCAATTCCTTTCAATTTAATTTATCACGACGCAATTATTTAAACTTGTTGCAAACGAATTCGTTTACTATTATTTATTGTTTCCATAATAAAAGAATTAGACTTTGGTAGTAAAACTCGATAAAAACTTATTGAAAAAATGAATTGAAATATATAACAAAAAAAAAATATAATTCAAAATTAGATTTTGAATGGGAACTAAAAGGTGGAGAAAAGTTTAATAAAATTTCTTGAAATGTAATTTAAGTAATTCAAATACAAACAAGATATTAAACGTTATTTCGATATTTAATAGTTTTTTAATTCTTTCAAATAGGCTAAGGCGGAAGGTTTGGATTGGAGGCTATTGCTAAGACAAGAACAGTTATATCAATAAGAATATTAAAAGCTGTTAAAATTGAAGCCATCACTCTTACTCTTCTCCAGATGTTTCCATTGCAAGTTTTCACAAGAGCTTTTAATTGGTAAACTGTGCTTAATATGTGATAGTGAAAAACGTCTGCGTTAATACATGTTAATGTTGCTTTGCAGTCTGAAGAAATTCGTCAAAACATTTTCGACATTCGCAGCAAATCGGTCACAGAACACCCCATTTGCAGCGAAGTATAATGATTTAATGATCATTCCACGAACAAGTGTGGAATAGGAACGGGCCTTTTCATCCACCGGAAATATTATTTCCAAACTCTATTTTTTTTTTAATAAAATGTGTGTGTAGAAGGAATTACAATATGTGTCACAGCAACACATAACAACCTTTTAAGACCAAAATCCCACAACAACATGCGTTCTAAGGTGTTGGCAAATTTTATTTTTTTATTTTTTTTTTATAGAAGGCTGTTGACTAAATAGAGTCCATCCGTCAGCACCCCTATGATATCCTCACTGCTAGTTGTATGTAATATCTCACGTTAGCTCGTATGTCAATAGCAGGGACTGGAGTGCGCGGGGTTGTTACACCATTAGTTCAAAAATAAAAAAAATTTACAAATAAAAAAAATTCAGTCTATTTGGTTAGGTTTTTACCTATTTTCCGCGGCTACCTTCTGAGGAATTTCCCCAAATACACAGCCAGGAAAATGTGTTGGGAGAGTGCTGTATCAGTTTCTTCCTTTGAAAATTATCCAGTCTCGCTAAAGGAACATTTTTCAGGTACAACTTCCTCTGTGATTCTCTCAATCGACTCACAGTACTTTTCGTAAGACCTTTTCTTTGATTTCCGAATAACAATAAGCCCTTTGAAAAGTTTCCTTGCATCGATGTACAGAGGTCAAACAGCTTCATCACAAGTTTTCAATTCTTTGTTGAGAAGTTTTTTGAATATTTGTTTAAGCTTATCAAGGTTTTTGTTCCACCAGTCTGACTTGTGTCCACCTTGTTGGTTACGGGTAGTAGCCAAGAACTCTAAAAGAGACTGACCTCTCCTGATGTCAATTGGCATCACAGCCGACTATGATACCCAGGTTTTATTCTTGACAAAGTCATCCACGCGCACCAATTCCTGCGTTGGCGGAGGACTAATTGAGTCGTACGCTGTTCCATAACTAAAGATTCCTACGGTTAAATCACCTGAGGATAACTCAGCCAGATGATGTATATCAAGACTTTTGTGTGATGCTATGCAGTTTCTGGTTTTTTCAGGACACCCTTTATTCAGAATGTCTCAGTCCTTCATGGAAATACCGAATACTCTGTTTTTAATGATGTAGGGTTCCTGAATTATTGATATTTTTGTATGCCACTTTTTAGCAAGTGAGGCCATGACTTTATATGAGCCACTTTTACTATGTTGCAGATTGATTTGTCGAAACTCAAACTTATCTGCTGCCATCATAACAGTGATTGTCGCTTATGTCTTCAAACCCGAACCAATAAACTTTACATCTACTGAACCGCACATAAAAAGTTTCGCTTTCCAATTGGATATTGCTTTTGCACTATCTTTATCGAAAATAATGTACAGGAGGCTTCTGTCAACAGTAGTTTTATCCTTAGCCAATTTCGTCTCCCCGTACGCTCGGATCCTCCATAGTTTTTTTTAAATGTGTTGTGTAGCAGGAAGTACAATATGTGTCACAACAACGCATAAAAACCTTTAAAGACCAATGTCCCACAACAACATACGTTGAAAGGTGTTGATGGACGTAAATTTTTCTTTTTTGTTTTTTTTATATATGTATTTTGTTAAAGAATGGATAACTAAACAATAAATCCTATCACAGAAAATATGACATAGGTCAATATTTTATAATAGAATAGAGAAAATAAAAGTAAAATAAAAGGTAAATGGCCATTTTTTAGAAAAATTTGCTGAAACAAAACAAAAATTGGGTTGTTAATAATCCAACTAGTGGCATATTCCTTGATCTTGTAACGCACTGTCACACTGTCCATTTCGATATCCGAGACCACCCAACAAGGCCGTCTCAAATTGTCTATAACATTGAATCCAGATTTTGACCAGGTACATCGGGAGATCACAAAACTTCATTGCTAAAAGCCTTGCTCCTTTGCATGGAATGCAACGTGAAATTTCCCCCACCAACCAGTTTAATGAGAAGTCGTTTGGACAGCGGCAATAAAGATTTCCTTCTTTCATCGACACTTCTTTGCCCGTTGGCAGAGTTTCTGTTTGTTTCAGCATATCTTCAAACAGGCGTTTCTGGATCAAATTGCTTTGTTCCTGACTAATAATTCGATTGTTTGTTTCAACAACTCCAACTAGCCCTCTCTTGGCTGCACTAGCATAGCTTAATGCAATCTTGTTCGGACCCATGGATGGATTTTTTGAGACACTATCACTCGAAGCCTTTCCGCTTTTATGCTCCAAGACTTCAAGGTAAGTCGTGTCGACATCTCCTTGAACAGGATTTTGACTGCCTTCACAGGAAGCCTTAATATTATGGGTCATATTAAGGCTCGCCTTTTGACGTGGGACCAGTGTGATCGGTACACGAATCTGTTGGATCATTTCATCCCTCATGTGCAAGGCAGATGTTATTGCAGAGAAACCACTAGAGGCAGTTGTCTGCTCTGTAATATCTGTTTGCAGTGAGGAATCAGCCTTAGCTTTCTTCCTCCTCACTAAACCACAAGCATTTTTTCTCTTCCTCTCTTTCCAACTGTTACCGTGGACTCGAAAGCCTGCATTTCCAAAGATTTGCTGTCCTCCGATTCCGGCTGCACCTAGTGAAGACTTGTTTAGGCTACCACGACCCTAAGATTTTCATTAGCCTCCGGTGTAGAGTTGCAGCTACTGCCAGATTTTGGCAATTTCATTTCTGTTGACCGCCCACAGAGTGTTCAACTGTTTCTGTGTTAATCTTTTTAGATGTTGTAATGTTGTTTTGTGTATTTGTTTGCGTTTTGTGGTTTTATTATTTTTATTTAGTAATTTTTCCATATTTTTTCACAAGAATGGTCGGAAAGACGGTCGAGTCAAACAGAGCCGCCCTACTTGACCAGCTCACAATACTGCATTGGGAGACGGAGTGAGCTGTGCGCCCTTAGCATATGATGAAAATCACATTCATCCAATAAATAAATAAAATAAATAGATATAAATAAAAATCACCTCGGCATGGCTGCCAAATCACTGGATAAGTGAGAGTGTATGGTTCGGGATCTCTATTTGATATTCGGGATCTGCCTTGTAAGCGATCGTATTGTTAGTAAACAATAATATCGGAACAGCGGTTACGGTATCTACCACCTGTGACTCCAGGGATGGTTAAAAAGCCGGCTTTTTTCATTTTGACCTCTGCAGCTGGATAAAATCCGGTTTTATCCGGATAATATTAAAAAAGCCGGTTAATTTGTTTTTGTATAAAAAAAGATTTTTTTTGTCAAATTCGAAAAGCACACAGCACCATTTATTCATATAGTTTTTTATCCTCTAATAAATTAGATCTTTCTCTAGAGTATAGATCAGGGTTCGCAACTGAATTTTATTGGCGTGCCGAAACAATTTTTTTTCTAATAATCGCTATTTTCGCCTGCCAAACCAATTATGAAAAAGTACATTTGGCTACAAGAGATGAAAACGTTGCTTTATCGTGAGTGACACTTTTATTCACGAGACGCGTTAGCGTCGAGGGAGACAATTTCACGGACGTAAAATGTGTAAATAAAAATTTTTTCTTGCAAAGTTTCTAGTTTTAGAAATTTGCCGTATTTTCCCAACTGTAGCACAACGCAAAGAAATTCCAGTCTGGAATCGCAGTTAATATCTGTCCTCTCATCAACTGCCAATGCAAAGACTTCAACCGCATGAAGATCAGATTTTAACTGTTTAGAAATATTTTCACGTATTTTTATAAAATATTTATAATCTCTTACGGTATTTGCACTTAACTGCATACTTTGGCTACGGGTGAGAATTTTATGTTTGCTTTTAAAATTTTTGAAAAGTGTTCCACCCCAACTTAAAAGAGTTGATTTAATAAATCCGTAAATGCTTTGCCATGTTTGGTAATATCTCTTGCTACTTTAAAACTTGCGGCGGTAATATTATTCGAAGATTTAATATACTTATATTTAGTAATTTTATTTGATTGCGTTTCATGTTCATAAACCTTTTTTGAAATATTCTTTTGTATAAAATTAAATGGCACATTTACAGCAGTTTTTTTCCGAGAATACCTCTTTTATTTAAGAAGAAATTTCGATAATAATATTACTGTTGTATTTGATAGTTATTATGAACAAAATATGGTGTTAGAAATAAACCATCGTTCACAAAAGTTTTCCTCATAAGAATTATCCTTGCAGTCCATCAGAATGCAAAAAATTCTTATGTATTCTTATGAGATATTAAAACCTTTTAAAAATGATTTTTTGTAATTGCAAAAAAGGATGTGGTGCATTTTGTAGCTGTCGAAAAGTTGGACTTTTTTGCAACGCAACTTGTAGTGGATGCTCCAGCAAAATCTGTCATAATAGTGCTCCGATTTTAGATCAAGAAAAGGAGGAGATTGACAGTCATTATAGTTCTCATGAGGATACCATGTTCTAAATATTAATGAAAAAACATTCAAATTTAATGTAGTTAAATTAAAAAAAGAAAAGAAATTTGTCGCCCGTAATAACTTTTTTTAATGTAATCATAATATTGGGTGGTTTTTAAGTGTTGAGATATGATCTTTATTTAGATCTGTTAAGATTTAATTTGTAGCTTAATAAGTTTTGACAATAAGGGGTAGTTTTTGCACTTAAAAATAAAAGCACTAAGGGTAGATTTTGAAATGGAGGGTGTGTTGAGCTTAATTTCAAATTTTCAGGCAAATCGATACTGATTCAAAGAATTCAGAGGTTCCCTACTATTTTTACCATCTTTTACTGGACTAACAGTAATATTTAACTTATTAAAAAATATCTGAAAAAATCTTTTCTTTATTATGATTCCTAAAACGCGAATTGAAAGACAATTTTGGACACAATTTCAGAATGTTTGCCATGCCAGAAGAATGTTTGCCGTGCCAGACAAATTTTCAAACGTGCCAAGTCTGACACGCGTGCTACGTATTTGCGATCACTGGTCTAGATTATCTATCTTTTTAATTGCATAACAATTTAGTATATTTGAGATCAATTATAAAATGTATCTGTTTGTCATAATCACTTCCTGAGAAATCACAATAATAAAAAAAACATTTCTTTCATCCTTTTGATAATAAAATTGTATGAATTAATTTTATCCGGCTAAAATCCAGGATAAAATGAATTAGCCACCCGGATAAAAACCAGTGGATAAAACCGGTTAGGAGAAATCGCTTCCATCCCTGTGTGACTCGCCTGGTAGCTTACACTCAAAGGCTCAAAAATATTTTCCATTAGTCCAGAAAACTTTTTTGTTTAGGTAAATGCTTCTTTTCAATAATTACAACTGACACGAGCCTATATTTTCCGACCCAACCCTACCTATTGGTCCAGAAAACAACTTCCTTTAGCGTAAATGCTTATTTTCAATAATGGCAACTTTTGTAGAGTACAGTATTTAATCTGGCACGATTTGATATTTTACAACTGTTCATATTGATCCAGAAAATCTAGCAGAAAACCCTTCTATGTGGTGCTAAATATTTCTTTCACTAATTACAACTTTTGTGAAAAAACGACATTTAATATAAACCGACATGATATTTTCCAACCCAACTTCTCCTATTGCTGTATAAAACTTCTTAGAAAACCTCTCTATTTAGTGTAAATACTACTTTTTAAAAGCTATTTATTTGTTTAAAAAATTTATTTATTTTATTTATTTATTTATTTGTGTAAAAAATGTATGAAAATCATTCTTTTGACACACGTACCGATTTTTTTATACTTTATACTTTATTTTTATACTTAATTGCTTTTTGACTTTCGGTACAGCTATCGAACACATCATCCTTTCGGCTCTTACCATTAAGTAAACCTATTTTTAAAAAAACAAATTTTTAAAATGCCTCTAGTGGTTTTCTAGTATTCGGGTCGTAACGGCTGGCATACAGACATACATTTGTTTTGCTCTTTTAGAATCGTTATGTACCTAAAACGTTAAGAAATGCTAAAAAGGTTGGTGTAACATTTTCACTTTTGGCTCGAGAATGCAATACTTAGGTCTTTCAATCCGAAGTAAAAACCTTTTAGACTGAACGAATAGTAGTTATTATAGTTAAATAATGGAAACACATTTAGTGCAGCCTTCTTGGAATTGTCATCGACAACAGAATACAAACTTTCGTAATCTGAATAAAATTACTGTTGGTGTTTTTTCCACTCCTTACATTACGGATAATCTATATCACAGAAAAATTAGAGAAACCACAATATTTTAGCATCCTAAATCTTGCAAATGGCTACCCTTAATGTAAAACGACGCTTAATCTACAACTAACTGAGTTTTTTGTCAACGAACAATTAAATTTTTGTAATTTTTTTTGCGAAATTATATTATTTAAATAGATAGAAATGATTTTTTATGTATTACTTAAAATTAGTCTACCCTATATTTCAAAATAGGGTGAACCATAATTGTTTTACTAAAACTTTTTTCGTCATAATACTTACCATGGAAACATATTATTCAAATGTGACTTCGAACTTTAAGAGGTTTGAGTAATTTTTCACCTACAACTTTTATAAAACTTAAATAGTTTTTTTCCTTGTCGCCTCGTTTTTGTTTTTAATCTATGTTTGTATTTGTTTTGGAAAAACTTATTTCAACCAACATTACATCCTGAAAGCAAAATATATTGTGCAATACAAAAGCGACTTTAATTTGAGCGTGATTAACTTTTTTTTTAATAAAAAGTAGGAATTACAAAATGTGTCACTTCCCAACGACACAAAGATACCCTTTAAGACCTAGGTCCCACAACTACATGCGTTCCGAGGTGATGGTGGACCTTTTTTTTTTTAATATGTGTGGATTGAAGGCACTTGAGACTATTGATTCAGGCAAAGCATTCCATTTGCACGATGTATGCACAAAGAAGTCCCTTTGCATTTTGTTACTATGACAGTGAGTAATCTCGACAGTTTGACTATTTGCACAAACCGATTGACGCGTAAAACGGGGAAAGAATATGTTTGAAGCATGATGGATCTGATTTCATCCGAGCACTGCTGGTGACGATATTTCTAAAAAACAACGAGATCGCGACGATGTTGTAGGGAATGTGGTACCTAACTACTGTAGGAGTCCACAAACAAATATAATTGAACTACGCACGACAACTTTTAATTTCAATATCACGGCACCTTTTATTTAATAAAACACAATAACATTTGACACCTTCAATTTTAATTAATTTTATTTATTGGTTAAATTTAATAAAGTTTGACGGTTACGGATTGATTTCTGAATCCTGGTTTTATTTTCAATTTGTAAAACCTTTCTCTGTAAAGTCTTTTACACAACTCAATTTTAACTAACAGAAAATAAGTTATGTCTTCATTATTTTTGGAAGGGAGCGTAATGAACCGTTATTAAAATAATTTTGTTTTAAAATTCGTTAAGCCAATCATATTAATTTAAAGTACAAATCAATTCCCCTACAAAACAATCAAAGGTGAAAAACCCATCGTTCATTTACATTTTCAATATACAGCAATTATGCGATTTTGCATAATTGTTGAACAATCGTAATGTTGCTATTTAATTAATATTTCTATTTCGAAATATTAAATAAACAACACTAAACGTATACGTTTATTCACCCTTCATTATTTCGTTAAGAAATTGTGAAATTTAGTAAAGATTTTTGTAATGGACTTTTAATTTAATATATGTATGATAACGGGTCATTACACCCCTCGCCATCTAAAAGAAGAGAAGATGTATCCTAAAAATGCATCTTCTCGAAATATAACTATCAATTGTTTTAATTTAAATTTTCAAATAAAATAACAAACAAAACAACTTAATACAACTCTAAAAAATAAGGGAAGATTAAATTGACATTACATACATTTTCGGGAATTATAATTTATTATTATGTTATTTTGTTTGTATATATTCTTTTTATTTTGTTAGAATTTATACTTTGATATATTAGTATTTGTTTTGAAGAGTTATTTAACATAAAAATTTTAATTGTGAAGAATTGAAAATAGTGAAATGTTACAAAATCAAAGATTTGTCTAACCTAATGCCCAAAAACAATTTTTTTTTTTTTTAAATAAATTTTTGTTTTCTGTTTATTTAATCTACTAGTATTTTATCTACTTATATTTACGTTTTTTTAAAACATTTTTATTTTTTTTTTGTTTTAAAACATACTTTATAATTTCCTGTTGAACTTACAAAAATTTATATATTTTATAAATTCTTTATTTTTATTTTTTTTTTTTTGCCTGGTTTGATTTTTAAAGGGTTCTGATTAGGTTGTGAATATGAATTTCATAACTTAACAATAATTTTTCCTGTAATTTATCTCTCAGATAGTGTCAGGATTCATCTCACATCCGTATCAAATATTAAATAACTATTCTTAACTATATCTTAATTTTTATTACTAGGATTTCGTTTTAACTTATAGAATTGAATTATTTTATGCAATGAAATCTGTTTTTAAAACCTTAGTACAAATAAAAATAAATTGGTAACATATTATTATAATTCAGTAGCTACAAATTATGGGGAAACAATTTTATGCTGCATACTGTATTTCTTAATTTCTAACACCGACCTTACTCAACTTTTCTTCTTTTTAAATGCAATCACCTTTAATTATATAACTAAAACAATAAAAAGTATAAAGAAATTTGATATGTAAAAACATGCTTTATAACATAAACATTTAATATTTTAAATAAAACGAATTATATTTACGAAATTATATTTTTTTTTTTTTATTCTTAAATCATTTTGTTGTATATATTGGTTTATTTTTAATTGTAATAAAATTCGTAATATAATCTTTTTTTTTTTAAGTTAAATACAACCTTGCAACTTCAAATTATATATAAAAAAATAAATGGTTTTCTTTTTGGCTTGTTAATGCCCGTGTAGTAATAATTTTATTTGAAACAAATATATGTTAATGAAGCTTCGCAGTTAAGGTGTTTTGCTTTTGTTTTGCTAAATGAAAATTTGTGTATCATCATTAAATTTTGTATATAGATCTTATACATTATATTATAAAAAAAATTAATTTTAAAATTTTAGTAACTTAAATTTACTATACTAATATTTATTTTCACAATTAATTTTTTACGTATGATTATTTATTATTTTCTTTTTTAGTAAATTAACATAATTAGGTCATGTTATACAATAAATTATAAAACATCATTGAACTTGAATTGAAATATAATACCATATTCTAGTTATGTGTAGAAATTTACTCTACTTATGCATTTTATATGTAAATTGTTTTTTAAATTATTTTTGGATGTATGATCATCTGTTTTTGTTTTATAAATTTTTAATTGAAACTCTAAACCTATTTAAAATACATAGGTTTAGTATTTTAAGATAATTTGTTGTTGGCTTATGATAATACTTAGTGTTTAGTTTTATGAAATTAACATTTTTTTTTTTGTTTTGTTTTTGTTTGTTTGAGCATAAGTCATAATTATTTTGTAGAGAGAAATATTTTTATATATAGTATATGAGCTTTGATATTTATTTATGAATAGACTTTTTATATATGAATAGATTTATTTGTTTTTGATTATAGATTATTGATTATTTTTTGTTTTTTTGTTTAATAGTTAAAGACGATTATAGAACTGTACCCTTTTTGTCCCCATTGCGAATGGCTCCACAAAAAGAGTATTCACTAAATTAAAGTTAAGATAAATTTTGTCATTTTAATTTGACTTAGTTATTGATATTAATTCAAGTTTGTTTTAATGGTAAGAAAAATAATTTTTGTTTATATTATATGTTCTAGGCTAGGTATAATTCTAAAAAAATCAAATTATTCAGTTATGGGATGAAAAAAAATTAATTTAGAGGAAAATTTGAAAATCTTTCCGAATTTTGTTTCTAGATTAAATTTACAATACTTTAACAAGAAAAGAATATTACTGGTGTGTGATATGTTTTTCAGTGTAATGAGTTTTGATTGAACAAATATTATGGCTCGACTTAAGTGTTGAAGAATCGATATCAATCTTGTCTTAAATGTTGAATGGAAAATTTGATTAAAATTTGGTTTTACAGCTTCAGTTGAGAACCAACATTTTTGTTTATTTAAAATTTTTGAAGGCGAACGTAATGATAGTCGAATTTCAAATTGATTCCTTTTCTTTATCTGACTACTGTTATAAAAATTTAATGAAATGTTGTTGAATATAAAAGTAATAAACAAAATCAATAATTTTTGATAATCTATGATAATTTTTCTATTTGACCGAGATGAAATTTTTGCCGTTTGTTGAGCTTTTCTAGTTCGGTGTGTTTTCTGAACACATATAATGGGTTTTGTGAAATTGCGATAGTTTTTAGGATAGCTATTCGTTCTTTTATAACTTCTACGCATTGTAGTTTTTGGTAGTTCCACTTTACAGTTCAATTTCATTGTCGTTGATGCTACTCGTTTTGCGTTGTTAAGGCGAATTTTATTTTTATTTTTCTTCTTAGTAGTTAGAATTCTTTTACTATTTTCTTTAGATTTCGGGTTTAAAAATATTTTCTTGGAATTGTGTTCGACATTAGAGAAAAAATTTATTTTAGGTGAACTAATGGTTTTGATCTGTAGACTCACTTGAGGTGGTAATTTCGATGATGGAAGATTATTTTGTTTTGAAATAATGTTTGTGCTGGTAAATTTTTTGTCATAGAAAATATTATTGGATTTTATAGTAGTAAATATCGGTTTACCATTATTAGCATTCTCGATTCTATTAACGTTTTTTCTTTCTTTGTTATCAAAATTATTTGTCACTATTTCACTATCAGAGTTTTTGGAAATATTTACCTTTAAAACATCAGAATATAGGTCTCTACTTGGCTTGGTATATGATAAAATATGCGGTTTAAATGTAATTTCTTGAGCTTTATTTAAACTTAAGTCATTCGGTAACAAATTTTCGCAAACTTTATCTTGTACACCCGGTTGGTGAATGATATCAACTAATTCTTTCTCGAGAGTTTTATTGTTATTCTGTAATTTGCTGAATTCTAACTCTAGTTTTTCGTACAGGATACTTGTGTCTGCCAAATTCTTGGTGGACCTTTCTAAATCTATAGCTAAAATTATTTTCTGTGTAGTAAGTTTTTCGATCTCTTGCCGGAGTAATTTGTTAACGCTTTTATTTTGTTTTAATTCCAAATTCGCAAGCTCCAAATTATTAGTTAATTCTTTTGTAGAATTTTTCAATTTATCATTAGCATATGATAAAATGCTCCACTCATTTTTATATTTAGAATTTTCTTCGCGGAGGAAATCAATTTCTTGCTTGTACTTTATTTTTTCCGCTATATAGGTAGAGTTTAGTTTTAGTAACCTATCGTTTTCCTGTGTAAGCTCTTTTAATTTTAACTCGGCTTGGAACGGATCTATAATAAGTTGTTCCTCTGAGGATGATTTTTGATTTTTTAATGAATGATTTTGAGAAATTTCGTTTAAATGGTTAGCAAATATATTATTTTGAGAATTTGTTTTTTGAGAATTGACAGTTATTTGTTCAAAAATGGGTTCCGAAAAGCCAAATATTTGTTTAAAGAATTCATAAAATTCATTGAAGGAATTGAATTTTTGATTCTTTATACGTAAATAAGCCTCACCTCTTACACGAGTCCAAATTCGCGATAGTAGATTTGTTTTTAAATGTGGTGGTAGGTTGATATATCTTTTTTGACAAGTTTCTAAAAAATACTCTAACTCGCGTTGATTGGCATTATTACTCGAAATTAGTGGGATAGAATTTAAGGTATCAGACATCAAAAAAAAATCGTCACTACTCATTTTACAGTTTTTTTTTTTTTAATAATAGATAAACTAAACTATTGCTAATACTAAATTATTAAAATGTAACTCACCCTTTGATTGACTGCTAGTTTTACCACCTGTTGCTGATGCTGTTGATGTTTAATGTTGATGTTGCTGCTGATAATGTTTGATGCTGTGGAAGTTGCTTGTTGTAGTGTCTTCAAGTATTGTTTGTCGCTGTATCGGCAGTAGTTCTTGATGCTGATTCCCTTTTAATATGGTTGTGTAATTATTAATGATTTTTTAATGATGTTACAGATGATGAGAGTTAGCTTTGATTTTTGTTAATGATGTGATGTTTTATATAAAATTCATGTAATTGTGATATGATATAAATTTTGTTTTAGTGCTGCGATTGTAGTCCTATTAATCTGTAGTTGATGGTATACTTTTTGAAGTTGGTTTTGATGAGTATGGTACACTTTTAGTACACAATGGTTACGATTACACTTAAGAACTTTTTATGTTACACAAACATTTTTTTTTGGATTTAAAATAAACGCCAGATTAATGTTTTATTTTATAAACTATATTCTTATTTATTTAAAAAAATTCGGTTTTCGGATTTAAAATAGTCTCTAAGAATTTAAAGTAATTCTTATCAAACAATCGTGGTCTTGTTAAACCGGCTGCGCCAAATGTGGTACCTAACTACTGTAGGAGTCCACAAACAAATATAATTGAACTACGCACGACAACTTTTAATTTCAATATCACGGCACCTTTTATTTAATAAAACACAATAACATTTGACACCTTCAATTTTAATTAATTTTATTTATTGGTTAAATTTAATAAAGTTTGACGGTTACGGATTGATTTCTGAATCCTGGTTTTATTTTCAATTTGTAAAACCTTTCTCTGTAAAGTCTTTTACACAATTCAATTTTAACTAACAGAAAATAAGTTATGTCTTCATTATTTTTGGAAGGGAGCGTAATGAACCGTTATTAAAATAATTTTGTTTTAAAATTCGTTAAGCCAATCATATTAATTTAAAGTACAAATCAATTCCCCTACAAAACAATCAAAGGTGAAAAACCCATCGTTCATTTACATTTTCAATATACAGCAATTATGCGATTTTGCATAATTGTTGAACAATCGTAATGTTGCTATTTAATTAATATTTCTATTTCGAAATATTAAATAAACAACACTAAACGTATACGTTTATTCACCCTTCATTATTTCGTTAAGAAATTGTGAAATTTAGTAAAGATTTTTGTAATGGACTTTTAATTTAATATATGTATGATAACGGGTCATTACAGGAATCAAGGTTTAATGTTAAATTTCGATCACCAACAATTCGTATAGCACGCTTTTGAACAGAGTCCAAAAGATCCGGGATGGCAACAGATGCAATACCCCAAACTTGACAACAAAACTCCATGCAGGGACGAATATAGGACTTGTAAATGTGGAGTAATTGATACGGAGTAAAATATTTTTTACATCTATTGATTAGGCGGAGTTTTGTTGACTCTTTGCCATGGCCATTATATGATCGTTTCAGAGTAAGTCGTTGGAAATTGTGTGCTGCGAGTATACCATCAAATCATTTTCAACACCGTGAGTGTACGACATTGAATAATTGTTGTTATCTGACTGCGTATTTCTTTTGATGAGATTTAGAGGTGGCGGTAATTGAATGACTTAAATGTACTACTGATATAATTTATATTATTCCGTCCAAGTGTCCGTTGTCTGGTACTGTCCCGGCAATTTAATGGTACGTTTGATCTAAGTGGCCTAACAATCTACCCCAATAAATGTACCGTTAGACCCGTTTGACAAAGTCAATTGAGGTCGTCAAGGAAAATAAATAAAACCACTGTTAAGTACAAAACTGATTCTAAATTTTATTCCTCCAATTCATTTCTTTTATACAATTTTCCAATTTATTTTCCCCTTAAAATTATAGTACAACTACAACTATAAGTTCATTCATAAACAAATAAAGATATCTGAATCATATTGGAATGCATGTTTATTGATTCAGTAAGTGGATGGATGGAGATCCTCTACAATTGTGACTCCCAATGCTTTTACATTTGTCTATTTGGTCGTCACACATATAAATTGAAATATCGTTGGGAATATCGGTCTTTGATCTGGAAACAATCAATAGCTGTGTTCTGATGGAATTAAAATTGACCATAATTTTTTTATTAATTAGTTAGACTTAGCATTAATTGTTTAGCATACCAAATATGAAATATTCATTATTCAGACTCTTTGAATATCCAAAGATACCATGTCAACTATAAAGGAAGGAGATGAGGAAAATGGAAGGAAAGAGGATATAGGGACAACTATACTAATTGTTTTAAATCATGATGTACATTTTCTTTAAATGCCTGAGGGAAAAATTCATCGGGAAATACAGAGGAGGGCATTGAGTTTCACAATTTGGCCACTCTATTAAAATAGTCGTTCTGGAAGGACACAGTTCTACAACGAGGTATTTGTACAACAAATGGATGAGATATCTCGACAGCTCTTGTTTGTCGATTATACTGCGCACATGGTGGAAGGATATTTTGAATTTCCTTAGAGGAGTTATATTTAAGGTTATATTTATAATAGATTGACAATTCAGCCACATTTGACAATTCAGCCACATTTGACAATTCAGCCACAAGCCGTTAGTTTGGTATTACCAATCAACCGTATTGCTTTTCTCTGTACAGAGTCTAGACATTTTATTTTTGACTGACAGGCATCTCCCCAAACATGACAACAGTATTCCATCATGGACGAATAAACTTGAAGATTAGCAAAATTTGATCGGGACTGAAATACTTTTTACATCGACTCAGGATTCTAATTTTTGCATTGCAGATTTAGCGAGGTTAAACACATGTTTATTCCATTCAGGTTATTTTGAATATCCACTCCAAGAACCTCATGCAGATCCTCGTGTTTTATCTTAATAGGGAAATTTTTATGTCGCTCTATTCGTGAAAGACGGCAAAGTTTGGTTTTGGTTGGATTAAATGAAACAAGATTACGATCACCCCATTCCATTATACGATCCAGGTCTTTGTTGATAGAATCAATTAGCAGCTCTCTATCAGTGGTAACTGCAGTATGAGGTCGAAATTTGGGAGATTCATGTGATGCATGCAATGTGTTGTCATCAGCAAAACTATGGATTGGGTGCACTGTGGAAATAAGTAAATCATTAATGTATAGAAGAAACAAGGTTGGTGAGAGTGCAGAACCTTGGGGAACCCCAGAATTAGTTGTGAAAATATTGGATGTGATACCATCTAAATTAACATGAAATTGGCGTTCTGAAAGAATACTATTAATCCATGAGACAGTAAGATGGTCTATGCCATAAGATTTTGATTTAGCAATGAGATTTTTTCGCCCCCGACTTTTAGGTCCTCGTTTATATTTATAGCAGCGTCTCTCCGGGCGGGATTTATTCGTTCATGCATTTTACCCTTCGAAGATAGGGCGACGAATGACTTTGGCAGTGTACTATCATCTGCAAAACTATTTATTGGGTTACTGGTGATTTTCAACAGTTCGTTGATACAAATTAAAAATAAAGTGGGAAATAAAACTGAGCCTTGGGGTACACCAGCGTTAATTAATTTAGACTCAGAAGAAAAGCCATCTATAGATACCGAGATGTATCAGTTAGACAGAAAATTTTGAATCAACTTCACGACTACGGGATGAAAACGAGCTTGTTGATCAAGACGGGATGTCAGATTCGATCAAATGCTTTTGAGATGTCTAATGCGATAACGTACGTTTTACCACCTTTGCTATTCCAAAGATGAGCTACATAGTTCAATAGATTGGTTGTTGATCTTTTGTTTCTAAAACCGTATTGACTGTCAGATATCAAATGGTTGTCTTCTAAAAATTTGGATATATGTGAATTAATATAGTGCTCGTATATTTGAGACAGGACTGGGGGTAAGGCTATTGGTCTATAATTTGAAATATCACATTTCGTTCCTTTTTTTTTGGGGCTGGCTCAACTTTCAGCAGGATTGAAAAATACCAGATTTATAGGATTTATAGAATATTTGGGTGAGAGTTGGTGCAAGTTCTTTTGAAAATGTTTTTAGAATAACAGGAGGAATGTTGTCCAGACCAGAGGCTTCGTTGTTGTTTAATCCCCTTAAAAGTTTTTCGACAATTTTGGGTTTGTAATGTAATTGTTTCATTTTAACTCCTGACGACTGGATTTGGGGTATTTCTTTAGTAGTTTCTAAAACTGTCGAATTTGAAGCAATGTGTTCCGCGAACAATGTAGCTTTTCTTACAGGGTCAGTAACGATTGAGTCACCATCAATGATAGGGGGAATAGAAGATTTAGTACCGTAATTTAAAGAATTTATGGCACTGTAAAAACTTTTGTCAGAAATTGACATACCCGAAAGTTTTGCGGCTTTCGCTTTGTCAATCTGCTTTTTCGTTTTCAATTATCTGCTTTGATATTTTGTTGGCCTTTAAATATTGGGATCGATTAACAGAATTCTTTTTATGAATCCAAATATTAAAAAATCTACGTTTGTTTCTAAGAGCCAATTTGGCTGCTTTCGAAAACAAATATTTTTGTTGGGGTTTCATTGTCGAAAAAGGAACGACTTTCTTAATACCGAATTGAATGGTTTCACAAAGTTTTGAGCAGAAACATTTACATCGTCAGTATAAAAACAATGACGATCAATGGACTGCATTTCCAATATTACCCTAAACCCGTACGACATCGTGGTTTAGGAGAATACTTTTATCACCGCCATTACGAGGAGTGAAGGTTGGGCTTTTTACAATCTGCGTCAGGTCGTGCGATGCGGCAAATATTTCTGTCTGCCTTCCATTGTTGTCGTCGTCGGGCGTTTTGGAAAATTCTAACCACGATTTGTTGTGGACATTGAAGTCACCGGTAACGATAACCTCACAGTTTTGAAATTGTGCTCTAATTTTGTCCACAACATTAGTCAAGAGATTAAAAAAACTGGGATTATGTTTGTTTGGGGAAAAAGAAATTTCAGGTAGACAAACCTTTAATACTATTGTGTTGTAGTCATCACCATATAGTTCAAAATTTGTTAAGCGTTTATATGCAACACTCTCAAGAATGTATGCACATACACCTTGATAAAGTTTAAAAGCTGATTCAAGCCTATATTTAGGATTTAGTGTTACGTCAGAGGGATAGTTCAGGGGAGTTCAGAAACCATTGTATCTGTAGGAAAAAGAATATGTGTTTTGTCATGCTCGAGATGATGTTGCACAGTGTCACGGTTGGCATTCAATCGACAAATATTTTCAATCTGTATTTTAAATTTTTTATCAAATGTAATAGTCATTTGATCAAAATATAATTTGTTTTAAAAATGGGTAACTAAACAATAAATCCTATCATATAATAAAATATGACATATGCCAATATTTCATGATAAGGATGGATGTAAGAAATAATAAAACGGGTGAAAACAAAATTTTTAAAAATTTAAAAGGTTACTTAAATATTTTTCCATGCTGTTCCCACGAGTTAAAGACGCAATAAAGTACACCAACAGGCCTTCGTCTATACCTGTTAGAAGTCTATATACAACTGGGGGCGACAGGTGCCCAGAGGTTGGTACTTTTGGTTTGATCCTGTTGTATAGCGAATTAGTACTATTTGTAGTAAAACATTGTAAGTCACTGAGCCACTGTATTATATGTTATGATTTTAATTATGTATTTGTGGCCTGTGGTCGGACTTATATTAAAGAGTTCAAAAAACCAAATGTAGTCAGTAATAATTACTATTAGTTATTGTTAAGCTGTTCAATAAATGTAAATTAAAATAACTTAAATTACACTAGTTTACAAGAAAAATCTCCTGAAATAAAATCCACCTTTTCTTATAGATTTGGACCTCCTGAACACGAATATCATATTCATTTTTTTTTTGTTAGCTCTTGTTTTTGAGATATTCACGAAAAACCAATTTTTTTGGTGATCAAAAATATTGTTTCGGTTTTTGGGTCTCATATTTTACAAAACAAACAAATTAAAAATATTAATGAAACATATGCATAGTAAATATGCCAACAAACATTTTGAGCTATATTTTGTAAAAATCCATTAAGGATTCTGCAAGTTACAGTCGAAAAATACGAAAAATTCACGTTTTTTTTAAATTTTTCCATTTTCAACGCCATAAATTTTGAACAAATAAAGACACTAATTTTTTTAATTTCTTGGAGCCTATAGTAGCTTCAATTAATTTAATTGAAATTTTGAGCTAAAAGACACGAATATTGGTTGCTGTTTGCACAAAGTTATTCAAGTTTTCCCAAAGAAAGTCAAAACTCAAAATATGGAAAAAATAATTTTTTAGTTAATTTATTGTACCATAAATAATAATTTTAACAGTTCAGTCGTTCTCAAACATCAGTAAAGAATTATTTTAAAATAGTAAAGCATAATTTCCATTTTTGTTTTCGAAGTTGTGAATTGGATCGATAATGAGACGTATATAGAAAAATATAAACAAAAGATAATGAATTGTGAGGAGAGGCAAAACATCAGAACTATTTAAGTTAGTCAAGCACCATAAAGTTAAGCCCCTATTTATGTCTATTAATACCTGTAAGGTTTGTTTCTTTTCTTTTTTCTCTTTAAATTTTTTTCTATCACCGCCCACCTTGTGTTACTCCTCACGTTTATGATCATTTTAAGTTTAATTTAAGAAAGCAATTACTTCTCCTTTTTAATAGTTTTTCGGTTTTCCCAACTTTTGTTTAATTAGTTTAAGGAGGTTTCTCTTTAAGTAGATAATTGTCGTATGATTAGTTGCAAACATAATCTCTCTGAGGATAAATTTAATTCCAAACATTCTACAGAAAATATTAATTAAAAAAGAAAAACTTTTACAAATATAAATTTTAAATAGCGTATTGTTTTTAAAAATCAATAAATCAATAGTGATAGCTGCCTTGTAAAGCAACATTAATTGTTAGTAAAGTGTAAAGTCAAGTTTATTTAAATGGCGTCGTCAAAAATCAAATGTAAAAATAGCCCAAATTCATATTGTTTTATTTGTGGATGTTACATAATACATACTGCTGAAAGCATCACCCCATTTATAAGAACTGCCTATCTTCATTACTAACTGATATTTTCCAATTCCTAAATTAAATCCGGGGTGGGAGGAACTGTCAAAAAACTTCACAATCTCGATTTCGAGAAAAATCATCTACAAATAAAATACAACTTTTGTCAAAAAAAAGACATTTCATAATCAACAAACTGATATTTTCCAACTCCTAAAATAAGTCCGAGGTGGGAGGAGCTAGATCATGTCAAAAAACTTCACAAAAAAATCTCAATTTCGAGAAAAAGCATATACGAATAAAATACAACTTTTGTCAAAAAAAGACATTTCATAATCAATTAACTGATATGTCAAAAAACTTCACAAAAAAAATCTCAATTTCGAGAAAAATCATAACAAATAAAACACAACTTTTGTCAAAAAAAGACATTTCATAATCAACTAACTGATATTTTCCAACTCCTAAAATAAGTCCGAGGTAGGAGGAGCTAGATCTACTACGAAAACAACTTATATATAAATTAATTATGTTGCAGAATTTGAATTATTCTTATAGTTAAATTTTTTTTCCAAATTTTGAGTTTTGACTTTCTTAGGGAAAACTTGAATAACGTGGTGCAAACTGCACCAATATTCGTGTCTTTTAGCTTAAAAGAAAGAAAATTGAAGCTTCTATGGGCCCCAAGAAATTAAAAGAAATAGTGTCTTCATTTGTTCAAAATTTATGGTGTTGAAAATGGAAAAATTTTTAAAAAATGTGAATTTTTCGTATTTTTTCAACTTTTTTCGACTGTAACTTCCAAAATCCTTAATGGATTTTTACAAAATATAGCTCAAAATATTTAATTTGTTTGTTTTGTAAAATATGAGACCCAAAAACCGAAACAACATTTTTAATCACCGGAAAAATTGGTTTTTCGTAAATATCTCAAAAACAAGAGCTAACCAAAGAAAAGGAATATGATATTCGTGTTCAGGAGGTCCAAATTCATAAGAAAAGTTGGTTTTATTCAGGGAGACAAAAAAAGTTCAAAATTTGTAAACTAGTGTTATTAAACTGTTTTATTTAAACTCAAATTAAAATTAATTGATTAACAACTGAAAGTAATAAAATAAATATAATGGGTGATTCATTTTAAAGTAAAATTATGGTGATATGACATATTTGGACTTATTTATCCTACCAAATTTATTCTTTTGACAAAGCGAACTTTTCTTAATAAATTCTTTTAATCTAGATAACATCCGCGGAAAGTAGCAATAGTTTTTTAATCTATTATAGGTTCGTATAATGCCTTCATGACCCACTAGCGAACTACAGTGATATTCAGATATAAGATGATCAATTTCTTTATCATTGTCCAACCTAATTATGGGATTATTTGTTGATAAATCCATAAAATTATTATTTACTATTTCAGAACTCTTGTGGTTGGGAGTATTAAAACTTGAAAGTGGTTGGTTTTGTATTTCATCGTAATCAAGAGGTTGTTGAATCTTCTCAAGTTTAGCATTTGGATAAACTATTATGGAAATTTGGTTTAAATTTTCAGAATTAGATTTTTTATTGAAATTATTATTGTCTGATTTACTTATAGACCTAGTAACAACTTTAACATCAGCAATTTCGGTAATATCTGCTAACTCTATACGGCTTAATGCATCAGCATTTATGTTTATTTTTCCTTTTTATACTGAATCTCATAATCGTGCTCATCTAAATTAATCTTCCAGCGAAGAAGCCCAGAAGACGGATTAGGAGTTTTGTGTAGCCAAACTAATGGTTTATGGTCACTTTTAATTATGAAATACCTACTAAAGATATATGGTCGAAACCTTTTTACGGCCCAGACAATAGGTAATAGCTGCTTTTCATTCGTTGGATAGTTGCGTTCTGCTTGGTTTAGGACACGACTCCCAAATGCGATTGGCAGGTCTGCGGCATCACAATCTTGAGATAGAATAGCGTCTATGGCTACGTTATTAGCGTCGCATGTAACATAAAATATTTTTTCGAAATCCGGGTACTAAAGTATGGGTGGTTGCATTAAAGCATTTTTGAGAATGGTAAATGACTTCGCAAAATACATCCCAAATAAAGAAAGCGTTTTTCTTTAAAAGTTTCGTGAGTGGTTCTGCTATATGGTAAAATTTCTTGATAAATCTTCTATAGCAACCACATAATAACCCTAAGAAAGATTTAATTTCCTTTGCCGATGATGGTCGTGGGCAATTTTTTATTGCGTTTATTTTGGAAGGGTCTATCTTAACACCCTTATTTGTTACAACATGACCCAGATAACATATTTCCTTTCGTAAGAAATGACATTGCTGTGGCTGTAATTTTAAATTATACTTTTGCAGACAACTGAGAACATCTAAGAGTTTCTTGTTATGATCTGCCAAATCATATCCATAGATAACAATGTCATCGAGGTACACGAAACACTTTAAACCATTGAGCGCAGTTAGAATAGTATTCATTATTCTTTGAAAGGACGCTGGTGCTCCCTTAAGCCCAAAAGGCATTCTCGCGGAACGCTTTGCTTCAAATTCGACAGTTTTAGAAACTCCTAAAGAAATATCCCAAATCCAGTCTTCAGGAGTTAATATGAAACAATTACATTTCAAATCCAAAATTATAATTTATCTCCCACTTTATTTTTAATTTATATCAACGAAATGTTGCAAATCATCAGTAACCCAATAAATAGTTTTGCAGATCATAGTACAATTCATTCGTCCCCCTATCTTCAAAGGGTAAAATGCATGAACGAATAAATCCTGCCCGGAGAGACGCTGCCATAAATATAAATGAGGGCCTAAAAAAAGTCGTCGATTGGGGTGACAAAACTTTGGTCAATTTTAATTCCACCAAAACACAGTTATTGATTGTTTCCAGATCAAAGACCGAGTTTCCCAACGATATTTCAATTAATATGTGTGACGACCAAATAGACGAATGTGAAAGCTTTTTCCTTTTCTTCTTCTAATAATGTAAAGTAAAATTATGGTGATATGACAATCCTACCTGAGTCCTCTCTAGTGTGTACTCGCCAAGGGTGCTAATAAGGAAGCACGGCTAAGCCAAGGTCCCCGTTCCTGCAACACATCACAACAGGTTTACGATTTGTAATAGCAGGCTGGAGCCCACTATAGCTCAGGTACCTCGGGTTCGCCAAGTCCCGTATCATGGTCTTGCTTCAACTTTTGTCAAAATATTTGTTAAAAGTCTGTCTATGTTTGCAATTGTATCGATTTGATTCTGACCTGTTTTGAATTTTATAGATCTGTAATCAAACTCGTTATGCAAAAAAGTTTTTAGATAATTTTTGTAATAAATAAACAAAATATTCTCTAATCTTAAAATATTTGTTGATTAATTTTATAATACTTCTTCAGTTACCACACCAAACCAACAATTTACATCATAATATTATTTTAAAGTTTGAAAACTTATATTTATTCAAAAACTTAAATTTTTGGGGTATATTGATTTATATTAAAAGTGAATTTATAGCTGTTTTAGCTTAGCGAAACAAATTTCCATGCAACCAGAGTGAATCATTTATTTTTACTTCCCTATTTTTTGTGTTTTTTTTTGTACGATTTCAAAAATTGAAGTGTATAGTAAAAACCGCACCTTTCTATTAAAACTAATAATTATGGTATGATTAGAGGTGTGATCTAAGGGACTCTTTAAATAATAACGTAATATAATTACAGTTTTGTATAAACAAATATTTATATAAGGACAGCATGTATCAGTAAATCCTGTTTTTAGTTTTTGCTGACCGGGGTTGCGTTGATTTAAATCAGTGATTGGAATCAGATTGAAATCAAATTGATTTTAAAAAAAAAATTATTGATTTAAATTTTAAACCAATTGAAGAAATCTCTAAATATTTTTATTAAAATCCCAGACATCAGAATTCCGGTTATACTCATGTCCTTATTGCACTACACCATATGAATGCAATGTTCTTTGATTTTAGCAACCTCAAACCTTAAATAAGAGTACTAAGACAATGATTGTTACAACGGGCGATACGTTCACCATTTTTATTAATCTATACCTAAATTACATACACCTCAACAATAGTGTCTTTATTACGTGGTACTAAGACAATTGCATAGTGCTTGCGCCTGAAAAAAAGTGAGAACAACTAAGAATTTAGCTTATAACGTCACAAAACTTCAACAAAAAAGTCACAGATTAAACCACAATTGGAAACATTGACAAACCTACATAAAATGTATAAAAAGATTCAAGAAATTTGTTCTAGGAACAATAAATAATATCATTTCAAATCGAGTATTAAACAACAATCCAGTACAACCCGCCGACAAAAAAAACACATTTGCATATAAAATTAGTTACTATTAGGATTTTGATGGTATCAACTTCTAAATAATACTCGAAACAAATTTGTTCTCAAATCCTTAATACATAGCTACCTAACACAAATAGGGTTGTCACCTTTTCAGAACGTTAAATAATGACAACCAAATTTTTTGTTGTAACAGAACTTTTTTTAATTGCGAAATGCACTCCATTTTATTATCTTCTCGATATGGGAAGTTATTGTTTTTGGGTCGATTAGTGAAATTGGAATTTTTATGATATCTTTACGTTTCCTGACCTACTGCAGCTGTTCAGACTATTTTTAGCTGGCAGTGTGTGTATCACTGTATGTAGACCAAATTTTGTTCGACGCTTTCTCAACAACGGATGGCTCGATTTCAACGGAAATAATCACAATCGATGTTCCTTGGCATAACTTAGAGCTGAGTCCTTTTCTACAGAAATAGACTCATCTGTTTTTAGTGGTTTCCAAAAACCTGAAAATCATCTCTTGCAATTATCATAAAAATATTTAATGATATCAAGGTCATTGACATATCATATTGTTTGTCAACATGTCAGCCATTTATAACGGCATTTGTATAAACACTTGTTATCTTAGTTTTTTAAGAAAATGTGAAAAAACTACGTTTTATTCCCGTTTTTTTTTACTTACAGAATTATTTATATCAAAATCTCTTTGCATCCCATCTTTTAAATATCAAAATGCCACTCCACTTCCCTTTATATCAAAAAATTTTTTTCAAACAATTTCTTCCAATGCCTCCAAATAATTTGACAGCAATAAATGTACCACTATTATGCAACACTAACCTGATTATCAATCACACAATTATAACACAAACCAATGACAGTAATCCAAGCTTATTAGAAGTTAATTTTTAGAGTAAAATATAAATAAAATTAATTGATTCATGTTGTGTTCTGAATAACACTAGACCACTTTTATTCACTTGATAAACGATATAAAATTGTTCTATTTTTTATTAATATAATGTATTTTCATACAAACAAATAAAGCTGTTCCTTCTAAATCCCGATCCAGTATTGCTTCCGACTACTGGCATTGAGGTTGAAATTTGGATTATAACATCGAATACGAAATGTTTCGCTTTGCCTGGATAACGTCCTGCTGCTCAACCAGAGAATCTAAGACCCTCCAGGCTGACTGCAATTGAGCACACGCGATTCTGCGTGTCACCTGAAGATCTTCCATCTCCCCTAACCTGCTCGCTTAGTCCATGTAATGTCCGATACGATTAATGTAGTCAGTGAGATGAAGATTTCAAACGGGATGTCGCAAATTCCTCACATCTATAACAAGCATCATGCTTGCTGTCACTATTAATTTAAACTCACCAAGTCTATCGCATGCGAATGCAACAATGGAAACACTGGCTTTACTGCATACTGGCGCAGTTCCTCCACCCAATTTTCCCACTGGCGTTCACTCCTCTAAGATCCACTGGCAAAACGACCGGCAGTTTAATAAATTTTGATAAACGACCGTAAACCCAAGCGAGAAAAAGCAGCAATAAAAAAAGAAACGACAGAAAGAGGGAGGAACAAAAAAATTGGAGATAATTTACACCAATTATAAGTGAAAAATATTTATTTATTTATTTGTCTGAAATATTTATTTATTTTATAATATATCTATATAAAAAAATTATTTAGGAACGTTTATTTAAGAATAAAAAGTTTATTTATTTTTATTTATATTGTATTATATGAAAATAAGAGATTTCCAAATCCGAACTCGCCTGATACAAGGTTGGCAAATATCATGATATTTATATAAATATCAAAATATCCGATATATATCAGATATATATCCGATATATATCATGTTCTGATATTTATTTTTGAATAAGTTGTTTATCTTAAATATTATTCAATATTTGGCCCTTTCCACAGCTATATGCAGTGCAGCGCATCACTCCCTCGTTTCTTACCCCTTTTGCCAATGAACTAAATTCAAATATGACAACTTCAATTTAGTTTATAGGAAATTTATTAAACTATTCGTCTATATCTTGAATCTTCGATTGCACAAGTGCAAATGACGAATACGCTTTCTTGCTTTGGTTTGTCTTGTTTATTTTGCCAAATCGCATAATCAATAGTCAATACCTATACAAGGTTGTACAACTGGTCTGGTAATGGTCCATTGCTGGCGACCAGCAATGGTAGAGTTCTGGCAACCATAACTGGACCATAAACATCATGTAACTGAATGATAACTTCGAACAATAAATGACTGCCATGCAATGGCCCATACAAGGTTATACAACTGGTTCGGTAATGGTCAAATACTTCCGACCAGTAATTCAACAATGGCCGGGTACTGGCAACCATGACTCATAGTACTGGCAAGTATGACTCGGTCATTAACATAATTTTACTTGTTGATAACTTCGTACAATAAATGGCTGCCATTTATTTGCCAGAGAGAAAAACAGCAATGGCCCATACAAGGTTGTACAACTGGCCCAGTAACATACCAATAATGATGACCCGTATTATAACCACGACCGAGTACTGGCCCAATGGTCCAGTACTGGTCCAATAACAATAGCCGATTGATGTTAACCATTAACGTGCCATTACTTAGACATTTAAAGTAAACTGAATTGGTTATTTTCTATAAACCGTAGATCGGGTGATTCATGGTTCCAGAAATGGCCCAATAACAATAGCCATGAATTGTTTACCATTCACGGGCTAGTGCTTGGCCACTTCAAAGGTAACTAAATACTGGCTATTTTCTGTTAACCATAGATCGGCCGATGAATGGTTCTAGTACTGTCCCAATAATAAAAGTCAAGTACTGTTAACTATTAATGAACTAGTGCTTGGAAGTATTTCAAATTCTGGAAAACCCTGCTTGCGGGCAGTCATTCCATTCCACCACACCATTGATGGTGTATTTCTAATCTAAAATTGAAATACATATAAAAGCGCCATTACAAATGAAATGAAGACTGAAATAAGTAATTATTTAAATAAGGAAATATATGCTTCATCTTTTTGGTGTTTATTGGACCGTTTACCTAAAAATCGATATTCAAGCATAAATTAGCTAGGTGATGAGGTGCATTTAAAGCCATGTCTCTCCTCTGATAAAGTTTCTTAAGTTCTAAAGGTTGTTCTAGTTTTTTTATTAAAAAAAAAAAAATATCGACTGCCAGTTCATGCCAAATTTCAACTACAACGGCAATAGTCGTTTTATCTCTTTGAGCTATGTCTAAAGCGACTGCTATTGTCTTTAGATAACAAATCATATGTTTAGCATTCATTACAATGTTTATGTCATAAGATTAGTTTTGTCAGAATCTATGTCAGCTTTATAGTCTTGGCATAGCTGAACGAGGTAACCTCGATTTGGCATGCGTTTTGCAAGCAGTGTTGCGACTGTTAACAGTTTTTCCAACTTTAAGGTAGGAGTAATTATTTATTTATTTTTTTAATAAATATCATGATATATATCAGGGAATAAATATCGTGATATATATCAATGATATATATCGGATATATATCATTGATATATATCATGCCAACCTTGGCCTGATACAGAATAAAATAAGGATGATGCTATTGATCATCCTTATCATGCAAGGGATCATCCCTTAACATTACAGATATGCATCTGTAATGTTAAGGGTTGAAGCCCCATGGATGACTTCTTAGACCTACCATTTAAAAAATTTGACAAAAATTTTATTACAAAAATTATTACAAAAATTTAATTCCAAAAATACAAAAAAAAATAATTTCAATTAAACGCCCTCTGAGAGCAGGGGTTGAGCCACTATGCCTTGACTGGCGGCGGCTTTGGCAGCCACTCCCCATCAAGTGAGATGCGCCGTCTCAGCCTCTGTTCTACATCTCGCCTTCAGCAAAGCGGTTATCTTGGTCCAGTTCCGTCTGGTCCTTCGTAACTTTCCAGGCGTCACAGGTTCAGGTAATGGAACTGGGTGTTCCACCACTTGGCTCGCAACAACCAGTGAAGCCAAAGGGCTGACCACTTGCCCCAGTGGCTCCCCTACCTGTTCTAGGGGAATAGGTAGGGGAGCTTATCCCCTTATAATTTTTGCGATGTTTTTAGATTATTATTATTTATTTTGGAAAAAGTTTTTTGATTTGGAAAAAAATTTCAATTTTTGATTTTGTAATAATTTTTGGAATATTTTTAGAATTTTGAAAAAAGTTTGTATTTATGATTTTGTCACAATTTTTGCAATATTTTAAGAATATTGGAAAAAGTTCAAATTTTTGATTTCGCTATAATTTTTGCAATATTTTTGGAATTCTGAAAAAAGATTCATAGTCTGGGAGCCCACCGACATAAACAGCACTCATAAATACTCTTCTATAATTATTTGAGTGGCTTAATTACGCCTAGTCTACCACTTTTTTTTCTCTATCATAATTTTCTTAGTCGCGGCTTTTTCTCTCCAGTAATTTTTAAACTTGTCAATACCGTATTAAGCTAAAAATTTATAGATACTCTATTTTTAAAAAATTTAATACCAAGAAAAATTCATGAATCGCGAGAGAAAAAACTTGTCCGACAAAAATTTCGGTACGTTAAGGGTGTCTACCGAGTGAAACATGTAATAATAACAATTTCGAAAAATTTATGGATAATCACCTGATTTTTATGAAAAATGCTTCAAAAAGGTATGTAAAATCACGTCCTTACATCGTCCGACAAGACAGATTTACCAATTTTCTAGTCCGACAAGCGGACATTGACATTTTTACGGCGACCTAAAATTTATTCATAACCGTTGGACAGAAAGAAATTAACATATTATAAAGCAGAACTTACCGTGTAGTACAAGTGGCGGACAAATATTTTGTGCCAAATCAATAGTCCGACAAAAAAACATCGATCGACAACATCATTTCAATACTTTCTTTTTTCCAAGTTCATAAATAATTTTAGTTTCATTAATTACAATAATAAATGAATGGTAAGGAATGTGAATAGTTAAAAACATGTATTAAACTAATAATAGGGACTTTTATTAACAATTTCATTAAAAAAATAAAAAAATATATATATGAAGAAGAGTGAAAAAAATTTTTTTTTTACTCTTCATCAGAGTCATCATCAGTTGAACACTCTTCATCTGTGCTACTGTTATCGTTTGCCTCATCATCCTCGTTATCATCATTGAAATCTGGAAAATTATTGATTTTTAAAAGCTATAGTAAATGAAAGATTAAATGGTGAAACGCATATTAACTCTTATCGACCAAATCTATCCGTTTTTGTCCGTTAACTTAAAGCACAGACAACTTTATTACTGATGCTTGGAAATATTTAATAATCCATAGGAGGGTATTTTCAAGAAAGCTCTTACAGAATCTGGCCAGCAAATTTCGAAAAAACCACCCCTTCCTACCCTATTTTTTAATCTAAAAATTAAAAAAGGTGATTTTTTGAGGTAATTTTCTCGATAAGAAATGAATTTTTAAAAAGTTGACAAAATCTGTGAGGAACTATGAAAAACTGTTGAACGAAAATGAACAGGAAAAACTGAAAAATTATGAAAAAATGTGAAAATCTATGGAAAACTGTGGGGTAAAAATGAACAGATTAATCAATAAGGGCTTACTGAAATTTATAATTTTCATACCTGTTAAATTTGAAGATATATCTTCAAATGAAGGACTTTGGGGACCATCAAACCAATAATAATGAAACTTATTGTTAATCAACGTCCATCCACAGTTTTCAGGTTTGAGATTGGTGGGTGGGGCATCTCATATGTGCATTACACCAAACGCTGGATATGTAGATGGTTCGCTTAATTTGTTGCAGCAATTCCTCTTTTGATGGTGGCATACTAGAAGCCATCTAATCCTTTCAATTTACTCTTGATTATTTTATCATCATGATTTTTATTTCTGAATGCCTTCTCGAAGAGTTCGAGTCGTCCTAGGTTTAAATCTTTGCTTTTCAATGAATATAATTTGCAAACGAACTCTTCGATAATTCTAAAAACATATGAAAAAGATCAAAAAAGAATTTCATCAAAAAATTTGAAGCTTCAAAAAATCTATAATTTCCATGCGTTGGACTGAAAAATCGGAGAATATATCGTGTCCGACAATTAAATAATTGGATTCTACATACTTTTTTTAGTAATCCTGTAAAAACAGCTGGTTATGTGGTAGTATGCTGTATTTACGCTCACAAACGCAAATACTGTAAACCTTCGCGGATTGAAAATTTGTTCGATTTTTATGAAAATGGTAATATTTTACTGTCGGACAACTTGTTCACCTCGTTGTAGGCTTCATTTAACAGCAAAAACCCGAAAGTGGAAACTGTTATGAATAAATTTTAGGTCGCCGTGAAAATGTCAATGTCCGCTTGTCGGACTGGAAAATTGGTAAATCTGTCTTGTCGGACGATGTAAGGACGTAATTTTACATACCTTTTTGAAGCATTTTACATAAAAATCAGGTGGTAATCCATATATTTTTCGAAATTGTTATTATTACATGTTTCACTCGGTAGACACCCTTAACGTACCGAAATTTTTGTCGGACAAGCTTTTTCTCTCGCGATTCATGAATTTTTCTTGGTATTAAATTTTTTAAAAATACAGTGTCTTTATTTTAATTTTTAGCTTAATACGGTATTGACAAGTTTAAAAATTACTGGAGAGAAAAAGCCGCGACTAAGAAAATTATGATAGAGAAAAAAAGTGGTAGACTAGGCGTAATTAAGCCACTCAAAAAATTATAGAAGAGTATTTATGTGTTGCTGTTTATGTCGGCGGGCTCCTAGACTATCAATATCTTTGATTTTATTATAATTTTTGGAAATTTTTGGAATTTTGAAAAAAAGTTTCAATTTCGGAATATTTTTAGAGTTTTGAAAAAGCTTAAATTTTTGATTTTATTATAATTTTTGGAATATTTTTGGAATTCAGAAAAAAAGTTTGTATTTTTGATTTTGTTATAATTTTTGCGATATTTTAAGAATTTTGAAAAAAGTTACTTCGGCCTGAATTTGAATTTTTGGAATATTTTTAGAATTTTGAAAAAGTTTAAATTTTTGATTTTATGATAATTTTAGAATTTTGAAAAAGATTTGGTTTTTTGATTTTGTTATAATTTTTGCAATATTTTGAGAATTTTGGAAAAAGTTTGAATATTTTTAAAATTTTGATAAAAGTTTGTATTTCTGATTTTTTATAATTTTTGCAATAATTTAAAATTTTTTGAATAAATTTAAATTTTTGATTTTGTAATAATTTCTGGAATATCTTTAGAATTTAAAAAAAAAGTTTAAATTTTTGGATTTCTGAAAGAAATCTGAATTTTTGATTTTGAATTATTTCTCGAAACGCTGCAGAGGTTTTTGAGTAGTTTGCTGAGTGTATCATCTTTTCACTAAATTATGTTAATACATTGTTACGTTTTTCCAACCTTACTTCGAATTGGCCTTATTCTCAATTCGATAAACGCAATTCCCAAATCTCTTCAGAGTTCGGTCACTGATTAGTAAGCACAAACACCAGGTTTTATTAAGTATTCAACACCTTAATTGTTTCACAACAACAGGAAAACAATACAGCAAACAATATTCCTAACTAGAATATTCTTTCAACAGCTTCAGAAACTTCAACGGTTTATTGTAGAAATTTCCAGTAACACAATGTTAAAATAATACACAAAATATTTCTTCTCAATAAAACTTAAAACTTTATTCGCAAAAACTAATTTAAATATCACTTTTATAATTTTAACTTCACTATCGCAGGTTTAAAATAAAACTAATTCCTAACTACAACAGGTAATTTGCTTATATACAATTCTGCATAGTTCTCGACCATTCGAGGTCACTCTTTAGAAACCTTGAGAAAATATTAGAATATTCGATTATTTTACGTTATGTTGATTTGATTCACAAAATCACCCATCTTATGTCGACCTTAATTCTAAGAATATGTACAACAACAACAACACTATTCATTTCATTCATTTGTTGTTGCGTTTTGTTGTGTTTTTATTTTACTGGAAGAAACTGTAATAGTCTAGATTTTTCTGTAATCGTAACAATATGATCTGTTATATAATTTTCCGGCAACGAATTAATGTTTCGTGTTAGTTTTGTAATAAATTTCTAAACAGAGGTAAAATACTTGATATCTCAGAGCTGGGAGATTTCAGCCTCTTCATATTTTAAGTTTTAATTTTTGAGCGCAGCATATGGAATATCTCAAATTTCATAAGAAAATTAGAAGTCGCTATTGAAAAAGCAGAACATCTACAAAATCAAATCATATGTAAGAATGTTATAAAACTGTTTTTATTGTAGTTCTGTGGTTAACATAATAATAATCTTCATCTTAAAAACTGTATATTTTGTAGTTTTACACAACACTAAAGAATGGAAACTCTTCTTTAATGTCATCTTAACCCATTTTTTCTTATAAAAACAGAAAACTACAAATGAATGTTTGTCCTTTGATTTTTTTATATGAAATCGAAAACGCAAACATTTAGATGCAAATGTACATGGTTTTCTATAAAACTGAGTTGCTAAATTCTTTTATTATTTTTTTACAGAAATTTAAGAAGCCGTACACACTGGTAATTGATTTATGTAATCAGTATCGGTAAACATTAACACAAATTAACTTAAACTGTGGCTTTAGCAAACGTTTATTGATTACACCGTCGCTTTAATAATGAAATAACGTATGCCATTTATACGTTGTTATTATATGATGGGTGCGCTGCATTCCCCATAAGGATGTCTATAGAGTGGCGTTTTAAAATTTTCCAATTATTTTATAACTGGGGGTGAAAATTAATATATTGTTAATTAACGTATATGCAAATTTGAATTTGGTTAAATATTGAAACAGCGTAAATGCATGTACGATATTCCAATTCCTACAGAATAATAACTTGGGTAAAATTAGTGTCGTATATTTTACATACATTACGATCGCCACACGAAATGGTAAATATAAAATATTGTATAAGCATCATTCATGATATGCCGGTTCATATAAATAAAAAAGTGTAAGAATAGCTTGCGTTATTTCAATAATAATTAGTTTTAGGCTTAATCGTACTTCCATGCAGAATGAAATATCGTATATGAAATATGAAATAACGTATAAGGTACTTGATTGACTTTTCACCTCCTTTTAGGTAGAAAAGCCAGCAGGCACCTATGTGAAATTTTAATATGCTGTGGGGAAATCAGTCAAGAGTAATTGGTAGAAATTTTTTTCCAATATCTTTATTCATTCAATAGTGCTTCCGAGTTTACGAAAATCAGAAAATCGAAAAATCTTTAAATCCAATTATCTCGAAACTACACTTTTGCGAATACGTTGTTTCATTATTAAAGCGACGACATATATGTGGGAATTCGGAAAACGGCAGTGAAGCGTTACGTAATATCTTACACTGACTTAAGAATGGTTGTCATGGTTTTTTGTGTTTTTTTTTTTTACATTTCTTCATATTGTAGTTTGTTTGTGATATTTTAATGAAATATATTTACTTACTCGAATACGAATAGCTCGATATTTTTAATTTTGGAAGAAAAAATTCACTTAAAGCAAAATGCAAAATGTTTTCAGTTATACCACCGCTTAATCATAAACAAATATCATATCGCAATACCTTATTATTTAAACTTTTTTCATCTTATTATAAATTTAAATTAATTTAAAAATTAAAAAACTTATGCGGTAAAAGAAATCATGATCTATGGATATTTTATTTTCATTTTTAATGCAAAAAAATTCAGTAAAACTTGTCTTGAAACATTTCTTAATTTTGTATTTCATATAATTGTTTTTTAGAATGAATACACTCGTTTCAATTTTTTAGTCGCAACAATTCTATCCCCTGAAGATACTAATATTTTTTTTTCTTTATACATATTTTAATCAGTTTCGACAAAAGCATTATACATATTTGGAAATAAGTATAGTAAAATTTTAAATTTGGTTAATGTTTTTCTGGGTTATAGGAACAAAAAATTTGAAAGAAACTAATAGTAGTTAGAAGATTATTAATGAATTCCAATGTTTTGTAATATGTATTTCTGTAGTCATGCAAGGTATACACATCTTTCCTGGTCCTGGTGATTTGTTTGGTTGAAAGGTGTTTATAACGCACTTAATACGGTCCTTCGTAACTATTGTTGCAGCTTGCGTGCGTGCAATAAATTTACCCGAGAAGTAGAAAAAGAGTCGCTCTAAGCGTGGTACGTTTCAAGGCTGGCATGATATATATCAGTTATATATATATATATATCATTGATATATATCACGATATTTATTCCCTGATTTCCCTTTATTTCCTGATCATGATATATGATATTTATAAAAAAATTATGCTTTGCTGTTCCTATCTTAGAGCTGGAAAAACAGTTAACAGTGGCAATACTCTGCCCGCAAAACGCCTATCATGGAACAACGTATTTAATCTTGTAATTATCCGAATTCGTTTATTATTTTACAAACATGATCGAATGAATATTTATTTCATTATTTCGTCAGAAAATTGAAAATTTTTCAATTTAAAATTTGAAATAGACATTGTGTTGAGTTGTTAATAGTGTATCGTCGGTTTGTTGTTTATTGTTGTAATAAAATTACAAACTGGACCGAGTTATGTCCCTCCGAGTAGACGCCAGATTGGCGGATCTATTTTGAATGAAGGCTTTGGATGAAATGGAGTAACATACATAACGAACCAATAATATGTATGTTTTTTGTAGCTCAGTTCGGTGAATATGTAGTTATTGATACTGTTAATGCATTTGGTAAAAAACATACATCAGAATACCTTACAGAAATTGCCTTGGAATCAATCTCTAATGGCACTGGAAAATTTGGAGTATCAGTACGAATTATATTTGCAGATTATATTGGTAATGTTACTTAAACGAGCAAGTACGTAGAGAGTGACAACTTAATACAATATGAATGTTCAGCACATATAAATTAAACTTATTAGCATTGGACTTGGATAGTTCTGGATTTGCTGGCAACATTTTGCGTGTAATAAAAATTAAAATATTTTCGCAATAAACATTTACCTGCCCCTTTGCAGAAGAAACACTCGGAAAGAAACTTTTTTTACCACATGAAGTTCGTTGGAACACGATGATCGATACTAACAAGTCATTTTTGGAAAAACGAGGTAATCTAGTTCAGCTCTGCCTATAAAAAAGACAGCCCTTAGTGCAGTTCGGGTTACCACTTCTCTGACAAAACGTTTTCGTCTTTTGGGCTTGTGCAATCGAAACTACATGATATGCTTGGAAACGAAAAAACTGGCATATTGACGTTTTTAGTCAGATAGAATTGACTAGCGGAGGATCCAATATTACGTAAATGGCTTGGGAAAGGGGGACCTATTCTTCGATTTTTTCTCATTGTTGTTACACACTGAGGGGACTATCGAAAATCTTACGTAAGATAAAAAAATTATAAAACTTTTTGCTTATACAGGAGAGGTCGGTCTAAAATCATAGAAATATTGCTTAAGTAAGAAAGGCCTCTACTATATTTTGTATAATATAGCTTAAGCTGGCCAACTTACCCAGATTGATCCGGGAAAATCTGGATTTTCTTACTTGGGGCCCTATTCCCGAACACATAACTGTGAATTTTGACAATATTGTTTAGATTGTATATCATACATAGCATAAAACGGTAACGGTAATGATTTTCCGGAAAAAGAATTTCACATTATTGTTCTAAATTTAATTTAGACATTATTGTGAAATTCGTTTTTCGTAAAATTGTTACCGTTACCGTTTAATGTTACGCAATACAAACTTCACAATATTGTCCAAATTCACATTTATGCATTTATGTGTTCGGGAATAGGGCTCCTGGATCGATCGGACGAAAAATGCCTGGAGTGGATTTGGCCAAAATACGCGAAATACCCGGCGTTCGTGTGACGAAACATTTAAAAAATAAAATGTGAACAAATATGAGGATTTTCGTGTAGCGCCTTTTTGACTCGCGCGATTCGTATATTTATATTTAAAAATTATTAAGTAATAACAAATATTAAGTATTGTTATCAAAACTAAAAAAATCGCCAAACCAGGGGTGGTATCATAAACGCCAGTCAGTTAGCTACCGTTAACGATAAAAATGCTACTAAATACATAACCGTAGACGTGTTTTGAGCAAAATTGTTATGTGAGTGCTATCACAAAGTTCATCAGAATCAATCGTTCGACAGTTTTTTACACAACACAAACTTTGTCTGAGTCGAACAAAATATTCGGCCATCGTTTACAATGTTTTTACTCCCCGAATCGTTGAAAAAATCAAAGTTGAATTGGCATCGGTTAATTTCGATTCAATAGCACGTGAGTACGTGACGCATCAAATCGCAAGGCTATTAGAATGTTTCCTGTAGTACTGCGATGGTTTTCTCCGTTAAAAAACATAAAAATCTAAACATAAAAATTTCATTCGACCATACTTAATTAATAAGTGCATAGTGCCAATGGTTACCCGATATTAAAGTTTTCATGTTGGTTTGACTCATTGAAAAACCAACATGGAAAGTTGTTAAAAATGCAATGAGGTGGATGATTGAACACAAATGATCATTTTGATGCGAAAGACGCCGACATTTTGCTTGGTACGTTTATGTGAGACGAGCTTACATAAACGTACCATCCGACCATCAGAGCGAAAGCTTAATCTCAGCACCATTTTTCGTGTTGCAGAGATATTTTCATAGAAGAATCATAAACTATTTCTCGAACAAACTAACACGTCGAACATGGGGTAATTGTTCTAAAACATGCTAAAACATGTTGATCTGATTCATAAAAAAATTGTATTGTGATTTAATAAGAAGCGTCATTTGCGATAGTCACCACGAGTCACCACTACCTCGTGGTGGATGTTCCCGAGTATGTTTGTGGTGAGAAAATCTGAAGGATAAAAATAATGTTTTTCCTAATCATAATGCAAGCTCTAGGTAAGTGTGCATTAGTATCCCATATTGCATGTGGCATGCGCTGGTTTTCCCTATTTTTCGATAACATCTGCGATACCATTCAGAGCTATGACTTATTGCCTTGGCCTCGCTCTTATCCATTTTCTCCACCAAAGCAAATGTAGTTGTGGTTTTAGTTCCCACTTGGAGCAATGGCTGTTTCGAAGGTTCTTCCTATACTCCTCCTCCCTAGTTCCTTTTGATACCAACCACCCGTTTTTTTTGTTTCTCTTGCCATTGCATTCCGTGGCGCATGCAAAATGATCCAGTGATGAAATCGGTAGTTTGTAATGCAATATCAAAGTTCTCCAAAAGGTAAAGCTTCCAACAAATTTACCAGATCGAAGAACTTGGTAATGTTTTTCAAGTTTATAAAATCTAGCCAAGGAAAAACAAAATAGGAAGAAAAAACTAAATTACATTGAAAAACCAATTACCAACATATATTTATTAACAAACGTTGTGCAATTCAAAAAAGATAGATCCTGAAAAAATTCTTACTACAAACTCAATAAAAACTCGATGGGGAGATATTCGAAATTATATAAAATAAAACATAAAAATTAAATTTCAGGTTACTACTGAATTTTTGACAGAGAATATTTTCTAGCATCGTTCTGGTTTCTTTTGATCTCTCGTCACTTCCAAAAATCAGGAGTAGGACTATACCTCTATCCCGATTAGTAAAGGCCTGTCATTCCGTATTTTCATATCGGAGTTTTGAATTTCTAGTAGCGCCTGAGATTTCTAGCTGGTTTGTGCAACACTTCATTGAAGGAAGACAATAATCTTATGGAGATTTATCATCTTCCAATTTCGCCACAACCGAATGCGTTCCTAATATTACTTTTAATAGTACTGGCATGAACCAACTAATTGCATATTCCTCTAACGCTACTTTAACTATCCCTAACTATTCTGTACTCAGCATGGTTCAGGAATAGTTTTCTACCAAAATTTCCATCTTACCCGACTTTAATGCACCTCCTTTGTATCTAATGCGTAGCTTTGGGGGTGTCGCATCATTTTGATTTGGTGGATTACTTACCCGGCCTTCTTTGCCGCGGTCGATATTTTAGAACAGTTTTTATCTTGCCCTTGTTGTAAGTTTTTCTATTTCTATATATTTTTTTCTTTTTATTCATTTCTGTTCTCACGAGTATTACGAGAGATAAAATGTGGATTCAGATTTCTGATAACATAGCAAGGCAGCTTTACATTTTTAGACTGTTCAATATCCAAGTGGCTGAGTTCGGCATTACACTATGTGAATTAATCTTCAGCCAGACAAGGACTTCAGTATGCCGTAGCGTGACACCACTGATCCGACCAGTTTGCCAGTTTCTAGCGTGATATGTCTCACACTTTTATTGTTTTATCCACAATGGGGTGGGCACGTACACTAAGCCGGGCGCAACTGCGACTGTGATTCGATAAATAATATTTTTTAACAACCACACTTCATAGTACTCAAACAAATAAAACCATTTTTGGCCCTCTATATTTGGTCTGGACAAGGGCTGCATGCAGATCTTAGAATTCCTTGCTGCACAAAAAACATATGTATGTCTGGCATGGATTCATGAAAGTTGGAACGGTAAAAGGGTAAAGAGTTTACTAATAGTTCTTCGGTGAGCTTCGGCGGTCCTGCATCGTGAATTTGGTGTACCATGGGGTAAAAACGTCTCTATAGTCGATCAGAATCCACTTCAATGTATGTACTTTATAAGAAACAACAAAATAGACTACAAAATACTTAAAATGTGAACTTCAGAAGTAAGCCATCGGACACCTTCAAAATCTAGACAGTTTAAAGAGCGATAATTGAATTTTATGAAACTTGTGTTAGGGTGAAATTTTTTTCATCGCATGATTGATTAGGTCGAAGATGAAGAAGTTTCCCGAAAGATGGCGCCTTTGAGTGCATTAATCGGGTTCAACACAGTGTGTACAGCTATGTAAACTGAGCTTGACAAATTGAATAGCAAAATCCATTTAAACCAGAGTCTCTAATTTTATTAACTATCGAAAACTGTATAGTCCAGGCACGTTGAATATGGAGAACAAAAAAATGTTATCCAGAAACCTACGTTTTTAAATGGTTAAAAGGGTTAAAGTCAACATAAGGAAAATGTGTTATGTGCCCAAGAAAGTTAGGGGATGATTTTAGGGGTTGAAAAGTAGTGAAAATGGATACATCTCGTGTTTTTTGCAATTTCACGCGAAATTTGGTGTCCTACTGAAAAATGTTATATACAAAAGTTGTAGATCTTGGAAAAATCTACAACTTTTGTATGGGTCATTTTTTAATATAACCTCAAAATTTCAGAAAAAAATTCAAAAAAACAAAAAAATTTTTTTTTGTTTTTTACTTGTCAATTTCTCAAAAATAAATATTTTTTAACCAAACTTGCTGAAAGTACTCCTTTTTGTGTCCCAAACAACAAAAAATTCAAATGAATTCAAATTCAAATTTTAGATTGAAATATTAAAAACTGTTTGAAAGATTCATTTTTTTCGATCCGAAACACGTTGTTTTCAAAGTTACATTTTACTACTTACAATCATCGTAGAGAGGTCATACAGGGCTCATTTTTTTCGTTTTGACGTCTACTTTTCAATGAAATAATAAAACAATACAGCTTCCATTTAAAAACATGTCTAAAAATTGAAAAATAAAAAAATTTAATTTTGCAAAAACAAATTTTTTGGTTATTGTTAATAATTTGTTATAAATAAAAAAAATTTTCAAAAACTAATAAGACCATTGAATTGTACGGGAAAAAACACGAAGAAACATATGTTTTCCTATTTAAATACATTTTTTATTTTTGTACAATACTGCTATAAACATTGTAATAGCATATTCCGTGTAGTTGAAAGATGTCAGGTAAGTACATACAATGCGATCGACTTTTACTTTAATAAGAAAAGTTCCTCATTTCTCGCGATGAAATTAATTAATTCAATTATTTTCTACATATTTTGATAAATAAATCGTCTTATAATTAATTTTTGTACAAAATTATTTAAAACATGCTTTTAAATAATTGAATGATTTTTTTAAAATGAAATCTGAATCTAATTTAACTTGCACCGAATTTATAATTGAAATTTATATCAACAAAATAGATTGTTAACAATACTACTACTACTACTACTAATAATAATAATAATTTTTTTCTGAAATTTTGAGGTTATATTAAAAAATGACCCATACAAAAATTGTAGATTTTTTCAAGATCTACAATTTTTGTATATAACATTTTTCAGTAGGACATCAAATTTCGCGTGAAATTGCAAAAAACACGAGATGTATCCATTTTCACCCCTTTTCAACCCCTAAAATCATCCCCTCACCTTCTTGGGCACATGACACATTTTCCTTATGTTGACTTTAACCCTTTTAACCATTTGAAAACGTATGTATCTGGATAACATTTTTCTTTTTTTATCTCTGTAAATGAGTCAATGTGCCTGGACTAGTAGATCTGATAGCTTATGCGATCGCAATCCCGTCCGTGTTCGGACAAGATATACCAAGAATTACTTGACCTATTCATCCCAAATTTAAAACAAAGGTATTTTGGGCCAATATATGCTAGGGTATTGATTTTCAGATCCGCAAATTACTTGTGACCCGAGATATGGGGTGTCCAAAAATTTGTGGGTGTGTCTATCTGACTGTGGACAAAATATCTCAGAAACTACTTGATCTATTGAAAATACTTGACCAATACATCCTATTGCATTGATTTTTAGGTTCGCAGGTCAATTGTGACCCAAGATATGTGGGTCTAAAGGTGTTTGTCTGTCTGTATGTGAACACTAGATCTCAGAAACTACTTGAGCTTGACCTTTTGACCCCAAATTTTATTATATTCAGAAAAGTACGATAGTATTTCTCTTGGCTTTCGAAAGTTTCGTATCTCAGGTTAACACCGTTCTAGTGTTTTTAGCACTCTTTGCACTTCTTAAAATTTTATTCACTAGTTAACTTTATTTTATTTTTTATTTCGTTCCTCCTCCTAAGAGTGAAATTTTTTTATTTACTCCCTTGAGACATTTTTATAACACTTTAATTGAACAAAACATTCGTACAAATAATCAATTTTTATTTTTAAAAGGAAGAGCATCAAATTTAAAACAAAAATGTGTTTGAGCCTCAGTTGATTATAAAATACTCATTTCGATTTAGGACTTAGAACGATTTTTTTCTATCTTCATTTTTCTATCTGTATTTAGGAATGTTTCATTTTTATTTAATTTACTATCACTGAAATCTGAATTTCAATCTGATTTCTGGTTTTTAATCCAGATTGAGTTCCATAACGATATGTGTGACGAACCAATAGAGTAATGTGAAAGCATTCGTTTATTGGGAGTCACAATTTCCAAAAACTTACTCTGGAACGATCATATAATGGCGATTGCAAAGAGCGCATTAAGAAAACTCGGCCTCTTCAATAGATGTAAAAAAATTTCACTCTGTACCAATTACTCCACATTTATATAGGACTTATAATTCATTCTTCTCAGTATCGAGTATTGATATCAAGTTTAGGGTGCTGCATCTGCTATCATTCTGGCTCTTTTGGATTCTGTTCAAATGCGTGCTATACGAATTGTTGGTGATCGAAATTTAACGTTAAATCTTGATTCCCTGCAACATCGTCGCACTGTTGCTGATCTCGTTTTTTTATACATATCGTTACCAGCAGTGCTCGGATGTATTATGCCTCAACCAGTAATCCTTATTGAGGCAAAACGGCCTTCGCGTCGCTAACAAATCATGAAACTTCAGTTTTATATTAAACGCATTTTAAATATACTGCAAATAATATGTTCATTACGGTAAATGTTTATGCGCTAAAAACTACGAACACTTGTTGCTTTATTATTTTTTATCAAAATATATATTCTTTTGTTACGATTTTTACATGAATTAGTATTAATATATGTACATATCTCTCACACAGTACGTTTATTATCATAGCGAATATTCACTTTCTCCACTCTGATGTTATAATTTTATCATCATACATAGTTTAGAACAATTACTTCGCACTGAGAAACGGTTCATTTGAATAAGTGGTTCATTTGATTTCGATGTGAAAAGTATCATGCCATGCATTATGTTTATTTCTTCCACTCATAAATATAAAATTATCATTTGAAACATAATTGTGATTTTTCTGTTTTATTTGGCATTATGCCACAGAATGTTTGATACCATCAAATTACTGTTTTTTTAATCAATACAATAACCGTCTGCTTTCTCAAACAAAAAAATGTTTAATCGTAAAATTCTACTTTTTTTAAGTTATTTTATAAGAGGGGTTGCTTCAAGTAGTGAGCTTGTATCCGTATAAACAAAAAAAACGATAATCAGCTTAGTATGTAAGTTTTCTATAGAAATAATTACGATGTTTAAGTTGTATTTATGCAATTACAAGATGATTAGATCTTTGTTATTCCTGGATTACTGAATACTATGTGGTAATTTACGTACTCTACAATTGAAAAAGTCGACATAAACAATCTCTTTCATCGCCTATTCGTCATTTAGGTTTCAAAATAAATCAACCATATCGTCGCTTTAATAATGAAACAACGTATTCGCAAAAGTGTAGTTTCGAGATAATTGGGTTTAAAGATTTTTCGATTTTCTGATTTTCATAAACTCGGCAGCACTATGGAATGAATAAAGATATTGGAAAAAAAAATTCTACCAATTAATTTTGACTAATTTTCCCACAGCATATTAAAATTTCACATTGGTACCTGCTGGCTTTTCTACCTAAAAAGAGGTGAAAAGTCAATCAGGTACCTTATACGTTATTTCATATTTCATATACGTTATTTCATTTTGCATGGAAGTACGATTAAGCCTAAAACTAATTATTATTGAACTAACGCATAATATTCTTACAATTTTTTATTTATATGAACCGGCATATCATGTAGTAATGAATGATGCTTATACAATATTTTAGATTTACCATTTTGTGTGGCGATCGTAATGTACGTAAAGTATACGACACTGATTTTACCCAAGTTATTATTCTGTAGGAATTGAAATATCGTACATGCATTTACGCTGTTTCAATATTTAACCATATTCAAATTTGCATGTACGTTAATTAACAATATATTAATTTTCACCCCCAGTTATAAAAAAATTGGAAAATGTTAAAATGCCACTTTATAGACATCCTTATGGGGAATGCAGCGCACCAATTATATAATAACAACGTATATATGGCATACGTTATTTCATTATTAAAGCGACGATATATACATATTAAAATATTCTAAATCTTTAAGATTAAAATAAATCTTACCTAAATGAGAGCTTATACATTTACTTTGAACCAGAAATATATCAATATATCACCACAATCCAGGAGGTAGTAGTTTTTTCTTATGACTAAAATGAAAAAATTTAAATTCATATTTTTATTCAGTTTATAGGTAGAAAATATGTTAGTTCAGATATGAGGGTTAGTTTTATGTTCTTATTACTCTTACTTATTTAGTTTTTCTTCTTTTCTTATAGCTGCATTCAGTAAGCGTTGTGTTATATACTCAGCATAAGTATGCATACACTATATTAAGAATTTAAAAGCTAAACACAAACTTTGATAAAATCTGATACATGTTCGTTATATGAAGATTCGAAAAAAACTAGAGTGTTGGGAGTTTAATAACGAATAACATTTCATTTCTAATTTTATATTATTAATAATTATGCTACATTAAATAAAATATAAAATTAAATCAGGATTGATTTAATCCTAATGTGTTACATTAGGATTCACGCAAAGAACTTATAGAGCAAGAGCCCGCGACGGCCAGACCTTCGTTATTTTATAAAAGCTGAAAGTTTTTCTGCGCATACCCCATACTCCCCATACGCTGTTTATGGTGGCTAAAGAAAGCTTCAATAACGCCAGCTTCTAAAGGATTTATACTGGAAAATATATTATCAATTGTTGTAGCTTCAACAATTGATAATATATTTTCCTAACAATTGTTGTTGGGTCATGAATTTTTCTTTGTAAATTTTTTTGTAGAAAATAGTTTGAGAGCCAGTTTTGAGAATTTTTATTGAAATCAACATTAAAGTAGCCTATCACAATAGTTTAGGAGGTAAAAGTGTTGTCAAATTATTGCCAACGAGTGCATTGTAGTGTTTGCAATCTTGGTATCCGGGTACCCGGATACCCGGGTATTTAGGAAGATTTTTCGGGTATTTAATATCCGGATATTTTGGTCGAATACCCGAACAACAAAAGGTCCAGCTCAATAAAATTTACAAAATAAAATTCAACTCATTCTCTTTTTGCAAATTTGAATTATTCTTTATGCTAGTTGTTGACAAATGATTCTATTCTAACCATACAAATTGCAATATGTCCATAAACATTAAACCAACCACATCCGTAAACATTAAACTGCCCTCTAGTTAATTATTATTGTTTGGATTACGAAAACAACAGAAAAACGACGAAGAACGCATAACAAAATTTATGGAATTTTAGTTTTTATTAAAATTAATATTAAGTCATAAAAAATTAAGGATCTTCATTGGTTATTTGTTTATATTTAGTTTAAAATAGAAACGGCAAATATATTAAGATAAGTTTTTATTTAAGATTTAAGCTAATAATTAAAATAAGTGTCATCGAAAGTTTGGGACCAGTTCAAGAAAATGTCATCAGATAAATCTCGGTGCCACGTAGTTGGATGCGCACGAATAATTTCAACTAAATGGGGAAATACGTCAGCAATGAAAAATCAAATCGGATAATGATGCGGCTAATTATAATATTGACAATTCAACTCACTAAATAAAGTTTCGATAAGCAATAAAAACGCTTCATTTACTATTTTTTAACAAATCAAAACGAATTGTTTCGATTATTTTTCTCTGAAGTGAAGGAACAGCTAATATTTTCGAATATTTTCGGCCTACTTAATATATTAATTCAAAACGAAAATGCACATACAAAATTATGTGAAAATGCAATTTGCAAATAGTAAAAATGTCCGTTTTCATTCATAAATGATTGCATGTTTATGCTTATTTGTCAAAAATAAATTACAAATTTATAACATTTATGCGCCTACTAAGATGAAATAATATTTTATTATGTATGATTATGTTGTATGAAATAATGTTACTATTTCTGTTCGTTAAATTGTCTGCTAAATACAACTCGTCACCAAATTATTAGTCGATTATTTTTCAACATTACCACTCATGCTCATTCGCCTCAAATGACATTCGTAATAATGATTATGAAAAATAATCGACTATTATTTGACGACTCGTGATATTATATATGAAAATTTACAACTACAAAAATGTATTGCTGTCTACACAAGATCACCTATAGATAACAGTGGTACTACAGTTGATAAAGAGTTGAAGATGTTGTATGTAAATAAAGGAAACCGAAAAAAATGATAGAAAATTTAAATCAATCGTTATTGACCGTGAAGCCAACATCCACTTTATCGGTGCAGGGTTTTTCTATTGCAGGCATTTAAAAAAAACGGATCAGTACAGCTACCCTAAATGCCGTAATAATTTTGAAATATTATTTTACAATTAAAAAATGACCAACTTGAGTTAACTTATGTGAGGCTTTTTTTATTGTTTTTCATCTTTTTATTTTTTTATAACTACCCGGGTTATCCGGGTAATTTGGAAAATACGAATCGAGTAACCGGGTAATTTGAAATCGGGTAATTTGCAATCACTAGTGCATTGTTAAGGAAAAAACACTCGTTTTTCGCAAAAACTTAAAAACTAAGCAGTCGGAAAATCATTGAAATTTTTTTTTGAAATATTTTGATCTTTTTCGATTTTTCGAACCAAACTCGATTCCTTAAAAAAACTTTTGTTTTACTATCTCTTATCCATGTTCATAAAATATAGATGGAAACAAATATTTGAAATTTTTTTTATTATCAGTAGGCGTGGGAAAACACATTTAAAAACTTATAAAATTTCAACTTGATAGCATTTGTAGTTTGTGAGTAAATCGATTATGTATAAATTCGGACGGACACCGAAGTCTCACCAATAGGATTAGGATTCTTGAGTCTATGTGTCCCGATCTAATTTTGCTGATCTATATGAGTCCTTTATTTATCCATGTATGGAATACTGTTGTCATGTTTGGGAAGATGCTTGTTAGTCAACAATAAAATGTCTAGACTCTGTACAAAAAAAACAATACGGTTGATTGGTAATACAGAACTAACGGATCAGCTTGGTTCTCTCTAGCACCGAAGGTATGTGGTGAATTGTCAATTTACTATAAATATAACTTTAGCGAATTCTCATCTAAGGAAATTCAAAATATCCTTCCATCGTGTGCGCAGTACAATCGACAAACAAGAGCTTCCGAGTTATCCCATCCATTTGTTGTCCAAATACCTCGTCGTAGAACCGTGTCCTTCCAGAACGACTATTTTAATAGAATGGCCAAATTGTGGAACTGAATGCCCTCCTCCGTATTTTCCGATGAATTTGTTCGTATAGTTATCACCTCTCAATTGTTCGTATAGATATCACCTCTCAATTGTTCGTAGTCAACACCTGAACAACTGTTCGTATAGTTATCACCTCTCATTCCTTCCATTTTTCTCATTTCTTCCATTATTCTCATCTCCTTCTTTTATAGTTGACAGGTATATTCAGATACTCAAAGAGTCTAAATAATGAATATTTCATGTGTGCTAAACATGTCTAACTAATTAATAAAAAAAAATTAGTTCGGACCTCAACGGTTCAACGATCAGTAACAAAGGTAATAACATCTCATACGCGAACTTTGTGCTGGATCAACCAGTTGTTTGAACACTCTCGTATCTTCGAAGCCATGCTGTTCAAAAATTTCAAACGTTTTAAGGTTTCAGTTTCATTATGGTTTCTTCTCTATGCTCTTCACTGAATCATTGATTTCGTTATATAACTCTTTTTCGTAAAATTACTGCACCACAAAAGCTAATTGAATGAATCCAATGACCTGTTTTGTTGCTGATTTGAATCATCGTTCTTTTCAATATGTCTGTTTATGTTTCACTTCCACCATTTCATTTGTGTGCTTAGACATCCATTTTTATTAGAATAATTGGTTATGATTTATGAATTTCCATAATTAAAAATAATCTTCTTCAATAAATTTATATTGTTTGTTCATTTGAATGCAATAAATTCAAATAGAGAAGGTAAAAGGGATACTACTAATATATGTCCGTAAACATGTTATTTATTTGACTTCGCTTCATTGTAATGCATTCAGATTTTGTTTTCAACATCATCATCGGTATAATAAAATAACTTTATTAAACTAAGTACTTATTTAGTAAATATTTGTTATTACATATAATAATAATGAAGTAAACATAAATTCTTGATAACGTATTTATTGTCGCGTTGTTATTTTTAATGCAGTGAACGTCAAAATATATGAACATAAATTTGTTTTTAACTCAATGAAGGAATGAAGAAATGATTATTTCTTTTTGATTATTTCCATTGCTATGCTAATTTTAAAATATTCATAGGTTTGGGTAATTTATTTACATTTGAATATAAAACTAAAGAACTATATATGATTGATGTTAGTTTTAAATAAAATTATATTTGATCAAGTTTTTTATTCTAAATAAATAAATTAGGGGTGATATCAGTTTAAAATATAATAATCGTTTATTGGCAGTGAAATACGCATATGAAGAATTGAAAATTTGATTAAATAAGCAAACTGCATTTCAATTTATTATATGTACATTTCGCCATATAATCTCATGGGTTCAGAAGCTAAAAAGTTGCACACAAAAATATCAATAATTCATGATCTATATTTTATTAAAAACAGAGTATCCGGTCTTTGACGGGCAGCCGTGATAAATTGGGCCAAACCAAACCGAAAAGACTGGGTCATTGCAAAAAGAGTTGTATCGCACAAGGCTGTGTCTTGGGTTATCAGGTCCTTTGAACCCTACAAATCTTCAGCTCCTGAAGGGATTTGGTCTTTTATGATACAACAGTGTTTGGACATAACAGGAGACAGACTCAAGGTTGTTGGTGGTCTGCATAGCTTTTGGCTATATACCAAAGGTTTGGAGAAACGAGAGGGTCGTTTTTATTTTAAAATCAGGGAACATTAATTATTGCGGTTCAAAAAACTTCAGACTGATTCGTTTTTGGAGAGGACGATTGACTCACCTACTACATATGTCTCTCTGAAGCAAAACCAACAACGCACTTATCAAGCGAGAAAGTTTACGGACATTATCTTTTTAGAAGTGATCTCTGATATTGAATTGTCTTCCTCCGAAAAGGCAAGCATTATTGGCTCTTTTCTTAACATAGAAGGGGCTTTCCACAACCCCACTTTTGAAAGGAGTTAAACGAAGCGGAAAACTACGGATTGGATAAATCGGGCGTTTAAAGACTGCAGTCTGTTTATTCACATGAAGGACAGCACCACAATCCAGGCAGATGTGAAGGAAGCATGTCTCCAAAGGACGTTCTATCACCCCTGCTGTAGAACATGATACTGGACCAGCTCCTAATTGAGTTGAATGATGAAGGAGAAGGGTTAAACGCATACGACTATGCAATAATGTTAGTATTCTTTTGAAAGTAGACAACATAGAGTATCTCTGCAGAAAAATGCTTAATGTCTTAAACATAACCAACAATTTTTGTCGGAAGAATGGTACCACGATCAATGCTTCTAAGACAAAGCTCGCGTTTACCAACAGAAAGAAATTATATAACTTCACTCTTCCTTCAATTGTTAATAACACATTGTTGAGATACCAAGTTGATACAAGTTGTTGAGATACCAAAGGCGCAAACGTAACTCGAGCTCTGTGGCAGTGCAGAAGGGCTTTTGACGGCAAATGAGGACTGACTACGAAAATGGTCCACGGTAGGGATGGTAATCCCGGGATCCCGACACATTTTTATGATCACGAAATCCCGAGCTTAATGAATGAAAATTCCTGGATCATCAAAAACACAGAGCACCGTTAAAAATTAAGTAATATTAAATTCGCACAAAGAGATAATTTTTTTTGATTTGAGACTGCCAAACCCCAGTCTTTGTCTTTCCTAAACCCCAGTAATATTTTAGAGCCTGGGAATTTAAATGTTTGTACCCGTAGTCCCGAGATTCATAAAACGCTACGGGATTGCAGTCCCTATTCTACTGGTTGTATAAAGGAGTTGTCCGACTTATTGTCAGCTATGGGTACATTGCACGGGTACCGAAAACTTTTGTTGATAATGCGATAAAAACTAGAGGCGGTACAAAAACTTACATGCTTATATATCACAAGTGCTATCAAGACAACGCCTACAGCGGGTCTATATAGGTTTCATTAGAGCTTCCATCCCTTCATGTATCTGTAAGAATAGAGGCTTTTAAAGTTACAATAAGGGTCAAACTCCTGGAAAGGAGCTGTTGTAAAAATCATCAAACGCTATGGAGGAATCTGGACGAACATTTCATAGGTTTTTTACATGCCGACAAATGACACAATACCTCTAACTACAGAAAGCAGTACATAGTTGTAATCGCAATGGCGGAGAAACGGTCTGTAGCTGATTGCCTATCGGGCAGCGCGACAAACGTATTGAACATCTACACAGATGGATCAGTGATCACTCAATGAAACTGGTGTAGGAGCTGCGGTCTACCTTAAAAATAAAGGATGCAATTTCCACTTGGCGAATACTGCTCAGTCCTTCAGGGTGAAGCATTCGCCATAAATGCCGCTTTGAATCGAGCGACGAAGCTAAAGTAACATTGGCATGTCATTAATATTTTAACTGATAGCCAGGCTACTCTAAAAGCTCTGGAAAGCTACACTATAAAATCAAAAATAGTGTAACAATGATATAGATTCTTGAATTATCTCGGGTTCATGAGCAGAAGATCACTGATATTGATACAGCTAAACAGTGGGAATCTCGTAAAAAAAAGGGCTAATGAGTTAGCAAAAAGTTCTTCAGGGAGGCTCATAGGCCTTGAACCAGCAATTAGTACTCTGTAGCACTCTGCATAAGTCGTTCGAGCCCCTTCCTTCAAAAGGTAAACTGCATGAACGAATTAATTCTGCCCAGAGGCTGCCATAAACGTGAATAAAGACCTAAAAACAGATTGGGGTGACCAAAACCTGGTCAATTTCAACTCTACCAAAACACTGCTATTGATTGTTTCCAGATCAAAGACCGAGTTCCCCAAAGATATTTTATTCAGTATGTGTGATAAACCAATCGGTGAATGTAAAAACATTCGTTTATTGAGTGTCACAGTTTCAAATGACCTACTCTGAAACGATCATGTAATGGCGATGGCAAAAAGCGCGTCTTGAAAACGGCTCCTAAATAGATGCAAACAATTTTCACTCCATACCATTTGCTCCATGTTTATAAGTCCTATATTCGTCCCTTTATGGAGTACTGTTGTCAAGTTTGGGGTGCTGCTTCTGTTTCCATCTTGGCCCTCTTGGACTCTGTTCAAAAGTGGGCTATACGAATTGTGGGTGATCGAGCTTTGACATCAAAACTTGATTCCCTACAACGTCGCACTGTTGCTGACCTCGTTGTTTTTTACAAATATCGTCATCAGCAGTGCTCAGATGAAATCAGTAGCATCATGCCTCAAACTTATTCTTACCCCCGTTCCACTCGGCAATCGGCTACCGCAACCAATCAAACGGTCAAGATCCCACGCTGAAGACTACAAAAAGTATAGTAGTATTTACCTCCTTCGTCCATGTGTTGTAAAGTGTGGAAGTGGACTTTTCAAAGGACAGTTTCAATTTGTTTTAAACCATTCATTCAAGGTGTTAAGGTAGGTGTTTAGGACCATATGGGAGTGAGTTGTTCCAGAATGTTTTCTGTTGCAAGCACCGTGCGGTCGTCTGCATATGACGTGACGGTTATTCCTTCCGGTGGTGCCGGTAAACTACTTAGGTAAAGGTTGAATAATGAAGGTGAGAGAACTCCATCTTGTGGAACTCCTTGTCTGAGCTCTCTCATCTTAGATCTAGCGTTACGGAGCTCAACGTATGTTTGGCGGCCTCTAGTTGCACAACCAGCGCTTTATTAAACCTGGCAGATTAGTGTTGAATATGTCGTTCAGTAGTGCAGCGTATGACACTGTGTCGAAAGCTTTTGACAGGTCAAGTAGCTTCTCAAAATAGACTACGCCCGAGAAGTACTCGGAACCCAGTTCCGAGTTCCGACCAAGGACTATCACAAAAATTTCGATGAAAGGTGCTCCTCCTTCGCTCCATCAAAAGGGGTCGAGTGTGGTTTCATTTGAAAGAACATCCAATTTGAACAACACATTTTTTTATTTAATTTTACACTACAGCGTTTTTTAAATACATGTTATTAAAGGCGTGTGTTTTTTATAAGATTAACGCGAACTCATAATTGACTGGATCCCAGATTTAAAGATATGTAAAGTTATAAAGGTATTGATCAGATGCAATGAATTATATTCCTCATAACACTGCCGTGATTCAGCATTAGCTGTCAGACAACAAGCGTGATCTTACAAAATTGATCGATTGATTGATTACAAGCGTTGATTGATTGATGAAATTGATTGATTGATTGAATTGATTGATTGATTACAAGCGTGATCTTACAAATTTGCGTGATCATTAGCTGTCAGACAACAATCGTGATCTTACAAAAGAATAATTAATAAGGTCGAATCGAGTTTGCATTGTCGAGTCTCGAGATGAGTCGAGTTTACATTGGAGTAATTGGCAACAAACATTTCGGAATTTATATAGGATCCAAATAACAATTGTACATTTCATGCTTGGTACTCTTAGTATGAAGATTTTTTTATTTCTGATGCGCAAAAGTTGGACGATAAGCAAAAAGCCCGATTGTTGTTAAGGAGATTGGGAACAGCAGAACATCAAAAGTTTGTCAATTTTATATTGACAACAAAGCCAAATGAGTTGGAATTTAGTGAAAACGTGTCAAGATTAAAAATATTGCTCGAAAAGCAAACATCAATTTTTAATATTCGATACATAAGTTTAAAAATGTCAAATCAGATCAAGTAGATTTTGTATTCTATACAGCAGATGTTAATAAACAGTAATAAACAGTAATAAATAAATAAATTCGGCAGACAAATTCAAATTATTGGATTGAAATCATCAGCAGATATAGACATTCGTACAAGGTTATTATCAACAATGTACATCGAAAAAGCTACCATAACGTTAGAGCAACTTTCGACCGAATGTAAACGTTTAGTAAACTATTCAGCTGCAGATATCACTATCATATCACAAAAAATTTTCAAGTCATTAAATGTTAATAAAACTAGATCACCATCAAGTGAGGCACACTCAGCATCAGGTGATAATTTAAATTTTTTATGCGAGTTCGACGCAAACTGTGAATTCAATGGTTAAAAATATATCGGATTGTGGTCACGGCGATCACCTCTGAGGACCTCACTAACATATTCAATCGGTAGTAGCGACGGGCGGTGTGTACAAAAGGCAGGGACGTTATCAATGCGAGCTTATGACCCGTACTTACTGTGAATTCCAGGTTTAGGTGAACAGTTTCAGTCCACAATCCCAACCACCTATGTTTCAGATGTAGAAAACCAAAACGTTTTGGGAAACGATTTAAATGGGGTTTTGGGGTTGTGGAATAGTCCAGTTAATCAATTTTGCAATGAAATCAACCAAAAACCTACTAGTAATCCGAGAAACAGTATTCAACAAAAGGATTACGGTTCTTTTATCAAAGAAAAATTTCCAACCATAGTCTCAAATATTTGATCGAACCGATCGATCTAGGATGGCAGCCTGGTTTGTTGCGTACAGTCTTCACCCACAGTCTAAAGATGATTCAAAATTTTTTCACCAACCGATACATTTCGTTGGAGGCGATTCTTCTGTGTCTAAATTAATTAACGCTGTTCTATCCCAGGTCTCAGTTTTACCCCCACTCTATTTTTAATTTATATCATCGAACTGTTGAAAATTACAAGTAACCGAATAAATATGTAGTTTTGCAGATGATAGTACACTCCACGAGTCATTCGTTTCCTATCTTCAATAGGTAAAATGCACGAACGAATAAATCCCTCCCGCTCGGAGAGACGCTGCCATAAATGTAAACGAGAACCTACAAAAATTCGACTATTTTTAATTCCACCAAAACATAGCTGTTGATTGTTTCTGGATAAAATACTAAGTACCCCAATGATATTTCAATTAGTATGTGTGACGAACAAATAGACGAATGTGAAAGCATTCATTTATTGGGAGTCACGTGTCACTTAAACTCTGTCTCCTCAAAAGATGTAAAAATATTTCACTACGTATCAATTACTCCACATTCATTCCTGTACGGAGCATTATTCTTCCTGTACGCAGCATTCCTGTACGGAGCATTAGTACAATTTGGGACGCTGCATCTGCTACCACCCTAGCTCTTTTGGGCTCTGTTCAAAAGCGTGCTATAAGAATTGTTGGTGGTCGAAATTTAACTTCAAATTTTGATTCCACACCATCGCACTGTTGCTGATCTCGTTGTTTTTTATAAATATCGTCACCAACAGTGCTCGGATGAAATCGGGTCCATCTTGCCTCACTCGTCAAATAGTTTGTGTAAGTCAAACTGTTGTGATCACTTCCTGTGATAGTGACAGAATGCAGAAATTTCTTTGTCCGTACATCGTACAAATGGAATGCTTTGCCCGAATAAATAATCTCAATCAATTTCCACAAACGTTTAAAAAGTACATGTTGTTGAGAGACCTAATAGTGTATTCTTTTCGGCTGTACCGAACAAATTTCAGTACAGTTCCAACACCGAAATATTTTTTTTTGTATTTAAATTCATTCCAAAAGAATACAAAATTCGATAACTCGGCGTTGGAACTTGTTCGGTACAGCCGAAAAGAATACACTATAAGTCTTAAAAAGTGTTTGTGTTGTTGTAACCCCTATTGTAATCAGTAATCCCTATCACATAAAACTATTTATTAAAAAAAATAGCTTTAAATCCTGAGATCCGTTTTTGATGAAACTTGGTAAGATCAACCACAGGTTTAATCAACTAAGGCCTAGATGTTAACGGTTAAATAAGAGATGATAAGTAATGATAAGGTTAAAATGACGCAATACCAGTAAACGTTTAATCTCTAATACTTAAGTTCATTACACCTTAAATCAATATTACTGTTTTTTCGCATCAAACAACTAGAGTTCCTGTTACTTTTACTAAAATATTCTAATAGTAATCTAATTTAAAACTAAAAATCTATAATACATATAAAGTTGTTTATTATTTTTACTAAGTTCAGAACAACGAATATATATTATTTTTCTACTTTCTTTTATTAAACTAATTTTGTTGATTTCCACAATCACGATATATTTATCTCTAAGATTTTTGTATTAACAGTAATTTGTTTTTTTTTCTTACAGTTTTGCATACGTCGGCGAGTCTGGCGTTAAATGAGAGCTGGGATCCAGATGTTAGGTAATAAACATAAAATAATAATTTCGAAATATTTTACATTTTTCAAATAATATTTTTACTGATTATAATTATAACACGATAATTTTTTTATTTTTATATAAAGGGACGATATGGAAATGATGTTAAATAAAATAGTACCGGAGGGTTTACCGTATAGGCATTCTTGTGAAGGACCAGATGATATGGTAATGTACAATTCATATTCCTTTGATTACGTATAATATTATTATAATATTGCGTCCGAAACATTAATCTAAAGGTAGTTTATTGTTCATAAAAAAAACGCATATAAGTAAAACACCAAATGAATGATCAGTTTAAAGATAGTCAATAAAAAAGATCAATGTTTGGAAGCAATAAAACTTGGTAATTATATTCATATTTATCTTGGTCACTCAACCTTCAAAGAAACTCGAATTAGCGCTATCAATGAAGGTTTTGTTTACACTACCAATAATGACATTAAAAGCCCAACCTGTTATGCAATTTATTCACTTTCTAAAGTTTTTTATTTCTAACCATATATCACCATCACGGTAACTGAAATGTTTTTCTGTATTTTCCCTGTAATTTTTCATAATGCGTTTTTCCCAGTTTTGTTTTAAATTTACGATATGGTAATTAAATGTATACATAATAAATGGTTGTTAATTTAATTACATAAACAATTTCAAATTAAATTAATTAAAAAATGTGGTTTGACCAGTACATGATGGTTGATGTATTTGTTTTTGTTACAATTTATAGTGATTTATTTTTGAGAAGAACCTAAAGAGATTATTATAGTTAAAGTTAAGATTTTCTCATTTATTTCGTTTGAATTGGTTAAAATTTCGTTTACGTACCATACTTTTATGGGGTGCAGCATAATTGATATATCAAACAACACAGGTAGTTTTTTCGCTCTTGTGTCATACGTCAAACTATCTTCGGTTGTCAGAAGCTGTTGTTGTTGGTGTGGTTGCTATCGCAAATTAGAACAAAAACAAAACATTATAGCAATTAATTATAAAGGAACTTAGAGAGACTAGTACACTCCGATTATTTTTCGGGTAACCGCCTTGTTTTTTAAAAACAATTGATCTAAATAGATAGTATTTAAAAAATTTCACTTGTTGCGTCACTGGACCTGGTTTTACAAGCCTACGTTTTAACAAAATGAACCTGACTGTTGTCGGCAGGTGCCAATTAAGAAACTCAAACATATAAAAGATGAAACACGTAAGCAGCAATTGTCCCGACTGAATTTCATGGCGAATATATAACAAGCTTAGTTGTAGCAGACTAATACTTCCACTACCACATGACATTACTTCAATTGAGCTAGCTCATTTCATTCGGTAAAAAACCTCAACATTAATTACAGAATATAACTATCAACGTCATCGACTATTGCCTAAAAATTGAAAAGAACCAGAGTAAGGATAATATAACTTTAGGGCGTTGTGGTATTAAACAAGTACAAGGTACTTCAAGGCTAAATAATAAAAGATTTGACAACGCTGGTGCATATACGGACTTCACCACCAGTTTTCGCAACACAATGCTCTTATCGTGAGCTTCTAGTCTTAGGAAAAGTTATTAGATTAAAGTGAAATATAAAGAAATTAAATTAATTGACTAAATTGAAAGTTGGGATGCAGAACTATTGTCTTGCAAAAGACGTCTATACCAAGTTTCATTCAAATCGGTTATTATTGTTTGAAACTATTCTGCAGTTGGAACTGTTTTGATTTATGTCAAAAAGTTATGTATCAAGTTTACAAAATCGATTATCACAGTTTAACTCAAAAACTAATCAATTTCCTGTGTAGTTCACTCGTATGCCTTACGAATTACGAAACTCAGCAGAAACATTCCAGTACTTCATTAACAATGAAACTAGGTGTGGTCGTTGTATATACAGATCATATCCTCATAGCCACTAGTCACTCTGAAGCAGAAATCATCTGTTTTATTTTTCTCTTGCAAACCCACACATGATGAAGCTAAATATTTTGCGTTCGATAGAGAGCTATTAGCAATCTTTATTGCAAGCAATCCTCATTTTCGTTATTTTGTCAAAGCACAAAATTTTTCTGTCTACGTCAACGGTCACAGGCCACTGAAAAGCAATTTATTCTAAAACCCTTAAAAGTACATGACAACTACGTCAACTAGATTTTATCACACACTACACTACAGCAACATCACAGGAAAAGACCATCGTTAGTGATTACCTATCAGATTATGATGACTAAACGATGATGAATAAATAAATAAATATTTACAGAAATCTACACTTTCATCGTACAAGGTTTATTGCCATTTCGCAATAGCAGGACGTTGATAAGCGAATCCTGAAAAACCGTAAAGACCTTTAAAAGATTAACTTAAGCTCATAGAATCAACAGACAGCAACGCCGTAATCTGGTTACATGTAATCTGGTTACAATCGATGTCCCAAACACCATCAAATAAACTATCTCCGAAAATTTTTATGGCTTATCACGGTATACGTTCAACATGGCAATCAATCACATCCAAGTATTTTTGGGTAGCGAAATCCAAAGTTCTAGATCCACATCGTGCTAACTGGGCAACGCTGACTGAATTAGGTTGGTGTAGTTGAGAGGGTAGAGTAAATACTGCATTAAGATTTAAGAGTAAAGAGTAACAGTTTTTAAGGGTCAAAATTTAATGTAACTATTGTCAATGTTCCCGCATCTACTGAAGACAAAGCAAATGACATTAAAGCCTATTCTTCCTTGAACTCGAGGAACGCATCAATAACATCCCGCACGATATAAAAATTGTGGTAGGTGCGACTTAAATGCTCAAATTGGTAGAAGTGCAAAATTTCAAAAAACATATCGGCCCTAACAGCTTGCATCATACCAATAACAATAACGGCTTTCACGCAGCTGAACTGGCTATGATGTATGGTCTAGTTATTTTCAGTACTTCGTTCCCCACAGAAGAGAATCCACAAAGCCATGTGGAAATCAAACGATGGAAAGAACTTAAAATCAAATCGATGATGTCATCATCTGTAAGAGACACTCTATAACTGACGTTTGATCATACATTGTGTAACTGACGTTTGATCATACATTGTGTAACTGACGTTTGATCATACAGAGGTGCTGATATGGACACCGATCATGTGCTTGTCACATTTAAGTTCAAGTTGTCATCTACATTTAATACACAAACAAAAAAGACAGTGCGCTGTAATGTCGACGCTTTTAAACATCCGGCGACCCTCCCCGCAGAAGGGATCGATTTTGATCGATTATGATCAATGTTGATCTACGGGTCTGACTACCCTGCGTACTCCAGTCCCTGCCATTGACATATGAGTTAGCGTGAGATATCATATACCACTGGCAATGGCAGGAGATGTCATTAGCCAAGATGATAACTTAGGGTGCTGGCGGACGAACTTTAATTAGTCAACGGCAGCACTTCCAGTCTTAGCTGGGCAGCGTTCCGTAGTGGTACCGCTTATTAGCTCTTCCGGGGAATCAGACCACGTAATTATGTGTGGGCTTTTGTGCCTCGATTGAGGGGTGAGCGGTGCGTCTGGGGTGCGCTGCATCAGCTGGATTATTGGCAATTAGTTTTGTTTTGTTTTCTGCAAATTTCTTACAATTTGTATTTCTACATTTCTGTTCTGCTATATAAAAGTCTTTCTAATGACAGAAATTGACGTCGTTCAGAATGATAAGAATTACGTAAGTTTACAGTAGTTGGCTTAACTGGTAAAGAAACACAAAAAATGTCCACTAGGTAGACGTTTAACGTTTACGCAGAAATGTGGTTCACAATCTTTTCTTCTAAAGGATATGTCGATTTTCCGCTTACTCTTTCAACCTTCCAAAACTGATTCATTTGTGAGCAAAACGGAGAAAGTTCATCACATAATTTGACCGATTACCCAATAAATCACTGCTGATAAATTTCAACTCCGAAAAGCAGATCCATGCGATCTGGGATGTAGTAAAACGATATGACTACATTGTCATATCTATCACCTAAAATTTTTCATGCGATTTTATAGTTTTGAACCGTAACTGGGAAATTTTTGATCAAGCCGTATGCAGAACCAGAAAGCAAGCCACTCTGATTCTGCCCCATTGAATGTTGGTAACACAAGCTCAGGTTACCTAATGGCCATGGTAAATGACGTATTTTAACCAGCATACACCGTAGATGCGTCATGAAAAGTAGGTGCACTGTAGATTGAATCATCCAAACACTTGAATTCGTGGATGTTGGATTGTTCATTAGGGCCGCCTCAAGCGAGCAATAATCGTCTTCAAATACCACCCTATCGGTTGAACAGGTTTCATCAAGGGCGAGTTTGTTCTGAACGCCATCATGCTTGTCGTAAACTATTTATTTAGCGTATGGTTTTTTTTGTGACACATTAAAAATAAAAATAAAACTTAAAGTAGGTAGATTTTTAAATCTACCTAAAACAAAATATGAATACACGTTAAATGAGCTTACAATCGATTTGATTGCGCGTCTTTTAGTTAAAAAGTAAAAAGTAAAATATTTGAACATTGGGCAGTACATTTTAACATTAGTTGTTTACATCAAGTGAGTCTATACATGCTACTACATCGGGAGTTGCCAAATGGATGTCTGATATGTTGCCATTGTATCGTCGAATTGGACACATAGTTGCAATGTGTTTTATGAATTATTGTGGAGCCCCGCAGTCACATTAAGGGAACTTTGAAATGACCGCTTGTCGAAAGAATCAGCACAACGTCCATGATTCGTTCTTATTCGGTTTAGTGTAGTCCAGGTATGACGTGGCAGATCGAAACCATGTTGGGGAGAAGTCGGTTAGTAATAGAAAGACCAGGTGTGATGTAAAGATTTTAGGAGGTGTCCCAGGCATCCAAGATATTAAAATTAGTTGTCAGCAGGTTGCTGGCAGTTTTGTGTGGACGCTTTCTTGAATTCAATCGACAACGAGTGTGGTCACCGTAATATTCGTGCAAGGGTAACGTGATGTTGTTGGTTACCTTTTTATGTTCCCTCATGAGCGCATGCGAGCGTCTGAGCGCAGGTGGAGCGATATTGCTTAACACAGGAAGTCAAGGTAAAGGAGTGGACCTGATAGTTCCACTTATAGTACGCATCGTGGCATGCAGCTGGCAGTCAACTTTTTGAGTATATGTGCTATTCAACCAGACCGGTGAGCCGTACTCAGCCACTGAGTAAACCAGACTTAGAGCAAATATGCGGAGAGTATCTGGAGTAGCACCCCATGTCGAGCGTGCCAGTTTGTGCAATGGATTGTTTCTCGTTTTAAGTTTTTTGGCGTATTCTCTAGGTGGTTTAAAAGAAAGAGTTCTATCGAGAGTAATGCCCAGGTATTTTGGCTATTGATTGTATTTAATGACAGTGCTGTTAAATAATACTGATAGTTCGTGTTTTGCCAGTTTGTTGTTTAAGTGGAAACAAGAACTCTTGGTTTTACTTAGATTAGGAAATAAGCTCCACGTTCGAAAACAGTCATTTATTATCGCCAGGTCAGTTAAGAGCAAATCTTCCGAGACACCCATGTCTTTGTTTTGAGTGGCCAGGGTCCAATCATCAGCGTAACCAAATTGTCGTAAACTAATTGAATGCAACGAAAAATTCGTTTAAAATTCGTTGTTTAAACCTTGTATGTCCACGCTGCTTTTTAAGATGATTAGTTTTAACTTGGTCCGTCATTACAAAACAAGGAGAACTGGGAAATATTCAATAATACCACCACCGGTAATGTTCCATAATACCAACATAAATATAATGAGTTGTATGAAAAATGAAATAAACTTTAATAAAAGTATAATAATGGTATCTGAGACCTCCTACAGATATGCCAAATCCAGATCGTGATTATACAGTCACTAGGACCAACAAATCCGGCTCGAAGAACCAAAATATATGTAGTAGTTTTTGCACATAGTATATATTTTAGTTGAATTTAATTTTCAGATATGAAGTGTATGAAAATAACATTCATCAAATTTTCATTTCCAAATTTGAATTAAAATAATATACCAATTTAAACAAACTATGTAGTTTTTAAAAGTATAATTGAGTTAGAGGTAGTGCTTAGAATAAATGCTTAGTATTAAAATTAATTTAAAGTATTATATGATAATTAATCATTAGTGTAGTTTGATGCCGAGTAAATGCTAATATTTCAAATTTTATTTTTGCAGCCCGCCCATGTAAAAGCATGCTTTCTTGGCAGCTCGTTGACAATCCCAATTACAGATGGTAAATTATCACTTGGTACATGGCAAGGTGTATGGTTATGTGAGCACAGAGATCATGCTGGTTCACGTAAATTAGTTATAACATTATCGGGTTGTCCACGAGATTCAGCACGTAGTCCTGTTTCACCAGTATCACCAATAGCATCAACATCCAGTTAGGGAAGGCCACGCTCCGCCCGTGATAGCCGGTAATTGCGGGGGAGCGATAATAGTTACATCATTTCATTTAATAATAGAAATCAAAGTTCTATTACTAAATCAAATGATGTTAATTATTTAAAACGTATAAATAATCAAATTGATAGCTCAGTGAATAAAACATTGACGAATAAGCCGGTGGTTAACACAAAAATTAGCAATAGACAAACAGCATCGATATTCAATTGGTGTTGCTTTAAAAATATATTTAAAAGAAATTTAAATCAATCCATTGAAAGTGAATTAGTTTAAAAAAGTAAATAATATAAACAATGGAAATATAGAATCGTTAAAATATAAAAAAAAATATTTTTATTATAATTCTTTTTTTTTTAAAGTTTTAAAAAACATTTAAAAAAATTATTCGAATTTTATTTTTATGTGATCTATAATTATCAAAATATTATTATTACTAATAATATAAATAAACTGTTAAATAATTTAAATAAAATTAAATTAATTCAAACAAAAATCAAACAAATAAATAATGTTAATAAAACCAAAACAAAAACATTTTATAAAATGTCTATTCTGCACAAATCACTTTATTGAAGAAAATCTTTTAATATTAAATTTTATGTTAAAATATATTGATAAAAAAAAACAAAGAAATATATAGTAAAAATACATAAATTAACATGTAAATAATTGAAATATTCAGTATATAAAGGCTTACGATAAAATGGTTACATTATTTATGTACTGCAAAACGGTTTATAACGGTTTTCCGTTATTAAAAACAGGTGGATTTAAAATTGAAATTAAAATTTTTAACATTATCCTTTTTGACGGGAGAGGGAGGGGTAATTTACTTATATTTCTATTGAATTAAGATTTCAAATTATTATTTAATTTTGTTGAATTTGTTAAGTAAAATGGAACATTTCGTTACGTATTTGTTGGTCTTTTTGTGTGAACTCAAGATGTGATAGTACTCACAACCATTATCTTTGCCTAATAAGCTTGGTTGGCTATTTGAGCATTTGACAGATTAGCCAAATTTTTCAAATAACACTTAAATTTATTAAATGTATACACTAAAGACTAGACATTTTCACTACCTGGTAAGCAAGCCTATCTTAACAATATGAGCATGGTTAGAAAAGGTTATCTTAAATATGTTAATCTCACATGAAACTACGATTTGTTTATTTTTTATTTAATTATCTTGCTTTTATTTTGGAGTTATAAATTTTGCTTTGTAAATGTAGATAAGTTACAATATTATTTTTATATTTAATTTGATTTTAGAAAAACAAAGTAAATCTAAGTATTGCCATCCGTAATTGAATGTAATTCAAAATAATAATTTTAGGTTTATAGGTTATAATACCGTATGTTGTGCACAGAAAAACAATTTAAAATCTATTTTTAAGCTTATTATGTCAGTCCAAGTAGGGGGGTGCAAATTTTTTAAGAAAGTGCGGAATTTTTAACTTTGAAAAGAAAGAAGTGGTAAAGTTATAAGCCATATTATTGCAAATTTAATTTAAAAAAAAAACACTAAATACTAGAGTTGACTGTTATTATTGAAATAATACTGAACATATTTAAACGCGGGGGATCAGTTTTAGATTGCATGCTAATATTTTTAATTTTTGCTTAACATGTATGACGACCTCTTCAGTGTCAGCTATTGACATATGAGTTATCGTGTGATATTATCATACTACTGGCAATAGTAATGATATATCACTAGGCAAGGTGATACCTTAGGGATGCTGACGGATGAACTATATTAGGTATGGAACATTCTTAGATAATGGCACGCTTTTGCTTGCACGAAGTAAAAAGCTTCATAAAACTATAGCTGGGCTTTAATCGCTGAGGAAGCCAGTGCGACACATTATCAAGGAATATGCCACTACCTGGATTATTGGCAACCTCGTTTTAGTTTTATTCCGCCAAATTTTTCGAAAATATTTGCCTTTAATCTCTTATTATATTTTTATCTCCTCACCCTATCGTGAAATATTGGTCTATCTACGTCATATTTTATTATGTGATAGAATTAATTGTTCAGTTATCCATTCTTTTAAAAAAAAAGAAAAAACAAAAAAATTGCGTCCATCAACACTTCAGGAACGCATGTTGTTGTGGGAGATAGCTCTTAAAAAGGTTTCTATGTGTTCTTGTGACACATATTGTGACGGTAAAATGACAATAAAATCGGTAAACTAATTTACTGTTTACCAGTAATGCACTCCCTAAGTCCAAGTATATTATATATTATTGACTTCTAAACTCAACTAAAGTATAAAACATTTTGGAATCATCTTTATTAAAAAAAAATCGGGCTGTGCTGATGTTTAAGTTAAAAATTTATTTAGTTTTACATTGAAATGCCGACAGCGTCTTATGAAAATATTATTATTATAAATTGGTTGTTATAATTTTTAGTTTATTTCGTTATTATAAAAATAAAAAAATTTTCACTTCTAATTTTTTTTTTTCATTTTAATATTATTTTTTATAGTGCAAGTGTATTTAATACAAAATACAGAAACCGTATTATTCGACAAATCTCTCAAACCACCAAAGGTTGGAGGGATAAAAAGTTTCACAGATAAAAAATACAGATCATCCAAAATAATGGTGATCCTAAAATATGACACATGAATGATGGGCGATCGCTTAAAACCAATCATTTGATTTTGATCAAATATTTTAATCAATTGATACGGTAAGAATTGAACCTTTTTTTAGTTTTTTACTTAAGTTTAAGTTTTAAATAGCATAGGAAATTTGCGGTGCGGTCTAAAGAAAACGACCAAGAAAACGCCTAAAATTTTTTTTATATAAATATAATAAAAACATATTCTTTGTTCTGGAGTCTTATATATCAATAAATTTTATGTAATCTTAAGCTTGTGTACCAATCAAACTTTTCTTGTATTTTGCTGTAGTTTTTGACGTTTTTTTTAAATGGTGCTAATCTACTTAAAAATTGGGAAAAATCATTTTAATGTTATTAGGGGTTTTGTTCTAAAACTATTAGATGTGTGATAAATATGATATGATATGATGATCGTGATAAAACCTTATCTATAAAATCTGAAACCAATCACTGAGACTGCTGACAAATTGTTTACTATATTTGATCTTCGGACTGCTCAAAATCAAAGTTAACGAAAATTGTGTCTTTCCAAACATTTCTTTGGACATTTCCTTGCTCCTGAACCATAATCTTCTGCATAATGTTTGATCTTTAAACTACAAACTGTTAAATTGCTCCTTTTGAGTAACAGTGAAAAAGTAACTGCTACTTAAATATCGTAAATAATCGTCACATCAACCGGTTTATTGAACCCATTGCTAAATTCACTATTATTATTAATCATATAAATAATAGTTTTCTTAAATCTCCATGCCAAGCTACAGATTAAGAACTTGAATTAAGCATACGCCACGGTTATTTAAAATTTAATAATAATGCATTTTTGCCGACCAAAACGGACCCATTATGTCAGGCGAGTAAATTTGTGGTTGTTTTTAATTAAAATTTGGATCGCAATTCCATACGAGTTAAGCAAAATTACTTCCCTACTTACATTTCATTAAATTTCTAGTGTAAGATCCGGCTCGAATGACCATAAAATATAAACGATTTTTCTTTCAGAGTTGCTCAGGATTACATTCTTTCCGGAAATTTTCTAAAGACTAACAATCCCGTTAAAGTTGGTGTGGTCATGTGTACTATTTCCGGAAGCACAGTCTTCTTTTAGAACCTATTTTTCTCCGCCCTTTGTAGCTCTCCTTTATTGGAAGAAGTAGCATACAATATCGTCAATACCAATATCATACAATATCGTTGTGCAATACAATAAAAAATTTTATTTTTGTTATCACGAACATAATTCTTATATACGTGAAGCGGCTGAAACCACAAGACTCTGTGTTAAGGATTTTTATGTAGTTTTTATAACAGATCATAAATTAACATAATAAAAGACGAAATGAAGCGAAACGATAATTCACTTAGGAAACTTCTCATGTAATCTCTCCATTTAGAGTTCAATAATTTCAAGTTTTATAAAAAATGCTTCGTCTAATCTGTCACTAACTAATATTTGCTGAAAGAGCTTGAACAAATTACTGTTTACGAACATCTGCAAACTGTAAACGTGTTAAGGTTCGCCTGAAGACTGAAAAAAACAAATATGGGTCAAATGACCATGTCACTTAAGCTAGAATCTCGCGTTCGCGAGCCCTCCCCAAAAATGGCATGTGAGAACTGACTAGATAAGTCATAACCGACCAGATTATACAGAACAGTTTCTCCTGAAATTGTATGAGGTGAAGCCACTAATCAAGAAAAAAAAAATAAAATTGATTCCCCCCTTCATTCGATTGAAGAAGTCCTTGGGTAAGGAATTGTACCTAAGTACAAACACAGCAGTAACCACCCCTAGACACAAGAAAACTTCCTCGAAATGAAGAGGAGAACCAATTGAGCTGTCGATCGCATATCCATAGCGGACATAGGCGACCTAGGACCATCAATTTATGTTAAGAGGTGAAGCCCCATGGATGACATTTTAGCCCCATGGATACATACTTCATACTACAAAAATCTACTACTAAATCTACTACTAAATCTACATACTACTTCACTCAAAAAATCTTCCTATATACAAAAAATGTTTACACCAACACGCAGGAGGTCCCCTGAGAAACCTCGACCAGAGAAACTTGATGTTGTTGTGCTGGGGAGACGGAATTCTCGGCAGCAAGCTCCTCCGCAAAATTATGCATTGCTGCCAGGAACCCTACCTCCTCAGCCGTGCCTTTTCTTCCCTTATCTCTCTCCTCCTTGAACTGGCCCTGGCCAGGTGCAGCCTAGCCCTCCTCAACCTCCTATCTACCACTGGCTCAAGTGGTGGATCTTCCTGTTCCACCACTTGGCCAATGGCAAGCATCAGGTCTGGAGGGCTGACTACCACTGGGTCAGTTGCCCACGGCTCCTACACCCCTGGTCGAGACCTCCTCAGAGGTGTCTCTCCCCTGCCAGGGTAAAGATTATTGTCTTTTCTATCGAAATATAATACCCTGACCGACACCTCTATCGGGAACCCCTGACTTTTAATCGTGTACATTTTAACTTGAAACACCAACATTTCTTTTCTTGCACTTTAACCATTTATTAGTTTTAACTTATACAGGGTGAGTTTTTTAAAAAATGCCAGGCTTTTATCTCGAGAACCATGCTAGATGGGACAAAATAACCCAAGGTGATAATTGTTAAGGGTCGAGGGGTACGTCTAGTGGTAATATTGAATGACCTTGAAACTCATAAGCATTGGAGATATATGCTAAAGTAGGATTTTTTTTAAATTAGAACCCATATATTTAAGGGTCTTTTCAAATTGAGTAAATCAAACTACACACTCTTTGCTTACAAAATTTTTTTGTAAAGTGTACGATTTAGTAGATATGATGAAAATTGATTTGCACTAAAGCAAACTGCGATAACGTACGTTTCACCACCTTTGTATGCTATTCCAAAGATGTGCCACATAGTTCAATAGATCGGTTGTTGATCTTTTGTTTCTAAAGCCGTATTGGCTGTCAGATATCAAATGGTTGTCCTCCAAAAATTTGGATATGTATGAATTAATATAGTGCTCGTATATTTTAGACATGACTGGGAGTAAGGCTATTGGTCTATAATTTGCAATATCACATTTCGTTCCTTTTTTTGGGACAGGCTGGACATTGGCCAATGTTCTAATTCTGTTCACCAAGTTCCAGCAGGATGGAAAAATACCAGATTTATAGGATTTATAGAATATTTTGGTGAGAGTTGGTGCAAGTTCTTTTGAAAATGTTTTTAGAATAACAGGAGGAATGTTGTCCAGACCAGAGGCTTTGTTGTTGTTTAACCCCCCTTAAAAGTTTTTCGACAATTTTGGGTTTGAAATGTAATTCTTTCATATTAACTCCTGAAGACTGGATTTGGGGTATTTCTTTAGGAGTTTCTAAAACTGTTGAATTTGAAGCAAAACGTTCCGCGAACAATGTAGCTTTCCTTGCAGGGTCAGTAATGATCGAGTCACCATCAATGATAGGAGGGATAGAAGATTTAGTGCCACAATTTAAAGAATTAATGGCACTGTAAAAACTTTTGTCAGAAATTGACATACTCGAAAGTTTTGCCGCTTTCGCTCTGTCAATCTCTGCTTTTTCGTTTTCAATTATCTGGTTTGATATTTTGTTGGCCTTTAAATATTGGGATCGATTAACAGAGTTCTTTTTATGAATCCAAATATTAAATAATCTACGTTTGTTTCGAAGAGCCAATGTGGCTGCTTTCGAAAACAAATATTTTTGTTAGGGTTTCATTATTGATAAGGGAACGAATTTGTTAATACCGAATAGAATGGTTTCAGTAAAGTTTTAAGCAGAAACATTTACATCGTCAGTATAAAAACAATGACGGTCAAAAGGGAAACCTTGAAAAAAGCTTCGTAGACCATTGGTGTCCATTTTTGAAAAGTGAAATATTTTACGGGGTTTGGGAACTCTAGTTTGTAACAAATCAGTTTTGATAATTGATGGGATTAGATAATGGTCAGAATTTCCAATACTGCCCTTATCGACATCGACACTCGTAATATCTGGCATAGATGTAAGATAAAGGTCTAAGAGAAAACTTTAATCACCGCCATTACGAGGAGTGAAAGTTGGGCTTTTTACAATCTGCGTCAGGTCGTGCGATGCAGCAAATATTTCTGCCTTTTAAACCTTTAATACTACTGTGCTGTAGCCATCACCATGTAGTTCATAATTTGGAAAGCGTTTATATGCAACACTCTCATGAATGTATGCACATACACCTTGATGAAGTTTAAAAGCTGATTCAAGCCTATATTTGAGATTTAGTGTTACGTCATAGGGATAGTTTTCAGAAACTTGTGTTTCTGTAAGAAAAAGAATATGCGGTTGGTCGTGCTCGAGATGCTGTTGCACGGCGTCACGGTTGGCATTCAATCCACAAATATTTTGGATGTGTATTTTAAATTTTTTATCAAATGTAATAGTCATTTGATCAAAATATAATTTGTTTTAAAAATGGGTAACTAAACAATAAATCCTATCATATAATAAAATATGACATAGGCCAATATTTCATGATAGGATGTAATAAATAATAAACAGGTGAAAACAAAATTTTTAAAAAGTTACTAAAATATTTATCCATATTGTTCCCACGAGTTAAGACGCAATAAAGGTCACCAACAGGCCTTCGTCTATAGCTGTTAGAAGTCTATATACAACTGGGGGCGACAGGTGCCCTGAGGTTGGTACTTTTCATGGTTTGACCCTACATGAGTCCTCTCTAGTGTGTACCCACTAGGGGTGCTAATAAGGGAGCACCTTCTCGCGACCCGGGCGGCTAAGCCAAGGTCCCCGTTCCCGCTAGACATGACATCAGGTTTACGGTTTGCAATAGCAGGCTAGAGCCCACTATAGCTCAGGTACCTCGGGTTCGCCAAGTCCCGTATCATGGTCTAATCAGACCAGTGACCCCTGAGGTGATAGCACAAATCAAAAATTTGTATGCAAAATAAATATTATTATTGTTGTTTTTTTTGACATTCCTTAAGTTTCCTACGCAAATTTTCGCTCTCTTAAATTTTTCGTTAAAGTTAAAAGCGACAGTTCAACTGAACGAAAAGTTCTTCAGTTTTCGCTGGTCGATTATATGTAAAGTTCATATGTCGCGTCATTAAGCTACGTTACGTTAAGTTCTTATGTTTTGGGTAGTTGAGCTATATTTTTTATCCTACAGAAAAAAAATAACGAAAATTTTTAAAAATGCAATTATATACACCCAACCCTGTTCGGTCTTTTTTTAGACGGTTTTGAATTTTGATATAACACGGTCCAGTAAAAATATTTGAATTGGATTTGATATGATTTCATTCGAATTAGCACGATTTAAATTTTAAAGAAAAATATGCATGTACATACTGCACAAAATTTTACGTATCAGTTTTTGAGTTATTTTGAAGAAAATGGAAGTTTTTTTGCATTATTCATGTAATTAGGGGATGATTTTCACTTGTTTGGTCGTCGAAAAAAATAGCGACCAACTTTATTTTCGTCATAACTCGCTTTGTTTTGATGTTAGGGTTTTCGTACAATGGAATTATTCACAGTACAGTGAAATTAGTAAGGTATGCATTTATTATGTAAAAATCATGTTCATACGACTTTTTATTCCCTCCAAGTAACTTATTTTGTGGTATTATAATCAGATATTACACCACAAGGATATTGGTTAAAAAAGTATTAATTCTAAGTATATACAAACAGAGAAACATAAGAAACTTATTTGATAAAATTGTAGAATTCGTAATATTATTCAAATTTAAATTTGAAAAATTTAAGGAATGTTTAACCATAACAACCACCAAATTTCATACCAAAAAATAGGTTTCTTTGATTTAAAAAAAGATGTATTTTAATGTTTGAAAGTGATTAGTTTTTGAGCATACTAAATTTTTCGATTTGTTCGAAATTGTGTAATCTCGCTTTCGTTCGTCCAGTTACTACTAGTGAGATTATTAAATAAAAATTAAATTTTGTGTCGCCTTGCAAGGCGTCCGTTTTTTACGTTCAGTTTTATTTAATATTTCGTTTGCAACATGGCGTAATCGCCCGGTGGCTTAATTGATAAGCATATCTGTCGTCACAAGATTAAAATCACGGCAATGATACAGAATGTTTGAATTTCCTTAGTTACTTGAGCTTAATTACTCACAACAATTTCTATTTAATTCGATAAAGATGTCTAAAAAAGATTTAAATTAGCTCCCCATAAGTGATTTATTTTGAGACAGCAAAACTGAAAGAAAAATATTAAAATATCGTTTATATTAAAAAACCGCATTATTATTAAAAAACCGCAACAGTGGCAAGTGAGAGTCGGCAAGGTCAAATCAAACTATACTTAATTCGAGCATTCTACAATAATAATAAAAATAAGCCATAATGAATTTCTTATGAAATATTTTTCTGAGTTTTTAAGTTTTTTAATGAATTGTGATACCATTAATTAATATGGACGTTATATTTGAGTAAATTGATAATTAAAATCAATATTTTTATTTTATAGTCTTTGGGACCACGCCGATTTCATGTGATGATTACCACATATTTTATACTTCGTGAGGCGCCTGTCCTTGACGAGTCTGAAAACTTTTGTTCTGTCATTTTTCTCGATTCGGCCGCTTTTTGTTCGGCCGCTTTTTCGTTCGGCAAGCCAAGCATACCAAAATGTCAGTCGGAATCGACAACAGCAGACACATTTTGGTCGGACAACCTTACCCTCGTGTTCTAAACCCAATTTCCAACCCTCACAGTTAAAAAAAAAATGTGGTAGCAAATTTACAAGATCGCGGTCAATATGCATTTTTTGGAGCTTGCCGAACGAAAAAGCGGCCGATTTGAGAGAAAATCGCAGAACAAAAGATTTCGGGCTCGTCAAGGACAGGCGCCTCACGAAGTATAAAATATGTGGTAATCATCACATAAAATCGGCGTGGGCCCTGGGACTATGTTTTATAATAAAATGTGTTTTTGTTAAGAATATGTTCAAAAAATCAAGATGGTTTTTCAAGGTCTTTCTGTAATGTCACGTTTGTTGTCGATATTTTTGATAGACAAATTTGGACACTTCTATGCAAAACATCTAATTATTAAATAACAGAAATGCGTTATTAATTAAAATATATAAATAAATAAACGAAACGTTGGCTTGTAAAAGTTATTTTGAATTACTTCTGTCAACTAAATCTATTTTAAACATTTTCAAAACAAGTTTAATTTTCGATTATCATTAACTCGAAAACTTTTAAGAAAATAGTCTATCGAATTTGAGGCTGGTAATTGAATTGGTTGCAAAAACTAATTAATTAATTTTATTTCCATTCGTTAAATGTAATTAGCAATTTAATCTGTTGATCTGTTATCTCTATTTTCCTCACTAATTTCAAAATTTTAATCCATTTTGTTTATATTTTTCAATTAAGAATTAATTATTATACCTAAAACTAATTAGTTGATTAATTACATTACAATTAATACGTAATACTTAATTTGAAACTAAAAATTATAAAATAAAATGTTTATCCTGTGTTGGGTGTGCCAACAACGCTGCCTCTGCATAAGTTTGTTTGCAATTTTAGAAAGCTTTACGAGCCTTCTCGTTCCGATTAATTAAGGTTTTGTCGTTTTGTTGTAGCCGATGATGTATTCCGAACATGTTTGGGTTCTCGGTATTCTATGATCGCCTGCACTTTCGGGGAGTGGTTTTGTGGCGATAAATTCCAGTTCCACAATATAGTGCTACAATAATAAATAAAATAAAATTTTCTCCGGAGCGACTTGAGTGAAACATAATGTTTTCTTTTTTATTTTTCGTTTTTAATTGTAAAATTCAAATTCATGCAAAATATTTTTTAATAAATCAATTTTATTTAAAAATAACTTTTACTACATGTTTCGAAATTCAAAATTTCATCGACAGGTATTTTCGTACAATTCGTACGTTTGTACGAAAATACCTGTCGATGAAATTTTGAATTTCGAAACATGTAGTAAAAATTATTTTTAAATAAAATTGATTTATTAAAAAATATTTTGAGTGAATTTGGATTTTACAATTAAAAGCATAAAATAAAAAAAAGATAAATAGTTCCAATAGTTCCAAATTTCAAAAAATATTAAAAAACAAAGTAGCTTACGCACTCCATTACGTTATACGTGTGGTATATATTCCATTGTTGGAGACTACCGTAACATAAACAAAAATAACGACTGGTGGAAGTAGAAAAAAGTTACCTGTATTTTATATGTCGCGTGTACTTCATGATAATTATTATAAAATGTCACACTCCATCTTTAGGCTTTTATACATCTCCACGTTGTTTTGTTTTTCATAATAAATTTCCATTGGAAACTAGTGTAACATAAATTGTAGTTTGAAGGTGGATATAAGGCTGGTAATATTATTTTTAACTAGGGGTAAAATAACAAATGAAATAGTTTACGATCTGTTATGTTAATCAAGTTACATAAATCAATTGAATGCATGATTCTCCATTGTTGATTTGATTTGCCACCACGCTTTAAATGAAGAAAAATGCTTAGAAGGAATTTTGCAGGGTCTGATGTGTGTTTTGCGAGAAAATATTTTATACGATGTGATGGTTCTGCGAGAAAATATTTTATACTAAAATCAATAATAACATAAATTATTAAATGTAACTGTATCGCGCTAGGAGGTGGTCTAAGTTAAGTTATGTGACTACATTCGGAAAAACCATTTAATATCAACAAAACAGGACAATTAATTTCAATAAGTTACATTACAGATCGGGAGAGTTTTATTTTAGAAATCGATGACAGAGATAGTGTAATTTCGTTATCAACTGTACTACAACAGAAGAACTCTAGTTGATTTCCGCTATTAATTTTGAGGGCGTAAATCTGGATTCAGGATCAGACAACCATAATATAATTCAAGTTACCAAAAATAGGATTCTGCACTTCAACCGGAATACTCAACAGCTAACATCATTTAACACTCAGCTGCTACCAAAGTTCAATGCTGATATCTAGTCAATCTGCTGATATCTAGTCCTAAAAAATTAACTGTATGATTCCCGAGCAAACATTTTGATGTGTTTACCTTCATGCCATATTTTCGAAGTCTATCAAAAATAAGTTTTAAGTGTTCTAAATGTTGTTTCTCGTTAAAGCTATCAAAAGCTAATTTGAAGCTATCAAAATGTCGTCCAAATAGATGAAAGCAATGTTGAATTCCGTTAGCAGCGTATACGTTGAAACTCTGGAAAATTTATGCGCCGTTGGAGAACCCAAATGTAATTTTCGTGGTGAATTCAAAAAGTTCAAACGGTGTTATTATCGCTGTTTTTTGGATATCTGGTGGACTCACGTTTATATCATTGTAAGCTCAGATCTATCACTGAAAAACATTGTTAAGTATTCAACATGTGATTAAAACCTTGAATGTGTGGAATCGAGTGTCAATCTGGTGTAGTTTTTGCATTAGGCTCTCGATAGTCCCTGTACAAACAATATTCTCCGTTTGCTTGTGTAGTGTAGTGTGACTTCGAAGGACAGCAAATGCCGATGTTAAACATAAATGACCTCTTTCAACTTGACATTAGTTATGTGGGAATTCGTGACCTGTAATAAAACTGCAAGGGAATTCTTTCTCCGTATATCGTACAAATGGAATGCTTTGCTCGAATCCATACTCTCGAGTGAATCCAATCAATCTTCAATCCAAACATTTAAAAAAGCGTCCACCAACACCTCACCTCATGTTGCTGTGTGATCTTGGTCTTAAAAGTAATCTATGTGTTGTTGTAACACATTTTGTAATTCCTATTACACAAAATTACATTACTTCATTAAAAACAAATAGATTCAAATCAACATAAAATTTATTGGGGTTCCGAAAACTTGTAGGTTTTCCATTTTGGAAATCCCTGCTTGCGTGAGATAGTGTACAGGTAGCACAGACATGTCATCTCCAGAATCAATTAAAAACTTGAGGTTATTTTGTTTGTCCGTTTAATCGTTTTTAATTACGTCAACGGTTTCTTTTTTACATTGCTATTTGGAGGATTTAAGTAATTTTGTTTTGTATAGTCGCAAGGTTAAATACACCTGTTTGGATTTGTTTGCTTCTTCCAAAGTTATTTTCTAGAAATGCGTTACATTTCCCTGCGTTGATTATTTAATTGATTTTCCACTTGATGACTTAATATTTGTTTTTTTATTCCACATTAGTTTTTCTCATTGTATGATAACTTTCACCTTAAATGTTGTAAGTGTTTCTTATTTATACTTTCACTAAATGCACAAGTGTGTTGGTGTTGATAACTGACTTCATTAATTTACTACCTTTCTTTATGTGGTTGTAGTTGACGCGCTTGGTGTCTTTTAATTTGTCACATCATTATGTGGGCATTCATTATGTTTTAATAAATTATGTATTGGATATTGGTTATTAGTTACCCGTCTATTTATTAGCGTGGCGTCAATTGGATGACGCAATCTTAATGACAGGTTGATATGCCTTCTTATATTGTTATATTTACTGCACCTGATAACTTGTGTATTTATTATTATGAATAAAAGATTTATAGTCTATTTAGCTTATAATTTTATTCTTAACATACCACTAAAGTAAATACATGAGTTTATTTATAACTATTTTTAATACAACACATTTAGCTTCTAACCATGGTATAACGAATATAAGGTATTCTTGACAGCTAATCGAAAATTTTGTGTGACGTCACCCGGCGTAAATATAAAGAAACAAAAAATGTTTTAATTTGAAAATTAGAGAAAACATAATTTTTACGTTATGGTTTTCCTTATTTTTTTCATTAAGTTTTCTAACTCTAAAGAACATTTTACAGGGTAGGAAATTCGACGTCCACGCCGTTCTGCAGGGGTAATGCAGACAGAATTAGGTTGGTGTATCGGAGACAAGCAGAAATGATGCTTTAATAAGCCTAGAGACAGAGGCTGAGAGGCATAGGATAGATATCATTTCTCTGCAAGAAATTAGACAGCCAATAATCGGAAAACAAAACTCGAATAGTCACTCTTAAAGCAGTAGTGGTCATTCTTCTCGAAATGAATTTAGTACTGATTTCCTTGTTGGTGCACGCATACAAGAAGCCGTGTTGAAATTCATCCTGGTCAATGAGAGGATTTGCTACTTAGGGGTACGCGGTACATAAAACAATATTTCTCTTATTGCCTTGCATGCACCTACTGAAGTTAAGACCATCAATATTTTCTACATAGCACTGGAGGAGGTTATGAAATCAACACCAACAATGATAATGGTGAGAGAATGACTGAGTTTGCATTATCAAATAATTTGAGAATCGCCAGTACTTTCTTTTCGCATCGATCGATTCATAAGCAGACTTATGTTTTTAAACCGAATGGAAACTCTTGAAGTCAAATTGATCAAGTACTAGCAATAGCACGTTTCTTTTCAAGTGATTTGGATGTGCGTTCCTTTAGATGTGCAAATATTGGAAGTAACCACTTCCTTGTATGTTCTAAGATAAGGTTCCACTTTCAACGATCAATTCAACGATCTTTTACTCATTAGAGTATTTAAAAGCTTGTCTTTTAAAGTCCAATCATTTTCAGTGAAGTGTAAGGAACAAACATATCTTATAATAAATACGAACATTTTCTTTTTCCACATGATTCTATCCACTACAAATTGATTTATTTTTCTGGAAATTAAAAAACCTTATGTTTTGAGTATGATTTTTCACATTTGTTGAAAACTTTTGCAGGTTTTAACGTAGTTCGGCATTTAAATTTGTATATGTTTTAATAGTAAAACAAATACTAAAGTTCATTAATTAATGAATTAATTAATTTCAATCATTTCATTAACTAATAAATTAACTTATAAATCATACTAAATATATTTTTAATTTAAAAACAACAGCTTTTCTCATTGATAATTTTAACAAACGTATTATATAAAACTCTGAATGACGTCAATTAAAATCAAAATGGCATCGCTGTCACTCTAGTGAGAATACCTTATTTTCATTTTACCATGGCTTCTAACTAACTTTACAAAGAAATGGTTTTACATGTTAATTCAATCAACAACTCGTAAGTCGTTCAACCCGTCGATTTGTCGGTCACCATAAAGTTTCAAAATTTTATGACTTGCCTGAAGTTAGCTGTAGTTGTGCTGAAATATGATTTTTTTAAAATCTCCCATTTGCGATAATATTAGAAAGAAATTATTCAAAGTGATTCTTATTGAATTTTTTCCGTCACACAATATAATTTTTTTTTTCATAATTTTATTTCAAAACTATTTCATTTCAATATAAATCTATAAGTAAATTATCCACACACAATAACTGTTAAAGTAAACACAAACTGGAAAATTTCTTATAAATTAAAGGTATTAAAATATTATTTTCATTTTCCATCAATATCGAAATTTATTTTAAAACTTTCTGTGTAACTAACGAATACATAATTACAAAAATAAATAAAAATTGGGAATATGTAGATAATTAAAAACAAAATAATTAATAGAGGAAATATCATAGCCAAAAAAAAATGAATTTTTAATTTATTTCATATTGTAGGAGTAAGTCAATAATTTTTCGCTGGCGAAAATAGTAATAAAATAAACAAACCATAAACAAAATCATAAAAACCAAAAAACAATGTTTTTTTCTACAAAATTTTCAAATACACAAAAATAAAAATTACTAAAACAATAATAATAATAGTAAATAATTATATAAAATAAAATGTGTTCAGTAGTTAGTTTATTAAAAAAGACTATGAGATTGTTTGTTTTGTTATAATTTAAATTTTAAAAACTTTATTTGCATTAAAAAAAATATTAATTAATAATACATGTGATGTTAAAATATAATTTAAAATAATTGTCAAATCATGCAATTTTATTTTTGGGAATTTTGTAGAAAATTTTTATAATAATTGTAACATTCAGCAATTTTGAAAAAAATCATTGGAGTACCGCGCAAATGAAATAGAAGTTAAGAGTCTTCCATGTTTCTGGATAATTTTTATAGAAAAGTTATTTTTTTTCATCCTCGGCTTACGTTTTGCGAAAATGTTTATTTTGATTTGGTAAATTTGACAGGATATTGAGTTGATAGCGGTACGAAGATTGATTTTTTTTTCGAGGAATATCTGATGCTATTGGTTTTATTTTAAAGGGCTTAAATTTTTACTAAAGAAACAGGAAAGCTCGAGCTTATCAAAGTGCTTTTGTCTGTGAATATTGCAGCATCCCAGTATTCAGAAATATTTCCATTGCTCACTTTTAATCGTTCAATAAAATTGAAGTTGACGGGCATAAAGTGCTTCTTGACCTTAAATACCACACCTTTTTATGCCATTTCCAGGATTGAGCCTAAATAAATAGTTTCAATTGAATCACATTCGCAACTATAATTCAATGACCAAATTTTAGAAAGGTTCTGCCCATTACAACAGAATCCCTTTTTACACTTTCCGTCTTTGCAGTTCCAATAGCAGAGCTTTTTCTATAAAAACTTTGTTTATACATCTTATAAGTTCGGGCCATCGATAACATTTATTTTCTTTGAATGGTTTTATGCTTTAGCATACCAACTAGGCTAAACTCTTAAAAGTTTCAAATTTAAAATTTTTCCTGTAAATTGCTTCGATTATAATTCTTTATTTATAATGCTTACTGTTTGGTAAATATGCGATCTCTACATCTGTGCTAACTAATATGATTTTAATATGTATATCTTTTCTGAATCTTTTCAACCCCTAATCTAGTTAAATAATCTAAATCTGAAAAACAGTAAACATAAAATTGTATGCCTTAACTTTGTGAAATTTATTATTTTAGCTGCGAACTCAATATTTTTAATTTTTATAAGCTTACACTGACAATTATTAAGCAAAGAATGAATGAATTCAGTTAATTTTTGATATTTTGAGTATATCAAATAAAACCCTTTACCATTTATTATAATCATTTTTTAAATTTTAGGATTGATTATAAAATTGTAAATAGCAGAAACAGAATCATTTTTGCCGCATCTCTTACACTTTTATTTGTAACAAAACTCTAAATTTATTTTAAAGTTTAAAGAATTCACTAAATGCATGATTTTTACTATAAAAATAAATAAGTGTTAAAGAAAAAGAAAAACACAAACAGTTTTTATCCTACTCTCTCCTTTGAAAATAATCAACCAAAATGCCAAATAAAGCAAGAACAATGAATGCACAGGTTTGTCTTTGACCGATATTAGACTATCAATTTTTTTGTAAAACTTCGAAGCCACGCCCCAGAAATATTTTATAAAATGTTTGAATAACATTCCCGCTATGAAGTAATTTTCTATTGCACTCATATTTCAAGTAATTTTTTTTCATTTATAAAAAAATTATAATAGTCTAAAGCGCCCTACAGACGATCCGACGGTCGGACAGATTTGGTTGGATTGGATGTAAAATCGGATAGTGTTAAAAAATTAAGTTGGATGTGTCGGATGGAAATTCCATCCGACCGTCCGACCAACCAAACAAATCGGATGGTGTGTATTATTGTCGGACGATTTTAATTCAATTGAGTAAGAAATTTCATAGAATGAGAAACAAAGAAAATTTTAGAAAAGTATTTTGGTACATATATAAATTAATAAATTGAATTTGTTAAACAAAAACCAAAAACGAATTATCAAAATCGGATGTTAAGTTGGATCGTCTGGAGATAACATCCAATTTGGTCGTCCGACGAGTTGGATCATCTGTAGGTCGCTTAACATAGGGTTTTATTCAAAAGAGAATAGATGATTAATATATTAAGGAGAGAATAAGATAAAACACTTAAAAAAAATAAAAAACATAAAAATTTGGATCTTGCATCTTATTTAAAAAAATAATATATATATAGTGAGTCTTTTATAAGAAAAAAAAACTATAATCTGTTGTACATTAAAAAAGTTTAATATAAAAATGTACACAAAAACATCCAGATTAGAAAAAACAATACAATTAATAATAAAATGGAAATTAGAAAAAAAAGTAAATTTAATAAGTAGGGAAAGGGGTTGATATGAAAATGTTTAGAAAAAAAAACAAAATCAAACCAAAAACAGTAATAAATTATTCCAGCCAATTTCAAATCAAGAACTAATTAATTTCATAGACATACATAATATTGATTAATTATTATGCAATTAATAATAATAGATATCGACGTCTCGTCCGTAATACATATATTAGTTTAATTAATTTAATAGAAAAGAATTTACTATCTATTTGTATTTTATAGAACCACAAATAGTTAAAAAAGGGAACATAAACTAAAAACATTCGGTAACAAAACAAACATGCAAAAAATCTAAACATAATTAATTAATTATTATAATATATAAGTTTTCACGCGAATACCGATTTTTATAATAAGAATTTAATTTAAAGTTAAGATTAGACTGATAAACTCAAATCATAAAACCAGTCATATATTACTTAAATTATCTATTTGAGATGTTTTTCTTTAAGGAAATTAATTTTAAATCTTTAATTACCGAACGATAGATGGACTACGGAATGGCATGTGTTAGACAAGGTTTTCGATGCAAATTAAATGTGCAGTTCCTAGGTTTTTTTAAACTTGCTCATATTAAAATGAAAATACTATGAAGAGTCAAATACTGTTAGGAGCGGGTTCATTCCAACCACTATCAGTCTACATAAAATGTCAACTAAAATGACTTAATTTAACGTGCAAATCAGCATCAAAACTCGACACCAGTCAAGGGTCTTGCCACTAAAGTTCTAATGAAATTATATTTATTTTACAGCTCCCGTACTTACACTTTTTCAAATAAAATACCAAAATATCTTTTACGCACAACTAAATTGTAATATATAGTAGTTTGCATAAAGATGCCAAAATGTACGTCACGCAAGTATGAAATTGATACTCTTTTGTTGAGTCTATAGTTTGGCGGCCGACCTGTGGAAGGCCAACAATTATACATGAAACACAAAAAGTAACTTTGTCGCCGAATTAAATATATTATTTTTTCGGCAAACGTTTTGTAAAAAATTGAAAACAATGGCGTTACTATACTGTCTTCGTAAAAAGATGGATAACATGGCGTTGCTTCACAGCCGCTTTGATTATATGTCCACAGCGAGAGTAAAGTTAAATTTTACTTTGTTTCCTCTAGTGTAAAATCATTTAACCTTCGCGTGAACGGATATTTTTAGCGACTGAAATGAACAATATCTACCACGGTAGATATTACATATATCATAATATCAACAAACGTAATTGTGTATTTATTTTACTTTTGTGTAAGCATACAATAAAAGCATATATTTAAAAATAAAGTTACTTGTTTTTCACATTGACCAGTAAAAATTTTCATATAAGACCAAAGGAAAAAAAGCATCTACCCGGGTAGATATTGTTTTCTTACGTAATATCAACTTACATAATATCAACAAACGTGTAATAATAGCAAACGTGTATTAATATCATATTATCATTTTGCTTTTGTGTAAGCATACAATAAAAGCATATATTTAAAAATAAAGTTACTTGTTTTTCACATTGACCATTAAAAATGTTTATATAAAATCCAAGGAAAAAATATCTACCCGGGTAGATATTGTTTTCTTGCGTAAAAAAAACCATAAAAATCCAAAATAAGTGTTAAAAGGAAGTCCAAAACATTTTTTTTTCAGATTTTACGAAATCAATTTCAAAATTAGTCACATAGCTGAACAGGCATGATGATTGGTTAAAAACTCATAAAGTTATTGAATTACAAAAACCGTGATATCTACCCGGGTAGATACTGTTCACGTGAAGGTTAAACTAAATAACATATTGAAGCTGTTGATGCTTGCGTATTTTTTTTTTTTTTAAATTTACTTTCTTGATAATAATTTTTATTTTTTGAATATCTTTGCTGATATTGTTTATTTTGCTTGACGTAATTAACCTGGTTAACTTCCTTCAAACTATTTTCGCTTTGATTTTCATATTTCATGGCAATAATTAAAGCTAATTCTAACGTGATTGTATCTACATCTTCTTCGCACAATCTTTCGAAAATTTTTCCGCTAAAACTTGTGATGAATTTATTTAAAATATAACTATTCAGCTCCGCTCCGAACTCACAATTGGATGTTAATCTTTTCAAACGAACAGAAAATTCACTTACAGTTTTGGAATCCAGTTTTCTTTCATTAAGAAAAATTCTCCTTTCGACAAATGGAACCGTAGGTTGTGTTTAATAATCCTTTAATATTTTACATAGCTCCGTGTACTTTTTCACAGATGGATTATCTGGTGTTGAGATATCGCGCACCAACTTATATGCTTTCGGCCCAATATAATTCAAAAGATGTCACTTTTTAACCATATATTTTGTTGTCATAGCTTCGTCCAAGAAAGTAAAAAATATTTGTATTTGTTTAAATTCTATAAAAAATAGAAATTTTTATCAAAGCAACCCTTAAATTCCAAATTTCATAATCCAATTAAAATAGTTGTTATCATTTGTTGTCATAGTTATACAATAATTTGAAGAAAATGACAAATATTTTGTCAAAGGTAATTTGTTCCACATATTTTTATTTCAAAATTTATGCAAATTTATAATTTTAATTTAAAATAAACATTTTTTTTAAATATTTTGCTTGCGGAGAATAAAAAATAGTATATGATGCTCGGACGTAAGCTATTTTGGACTTAATGTGGGTGCAAATCTCGGCTAGCGCCTCGATTTGCAAACTCCACATGTCCAAAATCTTTAGCTTTACGTCCTAGTATCATAATGTACTATTTTATTCGCCTATATATTAAAGTGTTACTTTATTACTGTGATTTGCGGCTTTAAAGTATCACTTTTCAACTATTTATTTTGTCGTCATAGCTACGTCCGAAAAAGTAAAACGCATTTGTATTTGTTTAAATTCTATGAAAAATAAATTTTTTTATCAAAGCAACCCGCAAATTCAAAATTTCATTATCCAATTAAAATAGTTGTTATCATTTGTTGTCATAGAATTTGGAAAAAATAATAAATATTTTTTCAAAGGTTACTTGTTCCACATTTTTTTATTTTAAAATTTATGAAAATTTATAATTTTAATTTAGAATAAACAACTTTTCTTAAAATATTTTGCTTGCGGCGAATAAAAAATAGTATATGATGCACGGACGTAAGCTATTTTGGACTTAATGTGGGTGCAAATCTCGGCTAGCGCCTCGATTTGCAAACTCCACATCCGTCCAAAATCTTTAGCTTTACGTCCTAGCATCATAATGTACTATTTTTTAATTTTTAATTGTTTTTCCATGCTAATCTATAATTAATCTATATTTTGTTTAACCCTGCTTTTATGGGATAGTTAATTATAATTATTAAAAAAGTAAAAATTTAACATGTCTCTTTTCCGACGATTTTTCCATTTATGTGTGGGTGCTTAATATTTTTCTACATATTGTCCCGTGGAACAACTTTTGAAAACTGGAAGCCCTAGTAACAATAGACTGAATCAAATAATGAAATTTATCAACCACATGCATTTGATCATCATCATGTATTTTCTGAAATTTGGACCACAAACTTAACCACTCCTTCAATTCACCATTAAATTTTTTCATTTCTACCTACACACATCAGACCAAAAATTTTTTCATCAACGACTTTAACCTTCTCATAAATCTCACAAATTATTTTGAATCTCTGTGCTACCATTGCAATTTCAACTTCATTTTCCAAGATCTCTTCAAGCTCTTTAAAATGTCTTGTAAAAATTCTTCTCGAAGAACCTCTAGATTTCTTTAGAACATCCATTATTTATTTATTTATCTCCTCACTCGAGGCACCAAATGATGTAATGAAAAAGCTAAGTTCTTCAAAAAGTTAAACTCCCAAATATTTACCAGATCAGAGAGCTTGGTAATGTATATCGATTCAATAAAATTTAGACATGAAACAACAAAATTGGAAGAAAACACCAAATTACATTGGAAAAAACAATTAACAATAGTTATTTGTTTAACTAGGCAGCAAAGTAGTAGATTGACTGCCGCGGTTGATAGTTCATAGTCGAGCGAGCGAGGCTAGGAATTCAGCCAAGGCAGTCAATCTACCTTGCTGCCGAGTTGATCATATAATTTTTTCTCCGATTAATTACAATGATCTGTAATTTAATAATTATTACTTTAAAAATAAAGCAAAATTTTAAAAATGAAAAAAAAAATCGATTAAAAAAATTTTTTTTTTAATCGCAATATCTGTTTATGAAGTCTAATTTGTTGAAGTGTAATCTGTTTCTATGAAGTCTAATTATTTTGCTGCCTAGGCAGCAAAGTACTTCCTTTGCTGCCTAGGCAGGAAAAGTGCCACTTTGCTGACTGAAATAAGTCTGCAAAATTTATATTTGCTGTCTATCGGAGAAAAAAATATTTATTATTAACAAAATGTTGTGAAATTCAAAGAAAGACTGATAGAAAAAGTTCTAATTACAAACTCAATAAAAACTTGATGGGAGGAATTCGAAATTATATAAAACAAAATATTAAAATTAAATTACACTACACGGACTTGCTGCATAACAACGTCGATGACCATTCATTCTCTTGATTGATGGTGCGTATGCAGACGCATTACCCATAGGCCTGAAGGGAGGCATCGCAAAAGCCGTGAAGTTTTATGGATCGTGTATGGTCTGGTATAATATGTCGTTTAAGATTTACACTGTTGATTATAGGTAAATACTTTATGAATTCCAACCGATTAGATTTATCTTGTGTCGGCAATTCTTCGTCGCATTTGAAGTTTGATTTCCATAAGCTTTGCATTATTAATTTTGCGGTAACAATAACTGGAGAGAGGAGTTCAAGAAGGTCAAATAGTTTGGCAATGTTTGATAATACAGATCCTATAAGATCGTCCTGTTCAAATAATTTAAAATTAAATAAAAAATTGTCCTCCTTAGGATTCCATAGTAAAACTAACGTTTTAATTGTTTCATTTTGACTTAAATTGTCATTTTTTATTATTTAGCGTTTCGATTCTGGAATTTGTTTTAAAGTAATTGTTTAGAATTTGAGCACCATTTGTGTCAAGTAAAACCACATGAAATTATATTTTATATTTACGAAATTTTTGTATTTACGAAACCGTAAAATTATAGAAAATAAGTTATCCTGAACATTGGCTTCTACAATCAGTACATCATTTAGAGATAAATTGGTATCCGATTTTGTCGAGCCATCGAAGACCACCCTTAGCTTCGTTGCTGAGCTTGATGGTTTAATGATGGTATAATGGAGCCTGTAATAATTAAATGGTTTGGATATTCATATGTGACTTTCATTTTCATATTCATTAATGAATTGAGTATATTGATGGGATTAAAACATCAATATACTCAATTCATTAAGGAATATGAAAATGAAAGTCACATATGAACATCCAAACCATTTAATTATTACAGGCTCCATTATACCATTATTAAACCATCAAGCTCAACAACATTGGATTCAAATCGGTTTTCAAGTAAATGAAATTTCTTTATCGCTTGTACTTTAAAATGTTCTAAATTAGTCCAATTGTCTGTGAATCATAAGATGAATGAATAACGTCGGTTGACATTTCGCTTATGGGTGTCAAGAAAATAGTTTTCTTTTATCGGATAGGAATTTCCCAGAGTCTTCCCAGAATCTATTTCCCAAATTATCCTCGCTTTCATTGGAGCTTGAAAGTGTGACAAAATTATAAGTTGGTTCAAAGAACTCTTCATCTATAATATGACCAAACTTCGTGTTCTGAAAATATGGTAATCCTTCTTTGATTTTGAATGGACTACCCTTTAAAATTTTTAAAAAGTTGTTGGTGCCCAACAATAGGTCAATTTTGAAATCATTTTGAAATCAGGATCTGCTAATGTTAAGTTATGAAGGATGTTCCATTTAGATATATTTATATCACTATATGGGTGACTATTTGAAATTTGGTGCACAACAATAAAATCAAAAGTTTCTTGGATTGGAAGTCATCAAGCCTCGATTTGACGGTGGCTTCTAACTTTTATGTTCTGATCGTATGACTATTATTTAAGCTAGTCACTGTAGTATTTGTATACTGCAACGGGATTTTTAATCTTGTGGCAAGATCAGATTAGAATATGATTAGAAGTGCTACGTCATATGATTAGAAGTGCTACGTGAATCCATCAAAGCTCGATAATTGTGATAACAACCCTTGTTATCAGATATTGAAATAATAGCGGTACATAATATAACCTTTTTGCGAAAAGGTTTTATCTTGTCAATTTCAGTAGCCATTGCAGTTTTAGATTCACTATTAACACCTTAAGGAGATAGTATTGCTGTTAATCTATTATCATGAGATAGAGTATTGATTTGAAAAGTCATTTGATTTTTCAAAGTGGGACAATGTAGCAATGTATGCATTAGCAATGTGTCGACCTTTACATTCGTTGCAATTCCTCGTTTTAGGCAATTTGGTTGTTTAGTAAGCAATTAGAGCAACCATATGGTTGTTTCGTAAGTAATTAGAGCAAAGTTTAAGTTGCGTTATTCGATTATGTCTATCGGCAATTGACAAAAGAGTTACAAGAATTACAATTACAGTCATCGTTATAGGATGATTCTGACTGCAATGATAGCAACATATTTGGTTTCTACTTGACTTGTTATTTTGCGCTGTGATCACAAATGATTCTGGTGTTGTTTTTTCAGAATATTGTTTTGGTTTTTCCAAACGATTGCAAGCTTTACTTTGAAACGATTGTATCGGTTAGGTTAACTAAAAAATAATAAAATTATAAAAATAAATCTTAAATTAAAACGCAAGTGAGATCTTCATTTGGTGAGATCTGTTTGCATTAAAATTGTTTAGGTTTGTTGTAATAAAATATTGTTTTAAAATATTTGTTAAGATTATTTTCGCCTTCTTTTTGTATCACAATGTAACTCAAAACACACTTAAATCGGAATGTTGGAACTAGCACAATTGTTTTCAAGCGAATTAAATTGATTTTGATCTGTCACTACGCAAACAGAAATTTCTTAGGGCTCAAATATGGCCCTGATCAGGTTTACCCTAGTTTGATAGGGCTTTGAATCAGGCCCTAATTGGGATAGTCGTATCAAGCCCTTATTGAGTTTGGCATATAAAATTAAATAAGGAAAAGCCTAGTAAAGTATTTTGTCTCAGGTCCTGATCAGATTGCCCAACTAGGGGTCAGATACAAAAAACCAAATCAGATCCGGATATATTCAAATAAGGTTAGCCTAAAAAGGATATTCTAATTCAGGTCCGGAACAGACCCACATCAGATTGCCCTAAAAGGGCTTGTCCATTCCGGACGTGACTGTATTCAGGCGTTCTCTAACTAATTTCTGCTCGGATACGGTAGGAACCGAGTGAGTACCTTGATTAATTAAATGATTAACCAAAGTATTTATGTTAGTCTTAACTTGTAGAAACTTTGTGCCAAACTCATAAATTGAAATTTCTTGAAATTGTTCGTCTGACATGACATAACACAGTTGATTAATCAATGGCTTGGATTTTGAACTGTATTGAATTTAAAAATCCAACCGAATTTGAAGATCATTGAAACTGTAACGATTTTTATCGTACTCGTCTACAAACTTTGTGATTTTTGCAAGTAGTCATTGTTTTTAGTTTTTATGCTGACGATGTAAATGTTTCTGCTCAAAACTTTTCTGAAATTATACAAATTCGTTCCCTTTTCATTAATGAAACCCCAACAAAAATATTTGTTTTCGAAGACAGCCAAATTGGCCTTTAGAAACAAACGTAGATTATTTAATATTTGGATTCATAAAATGAACTCTGTTAATCGTACCCAATATTTAAAGGCCAATAAAATATCAAACCAGATAATTGAAAACAAAAAAGCACAGATTGTTGTCTTGTTCGTATTTATTAGTCGCCGTACCTAGTTAAAAACTTTTACCGACGCCCACTCACATCAGGGTCACAGGTTATTTTCAACTGCACCACACAGCTCGAAACTCTAAGGCTTCATCCAAATTGCTTACTTCCCGATCTCACAGATAAGTAAACCAGTATTGGTATCGCTGCCGGTAGGGACCTCATTATCTGGTAGGGAGCTCATTAAGCAAGCTCACCTGCTCGGGTTCCCTTACGGCAGGGTAACCCATTCTACCGAAAAGACTACCGATAATACATAGTGACCCTAAAGCCTCCCATATATCAGAATTTCTTCAACCACAACCACTACGAGTCCAACCTCAATGTAAAGCTGTGGCTAACATTAATGCTTTACCCCATAGCACCCGAGAAAGCCGATCGGGTCACACTTTGGCTCACGCCTCTCCTATTCGCCAGTGAGCTGGCCCGGTTGGATTAACCAGTTAGCTCAGGTACTCCGACAGAGATTGACAGAGCGAAAGCGGTAAAACTTTCGAGTATTTCAATTTCTGACAAAAGTTTTTACAGTGTCATTAATTCTTTAAATTATAGTACGAAATCTTCTATCCCTCCTATCATTGATGGTGACTCAATCGTTACTGACCCTACAAGAAAAGCTACATTGTTCGCGGAACGCTTTGCTTCAAATTCAACAGTTTTAGAAACTGTTATTTTTCCGTCCTGCTGGAAGTTGGCCAATGTCCAGCCTGTCCCAAAAAAAGGAACGAAATATGATATTTCAAATTATAGACCAACAGCCTTACTCCAAGTCATGTCTAAAATATACGAGCATTATATTAATTCACACATATCCAAATTGGAAGACAACCATTTGATATCTGACAGCCAATACGGTTTTAGAAACAAAAGATCAACAACCGATCTATTGAGCTATGTGGCACATCTTTGGAATAGCATGCTTGAGAAAGGTGGTGAAACGTACGTGATCGCATTAGAAATCTCAAAAGCATTTGATCGAATCTGGCATGCCAACTTGAGCAACAAGCTCGTTGCGTACGGTTTTCATCCCGCAGTCGTGAAGTTGATTCAAAATTTTCTGTCTAACCGATACATCTCGGTATCTATAGATGACTTTTCTTCTGAGTCTAAATTAATAACCGCAGGTGTACCCCAGGGCTCAGTTTTATCTCCCACTTTCTTTTTAATTTATATCAACGAACTGTTGCAAATGACCAGTAACCCAATAAATAGTTTTGCAGATGATAGTACACTGCACAAGTCATTCGTCCCCCTATCTTCAAAGGGTAAAATGCATGAACGAATAAATCCCGCCCGGAGAGACGCTGCCATAAATGTAAACGAGGACCTAAAAAAAGTCGCCGATTGGGGTGACAAAAATTTGGTCAATTTTAATTCCACCAAAACACAGCTATTGATTGTTTCCAGATCAAAGACCGAGTTTCCCAACGATATTTCAATTAATATATGTGACGACCAAATAAACGAATGTGAAAGCATTCGTTTATTGGGAGTCACAATATCCAATGATTTACTCGGGAACGATCATATAATGGCCATGGCAAAGAGCGCGTCAAGGCCTCCTTCTCAATAGATGTAAAAAATATTTTGCTTCGCTACAATTACTCCACATTTATAAGTCCTATATTCGTCCCTGTATGGAGTATTGTTGTCAAGTTTGGGGCGCTGCATCTGTTACCATCCTAGCTCAAAAGTGTGCTATACGAATTTTTGGTGATCGAAATTTAACATTAAATCTTGATTCCCTACAACATCGTCGCACTGTTGCTGATCTCGTTGTTTTTTATAAATATCGTCACCAGCAGTGCTCGGATGAAATCAGGTCCATAATGCCCCAGACATATGTTTTCCCCGTTTAACTCGTCAATCGGTTTGTGCAAACATTCGAGATTACTCACTGTCATAGTAATAAAATGCAAAGGGATTTTTTTTGTGCGTACATCGTACAAATGGGATGCTTTGCCCGAATCAATAGTCTCGAGTGCCTCAATCCACAAAGATTTAAAAAAAGCGTCCGATAACTCAAGACACTAAGACACAACAACAATGTTGTCGTATAATTTTTTGTTTTTGGATTTACCTTTTCGTTTAGTATATTATTACCTTTTTTATGTTTGTATATGTGTAATTCTTTAATTCTATCCATATCACTAAGGTGACCAACCGTCCTCCTTTAGGGAGGACAGTCCTCCTTTTGTAGGTAATGTCCTTCCTTGAAAACTGTCCTCCTTTTTGTCCTCCTTTTCGATATTTTGAATCTAATCTGTTCAGAGATGTTTTAATTAGTATACGCAGCCATGAATTCAATTTATTGTATTTCTACTGTTTTCTTCCATTATGTTTATCTTGACAATTCTAGACCACACAGCACACACATCTTTGATCATCCGTAAAAAATTAATGATCAGGGTTGGGAAGTTTTGATGTTCGGAACTATTGTTATCTGACTACCATTTATTTCGGTCTCTGCAAAACGCCTACGATGAAAAAAAGTTATCGACAGAAGACCCACCGAAAATCACTTGCCCAAGCTTTGTGCTTCACAGAAGTACAACACCGATGGAATCATGAAACTATTCATAAAATGGCAAAAGGTTGTAAATATAATAATTAGTGGCACATATATATAGTTGATTAAAATTGATTTGAGTAAACTAAAATTCGGTTTAATATAATTAATAATAATTTTTCGATTATATAATTTTCGGTGATGTGATGTTTCGATCTAATAATTTTTCAATTTCAAAACCATTCGATGATATAAAATTCAGTGGTTTGAACTTTCGGTCGACTGTTTTTCGGTTCTATATCTCAATTTGATGGTTTGATTTTTCGATACTAAGATGCGGACCCGAAAAATTGCATTTAAAGTTGAACAAAAACGGCGGATACTTTTTATAAAACCTAATATTGCATTGTACTTATTTCTTTAATTTTTTTGTCCTCCTTTTGATTGAAAAAAAATTGGTCACCTTAATATCACTCCCCTTTTGAATTTTGTGGATGGTTTTCAGATTGTGGTTGATGTCAGTATAATTATGTTTTTCATTTTTGAGGTGTTAAGCAAAGTGTGATTTGGGATTGTTCTTATTTACTTCACTTATATGTTCGGCAAATCTTATTTTGAAGGACCGCCCCATTTGGTCTATGTAAAATTTCTGGCAATCGTTACACGTTAATTTGTAAACACCTGTTTTACTGATTTTTGAATGGACTGTAATTATATTTTATTCTTTTTTATTTCTTTATTTTAATAAACGAAAATTACCATTTATATTTTTATATTATTTATTTAACACCAATTTTTATGAATTATTTTGCTTAGCCACTGTTTTAATTTGTGCTGTTCGTGGACCAGCTGGAACAACATTTGTAAAACACGTTTACTTTTGTTTTGGGAAATCTAAAGTTATTCTTTTTTAGAGGAAATTTCTACTAATTATTTATGATGAATTCACCTTATTGTTATATTATTAGGAAATTTTATTTTAATTTTCAAATATAATTATACATTTCAGTTAATATGCTTCACTCTTTTATAACATTATTTATTTTTATTTTTCAAATTTAATTATATAAACCAAAAATTATATGACCGTAAGCTCCAAAGTTCACGATCAATCTAAAAAAATGTGCTTCTTTTTTTATTATTTTAAACGAAACGCAAATAGAGAAAACGAGAAAAATAGAAAGATATGTATAAATAGGGTGTTCCACATTGTCTCCTATCGAGTGTTCTAACAACTACATAATACTATGAATGAGTTTAATAATTCATACAATTTTTAACTTAAGCATTTGACCCAAAGAATTAAGAGACTAATAGTGTATTCTTTTTGACTGTACCGAGTATGGACAAAAAATCCAGAATTTTAAAATCGTCTCCACACAGAACAAAAAAAAATCAGTACAATTACAAGTTAAAAAGAACACTTGGATTCTTTTCTATTTTTTCATTACAAATACTAACCCAGATTGATTGTGATTGGTTGATTTTTATTCACAAAATAATATTTTCATAATATTAATACCTGTGCCCTATTTCACCAAACTTACAAATTTGTAATTTCATACAAATTTTAACAAAATTTGTGAAAATTTGCATGAAATTACAAATTTGTAAGTTTGGTGAAATAGGGTACTGTTATACAAAAAAAAACATCCCAAATACGATAAACAAAAAAAAATCACAAAAAAAAATTCAGTACAACTTCTACACCACCAATTTCTACGATGCTATTTTTTTGTACTGGGTGTGGGCAAAATAACAATTCTGTTTCCAAAAGAATACGATCGAAATCATAATTCTGTGCTGGTGCAACTCAAAAGAACACAAATTTCGATAATTCGGTGTTGGAACTTGTTCAGTACAGTCGAAAAGAATACACTATAAGGAAATGAAACTACTGTATATATACACAAAAATATTTAAAGTCGTTTTTCTCTCTTCTCCTCTCTTTTTTCGGTGCTAAGTTGTTAGCTTCGGTGCTAAGTTGTTCAAATTTTTTTTATGTTGTTTTTCTGTTTGTCGTTTTTCTTTTTTATGTAATGGCGTCTCTTTTTTTATATTAATTTTGAGGGTAAAAATACACTTAAATTTGGAATTCAATGCAATTATAGAAATATTTACGGCGTCTCTACTAAAACGTAAGTGTGTTAGTAACAATTTATTGCTGTGCAAAAATTACTTCAAATTTTATCATCAATTTCACTTCCTCTATTCTCTTAATTCTTTGATTTGACCAAATAGTTGCCACTTTCTCTCTCTTTATGAATTGATGAATAACTGCCCTAGGTCCAAATTGGAATCATTTGGTACTGCGTACGCCAACATTGTGGTTTCAGTTATGACATGCTTCAATTCTTGAAATGCGTTTTGAGCGTATTGGTTCCATTGTTTTATCAGTTTTCCAGTTTTCGACAATATATTTTAATAAAGGTACTGATGAATCAGCGATCAAAAACAGTTATCGCTAAGAAACGAGATACTTCTTGTACGTTTAAAAAAACTATTGTTTTGGTTATTCTTCACAAGCATAATACAATAAAAGAAAGAAAACATTCCGTTTTTTATATATCTCCCACCCAACTATAAATCAATTTGTTGTTATAGTGTATTCATTTTTACTGTACCAAGTATGAACAAAAACTCCAGAATTTTAAAATCGTCTCCCCACAGAACAAAAAAAAACTACAATTACAAGTTAAAAAGAACACTTGGACTCTCTTCTATTTTTTCAATACAAGTATTAACTCAGATTGATTGTGATTGGCTGATTTTTATTCACAAAGTAATATTTTCATAATATTAATACCTGTTATACAAAAAAAAACATCCCAAATACGATAAACAAACAAAAATCACAAAAAAAATTTCAGTACAACTTCTACACCACCAATTTCTACGATGCTATTTTTTTGTACTTGGTGTGGGCAAAATAAGAATTCTGTTTCTAAAAGAATACCATCGAAATCATAATTCTGTGCTGGTGCAAAAGAACACAAATTTCGATAATTCGGTGTTGGAACTTGTTCAGTACAGTTGAAAAGAATACACTATTAGTTTTGAAAGGAACTGGTAATCAACAAACTTTTAAATATTATACGTTGATATGTAAATATTTTAGAGTGTGCTTTGGTATTTTTACTTGTTTTGAGAGAAGATAAAGACAAAAAAAACATTTTAATAAATCATTGATTAATTAAATACTCAAATGAAAAGAACGTTAACTTATTTTATGTCAAAAATTGAAAATAACTGCTCACTGACTCTTTAAAACCTTATCCATCTAATCTTAAGGCCGTCGTATCCAACTATCTTTAATGTACAATTTTCGATTCAGTTTTTGTTGATTTTCTTACACTTAAAAAAATTTATAATAATAACACATTAGGTAACATTAGTTGTATTGCCAAACAGGATTTGTATCTTATAGTGAATTCTTTTCTACCTGTTCGGTACAAGTTCCAACACAGAATTAACGAAATTTGTATTCATTTGTAAAAAAAGCAATACAAAAAAAACAAATTTGGATAATTCAGAGTCGGAACTTGTACCGAACAAGTAGAAAAGAATTCACTATTACTTTTATTACACAAATAATTTTCCTTTTAATCTCACGTTTTTATAATTAATACTTTTTACACGTTTTGACAAATTTAAAAGAAAAACTAATATTTATAATAAATTAAATTCTTTGTTCCATATGAAATTAACAACGAAATTTAATATGTCTTTAGTTCTACTAAAATTAGGAAAATAAAACAAAATATATATTTATAAAATTTATTATAGTTTCCAATTTATACTTTCTAAAAGTACCAATTAAAATTTAATTTAAAAAAATCAACAACAAATATACTTACGGAATAAACTAAGTCTTATATAAAAAAAATCAAAATCTTAATTAATTAATTAAAATAATTTAATAAACAATTATTTATTATTTTTTTACGCTAGATATATTTTATAATTCCATCTTGATAATGATCAATATATATTTTTTCTTTTCTTCGTCTTATTATTATTATGATAAAAATACAGGGTGTAGTTTTATGTTCTGTTTAAATAAATGAATACTACTAAAAACAAAAAAATCATAACAAATATTTTTATTAAAAAAAATAATTTTAACTTATAAAATTAAATTTAATGAGTTTTGGAAATATTTTCGTCTCGAAAAACCGAAGAAAAACTAGCAAAGTATAACTCAAATCGTCCCATTATTTAATTGAAATAAAATTATTTTGTATTTAGAAATAATAAAAAAAAAAATTTAAGCAGTAAACGAAATTTTTTTCAAAATTCTCTTTTTTTAAAATTTATTAATATTATTGCGAATAAAAATTTAAAAAACAAAAAAAAATTAATTAAAATAACAAAAAAAATTATATAAATTAAAATTCTAATTGAATTTAAAATTCTATATTTTAGATAACAAAAACTAATTTTAATTAAGAAAAACAAAATTCTTCTAATTAATTAATAACTTAATTAATTAATAAGGAAAACAAAGATATATCAAAATTTTGCATTTATGTTTGTCGAAAAGGCATAAAAAAAAATAATAAACAATATAATAAATAGTGTATATGTGCTTTTTTTATTTAGGAACAATAAATCAAATTACATTTAAATAAATTAAATGTATGTAGGTTAAAATAAAATAAAAAAAAATTATTGTTAATTAATTATAATTATTTCTTTTGATATATTTTTGGTTAAATGCTAAACATAAAACTAAAAATATGTGATTTTGATAGTATAGTATCTTTTGGCACATCTGTAGTGTTATCCAATTTAGTTGTTAAACCAAGGCTAGTATTTTAAGCTTATTTCGCTTCGGTTTTTTATATATGAAAAATCAATGAACCATTTTGTTTAAGTTAGTTAATGTTTCGATTTTGTGATACATCCACGTGAAAATTCAATAGGGTAAAAATATTACTAAATGATCGAGAATTTGAATGGTATTTCACACGCAAGGTCAAGATTCAAACGACAAGATTTGAATGATATTTACACAGAATTGAATACTTTATTTCAAAATGGTATACGCAATAAAACTTCTAAAGTACAAGCAAAAAACATGATTCTCCAGTTTTGTGCCTTACCAAAGGGTTTATATTCGTTGGTTTTTGTGAAATCAGTGGAAATTAATTCTTAGTACATACTTCAAAATTTTTCCTTGGATTTTCTTAATATTTGTTTATTTTTAATTTCATTTCAGTTTTACAAGTTTATCAAAATATTTTAACTCATAATTTTAACTTATTATAAAGTTCTTTTTTCTTTTAGCAGGAACTACAGTACGCGGGTGTTTTGGAAGTGACTATTTAATTTTCAATATTCTTGTATTAAGCCGCAATTAGACTATTGCAGAACTCTGCAATATTCGTGCAATAGTAGTGTGTAAAATATTCATTGCAAATATTCATTGCAAAACATTGCTATGAGTCATTGCAATGTTTTGCAATGAGTTTATTGCCAAACTTTTCTGCAATGAATATTTTACACACTATCATTGCAGAAATATTGCAGAGTTCTGCAATAGTCTAATTGCGGCTTTAGAATTAATTTATTTATATAAACAAAATTTTTTTTGCCTTTTTGTTTTTTTGTATTAAAACAAAACATTTAAATAAAAATACTAAAAACAATATTGTTCACTTATATGAAGAATTTATTCATTAATTTTATAAAAAAACCGTTCGTTTGTTTTTTTCTAAAAAAAATCGTAACTTCAAAAAACAGTTCCTTGTTTCGGCGCCAAACCTAAAAATGTCAATGTTTCTGTTTCCATCCACTATTTCTTTTTTTGTTGATGAAAATCTGCCGATAAAAATTTAGATCAAATTTGGCTTTGTCATCTTTATAACACCGGTTGAACCGAATCGTGTTTTACATCTAACGGATTTCATCAAACATTACAAATGGTTAGACGATACATCTCGGAGCAATAAAAATTGCTTTAATTGGTTGTCACATCCAAATACTGTTAAGATTATATGATGTTTCTTATCCAAGAGAATGAGATGAAAACTAGGAATGCAACCTGAGATGAAAACTAGGATATAAACGAATATGTTACATAATTTTGTATTTGTGATGTAAAAATAAAAATTTTAATTTTTTCTCCTATTACTATTTTTCCATAAGTCGTAAATGTCATTTAATTCGATTTTCAGGTCGACACTAAGTTGCACTGTTAGCTTGAAATAAGCACATATTTCTACAAGAAACCTAATTTTGCTAAACTGATCCCCATTGAGCCCGACAGATAGTGAAGTAAGTGAAGTGTTTGTCTAGATACATTTTTTTGTGATTTAGTTCAAAATGTGCTAAACGCCAACGTCTGCCTCAAAAGCCAAGAGGATTTTAAGTTCTGAGAAAAGGAAGTCTGAATTCTTTTATAATCCGCAATTTATGAGCACTGAATACGCCTTCCAATTTTACATGTAGATACATAGGGGCAGTCGCGTTACTGTCGTAAGGTGCGTGGTACATAAAACAACATTTCTTTTAATATTATTCTCTCATTTTAATTCAGTATTTCATCACATCTTCTAGTCGCTGTAGAACGATGCTAAACAGCTCAGTCAATCAATCAATTTGTCAGAATCCAAATATGTCAATCCATCTAGAGGCCGACAAAAATTTTGGAGTTAATGTCAGATAACACATAGCACTGGCAATACAGTGAGATATTACTAGCTAGGTGATATCATATGGATACTGGCAGGTGAACCCTATCTAGTCAATGGTAGTATCCTTAATCTTAGTTACTGAATATTCCTTGATGATGACTCGTTATTGCTTGCTGGAAGAAACTAGCTTTCATACAACTCTATGTATGAGCTTTAATCATTGAGGAAGCCAGTGCGTCACTTAATCAAGGATTATCCCCTTTGGAAAAAAATACAAAGTCGTTGGTCTGGGTCGCAAGTTGCTTATATCTTCTTTCAATTGGGCGACAAATTGATTTATTTCTGTGTTGTTGTTGGTGTTGTTGAAGAATTCTCCTGACAGTTGTGTCATACACCATTTCCACCGTTGTTGCCCCGATGTCGGGATGAAACACTTCTCGCATGCCGAACAGTACTGTCGGTAATACTTCCACCCACTGTTCTGTGGCATGTGCTTTTATAGCCGCTTTAAGATCCCGATGCCATCTTTCTATTAGCCCGTTGGATTGTAGGCGATATGAAGTCGTTTGAAATTGCTTGATTCCGAAAATTTCATTTAGCTGTTTCAACAGGCTAGACTCAAATTGTCGGCCTTGATTCGTTGTAATGTTTTCAAAATTCCATATCGGACTATCCAGTTATTATACAATATGCGGGCTACTTCTTCTGCTGTGATGCATTCCATCGGTATAGCTTCAGTCCATCTACAAAAATCTGTCTACGCATGTTAAGCAATATGTGAAGCCTTGGAAAATTGTTAACGGACCTACAATGTCGACATTTATGTGCGCGAATCGATTTCTGGGTACTTTGAAGAGTCCCTCAGTTTAGTTGGAGTAAATTAATTGGGTAAATTATCAATCGATTCTATACGTTGTAATGTGTCAGCCACTATATTGTTGGAATCTGCGATATGCTGGATGTTTGTCGAAAATTGACCTATGTAGTCCAGTTGCTTTACTTGCTTTGGTGACACCTTGACGGGTTTTTGTTGGAACGCAAAGGTAATTGGTTTGTTGTCAGTGTAAACCAGGAATTTGTGAGCTTCCAAAATATGTCTGAAATATTTGATAGCAGAAAATGTAGCTGTTAGCTCGCTATCGTAAGTGTTGTATTTTATTTGAGTGTCATTGATTTTTGTAGAAGAATGCCCGAGGTTGCCATTCTCCTTTTTCGTATTGTTATACGACCGCTCTCATAGCTAAATCCGATGCGTCTACCATAAGTGCTATTATGCTATTTATCGGGTGTGCTAATAATGCTGCATCAGCATTTTCCTTGAATGCCTTTTTGGTTTCTTCATTCCATTGAATTGTGGTTTTATCGTTCCTTTTATTTCCCACCATTTATCTTAACAGAGGTGCTTGTATGGTGGCTTCATTTTTTATGAATCGGCGGTAAAAATTAGACATTGCTAAAAAACTGCGTAATTACCGAACGTCTCTGCCTTCCGGGAATTCGATAATTGCTCGTACCTTTTCCGGAAATGGATTTACACCGTATTGATTTACGAGCTGGCCTAGGAGTGTTTACCACCATTCCGTATTCCCTGAGTTTTTCGAATATTAGCTTTAAGTGCTGCAAATGTTGATTTGATCTGTCGGCGGCTATTAGGATATCATCCAGGTAAATAAATGCAAAATTGACGTCTGCCAATATATGTTGCATGAACCTTTGGAACGTGTGTGCTGCATTTCGTAATTCATTTTGGTGAATTCAAACAACCCAATCAGTGTTATTTTGGCCGTTTTATGAATATCGGATGCGTTCGCTGGTATTTGATTATATGCTTTGATTAAATCGATTACCGAAAAATATTGTCTACCTTGTAGCCTGTGGTTGAAGTCCTGGATGCACGGCATAGGATATCGATCAGGCCAAGTTTTTGCATTTAGTTCCCGGTAGTCCCTGAATAAGCGGTATTTTCCGTTGCCTTTTAACCATATGAAGCGGACTTGCCCACGGTGACTTCGATGGACGACATATTCCATTATTGACCATGAATTGAAATTCCTTTTTTGCTATTTCCAATTTTTTCCTATCCATCCTTCGCGCTTTTCGGAAGATGGGTTGGCCCGATATTTTGATGTTATGTGTTGTGTCATGTTTTGGTTTTGTTTACTGGAATCGTGATATTCTTGTATTCCTCCAGGAGTTTTAAAAATTGGAAATTGTTTCACTTGATAGTGGTAATATGAGAGCTTTCGGTTTTTACTAAACATTCGTTTATTTTAGCTGTGTGCATGTGTCTAGCGAACGTTTATTTCTTAAATCTATGATTAAGCCGAAATGTGTCAAAAAATCTGAATCGATTATTGGATTATCTACTTCTGCCACTTTGAAGTTCCAGTGGAAGGATCTTCTTAGGTTTAAATTGACGCAGAGTGTTTTTATATCGAACGTTTTTATTATTGCCCCGTTTGCGGCGAACCGATACATCAACTCCGGCATCCATTAAAAACTGAGTTTATTGTGGTTGTCTCAAATGCTTAACCGACCATTTGTGACCACGTCGATTTCTGCGGTCGTCCCATGAAATCGACCATCTCTTTGTTTGAGCTGCCATTGTTGTTTGTGACATTATTTTGACCTTCATAGATGCGTGGTTGAATGCATCTGTTCGACCTGTTTCCAAATCGGTTGTGGTACCAGCATATTACTGCTGTATTACTGCGTTCTCTTGATTTCGAACGGTCTGTGTATCGGAAATGGGATGGGGATTATAACAGAAATTGGACTTTAATATTAAAAAAAATTAAATTAATATTCGAACTACGGGAAAACCTGAATCTACTCAAATAAATCGCTGATTTGAAAATCTCTTTAAGATAACCTTAGAGTTCATTTGTTGGTTTAAACTTTCGAATTGTTGATCTATTTCGCTAATGAAATCGAGCATGGTACTATCGTTTCCTTTGCATTCGTTGCGTTCTTTCGAACCGACCGCGGTTATGGTGTTACGTTTTGAGAACTCTGTTAGGGTGTCAGCCAATTGCGCTACATGCTCTAGACTACCTTCGGTTGTAGCTACGAACATTGAGATTTCTTTGGGTAGCTGTTGCATCCAACGATTTTTAAGGAATCTTCGCTGACGGAATTCTGTGCCAGTTCGCACATGCGACGCAACAATTGTGAAGGCATCAAATCCCCTGCTTTAATGTTTGCTACTAGATTGTCGAAACGTGTTGTTTCAGATTTCGTATATAAACGAATTAATCTAATTTTCAATGTAGTATACGCTGCTGTTCAATTCGGTGCAGCCAACAAATCCGAAATATCTGTCAGAATGTTGTGTTCGAGGTTTCCAACTACTAGGTGAAATTTGTTTCGTTCGTCAACTACATTATTGACGAAAAAAAGTGATTCGATATAATTAAAGTAGGTTGTCGGTTGGTTTTTCCCAAAAGGTGGCAATTCAGCCTGCATTGGTCCTGCAGTTGTAAGTGGGTTTTCTACTTTAATTGTTCTATATGTCAGTAAAATATTACGCGTTTTTGGTTGGTTATCAACCATATCGATCATAGCTGTTAGCATGCCATTGTCAGTTCCCATTTCGTTCGCGTCACGTCGTTTGATATTACTTTCGGTCGCAGTGTAACCCGTTTTGTTTTCGAAAAACTGTTCCAACATCTATATGTTGGTGTCTATTAACGACGTTTTATTTCCTGGACTCTGTTCCGTCCACGCTATACCGTTTTGGTTCGGTATCATTGTTATCGCTTCGTTGGATGGTTTATTTTCCATAATTATATTATTTGCAATTAAAATATCTTATGGCTGTTCGCGCGCTGTGTTGGACCTCACGTCAGATTGGTTGACGGATTAATTGTTTATAATAGGATGCACCAATGGTCATTTTTATACTGTTAAAATTTTTTTTATACATATGGGTAGTTCTACAAACATGGGAATTTTGGACGGCTCCGCTTATTTCGTATATTAATATGAAAAAAAAAAAATTTTTTTCAAATGAAATTTGGAAACCTAGCAGGTCACCCAAAATAAACCCGTTTCGAAATATATTTCTTATAAGAAAAATTATTCAAAGTGTCAAATTATCAGTCCCCTGGCGTGTCCCACCTTGAAAGTCAAAGATGGTAAACTAAATAATCAATGGTTCTAAGTGTGTAGAGACAAATTTACACTGTAGTAATAATTTTGAATAATGATGCTTTAATCATAACATTACTCTATATTTCATATAAGATATATCCTATTAAAGTTTGTCCCACGAATAATAACAATATTATTCTCCTGCCCAATCAAAACACATTGAAAATATCGGAAATTCATATTTCTATCAAGTTATCGTTCGTCACAGGAATTAATTAAAGTTCAATAAATATAATATTGCAAGTGTTTTACTTAGTCCACGGTTTTATCAATCAAAACAGTCATCATTACTATTTTAATTACAGGTAATTTTGTAGTTTTATACGATGTGAATATGTATTGCCTTGGTATAGAATCCGTTTATTTTTTTTTAGATGTAATTTTGTCATTTTTAAGCGAAATACTGATAAATTGATAAATTATCAATCCCCTAGTTTTAGTGACTTAAATATTTGGGATTTTGACTTAAATAAATGTTTATTTCGTATTTTGAGATAATATTGAGATCATTTTGAGTTAATTCAGGAGTAAGAAGGATTTTTTTTATTGTGATTCTTGTATTTTTTTTTTTTTGACTGGTCACATTCAGAAAAGTTGAAAGAACGTCATCAACTTTAACTGAAACTACTTGCCGCAAAAAAACATGTCGTGCCGTAATTAGCTCCATTTTCTTCCTTCGTGAATCGTGTGTAGAACTACCCATATATATTGATTTCAGTTTTTTTTAACTGTTTTGTATCTAAGTCTTTTTAGAAAAAATATATTTGAATTTGTTTCGACCTAAAAAAATTTTGAATGTATTTTGATTTCAATAATTTGTTTGAAAAATATTTTAATATATTTTGATTAGTAAATTTTTTTAAAAAAAATTTTAAATTATTTCAATATACTTTGATTGTTAAATTTTTGATTTTTTTTAAATGCATATAGTATTTTGAATTTAACCAGTAATATTTTAATATGTTTTGGTTAATAATTGTTGAAAACATTTCACGTAAATTTTTTAACATTTAACTGTTCTTGCATGATGATCGCGTGCGTACCTTATCGTTGACTCGACGTGGGTGATGCAATACTCCTTGTTATTACTAATTTTATTTTAGTCGAATATTATTTATTTAATTTTTGAAACACCACACTGTATTTTCACTTTCAATAATCAAACACGTAGGCGAGGAAATAAAGCACAAAAATAGGCCAAACCTAAGCAAATTGGCAGAGTAAGATGGATCGATATGCGGTTTTTTGCATTCGATTCAGGAAGCCGTCAGGAAAGTTTGTGAACATAGCCACTTTTCGGCAAAAAACTTCTGAAGTACCTAGGGTCCAGGGCGGGTAATAGACACCTCATCTCCTTGAACTTTCCATTAATTCAGCTCGAAATTGATCGAAGCTCGTTACTTGGGGGTTTTTGGGGTCGCTGAACACGAATATGATGTCGGCGACGACCCTCGGAGTTCCTAGGGCCAAAGGCGGGTATGTCTAACTCATCTCCTGGACCTTTACACTAATTCAGCTAGAAATTGATCGAAGCTCGTTACTGGGGGTTTTTGGGGCCGCCGAACACGAACATGATGTCTGCGATGACCTTCGGAGTACCTAGGGGCCAGGGCGAGTTATATACACCTCATCTCCTGGAACTTTTCATAAATACAGCTCGAAATTGATCGAAGCTCGTTACTCGGTGGGTTTTCGGGTCGCTGAACACAAATATGATGTTGTCGATGACCCTCGGAGTACCTAGGGCCCAGGGCGGGTATGTCTAACTCATCTCCTGGAACTTTCCATTAGTTCAACTCGAAATTGATCGAAGCTCGTTACTTGAGGGTTTTTGGGGGTCGCTTAACACGAATATGATGTCGGCAATGACCCTCGGAGTACCTAGGGCCCAGGGCGGGTATGTCTAACCCATCTCCTGGAACTTTCCATAAATTTAGCTCGAACTTTATCGAAGCTCGTTACTGGAGGGGTTTGGGGCCGCTAAACACGAATATGATGTCTGCGATGACCGTCGGAGTATCTAGGGGCCAGGTCGGGCTATATACACCTCATCTCCTGGAACTTTTCATAAATACAGCTCGAAATTGATCGAAGCTCGTTAATCGGCGGTTTTTGGGGTCACTGAACACGAATATCATGTCGGCGATGACCCTCGGATTACCTGGGTTGCAGGGCGGGTATATTTAACTCATATCCTGAAAATTTCCATAATTAAAACTCGATTATTTTATTTAATCGATTATTTTATTTTTTTATTATATTATTTTATTTTATTAATGGAAAGTTCCAGGTGATGAGTTAGACATACCCGCCCTGGACCCTAGGTACTCCGAGGGTCATCGCCGACATCATATTCGTCTTCAGCGCGACCCCAAAAACCCCGAGGAACGAGCGTCGATCAATTTCGAGCTGTATTTATGGAAAGTTCCAGGAGATGAGGTGTCTATAACCCGCCCTGGTCCCTAGGTACTCCGAAGGTCATCGCAGACATCATATTCGTGTTCAGCGGCCCCAAAAACCCCCGAGTAACGAGCTTCGATCAATTTCGATCTGAATTTTTGGAAAGTTCCAGGAGATGAGTGAGACATACCCGCCCTGGGCCCTAGGTACCCCACGGGTCATCGCCGACGTCATATTCGTGTTCAGCGACTCCAAAAACCCCTAAATAACGAGCTTTGATCAATTTTGAGCTGAATTTATGGAAAGTTCCAGAAGATGAGTTAGACATACCCGCCTTGGGCCATAGGTACTCCGAGGGTTATCGCTGACATCACATTCGTGTTCAGCGACCGCAAAAACGACCGAGTAACGAGCTTCGATCAATTTCGAGCTATATTTATGGAAAGTTCCAGGAGATGAGGTGTATATAACCCGCTCTGGCGCCTAGGTACCCCGAAGGTTATTGCAGACATCATATTCGTGTTCAGCAGCCCTAAAACCTCCTCAGTAACGAGCTTCGATCAATGTCTAGCTGAATTAATGTAAAGTTCCATGAGATGAGTTAGACATACCCGCCCTGGGCCCTAGGTACTCCGAGGGTCATCGCCGACATCATATTCGTGTTCAGCGACCCCAAAAACCCCCAAGTAACGAGCTTCGATCAATTTCGAGCTGAATTTATGGAAAGTTCAAGGAGATGAGGTGTATATAACCCGCATTGGCCCCTAGGTACTCCATAGGTTTTTTGCCGAAAAGTGGCTATGTTCACAAACTTTCCTGACGGCTTCCTGAATCGAATGCAAAAAACCGCATCTCGATCCATCCTACTCTGCCAATTTGCTTAGGTTTAGTGCTTTATTTCCTCGTCTAACGTTTTATCCTTAGAATTTAATTTTTACAATCTAATTCCACAATGGTCTAATACAAAATTTTTCTTTTTATATGGATCGCGTACACATATCTTTTTTAAATGATGTAAAAAACAGACCAAAACAAAAGATACGTAAACGCCTGTGTGTGAATAAGACAAAACATAATCACTTTTTTTTAAAAAAGATGTCAATCGTGTCTATTTCGCTAATTTTTATACCGATGTTATCCGAAAATAAATAATAAAATGCTCTTAACCTAAAAAATTTTATTTTATTAAATAGAATTTCGAAATTTTTTGCTTAATTTTGTGTAAAATAAAATAAGTTTTTGTTTTATCTATTTTTTTTTTTGAGAATCGATCATATAAATCATAATTATCGAGAAACAAAATTTATTTTAGAAAAGTATCATAGTGTGTATAATTTTTTTTAACTAACACATGTTTAAAAATATAAAAAAGACCAACATTTCATCTTTTCGGACAAAGTCGGCACAAAATTTTGCGAAATATACACGATTGACATCTTTTTAAAAAAAAAGTGATTATGTTTTGTCTTATTCGCACACAGGCGTTTACGTATCTTTTGTTTTGGTCTGTTTTTTACATCCTTTAAAAAAGATATGTGTACACGATCCATAAAACTAAGTTTTTTCACGAAACTTCTTTCGTTTTTTTTAACCCAATCAACCAATTTGATGTGGGCAAAGCCACAGTTTGTTTTTTCGTGTGTGCGAACCGACATCGCGTGTAAATCGATGTGAGCAAAATTCCTTCAAAGGTTTTACGCTAATTTTAATTTTTTTTTTCAAATTTTACCAATAGTTTTATTTACAACCATGCGAATTAGAAATGATTAAATTGTGACAGAAAAGTTGATTTGTGTAATTCAAACTAATTTAATAGCTCTTTGACTGGAAATTGGATAGATGAAATAATCTACATCGCCCACTCATCTGGAAGATAAATCCCAAAAATGTTTACTATCAAAATCAAAAATTTTTTTAGTTTTGTTGAAACTATCTATCTAAAACATTTAAAATTTTTGAAAAGAAGTTTCCATGCAAATTAAATAATTCAAAAAATAGCAATGCACTGCCATCTATTAAAAAGATTTTAATTTTTAAAGCGGTATTTAAATCAAATTTTTATTTCAAAAATACTTCTAATTTAATACTTTTACTGTGTTATACATTTAAATACGCCAGTTTATTTTACCTAAACAATTTTTATTTTATAGAAATTTTTTTAATAAAAAGCAAAGCGAATAAAAAATTTAATTACATATAAATGTAAAATATAAAAATACAATGTAACACCCCCTTTTGAAAAAATGAACACAACCCATACTAAAAACCACACAAACAACCAATAAAATTATAAATAATAATTCAAAAGCTAATCAAAAATGAAATACATTTACAAATAATAGTAATTAAATAGAGAACTCAAAAAACTAAAGAAATGTTATAAAACTTATAGTAAATTATTTGTAGATACAGCTTTACATATGGTATAACAAAATTTAATTACAGCCTACAAATATTTACTAAGAAATACAATTACTACTAATATTATAACGCAAAATTTTATTCTGATATGATTTTATTTTTGGATACATACAACTGATAAATTTTTAATTTTGTTGAATAAATCATAATTTTTTTATTAATTAAAAATAGAAATTATGTTTTTTCTGTTTTATATTTGAGTTATTTTGGATAAATGAAAAGACAATATGTAAATAGAAAAAAAAGTAATTAATTTGTATAACTAAAAATAAATAAGCAAAAGTTATTTAAAATTAAATTAATTAATTATTATAAAAAGTGAAGTTAACTTTAAAAGAGTTTTTGTTAAAAACTACTTGAAAATTATAACTACAACTAAAATGTGTATATAAATGCTCGAAAATAGTTATGCATGTATAGTTATGATGTTAAAATTTAAATTAGTACAATATGAATTTATTATTTAATTTAAGTTTTAACTTTTTAGATTGATTTAAAATCTGAAGATCACTGCCTTTTCCATAAAAATAAATTATAGCAAATTACTGTTGTTATAAAATTGTAACCTATTTATGGTTATGTCATAAATATACGTTATGTATGATATTGTGTGCGTTTTTTTACTTTAATTATTTTGGTTAATTTTTAAATTAAAATTAAGCAAAAGCTAGAATTATAAATTTTTGTATATCAAAATTGTATCGTTGAAATTATAATGGTAGATTATGACTATCGTTTATTGTAAATCCGTCGAAAAGGAAATTTCTAAGATTGTTTTGAAATCATAAGATCAAAATATACAGATCTTCAAAGTTTGTATTTTACAGTTTAATGATTATTTATATAAAAGTATTATAATATTGTAATAGTTGTTGAAGTGAATCCAGTGTTGTATTTCCCAGTAAACACCATAAACTAGTGATTAGGGCGATAATTTTTCGGACGGTGGTAAATTATTTTAACTACATTTTTTCAGGGTTTAAAAACTTCCTTATATCCCTCCTTTACTAATTTCTTTCAGAGAGAGTAACTTGAGAAAAATATAACATGCCCAAATAAAAAAAATGTCGTTTTGACTCCTAAATCGAAATAAATATTTTCATTATCTCACTCCTAATTTTTAATTTAAATTAATGCTTTTCTTCAATTTCAAAATAAAAATAATTTACTTATCTGAAAATTTTGTTCAATTATGCAACTTTAGTGCTTACAGTGGTACAATGGTTAAATTCGGCACTGAGTGCAACTGTTCATCTATGTCATATGATATTATGAAATTAACTAAATTTTAATTTTCCGACTTTCGTCTAAAGCTTTCGAGCTTGAATAGTACAACATAGTGTATTCATATTTATTTGTCGCTCAAGCTTGAAAATAAAATCATAATCATTATAAAAATAACATCATTTTTATATTTAGGAATAAATAAAAAAATACAATCCGAAAAAGTAATTATTATTACAAATTATAATCAAAACTAACAGAAAAAAAACTATAAAATCGAAAAAAACTACAAAACTAAAAATTGAATAATTTAAAACGATTTTTTTCTATTAAAGAAATAGAAAAACAAAATAAATTTAATTTATATAGTAAATAATTAATTAATGTCCAATAAAAAAATTGCAATAAAAAAAAGAAAATTTGCAATAATAATTTGTATTTTAAATTAAAATATATTGTTTAAAAAAAAAATAAAAAATTTATTATTGTTGTTTTTTTAAATTTATTTTTAATTTATATAAATATATATATAATAAAAACAAGAGTATATGTAATTGTAAATAAAATTGAATATAGTAGAAACATTTATTAAATTTTAAATAATAATTAAAATATAAAATTAAAATTAAATTAAAAAAAAACTATTAAATAAATTTTAGCACACGAATAAAAAATGAATTTTATTTTTACAACTAAATTTAAATAATAATAGCTAATGTTATGATAAACTCCTTTCATCGTTAAATTGAACCCGTAATCTTTCCTCCGAACGCAAAATTAAACCGTCGTATTTTAATCGTGCTGCGGTTATGCAATCTCTATCTCTATATATATAAAAATTACATGTATGTTTGCAGCACTAAAACTAAAGAGCCCGTGAACCAAATTTAATAATATTTTACATGTATGATATATGAGTTGTGAGAATGGTTTTTGTTTAGGTTTGGTACCGGTTGGTGGCGCTGGGGGCGGAATTTTTCAATATTTATTGTATTTATAGTCGGATGATGTTGAAGTTTTGGATATGTTTTTTTGATGATAAATAACATGTTTACAAAAAATTAGACTGAGAGTCATTACACCTCAAGTTATTGAAAAAAATTTGAATTTTTCATATTAATTAATTTTTTAATATGAATTTTTTTTTTAATTAACAATTATTTTTGTGAAAATGGTTTTATTTTTTATTTCAGAGATGGCGTTAAAATTCAATTAGAAAAAAAAATATGTTTGACATTTAGGACTTAGTTTTATTTTTATCAACATAATAAATGATAATCAGATAATCAGCATAGATAAATTATAGTTTTAATCAAAAATAATATTAAAAAGTATATTAAAATTAAAAAGAATTTGCAACATTTTATATCTGAAAATTAAAATACCACGTAGGGTTTCAAATATTGGTCGTTTAACACGACGAAACAATCAAAGTAGAGCACGACGTTCAAATGAAACACCAGCTCAACATAGAGAACGGATTGACAGGGTTAGATTGCAAGTAAGTACAAATGAATCATCTCAACAATATGAATTAAGAAATGAAGATATTAGATTAAGGAATAAAGAAGCAAGAACAAGTACAACAAAATTTGCAGCAATTTTTTCATAACTAGTATTCCGTGCTGCGGGAAATAACAAATTCGTATTAGAAAATATTTCTTTATTTCATTTATTGCACTTTTTTCTCAGTTCCCAATTCCCAGGAAAATGCCGGAATAGGCGTACTGTAGCCCTGTTCCGGGACATCGTGAAATAGGAATTGGGAAATAAATTGTATCAATTTTTCATAACTAGTATTCCGTGCCGCGGGAAATAACAAATTCGTATTAGAAAATATTTCGTAATTTCATTTATTGCACTTTTTTCTCAATTCACAATTCCCAAAGAAATGCCGGAATAGACGTACTGATCATATAAAAAACAGTCAATTCAAACTGAAGCGCATGTCCCTCTCTCGAATATTAAAAAAGACAAAGACTACTATGATTAAATTGAATAAAATTTCCAAAAGATTGTTTTTTGGTTTCTCATTAGTATAAAATTTGATGTCTTTTATCAGGTAGGCTTTCATTAGCCTTTTTATAGACTTTTCATTTTCAAAATACCAAATAATTAAAAAGATATCGAAATTGAATCAAATTTATTTAATTGTTTGGAATCAATTATTCAAAAAAATACAATAAAATTCATTGTTTTTCTTTATTCATTTTACTTGTTTTATCAACAAATTTTAAAATAATTCAATTTAAATTAATAAATGTAACTCTATCGGAGGATAAAACGTTGTATTGGGTTCGTTTTTAATGAATTTTATTCTCTCGAAAATTTGTAATGCTCGCTTGTGCCTCGCTCACATCGTAAACTTTTCCTTGAAAAATAAAATATTGCATTAAACACTTACACAATATATTACTATTGTTTCGATTCTCCATACAGCTTGTGGAATAAGAAAGAACTGCTATAAAATGGAGCATTAAATCTATTAAAATTGAGAAGGACATTTTTTAAAAGTAGTATATATGTCTTGATTTCATGATTTTCAAAAAATTTTAAAATTGTAATAGCTCTTTTTCGATACGTAAACAACTGCTCAGAAATAAAATAGTGATGCCAAACATCCTAATTTTTTTAATATGTTTAAAAGGGATGGATGCATGGAGAGCCAACTTGTAGTTCCAGGCGATTTCATTTCTCGTTTAGCAGCATCAAAATATTCTGAAATTCAGATAACATGGTGGTCCGTTGAGGTTTTCAAAACGTACCTATCTCCCTAAGAAATATTTAAAGAGCAAAAGGCTTAAATTCCATCGCGGATTTGACAATACTAAAGCCGATAGATAGCATATGCTTTTAGGGCCTGAAGCCTGGTAAAAAACTGGTTGGTGCAACCATTTCAAGATAAGTTTTAATTTAAAACGATTCCTTTGAATTGAAAAAATTCCAATTATTTCATTACTTACTTGAGTTTAATTGATCTCAAGAATCCAAAATTAAAACGATTCTATTATTAAATGTAAAAAATCCCGCACTTTCCAAGTTTTTTCCCGCTTTTCCGTTTTATATGAAATATCCCACAAACGGAAAAAAATCCCACGATGTGTCCCAAAAGATGATAATTATCTTCTTACACTAATTGGAACCCTATTCCATAAGTTTCATCATAATCACTTCATTATTGTAGGCTGTAGTGTGCATAAAGACACTGAAAAAACTTCAAAAAAGTACAAAAAAAATGTTTTTACCGGAAGTGAAAAACCGGAAGCTAACATTAATTTCTGGAAAAACATCACAATCAAAGCATTTTTTATTAAATATTCAAAAATATCATATTTTATTTCAAATGACATCCTTTGGTGCTACAAATATTATTAATGATACTTTCATGCCAACATTTAAAGTTCAAGGCCAAATTTATCACTCAGCTGGTTCTTTATTACTACTTCCAGATGAAACACATAAATTCCTACAAATTTATTTTATTGGGAATTCAGATGATGAATTAAACGTACGTTGTGCCATTAAATAAGGAACTAGAAAGAAATAAGAAAAAGAGAAATAATTGAATCATTACAATATTGATAACATCAAAATAATGAATTAATAAAATTATTTAACACATCAATTGAACAAATGCCATCTGATAATCATAAAATAGTTATTAGAACTGATAAAACTCCTGCTGGAGAACACTCTAGAAGATTCAATGCACCAACAATTAATGAAGTTGCAATAGTTATTGCTGGAGGCTAATTTGAATCACGTGATATTATATTACATCGTAGAAATAAAAGACTTCAACGTGTTTGTGAAACACATAAGTCTTATGATACTTTACAGTATCCTATTATATTTTGGCAACGACACGATGGATATCATATTCAAATTAAAATGATAAATCCAATAAATGGTAAAAATATTAATTAAATTTTTAATAACAAAATTATACAAATTTACATTTAAATTTTAGGTCAGGAATTAGATAAAAAAGTCAGTGCTATGAATTATTATTCATATAGACTTATGGTACGAGAAAATGAAACAAATCATTTATTAAAATATCGACAATTATTTCATCAATATATTGTTGATATGTATGCGAAAATAGAAACGGAACGTTTAATATATATTCGTTTAAATAAAAAAAAAGCTAAGATCAGAAGAATATATACATCTTCGTGATACATGAAATAATGATGGAAAAATTAACGGAAGAATGACCATTTTACCATCATCATACACTGGAAGCCCACGACATATGCATAAATATGCACAAGATGCAATGTCATATGTTAGAAATTACGGACGTCCAGATCTATTTATTACATTTACATGTAACCCCAAATGGAAATAAATAAAAAATAATTTATTTGAAGGTCAATCACATACAGATCGCCATGACATCACAGTACGTGTCTTTAAACAAAAATTAAAGTCTTTAATGGATTTAATAAATAAACATTAAATTTTTGGAGAGACACGTTGCTGGATGTATTCCATCAAATGGCAAAAAAGAGGGTTACCTAATGCACATATTATAATTTGGTTAGTAAAAAAAATAACACCAAATGAAATAGACAATATAATTTCAGCAGAAATTCCAGATATAACAACTGATCCACAATAATTTGAAATAATTACACAAAATATGATCCATGGTCCATGTGGTGCATATAATATCAAGTCACCTTGCATGGTTGATGGTTATCCATTATATCGACGTAGATCAACAGAAGATAATGGTCAATCTTTTATTTTAAAAATTAGAAATGAAGGAATAGTAATTGATAATATAGATGGGTTGTTCCATATTCACCTCACCTCTATTATCAAAAGCATTCAAAGCACATATTAACATTGAATATTGTAATTCAGTAAAATCAAGAAAATATATTTGCAAATATATTAATAAAGGAAGTGATATGGCAGTTTTCGGTGTTACATCAAATACCAATACAACTGTTGATGAAATAACACAATATCAAATGGGACGTTATATTAGTAGTAATGAAGCTGTTTGGCGAATTGGATCATTTCAAATACATGAACGATATCCAACCGTAGTTCATTTAGCGGTTCATCTTGAAAATGGACAAAGAGTTCATTTCACAACAGAAAATGTATTACAAAGAGCAGATCAACCACCATCAACAACATTAACTGCATTTTTTTCATTATGTCAAACTGATTCATATGCAAAAACTTTATTATATTCAAACACTCCAAAATATTATACTTGGAATTCATCTAAAAAAGTATTTGAACGTCGAAAACAAGGAACTCGAGTTGAAGGTCAAATAAATATGTTTTCAACAGTTGCTATAGGCAGATTATATACTGTACATCCAAACAATGCAGAATGTTATTATTTACGTTTATTGTTAGTAAATATTCATGGACCGACATCATTTCAAAATTTAAAAACTATAAATAATAACATATGTACAACATATCGAGAAGCTGTTAACACAAATCTAATCCAACCAAATACTGAAGTTAATGATGTTATATCTGAACAACCTAACGTGGAGGCGAAAGCAACTAACAAAAAGAAGAAAAAAAATAAGAAAAGAAGGAGCAAAGGTATTGGTGAAGTGAACATACAAAGTCACTCAAATCAAAATGTATCCTTTAGAGCACCGACGCCGACGATCTTTAATCCAATTACATTAAAAGACAAATACAACTCCACGATTAATCCACCAATGCCTGCTATTAGAGCACCGCAGGCAGCCTCTCATAGATTAAAATTAATGTATTTATACATATCTAACCTGGAGACGAGCACTACCGAGGAAACATTAACAGTGTTTATTGAAAATACATTTAAATGTCAAGTGGATTGTAAGTTAATTACACCAACAAACTTAAGGTACATGCCGAACTACCTTTCTTTTAAAGTTGGAATACCACCGAATAAATTTTATGAAGTAAAAACATCAAATATGTGGTCGGAGGGCATTAAAGTGGACAGTTTCAACATGGCTAGTAATCGTGCTTCGGGTTTTCGAGCTCGTTGGAATCAATACCGAAGGGCCTGAGCATCTACTATCACAACATGTCAGGTATGAGGTCATCGTTGGAAAATTTCAGAAACGATCTAGATAACTCCGATTATGATGTTGTCATCGTGACAAAATCATGGTTACAGAGTCAACATTTAACATCTGAAATTGTGCCTGATGGATGGTCTATCTACAGAAAAGATCGAATACTTTCTAATACTGATACAGATCAACTTGGGGGTGGTGTATTCATTGCAGTAAAGGATTACATCCCTAGTTCAGTGGTTCAGTTACAATCTGTAGGTGATGACACCTCATTTGACATTGTTGCATGTAAACTACAACTAAATGGTAAATTTTTATTTGTAAGTGCTTTCTATATACCGCCTAAGTCTAACATAAATAGTTATAATAATCTAGCTAATTTAATAGCAAACCTTAACTTAAACATGACAATTGATGATGACATTTTTATTTATGGTGATGCCAATATGCCGAATATTCATTGGGTTGCCAATGATTTACAGGAAAATATATATGACCCCGTTAATATTGATGTCACTTATTATGATTTTTTAATTAAAAGTTTTTCATTAGGTTTGTGCCAAATTAATAATTTTAAGAATAATAGTGGAAACCTTCTAGATGTTATCTTTACAAATGTCACATCTAATTTTGATCTGGCTATAGCTTCACTAAAATTGACATCAAAAACCAGTGTTCACCATCAAATACTTCAATTAACCTATTTTTTTACTGAGGAAAGAAGGAAAAATATAATTGACACTATAATTTCTTATAACTTTGACAAAGCAAATTATGAAGCAATTAACCGTGAACTAAATTCTTATATATTAAATTCAACCTGTGTAAATAGTGCTGCATCTTTGTTTAATGAATTTTTATGTGAAACTATCGGTAACCATACACCAAAGAAAATCGTATCAACACTTTCATGCCCTGCTCACTTTGATAAAGCACTTAGAATACTAAGAAATAAAAGAAATAAGGCGCATAAAAAATACAAACAAACAAAAAGATCATCTGATTTTGATACATTCGTTAGACTTAGCGAACAATTTAAAATTGAGGAACAACATGCTCTAGTTCTACATAAGGAAAAAACTGCTTTAAAACTGATCGATGATCCTAAACAGTTCTGGAACTTTATTAAGGATAGACGTAGTAATAAAGGATATCCCACTTCTATGACTCACATGGGTAATTCTTCTTCAGAACCGATTTTAATAGCTGATATGTTTGCACATCATTTTGAGAGTGTTTATCAACCACCTATTATCTTTAAAGAAACTGACCAGTCACATATTTTGCCCTCAGCTGACAGAATACTAGAAATCGAGCTTACGCTTGAAGAAGTTTTTAATTCAATTCAGTCTTTGGACATTAAAAAAGGACCGGGACCAGATTTAATTCCTCCAAAATTCATTAAAAGGACAGTAACTAGTATAGCAAAGCATCTTCAATATTTATTTAATCTTTCTCTAAGTCAGGGTATCTTTCCTGATATCTGGAAATCATCATTTATAACTCCTATCTTTAAAAATGGAGATAAGCGTAAGATTTCTATGTACCGAGGTATTGCCATTCTATCTACCATTCCTAAACTCTTTGAAAAAATTATAAGTCAAAAATTGTACATAGTTCTTAGAGACTTGATCCACCCTAATCAACATGGATTTGATTCGGGTAAATCAACAATTTCTAATTTGGTACAATATACTTCTTTAATTAGACGTCAATTTGCATCTGGTCTCCAAGTTGATGCTAATTACACAGACTTTTCTAAGGCCTTTGATAAGGTAGATCATGCTTTATTAATTTGTAAGCTTAAAAAATATGGAATTAGGGGCAAACTCTTGCAGTGGATAGAATCTTATTTGACAAATAGACATCAGGTCGTAAAATTTCAAGGTAAACATTCACGGGCAATCAAGGTTACATCCTCTGTACCTCAAGGCAGTCATTTGGGTCCTTTCTTATTTTTACTGTTCATTAACGATCTCACATTATTATTCCGAGATTGTGAATTTTCTTTATATGCTGACGACTTGAAAATATATAAAGTCATTAGGTCAATGTCCGATGCCTATACACTGCAACACAATCTCTCAACTTTATACAACTGGTGTCTACTAAATGGAATGCATTTGAACATTGAAAAATGTATGACAATTACATTCGCCAGAAGCAGCCATAAAATAAAATATACATATAATGTAAATGGATCTAATCTATCAAGGGTTAATATTATTAGGGATTTGGGTGTTATGTTAGATAGTTCCTTGACATACAAACAGCATATCAACCAAATCTGCACAAGTGGGCATGCTATTCTCGGCTTTATTAAACGTAGAGCAAAAGAATTCAACGACATCACCTTGACAAAAACTTTGTACTGTTCATTAGTTCAATCAAAAATGGAATATGCTAGTATAATTTGGTCGCCTTATACCGAGTTATTCGCAAGCTCTATTGAATCGGTACAAAAACAATTCTTACTCTTTGCATTAAAACCTCTCGGTTTTACTGGATACAGACTGCCTAAATATGAAGAAAGACTCTTACTGCTGAATATGGTCTCACTAAAATCAAGACATGAGCTTGCTTCTGCTTTATTTGGTTTCGACCTAGTCAGAGGTAATATAAGGTGTCCTGAATTGTGTGAAATGATGGTTCCTAATTGTCATACTTATAATACAAGACACAGGAGGCCTCTTATTGAAGAACTTCATAGACATGATTATTCTTTTTATAACCCACTTAACGAATGTATCAGAAATTTTAATAAGTATAGTGCTTTTTATGACTCTAGTATGAGTAGGGATCAATTCAAGAATAAAATTCTAGCTAAATTTAAAACTTTGAATTCCTCATAATTTAAATATAAATAATATTATATGGTATCAATACAATCATGTAGTAGTATTATTTAGTATTATAATTTAGGTTAGAAATTAAGATAAATTTAAGTTTAATTTACATATGTACTGTCTTTATTTGACTGAATAAACTATTATTAATTATTAAATTTACCTGAAAACGATGAAAATTGGAATAATACACTTGCCGATTCCTCAATTTCTTCAGTACCACATCAAATTCGTATATTATTTGCAATAATAATAACAACATGTTTTCCATCCACAACATTAGAATTATGGGAAAAATATAAAAATAAAGATTACATGACAGAAGATATTTTATCCACGACTACTAAAGAATATATAATTTCCATGCGTATATCTTTCATTGTAATTGTATTCATTCCAATTTATATAAAAAATTCTTTTTTATTTATTTCATTCCACTTTATTTATAAAAAATTCCCCTAACAAATTAAAAACTTGATTTGTTGGTATAGTAATATAAAGGAGGGTTTCTTGTATTTCTTGATTTATGTAGTATGACTCTATTATTTCCAATTTTCTGTTGTCTCTTACTTGTCGAATTAAGCTGAGACTATTGATGTCAATTTTATGATTGGTGTCAACAATGTGTGGCTACGGCTATGAAACATCACCTGTTGCAAAACACATTGTTGACACCAATCATAAAATTGACATCAATAGTCTCAGCTTAATTCAACAAGTAAGAGACAACAAACAATTGGAAATAATATAGTCATACTACATAAATCAAGAAATACAACAACCGCTCTTTAACCTAGATAAAGGTCCAGTATTCAGCCCTCTGTTCAACATCCAAAAATTTAAAAACTAAATTAGAAGACACAACCCACCAAAAATCATAATGTCATATAATAGTCAATAACCATCCAAAATATTCATTAATAATCTTAGTTTTAACGCCCATGTAATTTAATTTTATCAACCAAAAAATTTCAAAATCATTTGTTTTACAACCCTAATTAAGAAAAACCCATTCCAAAATAAAAATTCATTTTTAAATACAAATAGATAGGTATAAAAAGACCAATGTAATAGTTTAGTTTATAATAGAAATCAGAACTCATTCTCTGAAGAAGGTCTCTTAGAGACAGAAAATATATTTAGAAAAATAAAATATTATTAAAGTGTATAAGAAGTCTTTTAAGCGAAAGCATTTGCCAAAGATGTTTTCATTAATCAAGAACGAAAGTTAGAGGTTCGAAGGCGATCAGATACCGCCCTAGTTCTAACCATAAACGATGCCAGCTAGCAATTGGATGTAGCTACTCCTATGGCTCTTTCAGTAGCTTCAAAATAAAGTTTTCGGTCAAACATTTACATACAAATCAATAGATTGTGTTATGGATCAAGACGAAGTGGTAAATTATCCTACTGAATTTTTAAATTCATTAGATTTGCCAGGAGTACCACCACACATTATGCAATTAAAAATTGGTGTTCCAATCATTTTACTTCGAAATATTAACCTATAGCTGTTTTTATATAATTAACTTAAAATTATTTCAGTCAAATCCAAACTACTTAATACCAATACAATTATGTTTTTCTAATAGACATCTGACACACGATGAAAGATAAATTTATTATAAATTTAATCTGGTCACATAAGGTTCTTCTTTCAATTTAATTGTAGTGTACGACCACGGACCAAGCATAATAGTTATTTAGGTATCAAGGGAATTATAAAGATGCTAATTACCAAGGGGAACGTTTACTACCCGGGGGTTCTGGCCCGAGGGTTAGTAAGTTTCACAAGGTAATTGACATCTAATAATTAATTAAAAATAATTTTATGTTTTACTACCTAAAACATTTATTAAACTAAAACATTTATTTTTATCAAGTATTTGATAGCATGATTTTTCGTTTTAATTATTAATAATCTTAATATCTAAAGGCCAACAAAATATCTAATCAGATTATCTCAAACGAAAAGTCCGAAATTGACAGAGCGAAAGCCTCAAAACTTACGTCTATGTCTGTTTCTGACAAGAGTTTCTACAGTGCCATTAATTCTTTAAATTCTGGTACAAAATTTTCTATTCCCCCTATTATTGATGGTGATTTAATCGTCAATGATCCCGCAAGAAAAGCTAACTTGTTCGCTGAACGCTTTGCTCTGAACTCCACTGTTTTGGAAACTCCTAAAGAAATACCCCAAATCCAGTCTTCAGGAGTTAATATGAATGAACTTCACTTCAAACCCAAAATAGTCGCTAAACTTTTAAAGGGGTTAAACATCAACAAAGCATCAGGAATGGACAATATTCCACCCATTATTTTAAAAACCTTTTCCAAAGAACTTGCACCAACTTTAACTAAAATATTCTACCAATCCTACAAATCTGGTATATTTCCCTCGTGCTGGAAGTTGGCAAATGTCCAGCCCGTCCCCAAAAAGGGACCAAGATCCGATATCTCAAATTATAGGCCAATAGCTTTACTATCGGTCCTATCCAAAGTCTATGAGCATTATATTAATACACATATTTCAAAATTTCTGGAAGAAAATCATTTAATATCCGACAGCCAATACGGTTTTCGAAACAAAAGATCAACTACCGATCTATTAAACTATGTAGCGCATTGTTGGAACAGCATACTTGATAAAGGTGGTGAAACATACGTTATCGCTTTAGACATCTCCAAGGCATTCGATCGAGTCTGGCATGCCAACTTAATCAACAAGCTCGTTGCGTACGGTTTTCATCCCAATGTTGTGAAGCTGATTCAAAATTTTCTATCCGACCGATACATTTCGGTAACCTTAGACGGATATTCTTCTGAGTCTAAACTAATTAACGCTGGTGTACCCCAAGGCTCAGTATTGTCCCCAACCCTATTTTTGATTTATATCAACGAATTGTTGAAAATCACCAGCAACCCAATAAATAGTTTTGCAGATGATAGTACTCTGCACAAGTCGTTCGAGCCCCTTCCTTCAAAAGGTAAAATGCACGAACGAATTAATCCTGCCCGGAGAGACGCTGCCATAAACGTGAACAAAGACCTGAATAAAGTCGCCGACTGGGGTGACCAAAACCTTGTCAATTTCAACTCCACCAAAACACAGCTGTTGATTGTTTCCAGATTAAAGACCGAGTTCCCCAAAGATATTTTATTTAGTATGTGTGATGAACCAATAGGTGAATGTAAAAACATTCGTTTATTGGGTGTCACAGTTTCAAATGACCTACTCTGGAACGATCATGTAATGGCGATGGCAAAAAGCGCGTCTAAAAAACTCGGCCTCCTAAATAGATGCAAAAAATTTTTCACTCCATACCAATTGCTCCATGTTTATAAGTCCTATATTCGTCCCTGTATGGAGTACTGCTGTCAAGTTTGGGGTGCTGCCTCTGTTTCCATCTTGGCCCTCTTGGACTCTGTTCAAAAGCGAGCTATACGAATTGTAGGTGATCGAACTTTGACATCACAACTTGATTCCCTACAACATCGTCGCACTGTTGCTGACCTCGTTGTTTTTTACAAATATCGTCATCAGCAGTGCTCAGATGAAATCAGCGGCATCATGCCTCAAACTTATTCTTACCCCCGTTCCACTCGGCAATCGGCTGCCGCAACCAGTGAAACGGTAAAGATCCCGCGCTGTCATACTGGCAGATCGCAGAGAGACTTCTTTGTCCGAACTGCGTACAAATGGAATAGTTTGCCGGAACACTTAGTCTCAGGTGGCTTCAACCCACAGATGTTTAAAAAAAGCGTTAATCTACACCTCAGAACGCCAGTTGTTGTGGGACCCAGGTCTAGACCTAGGTCTTAAAAGGTATTTATGTGTTGTTGTGACACATATTCTAAACCCTATTACACAACACATTTTATTAAAAAAAAAAAAAAAAAAAATTGATCAAGTTAGTTATTTTTCATTTCAAATTGTATTGCTGGGGTATTGTTATTATGGCTTTATGTAAATAATGTTGTTTATAAATAATTAAAACAAAAATTTATAATGAAAACTAGGTCTATTATGAATAAACTCCCTCTTATAATTCCCTTGGAAATTAAGAATGTCATTATTTCGGAAAGTAAGGTCTAAACGACTTATAATAAATCAGTAAAACATAAATCCTTTTTCTATCCATATAACTTTTGCTGATTCTCGTGGTTGGTTCAATCCGAACAATTTTTATAAATAAATGAGAACTAATTTGTTTGCTATATTTAAAACTTAAATGAAGTTTTATATTCAATATTTTAACAATTTACATTTATTTTGTAATTAATATTATGAGTGTTTAAACAATAACTTTTGTTATGAGATAATACAAAAGAAATAAAACAATTTTAATGAATGAATGGAAAAGCAAAAATACATTTAGGGAACTTATAATATTTTTTAGAAAAATCAAAACTCTGAATTGTTTTTTAAAAATCTGAAAGCAAAAACATAGCCTGCTAAATCTTAAAATTAAAAATTTTTTTTTAGTTTTAATGTTCGCCACAACACTGCCCTAGTTTCATCGAAGAAGAGACGATATAAGAAGAGTATTGTGCTACAGCACGAATGAAACGAGTAGGAGTACGAGTGGTTCTGCCTGCTCGCGTAATTGTGGATGCAGGATGGAATAGTTGTTGCTGAAGAATGGGATTAAATCTAACCCTTTTAGCTGACAAATTTGCTTTAGCGTCGCGTTACCTTGTTTCTGCGGAGGTAGAAGGAAAAGACTGGAATGTGTCCAAAGGAGCAGAATGGACAATATCTGTAGAAGACGAAGTTTCGTCTGCGCGACTGATATTAGTACTCGAAGTAGGTGAGCTTTGAGTTGAGCCATCTTCAGATTGTTCCCTAAAGCAAGGTTTTAATCTGTCGATGAAAAACTCGAATATGTTGACCTTTACGGTCAACAACGAAATTTTTATCATCGCGGCTGATGACTTTGAAGGGACCTACGTATGGCGGTTTTAATGATTTACGTACTAAGTCAGTACGTAAGAAGACATGCGAACCAGACTGCAGATTTTTGGAGACATTAGGAGAAGTGTGTCTTGATGCAGTAGATGGACGAGGGTGAGTAAAATGTTGTTTCAATTGTGAAACGAAATCAGATTGTGGAGTGGAGTTAGAATTTTGGCTGAAGAATTCTCCGGGAAGACGTATATTAGTACCGTAGACGAGCTCAGCCGATGAAGATTGAAAATCTTCACGGAAAGTGATTCGTAAACCAAGTAGTATTGACGGTAGAATTCGTGTCCAGTCTGTTCTATCGTAGGCCATTATCGCGGATTTTAGAGTTCGGTGCCTACGTTCAATTAGTCCGTTACATTTAGGATTGTAACTTGTAGTGCGTTTACGTTCGAAACCGATAAGTTTTGACAACTCGTTAAAGAGATTGGATTCAAATTGGGAGCCATGATCAGTGACGATTACTGAAAGTACTCCGAAGCGAGCGTTCCAATTGGAGTAGAGAGCTGATGCTACCGTTTCAGCTGAGATAGGAATGGCTTCAGGCCATCGAGTATAGCGGTCAATAATTGTGACACAATATCATTTGTCCTCAGAGGTAGGAAGTGGACCATTAATGTCCATATGAGTCTCGGAAAATCTTTGAGAAGTTTGAGGATAATACCTAAAGGAAACTGAGTATGGCGAGAAACTTTTGCCTTTTGGCAAGCCAGGCAGTTCTGTGCCATTTGTCGTCCATCCTTCTTAATGGATGGCCAAATGACTTTTTCAGAAAGAAGTTTGACAGAACTGTGGACTCCTAGATGAGATAAATTATGGAGACTTTCGAAAGCAGATTGACGAAATTGCTTTGGAATAAAAGGTCGTGGATTTCCAGAAGAAGTATCACACAAAATAGTTTTGGCACTAGAATTTCCAAACGATACTGGAAAGGATCGGAATTAAAGTGTGGGACTAGTGTCCACTAATTCCTTTAGTTCGTTGAACTGAGCGTCAGCAATTTCGTCGTAGTTAATATTTTCTGGGATTGATATTTGCTCGACACGAGAAAGTGTGTTGGCAACTACATTATCAATTCCAGAAATGTGGCGAATATCAGTCGTAAATTAACTGATAAAATCTAGATGACGGAATTGGCGAGGACTTGCTTTGGCAGGGTTCTGCGACAAAGCGTAAATGAGAGGCTTATGATCGGTGAAAAGAGTGAAGATTCTCCCTCAAGGAGATACCGGAAATGTTTAATTGCAGAGTAAGCTGCAAGGAGCGATCATAAGCGCTGTACTTCTGTTGCGTTTCATTGAGTCGCACAGAGAAGAAACTAAGAGGTGTCCAACAATCGTTAATTTTTTGTTGGACAATAGCGCCAAGTGCCTTGTTGGAAGCATCGACCATAACCGCAAGCTGGGCAGAGTATGAGGGGTGAGAAAGAGTTGTAACCTCACTGAGTTGCCGCTTGCCAAGATCGAAGGCTTGAATGGCGTCTTCAGACCATTGAATGACGCGTTTGTCATTCTTTTTGGAACCTTTGAGAAAATCATTAAGAATGGCTTGATTGCCACCAGCGTGAGGAATGAAACGGCGGTAGAAATTTATCTTTCCAAGAAAATGGCAGAGTTGCATAACTGTTACAGGACGTTCGTAAGAATTGATAGCATCGAAACGTTCAGAAGTAGGTTTGATTCCAGTTGAATCAATGGAATGTCCAAGAAAGTCAACGTTGGTTTTAGCAAAGTTGCATTTATCAACGTTGATAATAAGAAGACTAGCGTCAGAAAGACGCTCAAAAACAGTCCTAAGATGTTTGAGGTATTCCTCATAGGTTTCAAAAGCAATTAGAAGGTCATCTATGTAGATGAAACAGAAATTTAGGTCTCGGAGAAGGGAATGCATAAACCGTTGAAAGGATTGCGCAGCATTTCGCAATCCGAAGGTCATTCGAACGAATTCAAAGAGTCCGAACGGAGTTGAAATTGCAGTTTTTGCAATATCGCGCTCATCAATTGGAATTTGATGATATGCGTGGACGAGATCAATTGTGGAGAAAAATTTCATCCGTGAAGTTGATGCGAAAACTCCTGAATATGAGGAATAGGATATTTATTCGGAATTGTAATATTATTCAGAGCACGGTAGTCACCGCAAGGTCTCCACTCGCCGTTCTTCATTTTAACGAGATGGAGACGAGAAGCCCAAAGGACTGTTAGACGGTCGTAAGATGCCTTGGGATAATATAAGATCAAATTCTACCTTTGCGATAGCCAATTCTGGAGCAAGTCGACGATACTTACAAGAAATGGGAGGACCATGTGTTTCAATAACGTGAGTTACGTTATGCTTCACATGTTTAGCAAGATCATTTTTGGACGTTAAGTCCTTGAAATTTGTAAGCAAATCAAAAATTTTTACATTGACCGAATCGTTGATCAAAGTTAGAGAAGGAGCTAGAGAAGTGGAGAGTTTAGCCAAAGTGAATAAAGATGTTAAAGGATCAACAAGACGTCGGTTTTTAGGGTCCACTAAAAGGCCATATTTATTGAAAAAATCAGCTCCTAGGATAGGAGTGGTAACATCGGCTATAACAAAGGTCTGACAGAACGGTCGTCTGAGACCAATGTTTAAGTTTAAAGACCGTGTACCAAAAGTGCTAACTTTAGTCGCATTAGCGGCGTAGAGATAGGAGGCTGATTTTCTGTGAAGTTTCTCCTCCACAGTTGCGGGGAGAACTGAAACTTCGGCACCTGTATCAACAAGGAAATTCTTTCTAGAAGAAATGCCGAGGACCAGAAGACGGAGTTGAGAATGACTGTCATCACATTCCATCATATATGAAGAGTCTATGCGTTTTTCTGAAGACGAAGTAGAAGCAGAGGAATCGGAGTGCGTGGAAAAATGTTTGCACTCTGGATCGCATTTGTTTGCATCTCCCTGGAAAGTATGATGGTAGTAGCAGAAACCATCATACATTTGAACTCGCGACCTGGACCGTGGTTGCGTTGGAGAGCTATTCAAATTCCTGCTGTGATTATCGTTTCGATCCTTAGATCTACTCTGATGATTATGAGAAGATTGGGAGCAATTTGCCGTTGGATGGTATTGAGAAAGTATGTTTCCAATTTCTGAATTTTTTTCTCAAGTGACATGATCTCACTTGAGGAAGGGGAAGAAGAACGAGAAAAAGAAGCGGTAGGGTTAGATACCGCATGTATTGACAAACCCCTTAGGGCATTGAGGACGTTGTCTGCTATCTCGGTTGTTTCCTGTAAACCAGTTTCGAGTACCGAGATAGTAGCACGAACAGTGTGTGGAAGTTTTTCCATCTAAATAAGTTTAAGAGTTTCCTCTTGAAAGGTATTTCGGGATACAGCAGTCATATCCCGTAAAAACTGTGAGGGCTTTTTATCCCCAAGGTCCATATCGCATAGCACCTTTTTTTATGCGGTCTAAAGTGCTGCTCGATAGGCGGGCTAAAAGAGCCTCTTTGAGCCTACCTTAGGGGAAATCTTGGTCAGGATTTACCAAGATATCACTGACTAATTTCGCCAGTGTGGGAGTAATCGTACTAAGTAGATGACCATACTTAGTGTGTTGGGACTTGATGTTTCCCAACAAGAATTGCTCTTCTAGTATGATGAACCAAAGGTCTGGTGTTTCAGACCAGAAAAGGGGAATTTCCATAGCTACTTGGTCAGTTTGTGGCATAGTTGCTGAAAAAGTAGCTGGAGATGGTAGGGGAGACGGAGCGAAAGTTGGAGGAGGTGGAGGATTTGAAGTAGAACCTCCAAGGTTTAATCGAGTCAAAGCGGCGCCCATCTGCTTAGCGACCAGTGCCTCGAGCTGGTCTGCGGTGTACGTAAAAGTTTAGGTTCCGGAAGATGCAGCAGTTTCCTCAGGTTCTGGTGGACCTGCTGAAACTACTGGGAACGAGAATGCATTGCGATTAAGCCTAGTTATGACTGAAACTAGGTAGAGAGTGGTTGCAGCAAACAGTATCAAAACAATGTCCTGTGTCGCAATAATAATTGTGGGAGCTGCGACTAGTAAAACCCCGAAACAAAAAAGAAGTTCCCTAAACATGTACATAATTTTTAGAAAGTTATTTGAAATTGAGCAACCAAAAAAGAATTTTCAATAAAATATTACAATTAAAATAAATTTATAAAGATATTAAAAAAAAATGTATTAATTAAAAAAAATACTTGTATACTCCGCATCCGAAAATAGTTTTATTCGCTGGGTTCTTAGTCGGCGGGTCACCAAATATATAGCTGTTTTTCTATAATTAACTTCAAATCATTTCAGTCAAATCCAAACTGCTTAATACCAATACAATTGAGTTTTTCTAATAGACATCTGGCACACGATGAAAGATGAATTTATTATAAATTTAATCTGGTCACATAAGGTTCTTTTTTCAATTTAATTATAGTGCACGACCAAGCATAAATCCTTTTTCTATCCATATAACTTTAGCTGATTCTCGTGGTTGGTTCAATCCGAACAATTTTTATAAATAAATGAGAACTAATTTGTTTCCTATATTTAAATTTATTTTTATTATTTTTATTTTTTTTTTTTTATTGAAGGGCCTTGAGACTTGCAGTTCAAGTAGCACTGCGACCTGAAGGTCTATTGTGCTGATTGTTTTATTAGTCAGTCGTCGTCTGAGTCGTTACTGGTTGTATTCTGTCATCCAAGTTGAGACTTTTAATAAAATTAATTAGCTCAATTGGAGTGACGTTTTGTGGTAATGGAAGTGTTAGTCTTCTATGACCAAGTTGGTTGTATCAGTGCCAAGAGAGTTCAGGACAGCTGCAGATGACGTGTTCCATCGTTTCCGCGTCCAAGTAGCAGAATATTCACCTGTCGGAAACAACAAGGCCCATTTTGTTAAGACGGTGGTTTAAAGGACCATGTCCAGTAACGCCCCACGTTAAAATTCTAAGAGACTCTCTGTTTAAGTGGATTGTTTTTAAGGGTGAAACAGAGAGGTTACCTAGAAACTTCTTAGAGTGTACTAGTCCCTCTCTGCTTCTCCATAATTTAGCATTTTGTTCCTGTTCCCATGTTTGAATTGTGCTTTTGAGCGAACTCTTGGCCATTCCGAAGCATGGTTCCGGTCCAACAAACTTTTTATCGGCCCCTTGCTTTGCTAAAGCGTCAGCGATAGCATTTACTTGTATTCCTGTGTGGCTAGGTGCCCACACAAGTGTTAGTTTATTATTGCAGGAGATTTTTAGTAGATTTTGGCAGCATTCCCATACCAGTTTTGAATCAAAGCGCGTAGATTTTAGTGCCAAGAGTGCTGCTTGGCGTTCAGAGATAATATATATTTCAATATTTTGGTATTTTCTTTCAGCACATAGCAAAGCGCAACTGCTAATGGCAAAAATTTCGGCTTGAAATATGGTTGTTGTGGTGCCTAGGGCAACCGTTTGCTTTGTTCCTGGACCAAACTCTCCTGCTCTTGTGCCCATATTGGTTCGAGAACCATATGTGTACCAGGTGTTGGCGTTATGTGGCAGTGACCGTATGTAGTTTTTAATACGATCTCTGGCCAATATCTTGACATCAAAGTGCCTGTCTAAATCTATTGCTTTTGGCATACAATCTGAAATATAGTATGTATGCATTTCAGCTTGTAATTCAGAAAGGATTTTAAGGTGTCCGGTTAGATTACTCCGGCTTAAACCCTGCTATATTTAAAACTTAAATGAAGTTTTATATTCAATATTTTTTACAATTTACATTTATTTTGTAATTAATATTATGAGTGTTAAAACAATAACTTTTGTAATGAGATAATACAAAAGAAATAAAACAATTTTAATGAATGAATGGAAAAGCAAAAATGCATTTAGGGAACTTATAATATTATTTAGAAAAATCAACACTGAATTGTTTTTTAAAAATCTCAAAGCAAAAACATAGCCTGCTAAATTTTAAATTTTTTTTTTAGTTTTAATGTTGGCCACAAACCAACCAAAACTTTGTAATGGTACACGACTTGCTGTTAAAACATTAATGACAAAATATGGAGGGGCTGAAATCTCACAGCTCTGAGATATCAAGACTTCGGTCTGGGTTAAGATTTTGATATAGTTTTCGGCAAAAACCTTTTATGAGGTCATGCTTTTTAGTTTTGGACAGCGATGTATATCAAACATAACTCTTTGTTAGTACATGTATTTTTTTATCTCTGTTTAGAAATTTGTTACAAAACTAACACGAAACATCAATACTTTGCCGGAAAATTATAACAGATCGTAAATTAACATAATTTAGTGAAAAGATGATACAATCAGCAAACTACTCGAAAACCTCTCCATTTAGTGTTTCGAGAAAATATTACAAAATCACAAATTCATATTTTCAAAATTCCAAAAATATTGTAAAAATTAAATAAAATCAAACTTTTTTCAAAATTCTAAAAATATTCCAAAAATTCTTAGAAAATCAAAAATTGAAAATTTTTTCAAAATTCCAAATATATATATATAAAATTCAAAAATTCTATTTTTTTTTCAAAATTCAAAAAATATTGCAAAAATTATAACAAAATCAAAAATTAAAACTTTTTCACATCCTAAAAATTTTGCAAAAATTATTACAAAATCAAAAATACAAACTTTTTTCAAAATTCCAAAACTATTTCAAAAACTATAACGCTAGAAATAGGTAGATTTGACAATTTGACAATTTATGACACTATATGAAAAACAAACGCCAACCTACTCTATATCATATGCCGTGCAACATCCGTCTCCGCTTATCATATATAGTCGTTTGGCACCAAAATTTTCCCGAAGTTACGAGATGAGGCACATTACAATAGGTAGATTTTTATATGAAATCTACCTAAAATTTCCATGTCCAATTTCATTTTCAATTACATTTACGTCAGCATAAAAACAGCTACATTTTTTCCAAAAAATTGGCTGAAAAAATAAATGAAATCATTTTTTGACACACTTGACAACATTTTTTTAACAAACTTATAATGCCATAATTCTCTATAATAATAATAAATTTTCATGTCATACAAGTTATTAATTTTATTTTTTTCCAAAAAATTGGGTAAAAAAGTAAACAAAAATCTTTCTTTTGACACACTTGACAACATTTTTTTGACAAACTTATAATGCCATAATTCTCAATAATAATAATAAAATTTCTTTTCAAACAAATTATTATATTTTATTTTTTTCCAAAAAATTGGGTAAAACAATAAATAAAAATCTTTCTTTTGACACACTTGACAACATTTTTTTGACAAGCTTATAATGCAATAATCTAGATTTTGGTCTCACATACCAATCCCGACCATCAAGATTTCTCCAAATTCAAGGTTCCTACTCGTAATCACTTAAAATGAACGTCATTTAAGCCAAAAATATGAAAATTTGCTGTTTTTGACACACTTACTGATTTTTTTGACGCACTCCCGCTGCAGTTATCGAACACAGCGTCCTTTCGGACCTGTCCTTTGAGTATACCTATTTTTAGAAAAAAAATTTTTGAAATCCCTCCAGCGGTTTTTCCTGCAGCGTAGGTAATGACAGACAGACATACATTTTTTTTTTGCTTTTTTAGAATCAGTAGGTCCTAAAACGTCGAGAAATGCCAAAATAGGTGGGGGTAAGAATTTCACTTTTGGCTCATGAATGTAATACTTAGGTCTTTCAGACCGAATTAATATAATTGAAGCAACCATATATTAACTGGCAAATACAAAGGTGAAGAAGTTTTAATCCCACGCATTCCTATTATTCCATCAGATATGCCATTTAATTTTAAAAGAATACAATTTATCCACGACTACTAAAGAATATATGTTTTCCATGCGTATGTCTTCCATTGTAATTGTATTCATTCCACAACTAGTGATTATAATTAAATTCTTCAACAGTTCTATAGTTTATTAAATATTCCCCTAACAAATTAAAAACTTCATTTGTTGGTATAGTAATATCAAAAGGTTAAAACGAGAACAATACATATATAAAATATAAAATAAAAAAGTTTTTCTATGCTATGATGCATGTTTTTCAATATGGTGATAAAAACTTTAGCAGGCAAACTGGAAATTAACCGAAATATTTTGCAGTCGTGGATAAAATAGCATCTTGTATTCGCATAGGATGATAGCAATTCATCACTCGAATGATTCCCAAATTTCATCCTCGTGAAGAATTGCCTTCATTCTAAGCTCATACAAGAATATACTATTCCAATACGTCTAAATTTTGCTATGACCATAAACAAATCGCAAGGTTAATCACTTCAAGTTTGTGGTCTAAATTTGGAATATCCATGTTTTTCACACGGTCAGTTAAATGTTGGATGCTCAAGAGTAGGCAAACCATCATCTGGTGCGTGTGTACGCACCAGAAGGATCAACTAAAAATGTTGTATACCAAAAAGCATTGGAATAAACAAATTAAATTAAATTTCCATTTTTTAAACAATTTAAATATAATATTAATTACAATTCATTATCATTTTTAAAAATAATAAAAATATTATTAATATCAATTTTTCATTATAATTTTAATTAAAAAAATTTTAAAAATTAAAAAAAAATTCTTTCATTTATAATGACTACAAATTAAAATTCACAGACCAACAAAGCGGGCAGGGTTTTGTTAAATAAACAAAACTTTTACACTATTTGGTGTAAAAAATAAAATTTTGAGAGATTTTGTCAGTGATTTGAGAGATTTTTGTGTGTTTCGTGTCGGGAACAAATGCAATGCATGCACGGATAAAAATAAAGCTATGACTGCAGGTCATAAGTTTTGTATAACATAATTATAAATGTTTATTCCCGATAACCACTTTTTATAATATTATTGTAATATTCATGACTTTAAGGCATCAATTTTTATGAATATTTAGTCGTGGAATATAAAATGTTGGCATAAAGTTTTGAAAAAAACAAAACAATGATTACTATTCATAAACAATGAATAAAAAAATTATAGTTTTTCATGCCTGATAATCAGTTTATATTTAAAAATGTGCATGTAACAGAACTAGGAAGTATGAAATTTTATGAATAGCAAGGTATAAAATATATTTTCACCAAACAATAATTTTTATTTTCTAGTTATTTTATATGTTTTGTAGGAATGGAGTATTCTTTATTAGTGCGAAATTTTAATATTAGTTTTTCGACAGTAAATATAATTAAAAAATTAATAAACAAAAAAAAATATTTTTTATAATTCACTAAAAAATTTTTGTGTTAGGTGAGTTGTATATATACAAACTTTGTAAAATTTTAATATGATAGATAAATATAAAAATATGTAATATGAACATAAGGTTTAGTACATATAGGATTATAATATAACTTACGAGTATGACAAATCATATGACTATGAGGTTTTCGATATCTCGCGACACTTTATCAAAATTCAAATGCTAGGAATGCAAATGCCTAGTTCGTAATTTATTTATTACTAAGCGCCATAAATTTATGAATTACAGGCATATTATTTTATTAAAAATAGTTATATTTTGTTCCCTAGTAAGTATATAAAATTTTTACAACAAAGTTATTTCGTTGTTCCTAATTGGTCATACTACGTACCCGATACTTATAAAATTCTATGAATAATATTCATAATAAGCTTCTTAGTGATTTTTTGAAAAAGTATACCTTATAAGTATATAATACACCTGGCTTATTCACGGTTGAGAATTAACGTAATTTAAGCATGGACTATAACTTATTAGGCATAAAAAAAACCTCGATTTCTATCTGTGTGAGCACTGTGAACATTTGTGATTCTATTTTTGTTCTGTATAATGTTCTATATAGAGATGACACACCTCTACTAATTCAACAAGTCCTTTAAATTTTTTTACTGCTTACTTGAAAACTTATTTGATCGCCAATTTTTCATTTATCCGAACTGATCAGCTAGAGTACTGATTGTTTTTCATTTATATTTAAAAAAAAAAATTAAAAATTTAATGCTAGCATTTCTCATTTCCACTTTTTGAAATCATTGATACTACGTCAACAAAACGTCTACGCACAAACTTTATTTATAAGCGTAGCAAAGCACGCCAAGTCCTGCTAATAATTTATAAAATTATTTCTCTTCATTTTTTCAAAACTATATTTCTATTTAAATGATTGGTAACTTGAATGAAGGCCAAAATAGAAGAATTAAAAAAATAGTTTTTTTACTAAATAAAGTCAGAGTGGAAGAAAGTGTAAAAGAGACCAACAAAACGTGGGAGTTGTTCTGGACATAAAAATGACATTAATGGAAAGACGATAAATGTAATAAAAGGATTCACGCGAAAAGTCGAGGAAATTTCAAACGAAATGTATGGCGATAACTCCTGTTCTTATAATTAAGTTCCATAATAAATAATAGATACAATAATATATAATAATAATTCCACATTATAATTCCAACATATAATAATAACAAATAAAATTTTCTTGCACACTCCATTGTGTAAACATAACAAAAATAATTTCTGCTCAAAAGATAATAAAAGTTACCAAATACCACAAGAATTTGTTGGGCATTTATTAAATGTTAATAGCTTCTGGGTTAAAAAAATGAATGACAATTTGCTCTCCATCTTGATTCTTGATTTACTTAATTATATTGACACCCCTTGTTTTTAGCAAGAAAAATATTTTGATATATTGTGGTGTAAAAAATCCGAGATTATTGAGTCAGTTTTATTGATGAAATACAACGCATGATAATTTGATATCTGGACATCTACACTAATGGTATCAGGTAGCTTTGATGGTAAAAGTTGTATCCGTCGTAATAAAAAATCTAAGACACCAGATCGCCCAATAAATACTAGGATTTAAACAAGATTTAACTAAACCCTACTAAACTCCATCACCGCATTTAGTACCTGGCCAGCTCTCATTACCTGGAGAACATAGTTGGACAAAGCTATAGCTACCAAAACTGGTGACCTCGAAAAGGAGCAGGTAATTTTGTTTCTTTTTTTACAGAAAGTATTTATTTTTGGAAAATTTGTTAAAATTTTCCTTCGGTCATTAAATATATATTGATTTTTTTATACGTTAAAAAATTGTTACTGTAATTATAACCACATTGGTCGTGATCTTTGCGTTGGTTCTCGTGAACCAACACGCAATGGAGTGGTATGTGCCGCAACACTTATATACCTAGTTGCCGTCATAACTATTCTATTCCGCCTAGGATGCAAATTCACTGTAATGTCTGCGAGTGGCCCCGCGGTTCTTCCAACTGAACAAAGTCAGGATCAAGCTGCTAATACATTCATGGTAACGAACGAGTAACTTGTTATTTTGGGACACCCGGATGGAAGCTGCATTTATCAGAATGCAACTCCATCAAACATGTGTACCCTCTACCTCAAAACAGTCACCAGCAAGTTCAGTTGACACACCTCCCTTAGGCCCCAAAATTAACGAATTTACCCCTAAAGTCCTTCCCTTTTGGGCTGATAAACCAGAACTTTGCTTTAACATGTTTGGTCAATTCTTTCTGGGCAACATTAAGGCCCAGCAACCCAAGTTCAGTTATGGAATTGGTGCAACAACGCTGTCCCTTTCCTCGATGGTTAGAGACATTCTGCTTCGACTTCAAACGACTAACCCCAACGATAGGCTTAAAGAGGCTCTTCTAGCCAGCCTATCTATGTAAATTTTCATCGCCGAATGTAAATTCCATCACCCAAAGGCTCAACAGGGAAAGGCCCAACTTTCCCTTGTTGTTGTAGCGATGGGTGAGGTGCTAATCCTTCAGCTCAATCCAGGTTCAGGAACTATGCTACTGCCTTTGGGCGGTACCATAAATCTTCCTTCGTCAGGTTGGTTGGATTTTTAGGACATTTGAATAAGTGGTCTACACCGTGCGGCGTGCCCTTGCATGCGGGACATTTTTCAACAGGTTCGGGATCAACTCTGCTTATATAGTTGTTTACGATTAACTTTTGCTTGAATTTTGGTGGCTTTTTATTTAGAACTCGATTCGGGGCGTAGTTCCTTATAACGCCTTCAACAGCTTTGGTGTGGGTTATTTTTAAACTTACCAGTTGCTTGGTTGTCTCTTAAATCACGCAGAAAGCATCTGGCTGTCTTCCTTATGTCGCTATGTGGTTCAATTTTCGCTAAGGTGTCATTACCAGGATGTTGCTCTTTGTGATAGGCCAATAGGTATTGTTTGGTTAGCATTTCAATATGTTCATGGACCGGCAATATGTTACATTCCTTCTCTCCTTGCGGATGTCACCTCTTTGTGTGGCATACGCATACACTTCCTGTTGAAAGTTAGGTTTGACTTTTTGAATTCTACCAGTCGGGATGTAGCTACATTTATTAAAAACTTCACTGATTTCTTTTCACGGGGTGGTAAAAATGGTTTTCTGAATTCAATTTCAGTAAATGTTGTAAAATTATCCCAGTCAGGCTTGTTAAAATTAATATATGTCTTGTTCTCGGACTTTATTTGGTTTATTGGACGGCGTAAGGTGATTATGATCGGCACGTGGTCTGATCCCATTGCAATTTCTGTTGTCCATTCTGCAATTGGTTTTAGTGACATGCTGACAAGGAAAACATCTGCAGAAGAGTACGAGTTATTTGCCACCTTTGTTGTTTGTGGTTCGCTACAGACTCCAAAATTGGAACCATCAATTTGATCAGCAATGTTTTCGCCTCGTGAATCAGTGTTTAGGTGTGAGTGCCATAGATCATGGTGAGCATGCACATCTCCGAGAATTAACAGTCTTTGGTATAAAATAAATGTCCTATGGACGGTGCATAAGCTGTATCACAGCTGCTTACTGGTGGAATATAGATATTGACTAGAGTTATCTCCGTATTTTATTGTAATACCCAATTGTTCTATGTGTTTTCAGTTCCCGGTAATGCAGGTAATGTGGTTGTACGGTAGATAACGGTTTTGTGAATTATGACCTTTGCCCTTCCCTCTATCCACCCTTATAATTTTATAATAATAGCAATTATCACTAACCTTAGATCTAACATCTGTTTTTGTAAATATTTTTGCCCTAAAAGAATTGAAAAAAATGCTGGAAGAAAGCTATGGATATTCATGTAATTAAAATAAGACAAACTAAAACGATTACTACATAAAGCTATTCATAAATCGACAAAACCTAAGCATTTTACCATATAACAAAAATATCCACGAGACATGTGGCCAGTCCTAAATCCTTTGTTCGATTAAGCTAAAATTTCAGCACCATACAGGTTTTGGTATCACTTTGCAATGTATATAACATTTGTAAGATTTGTGGTAGTCAATTTTGCTAAATTTTAAAAAGCCTAGACTAACCTTGCCTATTTTGTTAGATAAGCAAATTTTAGTATTTTGGGCTGTTCTCTAAAACTATATCTGAGGGCCCGTCTGGTGACCAATCATTATCATTCAAAATGTTTTTCAAACAAAAACGTATGCATTATTTTTGACACATTGGCGATACAGTTATCAAACCAATTGTCCTACTAGCTCCTTTTATTCACTAAGCATATTTTTAAACAAATTTGACATCGGTTCAACGGTCTTTCAGACCAATGTACTAATATTTATTTATATATAGAGCATTACTTATATTTTACGCGCGAAGAAGAAGGCTCTAAAACTGACGAGAAACGACAGTTCTTTAAAACGAAGAATCAGAAACTGTTTACAGAGTCCACAAGCGGCTATCCACGGTACCGCTAGGGTAGGTACGTATAAATTTGTAACGAGGGAGCTCAGGATGTCGGGCAGGGGGTCAACGGCTCTGACGGCAAAGGTTGATTTTTGAAAAGGAATCGATATGAGATAAAAGGAAGCCATCTTTCTGACGTGGCGGGGAACATTCTCCGCTGCCGATTTTGGAGAGGCGGAAGGTAGTCATAACTCATATTCGGGTTGGCTTACAACTAATTTTATCGTCCCGTTAGCCTGTGAACAGTGGCGGATTACCATAGAGGCGGAAGAGGCGGCCGCCTCGGGCCCCACATGCACAGGGGCCCCCTCGCTACAAATAGTATTGATATTTTATAGGTATTCAAATATCAGATGACTGCGTTCATTCAACCAAAGTTTTTAAACCTAAAGATTTTTTTAATATTATCCCACATGTAAAAGTGTTAGGTTGTCAATTTGTATTACTTTTTTTCATGCATGTATTTATTTTAATAATTCTAATTTGATAGTTTTATAATTTTTTAATGTACAAATTCGTTTTCCAATTTGTATAGTAAAAAAACACTTTGTTTTGAAAAGTTCCACTGTTACGAATGAATATTAATACTAAAACTTTATTTGCAATGGGCTGTTATTATATCAATCGCAAAATTATTGATAAAAACAAAATCCAGATAAGTATTTTTTGGATATTTGAAGTATATTTGAGTTTTATGTTTTCATCAATGATTTTGGATTTCTTTTAAGACCTACAATTCATTGAAAGCATTAAACTGAAAACCTCAATTTTAACCATATAATTGTACATATTTTAGATTAATTTCGTATATAACTAAATAAATGAAAACTTTTTAACGTGTAGAATTGAAATCATTTATTGTATGCTTAAAATCCATGTATTTTTTATACAATACATGCTAAATTCATCATTTGGATTAACGTTTGAAAAGGGTTTCCATATGATATGATTGATATAGTATAGGTGTTTTAGCTTAAGTTGTATATTTCGTTTTATCAACGTTGATTGGAAAAAAGATTGTCTAAAGAATTTGTTTGAAAAATTTGAAAAAAAGATTGTTTGTAACTGGATGTATTGATACTCAAATAGCTCGTGAAATTGAAGTACAACGAAAATGCTGGCGGGAAGTTTTAAAAAGAGCTGCAGCTACAGTAAAGCTATTAGCTAATTTGGGTTTAGCATTTCGTGGTCATCGAGAAGATATTGATTCGAACAGAAAAAGAAATTTTATGACATGCATTGAGTACCTATCCCAATTTGATGATTTTCTTAAAAATCATTTGGAGAGGTATAGCCATCCAGGAAAAGGTAATGTAAGCTGTTTATCACATACCACATGCGATGAAATTATAAATTTAATGGGAACTGAAGTAAAAGAATACCTAATTCAAGAAATTCAGGACTTTATATTATTCAATTATTGTTGATTCTACGCCAGACGTGAACCACACTGACCAACTAAGTTTTATATTAAGGTACATTGATAAAGTGGGCGATGCGAGAGAACGATTTTTGGATTTTTACAAATTGAAAATCACAATTCAGAATATCTAGCACAACTTATTTTGAAAACTTTAAACAATTTGTCTTTGGATATTAAAAATTGTCGTGGTCAAACATATATGGCCGGAAAATATTGTTACGTTTTTCCAAACTTCCTTCGAATTTGCCTAACTCACAATTCGATAAACGTAATTCCCAATCTCTTCCTGAGTTCGATCACTGATTAGTAAGCGAAAACACCAGGTTTTATTAAGTATTCAACACCTTAATTGTTTCACAACAACAGGAAAACAATACAGCAACCAATATTCCTAACTAGAATATTCTTTCAACAGCTTCAGAAACTCCAACGGTTGATTGTAGAAATTTCCAGTACACCACGTTCAAAATAATACACAAAATACTTCTACTTAATAACACTTATAACTTTATTACACTTATAACTTTACACAAAAAGATCACTTTTATAATTTTAACTTCACTATCGCAGATTTAAAATAAAACTAATTCTACATTTAATTTCACTTTACTGTCGCAGGTCTAAAATAACACTAATTCTCAATCTACAACAGACAATCGCTTTTATACAATTCTGCTTAAGTTCTAGAAAATTCGAGGTATCTTTATAGAAACCTTGAGAAAACAGTAGAATATTCGATTACTTGACGTTATGTTGATTTGATTCATAAAATCGTTTATGTTGACCCTATTTCTAAGAAGAGACAACAACAACAATATTCATTTCATTGATTTGTTTGTTGTGTTTTGTTGATTTTATTTTCCTGGAAGTGACCGTAACCGTCTAGATTTTTCTAAATCGTAACATTACCCTCCACTTAAGCCTGTTCGTCCCGAACAAGATCTAGATCTCTCCTCCAATTGTTGAATCCAAACATTTTTTTTCTTTTTCTATTTCCCAGGCGGTTTAGAATTACTTCCGGTTCCTTTCTAAGTCCTGGGCCATTACTTTGTTTTATGTCAGCCCACGGTGATGAGTAGGGATTCTCATTATCTCTAAAGTGCTCCTTATCTCTTCCCTTTGAGTGTTTCACACTGCCATGTCCCTGAACCATTCTCATTTTCAGCTGCGATTCGTCACCGTTTGAAGCTATTTGAACCCCTTCATTTACATTGCTCTCTTCGCAATGGACCGGAACTTGTTTCCTTTTTAACTTTCGGCGTTTGTTCAAACGTCTGCGTCGGTTGACGTTTCTTTCCCTCATCTGTTTGGATGGTGCTGGATTTTCCTCTGCACTGGGTAGTTCCTCATCGCTGCCAATATCTGTTGACTCTGCCTCATTCACAAGTAGTGGCATCTCAACATTATTTACCTTTAGGATTCCACATCCAAAATCGAAGACTAATCCCTTCGCCTTCATGAAGTCCATCCCCAAAATGACTTCATCCATAATATCTGCCACTAGCACCTCTTGTTGATAGCAGTTATTTCCCAATTTTATTTCAGCGATTCTTTTACCTTCTATTTCAGCGCATTCTCCAGTTACTGTTTGGAGTTTCAATCCATCTGATGGTTCCAAAACACCGTCAATTAAACCTTTGCGAACGAATGTTCGAGCTGAACCTGTATCCAGTGTCATGAAGCAACTTTTACCTTCAAGTTGTCCATTGATACCCAAGCTTTCACCATTTACCGCAATTCTTGAAATTGGAATGTAGGCTGCATTCTCCTCACTATTTGGCTTTATAGTTGCACCGCCAACAGGCTTCCATTGAATAGGAGACGAAGATCTATCACGCTTCCTGTTCCAGCAGTCCTGTGAGATATGGCCCGATTTCCTACATATCCAGCACAGGAGTTTTCTACTGCTGTTCCTGAACCCTAAGTGCTCCATTTCTTCGGCTCCTCTGTTCTTCACAGAAGACGACAATCTGTCTGCTTCCCCGTTTGTCTTGCACTCCCGTGCCATGTGACCCTCTTCATCACATACCCAGCATCTGATGTCGCTTCTATCTCTGTGTGCCAAAACTTCCCCTTTGATGTTCTCCTCTACATTCCTTTTTCTGCATCCACCAGATGGCATACACATCCTCTGTACCATCTCATATTGCATTGCGTATGCGACAGTTTCATGGAAAGTCGCCTTAGGTGTAGTCATTACTTTGATTCTGGTTTCTGGATCTCGGATACCATCAATGAAGGCCTCGATCTTCATCTTCTCCATGAAATATGGTGGTGTATTTGAGTGTGCTAAATGAACAAGCCGCTCCACTGCCGAGGAATAGTCCTGCAAGCTTTCTCCGTTGCGTTGCAAGCGACCTTTTAAATCGATTCTGTATAACTCCTTTTTGTGGTCGCTGCCATATTTTCGTTTCAATGCATTCATCACTTCAGCATAGCTTTTTCGGTCACTTTCTGGCACTGCCTGTAGTGCTTCAGCTGCTTCCCCTTTAAGAGCAACTATCAATGCAGCAAGACGATTTTCGGCGTTCCAAACATTCTGATCTGCCGCCGTTTCAAACTGGAATTTGAAGATTCCGAACGATGTTGTTCCATCGTATGATGGTGGTTTTAATTTGATGTTTGCTACTTGATGTACCACCTGGGAAGTAACTTTAGTCGTTTCAACGTCCTGCAACCTCTTTTCAAAATCATCAACTTTCGTCAACATTTTATGTTCAAATTCTTGAATTTCTGTTTCAATTTTCTCGACTTTTACATCGAATGCAGTTGACATTTGTAATAGTTTCTCATCCAAATGTTGATGTATTCCAGTTTTCAACTCATTTATTTGCTGGTTCATCTCCTCTTTATTTGCAGCAAGTGTTGCAGTAATCTCTTCCTTATTAACAGCCATGTTATTGTTGACTGTTTCCAGCTGTTGATTGATGTTACAACTAATCTCTTCTTTAGTAGCAGCCATTTGTTGATTGATGTTGCTGCTTTGTTGATCAAATTTTTGATTCATATTCAAATTTATCTGTTGACTGATGTTCAAACTCATTTGTTGCATCATAGCCACTAACTGCGTAAAATCGAAATTTCCAGATGGCAATGAAGTTGTTGTTTCCGCAACAAAACTTTTCTCCTCATCAGCTGCCACTAGATCATTATTTGGACTAATCACTCCAAACTGGTAACTTTCCACAACTACTCCACTAGCTTCCATAGCTTCTCGAAGCCGTATCGTCAATTCAGTTTTGTTGCCGGTTGTTGCCAATCCACGTTGTTCTAGTTCTTTCTTTAACTCAAGAACCTTCAAATCACTTAATAAAACCATTATTAACAGCTAACTAATCCGCCGATGTCACCAATGTTACGTTTTTCCAAACTTCCTTCGAATTTGCCTAACTCACAATTCGATAAACGTAATTCCCAATCTCTTCCTGAGTTCGATCACTGATTAGTAAGCGAAAACACCAGGTTTTATTAAGTATTCAACACCTTAATTGTTTCACAACAACAGGAAAACAATACAGCAACCAATATTCCTAACTAGAATATTCTTTCAACAGCTTCAGAAACTCCAACGGTTGATTGTAGAAATTTCCAGTACACCACGTTCAAAATAATACACAAAATACTTCTACTTAATAACACTTATAACTTTATTACACTTATAACTTTACACAAAAAGATCACTTTTATAATTTTAACTTCACTATCGCAGGTTTAAAATAAAACTAATTCTACATTTAATTTCACTTTACTGTCGCAGGTCTAAAATAACACTAATTCTCAATCTACAACAGACAATCGCTTTTATACAATTCTGCTTAAGTTCTAGAAAATTCGAGGTATCTTTATAGAAACCTTGAGAAAACAGTAGAATATTCGATTACTTGACGTTATGTTGATTTGATTCATAAAATCGTTTATGTTGACCCTATTTCTAAGAAGAGACAACAACAACAATATTCATTTCATTGATTTGTTTGTTGTGTTTTGTTGATTTTATTTTCCTGGAAGTGACCGTAACCGTCTAGATTTTTCTAAATCGTAACAATATAATGGTTTACAAGCCAAAATTAAAACTCTAAGTGAGACCGCCATTTTTATTCCTTGTACAAGTCATACGTTTAATTTAATTGGAAATTATGCTGCAGATGCCTATTCTACTGCGGTGTATTATTTTAACTTTATCCAAAATATATATGTATTCTTTTCTTCATCTACTCACAGATGGAAGTTGCTTATTGATAATTTTTTCGATACTAATTCCAAACATATTAAAAAATTAAGTGACACAAGTGACAAGATGGTCTGCAAGAGTTGATGCAGTATCCGCCTTGCGGTTTAATTACAAAAATATTAAAAGCGTTCTTATCCAAATTAGCGAAAATGAAGACGGAAAACCGATTACTAAAGTTGAGGTTAAAAAATTAGCTAGCTCTTTCGATGAATATGAATTGCCTTATTAACCGTTCTATGGGATATATTATTGCAAAGAATCAATAGTACTAGAAAATCATTTCAAAATATTCAAACGAACTTATTACAAGGAGTAAAACTGTTTAATTCTTTGTCACAATTTATAAGGGATGTTCGGAATGATTTTGAGAGCATAGAAAAGCAAGCAAACTTATTAACAGACAATATTAGCTACAAAGAAGGACGAAAAAGAAAACGCAAAATTATGTATGATGAATCATCTGCAAATGATACACAGCTAGTAGGACGAGAATTGTTTATTATAAATACTCACAATATGATCTGTGATAGACTTGCCACTGAAATGTCTACCAGAACGTCCATATATGAAACTGTTTTAAATAATTTTAAATTATTTTTTGATCAAAATATATCCAGTGATGAAGTTGACAAGTGTATTTTAGAATTGTCAAATACATATGCGAGGGATATAGAAGTACAATATTTTAAAGACGAAGTACATCATTTTTTAAAATATATAAAAGAAGAGAACATCACTTGTCCATTTAAGATGTACAAGGTAATCATTGATGGCCTGCAATCTTCATTTCCCAATGTGGAAACTATTTTAAAAATATTTCTTACATTGCCGATATGCAACGCAAGTGGGGAACGATCTTTCTCCGTTCTGAAGCGGATAAAAAATTATTTAAGAAATAGTCTTAATCAAACTCATTTGCAAAATTTTTGGTAAAATCTTAGGCCCCAAAATTTTGTTCCGCCTCAGGCCCCTTAAAGGCATAATCCGCCACTGCCTGTGAATAAGACTCTCTTGCCTTCCATCAGGATTGGCGTAATAAAAACAAAAAATATTGACGCATAAAGCAACGTCACTACTGGTAGCTGTACAACCGCTACTAGAACTGAGGCGGAGCTATTGATAGAGGAGAAGAGAGATTTGCACTTACACAAGCACACAAGCATCTTTAATTATGAAAGTAGGTAATTTGTGCGTGGCCCAGGCAAACGGCAATAACGCCATAGCAGCGTCAGTTAAACGTCAGATGAAAACAATATTTAATAAACAACAATTGGGTCAAGGACCCCACATGTTTGACCCCACCCCACATGTTTGTACTATGATTCGGAAAAACATTAATTATTTTTGTCTTTCAATTTTTCTTCTCAGGCACTTGGTGACCGTTAACATCACTAAACAATCTGAACAGTCCGCCCAAAGGTAGCATCAGTCTCCTTTGCTGGAGACGGGATACGGATACGGCTAACAAAGGTGCTGAGTTTAGTGTAGTGGTAAAACACTAAAACGTAATCATTAGTTGGGATTTGGGATGCTAACGTTCACAATAAGATGCGGAAAAGTACCAACATATATCAAAGAGGTAAGAGTAAGCGTAAGTATATAACGCTAGGAACACATCCCATCTTTGTGGTTAGGGTAAAAAAATAGGTTTTGGACCTAACGGAGAGAAGCTTCAACTTAGAAGTTAGAACAGTTAATTTACAATGGGAATTCTCATGAGTCCTCTTTGTCTTAGATGTATAACATTCGAGCGAATCAGTACCAACGAAGAAGGAATCCTTATTCGGTACTCTAGAATTACAAAGTAGTAGAAGTGAACCGGTGTAGTGGAACCGCCGTAGTGGATGGTAAATTTTAGTGAAAAGAGCTATCAAAACTATGAACAGAAGTACGGATTAATAGACCACGGCAAATATAAGGAACTGGAAAGAACGAGAGTGATAACCACGTTGTTATACGAAATCAGAAAGGGTATAGAAGAAATAGTTTTAGAAACTTCTTTGATAACATCGCCACAACACCTGTGATGGTGAGACCACATAAAGCTCTAGCAAAAGGTGGTTGGAATGAAGACTTTGCTTAGAAAACCTCATATTTTGTAAACGTACTCTGCGGGTGGCATCATTTAACGCGCAATAAACAAAGCCCAGAGAACTGGAGGGTGAGTGCCTCAATAATTACGAAGGACCGCATATTTCAACCATACAAATCAACAAGACTGGACGGAATAGGGTTCCTCTTGTTGATTTTTAGAATTAATCTTTACTTGCTATTGGATATCAAGGGACATTTATTTCAAAAGTAGGAAAGAATATCACTCAACAGAAATTTCATAAATTTTATTTTTATCTGCTTAACATTATTGATTTCAAAATGTGATTGATAATCACATACAAAACGAGTACATCAACAGAAATCGCGCTGTATAAGATAATTAAAGAATTGAGGAAAAACATTAAAGTTATGATCTGTGTCTCTCTTTGCATTGAAGAAGCCTTAGGCGACACCTCACTTGGAGGAAGATTCTAAGTAACATGAACGTTGACAGCACCACAACAAATCGAATTACTATTGATGGATGTCCACAGGGTGAGATCTTATCACTCTTCATGTCAAGTTCAGTAGTAGAGGAAATTCTTGTAATAACCAACGCATCAAGTGCCTCAGGACGCGGATAACATAGTTATGGCAAGAGATTAGCTTGAAGAGAAACTCTATGGGATTGTACAGATAGGCACGTACACGCGTGTTGTACTTTTATATAGGACTGAAACTCGATCTGAGTAAAACCACGATGATCTTGTTTAGCATGAAATTTAAGTTCAACACGAGTACTATCACCATGAAGGGTTTGGAAATTATATACGCCCAAACGAGAAAATATTTAGAAGTTCTTCTAGATGGTAAGCTCCTGTTGAGTAACCATATGAAGACTCGTGTAACAAAAGCCTGCATAAATTATAACTAAATCCTTATGTGGGATGTAATATTCAACATGTTTCAGAGGTCTTGATTTATTAAAATGAATTGTACAATGTTAAAATAAATGTTTAGTGAGATTGTTGAAGCAGAACAGTTTTATAATTATTGAACAAAATTTTTAGTACCGTGTTGCCTCATTTTTATCTTAGAATTATTCAGTTTTATTTCCAGATTTTTTCAAACCAATGTGTGTCTTCAATGTCAGATCTTTTGTCTGTTTACACGTATTTTTGGGTCATAAATTGAAACCAGCTGTGTGTGGAGTGTTTTAATAACAAAATTCCCGTTGGTTTGTTGAGATTAGGAGCAAAATAACTAAAAGGAGACTTATTGCTGAAAAGATTATAAGCCATCCGATTTTGATTTGCTTAGTATAAACAATCATTTCACAAGTCGTATGTTATTTTGGAACTGGGTTTTTGGGTGTTGTTATTCCAGAGCAGCCATACTCAGCCCTGGTAACTGGAATAAGTATGAAACTCCATAGAAATTCCATAACTCCAAAATGATATTTGTCTCGAACGTGGGGCAGAAGGATATCAAAGCAAAGAGATATATAGAGTTACCAATTTATGATCCTTTTTGTCAAAAACGTTGAAAAAATTTATCGCATCATAATTCGGTCGGAAAAGCTTGACTAGAAAAACTGTTGACAGCACCACATCAAGGCCGACATACTAAGCCTCATTAAGACCAATAGAACTGGACTAAGCTGTCTCTTATAAGTTTCAACACTTTTTTTCTGTTCTAGTTACAAAAAGGTGAAAGCCTCACATTATCCACGCTTAGGTACATATATATTCAAACAGATACTTAGCTCTTTAGTTCAAGTTTTTTATCATACTTCCTCGCGTATTGTTGTGAGTGGGATCACTCCATGAAACTTCCTTCATCAAACTTCATTCCTTCCGTCGGTCTTCTTATGGTATTTGTCTACCGTACCTTTAGCACTACGTTCTTTGCGGTGTTAGTCCTCAATGATAGAAGAAGTTTAATTGACGATATAATTTTTATGATTCCATAATATGAGCTTCAGATGAAATCACATTAGTACTCCATACGTATTACGTTTGCTTCACTTTTAGAAAACTATTTTATTTTGCTCCCGCTGAGGCTAGATTGTTTGCATCAGGAGAAGCCTAACGTGTTGTGACACTCCGTTATTGTAATAGACATTCATTTGGGATTTAGAAAGGGTTCCAGTTCCCTTCTTTGTAGAAGAAGTGTTTTAATGTGATGATGTGCTGCTGTAGTGTGTTATTATTTGTTATTTTACTTACCACAAGTATTACAAAAAAATAAGCCGCAACTCCAAACTCCTGCATTAATTCGGTACGACGAGTTGCTCTCTTAGCTGCCCAGTGTCAAAGAGATATTTACTTTTGGTGAAAAAATTATCATCTAATTAGAAATAATAAAAAAATGTCGGGATACAATAGCAATAAGTACATATAACGTAGGATACATTAGCAACAAGTCCAGTTGTCGGCATGGAAGCAATAAAACAGATACCGCAAAAGAAAGAAACACTGCATGCAAGTGCTCAAATTCACCATGAAGTAGTTCTAACATATATTGTGAATAAATTTTGGACATTATGAGGCCGAATGGATTCATGATCCGTAATCTATGTTAAAGAAGTAATTACCTATAAACAAGTTGAGTGGCCAATCCAATAGACCACATTATTTTGCCATACGTTTTCAAAAATAGGGCTGGTTAACCAGAAAAGCCGGGCATTCACATACAACAGTAAGAGAAACAGAATTTCATACAAATTTGACAGAAAAAAATTCTGTTTCTATAAAATTTGTATGGAATTCTGGTTCTGTTGTATGTGGTTTCAAGTCTTAATTGTTATAAGTTCTCGATATCACAACATGATATCTGATTAGTCTAAATTGGATGACATTGATGTGAACAACATGCGGTTTAGCTCACGCAACACGTCATTTACTCCATTGTTACGATCCTGTCTAGATTATTAGTATATCATAACTTTTTAAATGTAGACAGCAGCTCTTTTCCTAATCTTTATTTATTTAATATTAATAATTCACCTTGAAAATTAAACTTTATTACACAACTCGAGTTCAGGTTGACATCTTTTCCAATTGCGACCCACTGACTTTTTTTTGTATTCTAAGTTAGGTTATTATAATAAATTAACGTCTCTGAATATCCGAAGATACTATGCCAACTAGGGATTGGGATTAAGTTTGAATAAATTAAGTTTCTCTAAGAAATTTATGGACGCTAACTTTAAAATTTTGAGGATTAAAGCTATCAGGAAAAACCCATGAAGGTAAAGCGTTCTAGAGATGAGAGACTCTGTTGAAAAATTCACGTTGAAAAGCAAGTTCTGCACCTTTTTATATGAATCGTAAAAGAATGGGCTACAACATTTGCTCTGGTGTTACGCGATAGGTTTGCTGGTTCAGGTAAAATTGATTTAATCTCTGCAGAAGTTCGTTCATCCATAATGTATATTTGTAGAAAATTATCAGATCAGCAACATTTCGTCTGTGCTGTAAAGAATCAAGCTCATTAGTAAGAGTTGAGTTGCCAATCAGTTTAATAGCTCTGCGCTGAACAGAATCAAGGCACTTCAAATTACTATAATAAGATCCACCCCATATGTGGGAACAGTACTCCATGTAGGGACGTATAAATGATTTGTAAATTAATAGAAGCTGTTCGCTATTAAAAAACTTACGACATCGTCCCAAAAAGCCCAATTTTTTACAAGCGTTCTTAGCTAGGTTAAAAATATGAGAATTCCATTTCAAATTATTTTCAACTTCTACTTCTAGAAGTCTAACAGATTCTTATCTACAAGATCTTTAGAGTCGAACGTTAATGGAAACCGATTAGGTGTGGATAATCTAGAAAGATGACAAGCCTGTGTTTTGCTCGTATTGAATTCAACACTATTAGCGAGCCCCCAATCCAAAATAGTTTTAAGGTCATTGTTTAATGAATCTATCAAATTTTATCTACAGTTATTAAGCGCTAACGGTGACTATAACTTAGGTTTTTTATGAGACACATGAATCGCGATCTCATCAGCAAAACTATGAATATGACTAATAGTTGAATCCAACAAATCGTTAATATAAGAGAGTTGGTGACAAAGCAGAACCCCGAGGAACTCCTACATTAGTTGAAAAGACATCCGATGAAACACCATCAACATTGACCTGAAATTTCCTCTCAGAAATAAAGCTTTATATCCAAGATATAAGTTGCTCAATTATTTGGAGAAGTGTTATAAACCATTATTTTTCTGTTATATAAAAAGAACAACCATATAACAATAAACAATTCAAACAAATGGCCTGATTAAAAAACTGAGGCCATTATAAAAATTTCAAAGTCAAGAAACTAAGTTCGTTCACATAATGATTTTAAAGAGCAAGAGTCCGCGGCCAGACCTTCGTTATTTTATAAAAACTGAAAGTGACTCTACGCATGTCACCAACACAGGTAGGAACGATCAGCAACTATGAAGATTGGATCATCGTGGCTTTGGCATGTAACAGGTAACAAAGGTGCATAAAATTACTCCAAAGTTTCGTGAAAGTATGTATAAAGTTTTTATATTCTCTTCAGGATAGTACTAGAAACCAAGGCATCCATTTTCAGACACTTAGTATCGCGGCAATCCCCTGCCAGACAACCTTAAATTTTAATAAATTGTAATTAAACTTACATAGTATAAAATCTGGATTTTATATATTGTTACGTTTCTCACCTTCCTTCGAATTGGCCTTACTCTCAATTCTATACACGTAATTCCCAAATCTCTTCCGAGCTTGATCACTAATTAGTAAAGCAAACACACCAGGTTCTATTAAGTACTCAATACCTTAATTGCTCCACAACAACAGGAAAATAATACAGCAACAATATTCCTATCTAGAATATTTTTCAAACAGCTTCGAAACTCCAACGGTTTATTGTAGAAATGTCCAGTAAACTGCGTCCAAAATAATACACAAACTACTTCTATTAAATAACACTTAAAACTTTATTTACAAAAACTAATTTTAAATATAACTTCTATTTACACGATTTTATATGCACGGTAAAACGTTTTGTTAACAATTAATTACATTTTGCCTAAAACACCTGCTTAAATACTAAATTCCGTACAATCTAGAAAAATCTAACCTCTTTAGTCCGGAACTTTCCATTAACAAAATAAGAAATCATTTTTTCCTGTCCCTTAACTGTTAATACAACAACAATTATATTCACTTCATTCGACTGTTGTTGTATTTTGTTTTGTTGATCATCATCACTCAATAATCATCGTTATGAAGATAATATAGGGTGTTTTATTTTTGTTGAATTGAATTGAGTTCTACGTTGTATTTCGATATGATTTTGTAAAAACCATAACAATACCCTCCACTTAAGCCTGTTCGTCCCGAACAGGATCTAAATCTCCTTTGTATAAGACCAACCTTTCCAAATGAACCACTTGTGCTTTACCACAATGACCTTTTCTAATTCTTTATGACGTGGTCATTCCACTTGGTTCCACTATAAGGTCCTTCCCATGCAGCTTGCAATTTCGATGATAACCCTCGTTTTCGTTGTGGGTTGTGTAGCCATACTAATTGACCTTCTTCAAAACCTTTATTATTACCTTTATTAGTTGTATCTTCTGCCTAACAAGCTTGTGAATATCCTCAAGGTTCTCCTTGATTTGGTTGACGTATTCTTGCGCAGACAATGATGTTGATGGTACTGCTCCAAATTTGAGGTCACCAGGAAGTCTTACATCACTTCCAAAAATAGTTTGAGCTGGTGTCATGGTCGTGGTGTCATGAACTGCTGATCTGTATGCCATCAAAAATAACGGAATGTGTTGATCCCAGTTGCGTTGGTTCTTACTGAACACTTTTGCTAGAAATTCCTCCAATGAATGATTGAATCTCTCAACCATGCCATCTGATTGTGGGTGTGAGGCTGTCGTCCTCGTTTTGTTAATTCCCAGCATTTGGCAAATTTCCTGGAATACGGCTGACTCGAAGTTCCGTCCCTGATCGGTGTGGATCTCCATAGGAACTCCATATCGGCTAATCCAAAAATTTATCACAGTTTCAGCGATTGTGGTTGCTTTCTGGTTGGGAATCGCACACACTTCCGGCCACTTACTAAAGTAGTCCATGATCACAAGCACATATTTATTCTGATTATCAGTTGTTGGGAATGGTCCCGCTACATCCATTGCGATCCGTTCAAATGGAGCACCTACATTGTATTGCTTCATTTTCCCATGGCTTCTTCGTGCGGGTCCTTTTACCGCCGCACATTTGTCGCATTTTTGACACCATTCCACAATTAATTGCCGAGTCCCCGCCCAGTAAAACCGTTGTCGTATTTTTGCAAGAGTTTTATTGATTCCAAGATGACCTCCACTCGTTCCTTCGTGATACTCCCTTAGTACTGCTTCTATTTTCCCTTTTGGTACCACTGTAAGGGATTGCTTTATCTTGCTATCTGAGCTTTCCCATACCCCATACATCCATTCTCTAGCTGGAGACTGTCCCATTGCGCCCAGTACGCCCTCAAAGTTGGAGTTTTATCAGCAATATCTCCCCATACTGGTACTCCCCCAACCCTTTTCCTTGAACTCGATGATCAGTGCGAGATCCGGATCTTCTAATTGATCTCTCCTTATGGCTTCAGCAGTCCATTCATCATCAGGTAGCACTTGTAGTTCAAAAATAGTTCCAAAAATAGTTTGAGCTGGTATCATGGTCGTGGTGTCACGATGATGTTTTATATGAGATCACGAATATCATCGGCTAGAGATATTCGTTTGACGTGATTAATCATAAATTTGATCAAAATCGACGGTTAGGTGGTAAACATTAATATGGCTAAAAAAAGCGTTAACATCCACCAATATCTAAAACAGAAACTGTAAGCATTGGAAACTTATTTTAATCAAACACTTTTCTATATAAATGAAATGGTCATAGCCAACTGAACGATTCAAAGAAAAGGCCTTCAGCAGTCAAATTCTGTAATTGTGAAGCGGTGAAGTGATATGTTTTTTAATGAAAAGAAACGAAGAAATTTTTATCACTTCACCGCTTCACAGTTACAGAATTTGGCTGCTGGATGTTGAATCGGCTAAAGTAACTTCACATTTGATTGAAAAAGTAACAAGTAATAAATTAGAGCCAGCATCATGCGATTGCCAATCTTTTGAATGGATATGCTAAAAATAAATTCGGCAATGGCAATCGTTTTGCTGAACGAAAGCAGTTGTGGAGACTGTGTATAACTAGGTGACCAATGCAGAATGCAATTGATAAAAAGGAGCGAAGATATGCCAATCCAAAAGATATGTCCGAAGATATGTTACAATCCAAAAGAACTACAAAATCGCTACAGTTTAATGTGTGGTGAATATTGCTGCATCTACCTCCGGCATAGATTTAGTGGAAAATCAATGAAAAATTTTTTAAACGGATTTGAAACCGATATGTCTGAGTACAACGATCGTATCGTGAATTTTGTCTATAAAAAGTACTTTAACAAAACGGCAAAGAAAAAAAGGTGACCGAACCAAATAAAAACTCGTCCAGGTTGAAAACATAATCAAACTTGTTCAATGTAGGTAAAAGTTTGTTATTAAATTTTTGTAAAATCAACTAATAACAAACTTTTATTTTCAGACTTTCAATATCACTGCAGTTCAAAAAAAAAATAAAAAAAAAAAAAAATAAAAAATGAAAAAAAAAAAAATTATAAAAAAAATAAAAAAAAAAAAACAAAAAAAAAATTTAATAATTTGTTTAAGTATTGTGAAAAGATGATAATTTTCCCATTGAAAGTCAATGGGAACCGTTTTTCGGTGATTATTCCTCCGTGGTATGTCTAATTTTCAATATTTTTTTTTGTAAACCATCTATGGTTAGATGTCGTCTTACATGCAAAATTTCATTTTGATATCTTTAATAGTTTGGGAGGAGTATGTCTTCAAACGAAAGTACGAATCGGAGAAGAATGGAGCTTCGCTCCAATAAATGGAAGCGACCATGCGTTCTGTATAGAATCAATTTAAAGGATTGCTTCACTACTTACTTTACGGAGAAAATACAAACTGAAGGCTTCGCCGATAGGAACCAGGCTACAGAAACCTGTCTAGCCAAATGAGATCAACAATATGGATGCAAATCGATTGATTTTGATGGATTGGAAATGAGTCTTGAATGTGAAACAACCTAAATAAAAAAAAATAATTGAGGAATTACGTATTTCTAATTGAGATATAGGCCAATTCAAAGTAGATTAATTATTAAGAATTACGATTTAAGCATGTATGGTGGAATTATTTTATGTATTATAAGAACCTGACCGTTGCTTTCTCTGGAAATTCTAAAACGTGAACGTTCTATATTCAATTTTTTTTCCGATGACAAAACAAATGTTTTTTATCTGAATAAATTTAAAATTTTTAAATAATTATTATATATTTCTGCAAATCCCTATTTAACATAATGCAAACGATCAATATGTTTTGGACATTATTTTTGTTTTTTTTTTAGTTAACAATCATTCTTGTTTTAATTATTAAGATTAATTCTATTGAATTTCGTATTATTATCATTTGTTTTTGTTTTAAATAAATATATATTTTTTTATAAATAATAAAGAAAGTTAATTTAAAAATCCATTTTGTACAAATTTTCTTTTAAATTTATGTTGAATTTTTGTTTAAAATAATTAACGAAATAAACATTATTTATTTTAACTAAAAGCTTTATTTAAAATTATTAAAAAAAAAATCTTGTACTAAAAATTGTACCTTCCAAATCTTATATCAAAATTAATGTATAATATATATTTTTATTCCGAATTCTAGTTTTCTGTTTATTTGTTTTTTAAATTTTCTATTTTCAGGAAATGCAAAAATTTTACAAAATTACTCAACAAATATATATAGAATTAATAACATAAAAAAAACAGTAAATTTAAGAAAAGAAATTATTTTTTTAAAACATTATTTTTTTTTCTTGTTAATTAAAAATATACAAGTGCTCTATTTATTTTTTCTGATTTTTCTGTTTAAATTTGAATAATTATCATTTTATATTAAAGATATAACACATCATTCCCATTCTGTAGTACCTGGGGGTTTCGGTGTTAGATCATATAAAACTCGTGAAATGCCAGTTAGTGATGAAATTTCTTTTACCATCCTATCAAGTACCTATAAATATAGAAAACACACAATACAATTTAATCATTTGAGAAAACGACGTAAAAATTAAAACACTATCGTATGATCAGGTTTTTCAAATCTCAAAGCTATACATTTTACAACTATAACACTCCCTCCTAAAATAAAATTACAAAATATCGTTCACATCGGCAATCATTTTAAGCACTTGTTAAATACTTAAAAAAGAAACCATCGTTATCTGCCGGACACCATGATGTCAGACTTGTTTCAAACCCAAATTTTTAAAATTAATCTTCTTTGGCGGTTAATCACTTCGTTGATTTGTGAAAAAATGGTTATTATGAGCCAAGTTTGTTTATTTTCTTTCTTCTCTTACTGACTTAGGGATAAATTTTACAATACTTATACGGCCTACAATTCACATTCTCGTTAACCAAGGTAAGTTCTACAGATAGTCTGAAGAGTTTTGCGACTTCAAATTGTGTTTTGCATTTCTAATTTCTTGAAATTTCCATTTCGTAAGTGCTGGTAAAACGACAATATCAACATATTTCAGACATGATTGCTCTGAGCTCTGTCAAAGGCAATCTTTATAAAAACATCGAGATCATATAAAATTATGATAACTACAGGGTTCAGAGTTCAAAATGGTAATGATAGATAAGACGTAGCTCCCTAAACCTGATCACTTAATAATATGGAGTAACTGCTAAGGAGTGAGTTGCTGCGTTTATTAAACAGGTGGAATTTATCGGAAGCGTTCTTTGCCATCGTTATTATATGACCGTTCCAGAGTGAGTCATTGAAAATCGTGACTTTCAAAAAACGAATACATCACACAAACAAATTGAAATATCGTTGGGCACTCGGTTTTCGATATGGAAACCATCAACTGTGTTTTGGTGGAATTTAAATTGACTAAATGTTTGTTAAATCGCTTTGTAAAGCGACAGTTCTACACATTGTTATTTGAACCGTAAAAGGATGAGCTGCTACGGTTGCTCTGGTATTGGACGCGAGGTTTGCAGACTCCGGTAAAACCGTTTTAATTTTTGTGGAGGCCGGTTCATCCATAATGTACTTGTAAAAAATTGTCAGATCAGCGACATTTCGTCTATGTTGCAAGGAATCAAGTTGGTTTGTTAGATTTGAATTTCCGATAGATTGAATTCCGGTACATTTGAATTTCCGATCAACGTAATAGCTCTCCGCTGTATAGAATCAAGATATTTCAAACTACTTATGTATGCTCCACCCCAAATGTGAAAGCAATCTCCAAGCAGGGACGTATCGAAAAATTTACGACATCGACCCAAAAAAATCAATTTTTGAACAGTATTTTGAGCTAGATTAAAAATATGAGAATTCCACTTGTAAATTAGTTTCAATTTCAACTCCTAAAAGTCTAATTGATTCCTATTTTACAAGATCATTTGAATCAAACTGCAATGGAAATGGATTGGGTGTTACCTAGTAAAGTGACAAACTTGTGTTTTACAATAGTAAAGTGACAATCAATGTTTAAACACTCTATCAAATTTGATCTAGTGTCATTAAGCGCAGAAGCATAGGGGAACGAGAGGAACCCTGAAGAACTCCATCATTAGTAGAAAATACATCCGTCAATATTGACCTGAAATTTTCGATCCGTAATTATAAACTTTGTACCCAAGAAATAAGTTGATCGTATAGCTATAGCATCTCAATTTACATATAAAATTGTTATGCCACACCTTGATCATAAGCTTTTGAAATGTATTGGCAATTCTATAATTTTAGTTATCAAATTTGATTAACTAATAACTAGAGTTTTCAAATCCAATCAAATGTATCACTTTTTAAAAATGGACACCAATGGTCGTCGAAGTTTTTTCCAAGGATTCGCTGTCGAACTTCATTTTTTTATACTGACTATGTAGGTTAATGTTTTTGCTCAACACTTTACAGAACCATTCAATTCGGTATTAATAAATTCGTTTTTTTACAATAATGAAACCCCAACATAAATACACACTTGTTTTCGGAGGCGCTTTAGAAACAAACGTAAATTATTTAATAATTGGATTCATAACAAAAATTAAATAAATCACTTCCAAGATCTAGAAATTGACAGTTCGAAAGCGCCAAAACTTTTGACGGTGTCCAGAATACTCTTTCATAATGTATTTGTAAGATATTTCCAAACTTGCAACGTTTCCGGATTTTCTAAACTAATTAACGCTGGTGTGCCCAAGGCTCTGTTTTTTACCTCACTCTATTTTTAAATTATATCAATCTCCTATCTTCAAAGGCAAAATTCATGAACGATTAAATCCCGTTTAGAAAGACGTTAAGTGTAACGAGAACCTAAAAAAAAAAGTTGCCGATTGGAAAAATCAAAATTTGGTCAATTTCAATTACAAAAAACAGCTTTTGATGGTTTCTAGACTGAAACCAGAGTTCCCCAAAGATATTTGATTTAGTTTACGTCACGATCAAATAGGCTAATGTGAAAGCATGCGTTATTATATAATGACGATGATACTGAGCGCGTCTAGAAAAATCGGACTCCTCAATAGATGTAAAAAGTATATCACAAATATTTCAAAATATTTGTTCTATAATTCGTCCCTGTATGGAGTATTGTCACGATTAGGCGCTGCATCTGATTCCATTCTGGTTGTCTTGGACTCTGTTAAAAAGCGTGCTATATAAACTGTGCGAGATAAATTTTTACGAAATATATGTTGGTGTCTAACAGTAGTCGGAAGAAATCGGGTGAATCAAACATTTTCATTTAGTCTTACTTATCAGTCGGATAGTGTAAACAGACAAACTGTTGAGATCACACACTCCCATAGCGATAGAATACAAAGGGATTTATTTGTACATAAACGAAAAATTATTATGTTGACGTTTATATAAAATTTTTGAGTATCGTAAAATTTACTAAAGCATGGAAATGCAAAATATGACATTAAGTGATAGATGGTATTGTAATAAACTTCGTCCAGAATGGGTTAATTTAATTTACTCATACATAACCAATACATTTTGCATAAATGTTTTCCACATTCAACTATTGCAAAGAATGAGTTAACTAATACATTGCATAAATTAATGCAAATCAAATTTGTTATAGAATGAGTTCGCTAATGTTTACATTAATGAATGAAAAGAGGTGTGGCCTATTTCGAATATTGTTTTCTAGAAATGATTGATTGGCAGAAGTTTCTACTTATTTATTTTTGAATATAAATAAGCGAACAAAATATCAGATAGTCAGTTTTAATTTTGCAATTGAAAGTGTTTATAAATATTCGCAAGTAAAGGAATAATCGGGTGGTACTTGAGCCTGGGTACTAATAGTGAAAGAATTTGAACCTAGTGGAATAGTAAATACAGATTTTACGATTCCGACTCTCATTGATTCAAATTGTGGAAAATTGGTGAAATTTATCGTACACAAATTGGAGACCCTAGAATTTATTGTAATTAAAATCGGAAGCTGCTGTAATTTGTTGACAAATAAAGTTTGAGATTTTGTTAACCAAAGATCCGTCTTTTTACTGTCGTATTTGCTCAATAATCAAAAAGAACCAACTAAGAGTCGTTACAGTATTATAAGTTGCGTCGCTTTCAAAAAATATTATATAAACTAAACTATTATAAGAAATATGAAGATATGAGATATGAAAAATAATTTTTATAAACAAAATAAAAATTTTCCAGAGAAATAATTAAAATTTCAGGACTTTCCCTGACCAAAAATAATCCCTGGACTCTCCAGAACTCCATACCTGGTGGACACCATGCATTTTACCCTTGCACAACTATTATCGAATCTGCACAACTATTCATCGGATTACTGGTGATATTCCACAGTTCGTTGATGTAAATTAAAAATAGAGGTGGAGCCAAAACTAAGTCTTAAGGGTACACCAACGTTAATTAATGTAGACTCAGAAGAAAGACCATCTATGGATCCTGAAATGTATCGAACAGAAAATTTTTAACCAACTCCACGACTGCGGCATTAAGGTCATAAACAACGAGTTTGTCGAATAAGTTGGCATGCCAAATTCGATCAAATAATTTTGAGATATCTAATGCGATAACGTTCCTTTCACCTCCATAATAACGCCAGATTTATAGGATTTGTAGAAATCTTTGGTTACAACCTCTCACAAATTTTCATGGCACGGGCAAAAAATTTTCAAAAACAATTTTTAAGATTAAAAACATTAAATAACAGCTTTTCTTTAAATTTCATTTAAACATCTCAAAAAAAGTTGGTTCAATTTCAGTGGGGTCTTAATTAGTAAAAAATACGAAAGCATTTATTGAAATTGGTTTTTGAAAAGACAATAAATGTAGAAAATTTTTAAATGTTTGAGCGAAACGTTTGTAATGTTGCATGCAATCGGTAAAATTCTTGTACTAGGTTATGTTTTTAAACACCTTAAACGCGATTGATTAAACATATTCTTTTGTTTTACAAAATATTTTGTGCGCGAAAATAAAATGATCAACCCAGTATAAGGCACATTCTTTTGTTTATTTTTTTAATTATTTGAAGAATTGAAGCTCAGTTGATAATAACAACATATAAAATTTGGACGTACAGTACAGTTGGACGTTTGAACAGTAAATTGATTTAAAATACAATATTTGAAAATATACTTTTTACTGTTTATTTTTAATTTTTTATTTTATTAATAATAATATAAACTTCCTTATAGCAACAATTTGGATTTTATTTTTTATTTTTGAGCACACCAATGAAATTAACAAAAGCGATCCAAAATCCAGATATAACATTTAAAAACAGAAAAACACAAATACACCAATATCAACACAAATTTAACTATATTACATAAAAAAAGAAAAGGACAACATTTAACTGGAAGAACACAGTCCACAAAAGCAAATGATACCCTGTCTTCAGAAAGTATTGTGAATCTTGAAGTTCCCCAAGGATCAGTGTTGGGTGTTTTATTATTTATATTATATATAAATGATATTGCATTGGTACTAAAATATTGTAAAATTGCTCTATTTGCCGATGATACTCTTCTATACATCAGTGGTACAAATAGTGAAGATATTCAAAACAAATTAAATGAAGATTTAGAAAGAATAACAGCCTGGATGTATGCTAATAAACTGAAGCTGAATGTTAAAAAAACTAAATGTTTAGCTATTAACGATAAGAATAAAATAATGAATATTAAAATTGAAAATGAAAGTCTGGTGATGGTAGATCAAATTAAATATTTAGGTGTTGTAATCGACAAAAAAATGAATTTTGAAGAACATGTAAATGTTATTTGTTCTAAAATTGGAAAAAAAATTAGTTTTTTGAGGAGAATACGGGTGAAATTATCATTTAAGAATATGATACTACTGTACAATGCTATGGTACTTCCACATTTTGACTATTGTGCTACGATCTTGTTTGGATGTAATGAAGATGTTAAGACGCGTTTGCAGTTGCTTCAAAATAAAGGGATGCGAATGTTATTAAAATGTGACATTTATACACCAATTAATAATATGCTAAACAGTTTAGGATGGATGTCAGTTAGACAAAGGATACATTTTCAAGTTTTAGTATTCATCTTTAAGATGAAACATAATATATTTCCAGGTGAGCTGACAAATTATCTCAAAAATGTTGGAGAATCTCAACTGTATTCGTTGAGAACAAATGAGGATTTTAAATTAGAGTACAGGTCAACTACTAGGGGTCAAAACCAAATAATGTACTTGGGATTAAAAATGTTCAATTCTTTACCCAAGGAGATAAAAGAAGAAAGAAATTTATTCAAATTTAAAAAATTATTAAGTGAAAATAAGAAAAACCTAAGTAAATTTGATTTAGTCTTATAACCTTATTATTATTATTATTATTATATATTCAGAGTAGTTTGTAATTTGTATGATTTTTTTTATGAATTTTTTATTTTTAGTCATGTTGAACTAAAAATATATTTTGTTGAAAAAAGAGTTTTTTAAATAAAACTATTAAATTAAAAAAAAAAAAAAACTAGATAGATTGGAAGAAATAGAAATATATAAACATAAAAACAATAACAACATTTTAAATGAGAAAATCAACACCAAAACTAATAAAATATATAACATAATAATAAAAAATAGCAGTTGAAATAGTATATAAGTAATAGTTTAAGCAAAAATTGTAATAATAATTTAAGAACTGAGGATGACGTAAGTCGAAATCGATATTCTATCAAATAAAAATAAAATCCAAATTGTTACTATAAGGAAGTTTATATTATTATTAATAAAATAAAAAATTAAAAATAAACAGTAAAAAAGTATATTTTTAAATATTGCATTTTAATTTTAAAAGTGACAAAAGCACACAAACGGTGAATAATATGGAAAACCATAATAACACATATAGTAAATTGATGCTAATATATTCAATGAATAAAAATAAAAGTGGGTAAGGTGAAATCAATACCAACCTCAGGGATCACTGGTCTGATTAGACCGTGATACGGCACTTGGCGAACCCGAGGTACCTGAGCTATAGTGGGCTCTAGCCTGCTATTGCAAACCGTAAACCTGTTGTCATGTCTAGCGGGAACGGGGACCTTGGCTTAGCCGCCTGGGTCGCGGGAAGGTGCTCCCTTATTAGCACCCTCTGGTGGGTACACACTAGAGAGGACTCTTGCAGGGTCAAACCACAAAAGTACCATCCTCTGGGCACCTGTCGCCCCCAGTTGTATATAGACTTCTAACAGGTATAGACGAAGGCCTGTTGGTGACCTTTATTGCGTCTAAACTCGTGGGAACAATATGGATAAATATTTTAGTAACCTTTCAAATTTTTTAAAAACTTTGTTTTCACCTGTTTATTATTTCTTACATCCTATCATGAAATATTGGCCTATATCACATTTTATTATATGATAGGATTTATTGTTTAGTTACCCATTTTTAAAAAAAATTATATTTAGATCAAATGACCATCACATTTGATAAAAAACTTTTTAAAATACAAATCCAAAATATTTGTGGATTGAATGCCAACCGGGACGCCGCACAGTGGGATTTGTTCATACAATGTTTGGCAAAAAATATAAGGAGTGCTCGTAGAATATTGAAATTTTGCTCTGAGCCTTTGGTTAGCTCAATTAAGAAAAATATAAAGTTTCATCAAAATTGGTCACGCCCACTACCCCGCCGCCCATAGAAACCAAAATGTATTTTTGGCCCAAAGTTTTTGAAATTTGGCACAGAGCCTTTTATTACCTCAATTAAGAATAAAATAAAGTTTCATCAAAATTGGTCACGCCCACTACCCACCGCCCATAGAACCCAAAATTTCATGATTTAATGATTTTATAAATTTTATGATTTTATAAAAGATTATTAATTATTTAAACTTTTTTTTTTTTTAATTGATAGTATGGAGTCTTACCTTTCATTTTATTATAGCGGGAGCACCTAGCACGACCGAGCAACCTTTTTTTTCTTCCAAGGAAGTTTGCAATCACGGCACATTATAGAACAAATTTTATTCTATCATATCTTTTAAACCATATGAGCGAACTTTATAATTTTTATTTTTAAATACGCAGAAAAGGCTATATTTGAAAAAAAATCACTATTTAAATTAGAGCAATAATGTTATCTTACGTACAAACACTATAGAAGTGCGTTAACAGTTTTAAATATTTTGGACCAAAATTTACATGTGACTTTACTTCATTATTTCAAAGACAAATAAACGTTTTTTTGGGATACAATTTATGGATTCTTCATACTGAATCAATTTTCTACAAAACTGCATCATTACATTTTTAAATTTTATGTGTCGAAAAAATGACTTATTGCACAAAAAATCCCACTGTGCGCCGTGCAACATCATCTCGAGCACGACCAACCGCATATTCTTTTTCTTACAGAAACACAAGTTTCTGAAAACTATCCCTATGACGTAACACTAAATCCCAAATATAGGCTTGAATCAGCTTTTAAACTCCATCAAGGTGTATGTGCATACATTCATGAGAGTGTTGCATATAAACGCTTTCCAAATTATGAAGTACATGGTGATGGCTACAGTACAGTAGTATTAAAGGTTTGTCTACCTGAAATTTCTTTTTTCACAATAGCTCTATACCGGTCCCCAAACAAACATAATCCCAATTTTTTTAATGACTTGACTAATGTTGTCGACGAAATTAGAGCACAATTTCAAAGTTGTGAGGTTATCGTTACCGGTGACTTCAACGTCCACAACAAATCGTGGTTGGAATTTTCCAAAATGACCGACGACAACAATGGAAGGCAGGCAGAAATATTTGCTGCATCGCACGACCTGACGCAGATTGTAAAAAGCCCAACTTTCACTCCTCGTAATGGCGGTGATAAAAGTTTTCTCTTAGACCTTTATCTCACATCTATGCCAGATATTACGAGTGTCAATGTCGATAAGGGTAGTATTGGAAATTCTGACCATTATCTAATCACATCAGTTATCAAAACTGATTTGCTACAAACTAGAGTTCCCAAATCCCGTAAAATATTTCACTTTTCAAAAATGGACACCAATGGTCTCCGAAGTTTTTTTCAAGGTTTCCCTTTTGATCGTCATTGTTTTTATACTGACGATGTAAATGTTTCTGCTCAAAACTTTACTGAAACCATTCAATTCGGTATTAACAAATTCGTTCCCTTTTCAATAATGAAACCCCAACAAAAATATTTGTTTTCGAAAGCAGCCAAATTGGCTCTTAGAAACAAACGTAGATTATGTAATATTTGGATTCACAAAAAGAACTCTGTTAATCGATCCCAATATTTAAAGGCTAATAAAATATCAAACCAGATAATCGAAAACGAAAAAGCAGAGATTGACAGAGCGAAAGCGGCAAAACTTTCGAGTATGTCAATTTCTGACAAAAGTTTTTACAGTGCCATTAATTCTTTAAATTGTGGTACTAAATCTTCTATCCCTTCTATCATTGATGGTGACTCAATCATTACTGACCCTGCAAGAAAAGCTACATTGTTCGCGGAACGCTTTGCTTCAAATTCAACAGTTTTAGAATCTCCCAAAGAAATACCCCAAACCCAGTCTTCAGGAGTTAATATGAAACAATTACATTTCAAACCCAAAATTGTCGAAAAACTTTTAAGGGGGTTAAACAACAACAAAGCTTCTGGTCTGGACAACATTCCTCCTGTTATTCTAAAAACATTTTCAAAAGAACTTGCACCAACCCTCACCCAAATATTCTATAAATCCTATAAATCTGGTATTTATCCATCCTGCTGGAAGTTGGCCAATGTCCAGCCTGTCCCAAAAAAAGGAACGAAATGTGATATTTCAAATTATAGACCAATAGCCTTACTCCCAGTCATGTCTAAAATATACGAGCACTATATTAATTCACACATATCCAAATTTTTGGAAGACAACCATTTGATATCTGACAGCCAATACGGTTTTAGGAACAAAAGATCAACAACCGATCTATTGAACTTTGTGGCACATATTTGGAATAGCATACTTGAGAAAGGTGGTGAAACGTACGTAATCGCTTTAGACATCTCAAAAGCATTTGATCGAATTTGGCATGCTAACTTGATCAACAAGCTCGTTGCGTACGGTTTTCATCCCGCAGTCGTGAAGTTGATTCAAAATTTTCTGTCTAACCGATACATCTCGGTATCTATAGATGGCTTTTCTTCTGAGTCCAAAGTAATTAACGCTGGTGTACCCCAAGGCTCAGTTTTATTTTTAATTTATATCAACGAACTGTTGCAAATCACCAGTAACCCAATAAATAGTTTTGCAGATGATAGTACACTGCACAAGTCATTCGTCCCCCTATCTTCAAAGGGTAAAATGCATGAACGAATAAATCCCGTCCGGAGAGACGCTACCATAAATGTAAACGAGGACCTAAAAAAAGTCGCCGATTGGGGTGACAAAAATTTGGTCAATTTTAATTCCACCAAAACACAGCTATTGATTGTTTCCAGATCAAAGACCGAGTTTCCCAACGATATTTCAATTAATATGTGTGACGACCAAATACGCGAGTGTGAAAGCATTCGTTTATTGGGAGTCACAATATCCAATGACTTACTCTGGAACGATCATATAATGGCCATGGCAAAGAGCGCGTCAAGAAAACTCGGCCTCCTCAATAGATGTAAAAAAATATTTTACTCCGCATCAATTACTCCACATTTATAAGTCCTATATTCGTCCCTGTATGGAGTATTGTTGTCAAGTTTGGGGCGCTGCATCTGTTACTATCCTGGCTCTTTTGGACTCTGTTCAAAAGCGAGCTATACGAATTGTTGGTGATCGAGATTTAACATTAGGTCTTGATTCCCTGCAACATCGTCGTACTGTTGCTGATCTCGTTGTTTTTTTATAAATATCGTCACCAGCAGTGCTCGGATGAAATCAGGTCCATAATGCCTGACATATGTTTTCTCCGTTTTACTCGTCAATCGGTGTGTGCGGGCGGACGAACTGTCGAGATTACTCACTGTCATAGTAATAGAATGCAAAGAGATTTCTTTGTGCGTTCATCGTACACATGGAACGCTTTGCCCGAATCAATAGTCTCGAGTGCTTTCAATCCACAAAGATTTAAAAAAAAAGCGTCCACCTATACCTCAAGACGCATGTTGTTGTGGGGCCTACGTCCTAAAAGGTATCTATGTGTTGTTGTGACACATTTTGTAATTCCTACTACACAACACTTCTCATTAAAAAAAAAAAAAAAAAATACAAAGGAATTTCTAGTCATAAAAATTATTTTGCTTGCAGTATTTCAGAATGAGTAGCCCAATTGTATCTGTCTAATGAAAACCATCTAACTCTATTTGGTTGGAGCTAGAGATGTTAAAATACGGTATTTTATTTTTTTTGTATAATACAGCGTATTATACATTGTATAATACAAAATAAAATACCGTATATTCTGTACAAAAGTGCAATAGCCGACATACAGTGTTAGTGGTATAACAACAAAAAATTACTTCCATCACCATTTTCAATCACAACTAATTCATTTTCTTCTAAATAACTGCCCCAACATTTGGATTTCTTATCGTTATCTTTATTTATATTTCTTAAACCAATGCTAATAAGATCTATTTATTCATGTGATTCTGCTTGGTTTCAATATTAATCACTTTCATTCGCGCCGAGTTATTGTATTTATGTTTTTATTTAAATTGAAGACTTATCATTTCCCATCGGTAAACTGTTGAAGATTTAAATTATGATTTTTCACATAAACAAGATTACGTCTCGTTGATTTGTAAGACAAATACTTCTTGCAGTATGAGTTAGGCTGCAGATTGAAAAAGATTTTTCTGCTACAGTGGAATATGCGGCACGATGCAACATTCCGAAGAGCCACAAACTCTTTGCCACTAAGTTAAACAATCAATATAGCTGTTATCGGTTTCAAAATGTGAGTTTTAAGATTTGGGTGTTTTAGTTAATCAATTTGAATGTATAGAAAGAGGACTACTCAAACATGTAAAATTGAATGACAGTCCATAGCTCATAATGGGTGGAACGGAATGAGTTCATGGCTCATAATTTTGATCTGCTGCATAAAAAAAATTCCCTATAACAGTTAACAGTAATGATGCAGCATTCGATGTTTGAAATTTATGTTCTGTTGATATTACAACAATTTTGTTGCCATAGAAATTTGCGAATCACTAAGAATGCGTTTCTAACTGTTAGTAACAAGGGGCAATAACTCATTAATTTCTTCTGTGTCGTTCATATATTCAAGAACCAGTAGTATATATTTTTGCAGTTATAAATTCTTCAAATAATCCACGCGAAATCTCAATAAAATTGCAGATTACTGATTCGCGCGCCACCACAATAGAAAAAAATTTTATAATAAAATACCTTGTATTTTACTACGTTTTGGACAATACGGTATTTTACGTATAATACCGCGTATTATACAATAGTATTAAACACTTTTACATCACTAGTTGGAGCAACCGTTTTTAACTCTACTGATGTCTTGCCAATTTGTTTTGCTTCTACAAACCAAAACGTTTCAATTTTGTACAAGAAACTGATGCAGTGCTTTTTTTAATCATACAAAGAAATGAGTTCGAAGTAAAACGTTTACGTTTCATTGACATGCGTGTTCCACGCGTTTTCAATCATAAACATAATGCTACATAAACTAAATCTGCTACATAAACTAAATCTGCTACATCTGCTTTGAGCAATTCTGCTGATATGATATCGGTACCAGCAGTTGTTATTTTTGAGTTTCTGTAAGCCATCTCTAACTTCCCGTTCCTTTGGGTGTTGATAGTTTCGTTATAGTTGCCATCCGGAGACTGCAAATTTCCTTCATGGTTGGTAATTGTCTTCAAAGTATTCTTACCATTTATTAAGCTGTTCATTTGTTGTAAGGGTTGGCACCGCTCTTCAATTTTTTCCAAGTATCATCACTAATCCATGGTTTCCTGGATTTTCCTTGGTATCCAAATACATTTGTAGCAGATGGCGTAAGTTTCCTTAATTTGTTTCGATTTGTCAATACTAGTTCTTCCATTTGCCGATGTCCAAGTGTATGCAATTCTTAGGTGGTACATATACAATTCTTGAGTGGAAACTTGCTGCTTCCTATGAATACCTGATTTGTGACACAACAGTCCATTGTTGTTACGTGTTGATGCCCATGAATGTTACGTGTTGATTTTAGTGCACTTTTACCCATGGCTGATTCCATTCTGGTGTTATCGAGTTCAATTTTGGCACTGAAATCACCTTGTACTATTTTGATGTGATTAGCTATCGTTGCTTGTGCATAGCACTAGCTATCGTTGCTTGTGTATAGCACTAGCTATCGTTGCTTGAAGCAGTTCGTAGACCTCATCTTATGTTGCATCATCTGCTTTTTCGGTAGGTAAGGTGCATAGCAATGTATGATAGTTGTATTTTTAATTTTCGATTGGAGTCTTGATGTTATTATTCTGCTACTGATTGGTTTCCATTCGAGAAGTTCTTTCTTGTTGGGTCTTGTTAATATAACTACACCCTGTTCATGTGTGTTGAATTTATCGGAGAACATCGTGTAATTTCTTTTACTTGTTGTTAAATCTCCGCTGCTCTTCCATCTTACTTCACTGAGTCCTAGTTCTCGATGTTATATTATTCAATTACTTTCGTAACTTGTGCTAGTCTCGATGATTCTGGTAGTATTGATGTCCCAGTTTCCTACGCGTGTCCGAGTACGATAGCCGAGGGTCGATGTTGGATTTTTCCGTTTCTGATTTGCTTTATTTTTATTTCCAGTATATGTTTTGGGAATGGGTGATTGGGCAATCGAATCCTAGCCAATTTCCAGGGCTGCTGGATAAGATATACTGGCATACCGAGGGCGAGATATTCTTTTTTCAACGTAATTAAATCCTGTTCAATATTTTTCTGATGATGTTTCCAAGCGCTCATCTGTTTAATTGTTATCCTTCTTCATTGTTGCTTGATTTCATTGTAAGTGATGTTATCGTCATAACCACTTCTCCATCTCGCCTCCGTGGATATAATTAAGATTAGACAATTATGGTAATTTTATTATAGATTAAGATAATTGTTATTACTGATTTTTGTCTTTATGTAAACTAGGAATCGCCCAGTGGCCGAAATTCGGCCATTGTTATTGGAAATTGGAAATAGACCTCCCAACGAAATAGCTACAAAACAAAATTTCAGAGTTTGATTTATTGATATAATTGATTTTGAATTGTGAAACAAATAACTTGGAAAAAACAAAATAACCGAACAAAAAACTCAAAAAACATACCTATCACATTTTTTTTTCGCCACATCAACTACTCATGACCGTTCCTACGATATACATATTGCCACACTTTTGATGTGACAAATATTTTAAAATTGTACCGCAAAAATATTGCTTACGTATATATAAACAAAATAACCGAACAAAAAACTCAAAAAACACAATTATCACATTTTTGCCATTTTTTCTAAAGAAATCGTCAAAATTCAAATAGAGGTTTTTTTCGACACATCTACTACTCAAGACCTTTCCTATAATATACATATTGCCACACTTTTGATGGAGCAAATATTTTAAAATTGTACCGCAAAAATTTTGCTTACGTAATTATATATAGATATATACAATTTTCACTTTTTACCATACCGGCAAATTCTTGGCGTGACAACGAAGGTTTCCAAGTCCTCTATTTTATTTTTATTTTTAAAACAAAGGCAATCATCAAATTTAAAACAAAAATTAAGTGTGAGCATGAGGTGAAAAAAAAGTTTGATGAAAAAAAGTTTGAATGTGATTTAGTTTGTCTATCTTTTCCAAAATTAAAAGAAAATTTAGTAGACATGTTCATACATTTTGAAAACAAAAAGGAATGGACTTTGGAAAGGATTTTGGGTTTTAGGAAAGGATTTTGTGTTTTTGAATAGGTCTGTTTCTTTAAATATCTTTTTAGTCGTAAGTAGGTTTCAGTTTTAAAATTATGTGTTATAAAAATAATGTATTAACCTATTGTGATTTGTATTATAAACATCAAAGTTGTCACAAATTAAATATTCTAAAAAAATGCGGAATCACATATCTATAAAAATTAAAACTTACAAGTATTGGTAATTTGTCTGAACCAGGAGTACAAGGAATTCCAGTCATAAAATCGCTAGTGAGGAAAGGTCGTATTACAACAGATCTTTGACATGATGGTATTCTGTTAGCAGGATCTCGATCAAAATGTATAGGAATTAAAACTATAGGCATTTGGGCAATATGTCTAGTACATCCAGAAGCATGAAGTATCTAAATTTAAAAAAATATGGTTAAAAAAATAATTTCGTAAATTACACCAAATACAATACTTCGTTAGCTATAGCATCAGAGCTGCGTAATTGTGATATAGCAAATCGCGATAAATGTGTATGTGTAATATCGGTTACTTGATACTGTACAGGACCTCCAAATATATAACAAACTCGGTTAACATTATGTAATATTCTTGGAATTAATTTAGCCAAAAACATCATATCATTCCAATTAGGTTCCTCATCAGTTGATAAACCTACAACGTAACTGTAAGTTCTTTTATCACCTTGAAAAAAATACGTTAAATTGTTTAAAAATTGATGGTTCATAATATATTGTTAAAAACAGATACCTTGCACACCTACACTACGTATTGGTAAAACAGTCGTTGTTATTTTTATCGAGTTTGAAATTCTACATAATTCTGTTTGCTCTTCCTTACTTGTAGCTCCAGCAACCCGATTTAGAAGGGCATGATTTTTTTGTAATTTTGTATTATAATCTACAATTACCCGAACTATTACTTGAGTTTCGGAGAAGTCTTTTTCAATATATGGTTCATCAGCACATAATATGCGAATTGCTAAACCAGGTCCTGGGAACGGATGCCTTTCAACCAAATGTTCTGGTAACCCTAAATCATAACCTAATGCTCGTACTTCATCTTTATGAAAATCTTTCAATGGTTCAACAACGCGTCCTGCATCTCTTAATTTCCTAATTAACTCTGTATCATTGTGATGTGTTTTGATTGTATCAGCATTCGAACTAACCATACTGGAAGCCGATTCAATTAAATCAGGTCTAAGTGTTCCTTGTGCTAAATATACATCTTCTGGTTTTAAATTTAATTCTCGTATAACTTCATTTGTTACTTTTACAAAAACGTCACCAATAATTTTTCTCTTTTCTTCTGGATTTGTTGTAATGCATAACATTTGTGTGTCGCTACTGTATAAGGAACCAGGTAATTTTACGGTTGTAATTCCTTTTGAGAATTGATGATAGGCAGTTTTTACCAGAACATCTACACCGATATCACGCAATGTTTTGGCAACATTTTCACTTTCATTTTTTCTCATGAAACCTGTTGAAAATATAAACAAATTTTACATTTCTTAACTAAAATAAAATCAAGTTTTTTGAGATTTATCAATTTGTTTTATATTTATATTTGTTTTGTTTACTGACATAAAAAATTAAAAACATAACCACTAACCATTATCAATATGAACAGCAATTACTTGATTGGGATGTAGAGCAGTTCGTAATAATGCGGCACAGACTGTTGAATCTACTCCACCACTAATTAATAACTGAAAACATAAACATATAACTGATGTAATTACTTTTTTTTAACACTTCTTCCATTTAAAAACACTTAAGCCGGGCATTCACATACAACGGAAACAGAAACAGAAACCGAATTTCATACAAATTTGACAGATAAAAATTCGGTTTCTGTAAAATTTGTATGAAATTCGGTTTCGGTTTCTGTTTCCGTTGTATGTGGTTTCAAGCCTTTACAAAGTAAGTTTTCAAACTTACCAAAATTGAACGTTTTATGGAAATATATACTATAATTTGGTACATAGGGTACAACTTACCAAAACTTTATCATTTCCTACTTTATCCTTAATATATTTTATGCACTCTTCCTTCCGACATTGCATGGTAAAACATGGAGTTAGCCCGCAAATATCATATAAGAAATTAGAGAGCATTTGCTTTCCGTTGGTCGTTAAGTCAACCTAAAATAAAATTTGGTACAAAATTTTGAATAAAATTATTGTAACTATTTTTAATTTACCTCCGGATGAAATTGTACTCCGTAAATCCGTAATGCATCATTGTAAACTGCTGCGACTATATTATTACTTGATCGTGCTGCCACCTTTAGTTTTTCTCCAACTAAATCAATACTATCGCCATGTGTCAAAAGAACAGTTTGCATTCTACTTAGTCGGCTGAAAATTAAATTAGAATAAATTAATAAATAAATTTAAGAAAAAATGAAAAACTGATTTTGAATATAAGTGTTATAACTTAGTGTAGCTCGATTATTTTAAATCTAAAATTATCAAGATGTTCCTAGTTATTTTAATATTGAAGAATTGTATCAGAATAAATCTAAGCTGTACGATTTAATTCTTTCTTTATTCTCCGTGATTATAGAACCTTTTAATATTATATGCCATTGGTATAATATATGTTAAAGTTAATATAAAATTGTTTTAGCGAATTATAAATTTCGCAAAACCTAATTTACCGTTTTTGAATTAATCATTTTAACACCATCAAGTACCTTTTTTTAACAGTTTTGAAACCAACAATACATGGCAATATAGATTTTGAAAATTTTCAAGCGTTTAATTGGAAAATTTGGTAAACAATTTTTCGCCGATAGAACACTAAGCGATCGGTCTTACGTTTTTTAGACAACCTTTGCTGCGACATGAATTGAGCCTAACATTGGTCCTTCGACCCAGATTCTTAATTACGAATTAGACCAAGATCTAGGTATTTCCATTGTTCAATGTGTCGACTCCTATTATGATTCCTATTACACAACACTTTTGTTTAAAAAAAATAGAGCGTTGGATGTGCTAGAAATCTATTTCACTTTCACAAATTTTAAAATACTTACCCTTCGCAAATCCAAAATGAGACAATTTAAACGAACGAATATTTCTCCTTCAAACAAACGAAAACACTGGCTTTAAACTCACAGGGCGTCAACATTTTTTACATCAGAGGTTTATAATATGTATTTTATTGGGGCCACTAAAATTTCCTATTACAAACTTTAATTTAATAAAATTCGATCTATGAAAAAACAAAATGCATGTTTTTCTTTTCTTTTTTATATTTTTTAATGCTACTGGGATTATAGTCCAGTGAAAATAGCTTTTTGTAAGGAAAATATTAGTAACAGCATGAAAATTATTGGATAAGAAAGAAAATATTGCGCAAATGATGGGAAAAGGAAAAATAAATTAAAGGTGTTAGTTACGAGGGTGAGCTTTTTGGAGTAGCTAATGGTTTTTCATGATTTTTAAGCGAAACTAGACCTTCTATCGAAAAAAGTTTAAAGTAAAGGTTGTACGTAATAAAAAGATGTATAACTTTTATGCCAGCCATTTTTTCACATAATCTAAAATTTGCCGTGAAAATAGAGAAAAAAAAGTATATTTTTTACATCATCTAGACGTTTCAACAAAAATAAAGATTACTGATTTTTTTGAAAAAACCGTTTCCAACACAGACCTTTTTATTACCTACAACCTTTACTTTAATTTTTTTTCGATAGAAGGTCTAGTTTCGCTTAAAAACGCGAAAAACCATTTTCTACTCCTAAAAGCTAGCCCCTTTTCACCCTCGTAACTCGGTTCACCTTTAATTTATTTTTCCGATCATTTGCGCAATATTTTCTTCCTTATCCAATAGTATCTGCACTGGTTTATGAGCTTTTACAGTATCTTTATTTAAAGTTGATCAGAAGAGTTGGTAAATTCCCCCCTGGTAAGTTGATTCCTAGGGTCACCTTAGCCTCTTCTTCTGGACTGACATCTAGTTTTATTGTAGGACGTTTATATATACCATGTAAAGTTTGTACGGTGGTTTGCCGTACATTTCCATCCTTACCCTTTACTGTTTGCAGAATCCTGCCTTTTGGCCAGTAATTTCTGGGTCTGTTTTCATCTATGATGACGACGATATCCAACTCGAACCATTTAGTTCTGTGAGTCAGGATAGGTAGATACTGTCGTACCCATTTTCTCTAAAATCGATTAGCATTTTGTTGCGAGGTCATCATCATCAAAATCACTTATTGATTTTGCCCCACTTTATGATTCCAGAAAAAAATGACTGGGTGTTAAAGCCTAAACACATATTTAAAAGCTCTGATGTACTTATTTAGTCATGATGGTAGTAAAGCCATCTCAGGAGTTTCGAAATACATTTGCTTTTATTTTGCAATGTTTTTCCATTTTGAGAAATGTGCAGGATCAATTGCCTCTTTTTTTTACAGGAGGTTCAATATGTGTATTCACTCTAAACTCTACTTCTATTTGCCACTTTGTATATTCGTCATCTACATTCTGCTTGGACGCTATTCATTTAAATGGTCTCCATGTTTCCAAGATTTCACCGACTCGGAAGGTTATAAATTATTTGTATTTTCTTTGGTCCGAATTTAACCAGCACAAAAATGCTTACGAATATGACCAGAATATCCGTCTGGTAAATTTTACAGAATGTGTACTCAGTATTACAATGTGTTTCGCCAGACGGCTTCCTAACACTGCAGCTTCTAACTCCAGTCGGAGAATAGACTGGTTTCAGTTGCGTCACACGTGTTTTGGCACAAATTAATGCACACTCGATTTGATTATTCTTTTCCAATCTTAGATATGCTGCTGCACAGTATGCCTTCTTACTGGCATCTAAGAATATGTGGAGTTGTACGTTGTCACAATCAGCGAAATTATTACTTATCAGGTATTTGATGTAATATTTTGATCCACCGTAACCAATCTGCAAACTGTCAGAAATTTTTTCTTCCCATTCAATCTATGATCTCCAAATATCTTGTAGGATTATTTTGAGGTAGAGCAGGAAATTTGATATCGAGCAGAGTTGATCGAATAACCGACGTTGTTAATCAGCGTTGTTGGTCGACGTTCACCCGATAAAATTTCTTTGTTTGTCTTATTATATTTTAGAGAATACGTAAATTTAGACACCAACACATGCGGCGGCCGAGAACTTCTTCCGATGTTCCTTCTGGGCTCAGGTTAAGATTTCTTCTTCCAGATTGCGTTTTACATAATCGGAATTTGATAGCCAATTTCTTATAACAAATCCTCCTTGTTGGTGTATATTTTTTACTTTTTGTGCTAGTTGCAGTGCTTCATTTTCGTTATCAGTGATATAAAGAAAATCATCAGCATAATCATTATCTTTATTCACCTGCCGTCGGATATTGACTTCGAAATCTTATCAGCAGGACACCGAAGATGCTTAACTATCGGGTTCTTTAAGCAATATAGAGTTTAGTGTAATTCCATGCGACTTCGCTGTAGCATCCCAAACAATTCGTCCTTTTCCCGGTTTGTTTTTATTAACGACGGGAAAAATTGGAAGATAGCATATACGATCATATTCTTTTTGCAATTCTAAAGTTCTTTTTTTTTTAATAAAAAGTGTTGTGTAGTAGGAATTACAAAATGTGTCACAACAACACATAGGTACCTTTTAAGAGTAAGACCTTTGTTTTAAAACAACATGCGTCTTGAGGTATTGGTAAACGCTTTTTTAAAATCTTTGTGGATCGAGTGCCTTTTTCGAGTGCCTTGTGGAGGCACTCGAAACTATTGATTCGGGCGAAGCATTCCATTTGTACGATGAACACACAAAGAAATCCTTTTGCATAATATTACTGACAGTGAGTAATCTCGACAGTCCGACTGCCTGCGCAAACCGATTGACGAGTCAAACGGGGAAAAACATATGTCTGAGGCATTAGGATCTGATTTCATCAGAGCACTGCTGGTGACGATATTTATAAAAAACAACGAGATCAGCAACAGTGCTACGATGTTGTAGGGAATCAAGATTTAATGTTAAATAGCACGCGTTTGAACAGAACAAGTCCAACAGAAGAGTCCAAAGAGCTAGTTGAATCGTTGCCTCTGAGGCAATTTTACTTGATCATACTTCCATAAAACGCCCACTTGAAAACGATTTTCTCTCCGCTGCATTGTATCTTTAAGAATTTGGCCTGCTCGAACCTTTTCTTCCGATTCGAGCAAAATAATGTTTTTTCATCATTTTATGCAAGTCCTCGTCTTAGTTTGGTGATATGGCTTGGCAATCATGGAAATTGTGTTTGAGTATTTTATCATTGTTGCCTCCTTTTTTGGATTGAATATCTTTGTATAGCGTCCATCCTGCTGGATGACGCAAGAGCTAAAGCTATGTCATTTTGTGATCTAATTGCTGCTAGAATTAGCCTGGTTGGGAACGTCTTGTCAGTTCTTCCTGGCGCATCCAAGAAAAAGATTCCTCCAACCCCACCCCGTTATTATCATTTTACAATAGTTAATCGTTAATGGCTTTTTGTTCAAACGTTAGCTGTGGAATTTTTGAATGCATATACGACAAAAGACCAAAAGACGACGCAATTCTACATCGAACGCAGCAGCATATCGATTAGACGATGTCATTCCTAATTGATTGAGAACTTTGTTCGCGAAATCTAAGCAGAAATCTTCAATCATTATCAACGCTGTTGTAAACTTCTGCTGTACGACGTAAAATATCTTCAACCGTGTGTGATTTATATTTCTTCCATAGCTCTGTTGGAGATAAAGGAGAGGAGGTGGTCAATATGATTGCAAATAAAGCACAAACTTGATTTGGATGTGACGTGTTGCACGCGTCATTAATGCATACATCCCAGTAACGGTCGTTCTCCAATAAATTCGAAGGTTGACATGCACTGCGGAAAATGTTATGTGTAAAGCCGGGCATTCACATACAACAGAAACAGAATTTCATACAAATTTGACAGATAAAAATTCGGTTTCTGTAAAATTTGTATGGAATTCTGTTTCTGTTGTATGTGGTTTCAAGCCTTAACGCCGTTGACAACTCTTAATTGCTGAAAAGACTTAGGACCGGCCATCTTTATCAATAACATGCGAAGAAAAAAGCATTCATCTTGATTGGTATGCACGATGTGTAGTCTGCCTGCCTATCGTAGTTTCTTTGCATATGTCAGGGTATTCTTCAACTCGCTCTTCTCGTTTAATCAAACATAGAACCTCTTTCTTTTTTGAAGTCGGTTAAAAAACTAATAAATGTATGAGAATGTTCGGGAATGATTTATACAATACAGGTTGTAGCACAATGGCCGTTGACAGGAGTTCGTGACACGTGTTGAGTACAATTGATTTATATGAGATCACTTAATTAACTGAACGTGAGACTATCTTCAATAATTATTAATAAAATGGGAATAAATGCAAATTGATTAAAAATTTACTATGAGAATATAATTAACGTTAGAGTTGCACTGAAAAAGTAAAATGACAAGTATAAGCGTCACTGCTACGATCGATGCACAAACAATAATAATGGCCGAAAACTGTGTAAAGAGTGAGAGAAAGCTTATCGTGTGAGGAAGACAGGAGACCGGCTTCATTATCATCTCTACTCCGTAGTGTTTGCTGGGTAAGAAGTGACACCGGTAGACGCCTGGCGGGGATAACTGATCGATTGATAATTGATCAGTTATCGACCACTGAGAATTGAAGAGTATTCCAGTACTAATATCACAATTAAAAAATGAGGGTCGGTGGTAGAAGGGTGAAAATTAAGCGTTATTAATGTTAATATTTTAATGCCCAATCATAAAAATTAAAAATTTTGTCTAAAAAATAAAAAAAAATTTTGGAGTGTGGCAACCTTATGACTTAGGGGTATAAGAAATAGTTTACGAGCTATTCTCAGACCTACCAAATATATACAAAAAATTTCATGGAAATCGGTCAAGCCGTTTCGGAGGAGTTTGGTTACAAACACTGTGACACGAGAATTTTATATATATGTATAGATTTTTTAAACTAATATACCGAAACGAATGTGTTTCTAAATATGATAATAAAATAACAAGAAACAGAAAAAGGAAAAACGTAACCTCCTAATTAAGTGAAAAAACTGATCGATGAAGTAATAAAAACTAAAAAGTGATAATCTCAAACTTTGGTTTTAAATTGATTTGGTATATAGAAAAAAAATAATAAAGAAAAAATGCTAGAGGTATAGTTGGGAAAAACCCATTACCAAAATATAAATAAAGATGTCACTGGAGATACCGAATTTACCTTACCGGTGTCTCAATATTCTTTGATAACTGGGTGGCGATACACTTTGTTTTTACTGTCACTAATAAAATTTTGATTTATTTATTTTTTTGTAAGGTTAAAAACCCTAGACAATGAACAAGAAATTTGTTCGAAACGTTGGCTAGTTAGAATTTCTTTTTTTTCTTTTAATTTCTATAATTATTACTTAGAGACAACCGTCTCGTTTGAAAGTAATACAGTTGGATAAACGCAGCATTGTCGAGAAAATGGCCAAGGAGAGTATATATGGAATTAAAAACTACATACGACCACTGTCACAAAATACCAGCATCTGGTACACCGATAATTCTCGAACCGATGTAGGTACAGGAGTGGTAAGATCCTAGAATAAAAGAAACGGTTGTCTCAGTTTAGACACTACAACAGTAGTTGTGCTCTTCTATGTACGAGGGAAAAATAATATCATAATATTGAAATATTTACTTTGACTGCCAAGTTGCAGATTAGATCGTAAAATCAATGTTCTTCGGCACAAAACTCTAGCATAAGAATAGTATCAAAAGTTTCTATCAAAAATTTTGTGTTTATTTGCTTCAGAGTTGTCAATAGTTCGCTCAAAAACTCCCCAACACTGGTTCTACATACTATCACCTAAAAATAATAGGCCTAGCTGATTCCGACCGTCGTAGATTTTTCAACTTAGTCGCAGAAACGATAAAAAATGTTATCTGTGAATGTTCTGTACGTTCATGACAATTAGGTTGTGGCAGTATAAAACTTTCACTGCCGCAAGACGTAAATCCAATTGAGCTAATCAACTTCATTAAAAGCTTCAATATAGATTAAATAGTACAAAAATTAAACCGCAGTACTACTTACACTGACCTTTATCGACCTCTCAATAAAATTCAATGTTTTAGGATACACCATCATATGCATGCTGGTATTCTAAATTTAATCTATGTTTAAGTAGAAATATATAAAAAAAAAAAATTTACTTACTTAAATAACGGACATCCTGGTTCAATTGCTATTTCGTGTTGACCATCCTCTCTAACATCTTTTTGATGTACCGTACCAGAGAATTCTTTGTTTATCATTTGCATTCCATAACATATTCCTAGAACTGGTATACCAATTTTAAAAATATCGGTATCATACCGTGGTGCATTTTCTGCATAAATCGAATTTGGACCACCAGATATAATAATTCCTCTATATCCAAATTCTTTTAACTTATTTGATGATGTATCTAATGGTAATATTTCCGATTCTATTTGTAATTCACGTACTTTTCTATCTATAACCTTAATATAATGTAACTGTTAAAACAAAATATTCTTTGTATTAATCAAAATTGGTATACTTTTCCATATTGTGATCCTGCATCAAGAATTACAATTCTCGAATGATTAAGTCCATTTTCAGTTGGTGGTACGGATTTTTGATTAATTACGTTCATATCTTGATCGGTGCAACACTGTGAAAATATATGAATATGATGGTATTTAAAATATGTTCATAAGTTTTTATAAATAATTAAACATATAGGCATTAAAACAGTTTTCAACCAAATTTAGATCAATAAATTACCTTATTATTTATATTATCATTTTCATTTTTATTTCTTAAATTTGTGAAACGTTCAAAAAGTACAAACATTTTTTCCGCTATTTAGTTTTACAAATTATCCTGTGATTTTTTATATTAAATTTAAAAGTGTTATATTATTATTATTCAAAAAATTTATATATTTTTTTCAAGGTTTAAAAAGAAATTTTCTATCAATTTTACACTGCTTAGTTTTTGATTTTTTGTCCACAACATGTATTTTGCATCTCCTTCAACCGATCATAATGAAATGTAATGAGGATTTATATAAAATTTATCACAGTATGGCGACGTTTTATAATGCTACTTTATATTGCGGGATGTAAAATGTGTTTTGTTAATTCTATCAGTTAATTGGAACGCCGGTGTGTTGGTGGTTGTTAATGTTTCACTTAAAAGCAATTTGACCTAGATGAGAGTCGATCGACAGATGATTATTTTAGATCAAAGTCATAAGAATGTTGTGGTTTCACGAGATGCTTGATTTTTCTGTTAAGAAACCGTTTTTTTTTGTAATTTTTTTAGGTCATTTTAGTTTTCTGTTCGATTCTCAAAAAAATGTTGATTCCCAAGAGACGATGCAAAAATGTTGCCTTGTATATACAGAACGACAGCATAACAAAAGGGAGTAGAAATAAAAACATATAACCTTTTGTAATCGGATCGCCTTTTAATCGTAAAACCTGTCTATTACTATATATCTTCAACAATGTCGTATCAAAAATATGGGGGTATATACTACAATATTTGTTTGGGGAGTTTTCCGTATGAAATTTCTAGAATATGTGTGAATTCACAGGATTAGAATATTTCTATTTTGGCAACATCCTAAGGCACGAGTAGAGTCATTGTTGATTGTTGCCATTCAATGCGAAACTAATATCTAATAGTGTGTTTACATCATTACATCTACATAAAATAAATGTTGTAAGTACATCAAACCAAAAATATTTTGACGAAATTCGGATGCAATCCATTAATGCATTTGAAAATTATAGAGATAAGTCGTGCAATGTCAGCCATCATCCTCATCCTTCATCTTCAGCTCGACTAGAAATTATGGTCGAAGCATCTGATACAGCGATAGGAGCCGTAAGGCAGCAATTTGGTGAAGAAACCTGGCAATCCCGTTCAGTTTCTTCTCGGTACGTCTTAACGATGCACAATCAAATAAAATCAAATAGCGCTTAGATCGAGAACTTCTCGCAGCGTATTCCGTCATCAAGCATTTCAGGTATCTTCTGGAAGGTCGTGAATTTACACTATTCACTAACCAGAACCTCTAATTTTTGCTTTTAAAGCAAAATCTTGTAAAAGCATCTCGCCGTCAATTTTGACACTTTGATTTCATTTGGCAATTTACCGCTGATGATATCCATCATATTTCTGGTACCGATAATGTCGTAATCGACACATGATCACGCATAACTCAAATCCTTATTACAGAGAAAATTGATTATGCTGAAATCGCGGACGCTCAAACCAATGTCAAGGAATTGTTAATATTACTTCAAAGCAACACAACTTTGAAGTTTACTACTTTTCCAGTTACTTTTCAATGAAAGTAAAGTGCATAACGTATCAAAAATCCAAGGTTTCTCGACACTCTAATTCACCCCTTGGCAATATTAAAACAAATTCACAGCGATTTACACAAATTCATCTCGATATCATTGGTCCTTTACCAATATCGGAGAATTAACGATATTGTGTAACTTTAATTGATCGTTATTCGCGGTGGCCTGATGCAATTTCTGTTCCAGACATCACAGCTAAAACAGTTACTTTTGCTGTTTATAATACATGGAATTCGAGATTTGGTGTTCCAGAATCTATTATAACTGATCAAGGAACCCAATTTGAATCTGAATTTCAAATCTATTAGGTTTCAAACTATATAGAACTACATCATACAATCCGAAATGTAAGGGAATGATAGAAACTTGGCATCGTATGATTAAATTGGCAAATATATGTCACAACCGTAGAGATTAGACAACAATTCCCCCCTTTGTCCTTTTGGGTCTAAGAACATCCTTTAGCGATGAACTACAAATTACTTCAACGGAACTAACTCATGGAAGCTCGATACGAATTTCGGAACGAATTCTAAATTCTTCAATAAACTCCTTCATTCCCCAATCCGAGTCCGTCAAACAGATGAGAAAGTATTTCGACGAATTTGGACCTAAACCAGCGTCTACACACGTGACGTCTTCGTCTTTTGTGAGCAAAGATCTCCAAACTTGCTCACACGTCTGATGCTGTAAGTAAATCGTTACAACCTAGTTACACTGGCCCTTGCTAAGTTTTAAATAGTCTTAATAACAAAAATTTCGGTTAAGAAATTAATGGCAAAACAGCCAAAATTTCAATCACCAAGCTTAAACCATGTTATCAGGAAAATTCAGACGAAAAACAATACAGTTAGTTCTCTTGCAAATTCTAATGCTCATACGAATCACACAGATTCAAGCACATCTTAAAAATAAACACTAAAACGGTTATCTACAACTGACCATTCTAATCCTATTATGGATCGCAGTCTCTATTTTTCGGCTAATCTGATGCCATCAAATATTAAGGGTACGAATCGACAAGATTCGGCTCTAGCCAAAAAGACAATTAAAAAGGTTACTTTTAATGACCGGTCTCAAATATACATAATTCTCCTATTATAAGGACTTGAAAATCTGGAAGAACGATCAAAACTCCAAAAAAATTATTATATTTCCAGTTGGTATGACTTTGTAGAATGTTGTGGGTCTGTTTTGAACTTTAGCCAAAATCACGATCCCCGTCAATTTTCCGAATTTCTTTCTTTCCAGAATCAAGCTAGTTTTATGTGAAGATTAAAATATTTCGATCATTTCTTAAGTATTTTCGTTACATCAGTTTCAACATTTTCATTTCGTGTCTTCTTCGAAGCCACTGGTGGGGAAGTGTTTGTGGTGATACTTCGAAAGTAAATGTTTTTGAAATTTAAAAAAAAAGAGATTGCCTTGACTTTGGTTTTTCTTTTGAAAAAATTGTTTTTTTTTCGAAATTCAGTTTTAAGAATCTTGTTACTCAAATTAATGATACATTATAGTTTTTCTGTTAAATATTTAAATGTACAGAATTTGTAAGAATTATTGTGTAATAATAAGCTCAATCAATAATTTTTTTTCTCTCTGGCGTTTACATCCCATGGAGGGATTTTGCCGTCTGTGCAATCAGCTTCCAATCATCTCGTTCCATGACCAGTTGACCCCAGTTTCGACATCCTGTATCACGAAGGTCTTGGATGATGTCATCACGCCAGCGTTGTCTAGGTATTCCTCTTCGACGAACACCAGCTGGTTGTTGTTCGGACGCTTTTTTTATCATTCTGTCTAATGAAGCCCTTTTTACATGACCAAACCAGCTAATCCGGTTGGATTTAATGAACCCAATTACATCGCAGCCTCCAAGAAGCTGTCTGATTTCATGCTTCATTCGGCTCCTGTACTGATTTTCAGCAACTTTACATGGACCATAAATTGTTCGTATGACCTTCCTCTCAATTGTTGACAAAATTCTACAATCGGAAGAAGTCAGTGTCCAGCTTTCGCTTCCAAATGTAACAACAAGTCGGATTAATTCTTTGTAATGTGTGAGTTTGCACGACTGCGAAAGATGTTTTGATAGCAAAAGTTTTGAGTATGCGTAGAAAACTCTGTACGCGGCAGAGGCACGGGCTTTGATATCTGCCTGCATGTCATTTGACGATGTTATTACAGAACCGAGGTATTTGAAGTTTTCTACGCGTTCTACTTCATAGTCGTCAGTATTCAGATTGCCGGGATGTATGTTCCTGCATGTTGTTAAAAGTTTAGTTTGCCGGTATTGATGCATAATCCAAGTCGTTTCTTTCGAGCTGAGAGAGACTATCCTTAATATCGCTTGGTCTACGTCCGACAAGCGCAATATCATCTGCATAGCCAAGAATTTAACTAGATTTGTTAAATATGCAGTTTTGTCTCTCAATTCGGCTTTTTCTTATCGCGGACTCAAGCGCCAAATTAAAGAGTACGGGCGCGAGTGTATCACCTTGTCGAACACCTGATGTTATATCAAAAGAGTCAGAAACTGACCCTTTGATTACTCTTCTACAATTTGATCCCGATGTTGTGTGTTTGCACAGAGAAACAAGTTTCGCTGGGATACCAAGGCATATGAGTGCGGACCAGAGGTTGTCGCGGATGATGCTATCACATTCTTGCTTGAAATCAACATAGAGTTGGTGAATGCTGATGTTGTACTCCCAACATTTTTCCAGAATCATCCTTAATGTAAAACATTGATCTGTGGTTGACCGGTTGGGACGAAAACCACATTGATAGTCACCGATGATAGATTCGCCGAACGGGATGAGTAGAGCAATACGACATTAGCTAGTATTTTATATGCAGTGCGATGCCACGATAATTGGCACACTTTAGGCGGTCATCTTTCTTATATAGCGAAACAATGAGAGCTGTTTTCCTTAAATAGTTCTGCAGGGATTCCATCGATACCTGGTGATTTACCATTTTTTAATTTTTTGATGGTAGCTTCCACTTCTTCTATTGTTGGGTAAGGGACAAAAATCTCCTCACTTGACGGACCAATTGCTCGAATAGGATGAACTTCATTCGTCCTATTCAGTAGGTCTTGAAAGTGAGATCGCCATACTGCCAGCATATCACGTTTATATGTTGTAAGCTCGTTGTTTCCATTTTTGATGGCTGTGGATCTTGGGTGGAAATCTTTTGTCAGATTCCGCGCATTGGCAAAGCATTCTTTCGAATTTCCATTAGCTGCATGTTGGTTGAAGTTTTCGACACAGCTCTTCAGGTGTTCGCGTATCTTTTTCCGTAGGAGTTTTGCTGAGGTTTTTCTGGCGCATAGGTAATCAATTTGGGAGCTTCGGGTGTTCCTTGTTAACCATTTTTCTCGCAAGGTTTGCTTGTGCTCAACGCTCATCAAACCATTCGTTACGTGATTTCGGTTGGCGTTTTCCGATTGTAGCTAGTGCTGCGGTTATAATGGTTGATTGAAGCGTTTGCAATTCTTGTATGTGTAATGGCATCTCAGACGGGATGTCATCTCTTCTATGCTTTGCGTTACTATTTCCTGATATCTATTCAGCGTTGCCGGATGTTTAAATGCTTCGACATTCCAGCGTACGGTCTTTTTTGCGAAAGAAGAAATTTATCATATACCAGAACACGCAGTAAAATATATGGTTTACTAAGGAAGAACAACCATAACTTACTCATTAAAGACACCATAGTTCAGTTCCTGGTACCTTACACACTTAGCCACCAATTCCAATAGTTACTTAAGTTTAAATTACTCACTAAATTTTCCCAAATTAATATTCTCCTAATGTTGTCTATATATAGCAGTAAATTGACCGTGTTTCAGATATTAGTTTCGCATTGATTTGCAACAATTACTAATGACTCTGCACTAGTGATTTACGAAATTATAGCGTATCCTGATATGAGAACAGAGATGGAAAGACTACGTTACTGAACTTTTCAGATATAGCGGTCATCTAAAATAAACGTAATAAAGGATAAAGTACGTTCCTCAAAATAAACAAAAAGCAGCTAATATGGTAACTGTATTGCCTACAAACTAAGTTAGTGTTGAACGTCCACATTTTCTGCACTTCGAAATTATACGTTTGAGTATTCGAGCATCGATTAAGAATGACTTGACTGAAGATTGTTATTATTATTTTACTATCTTAAAATTGTTATTAATTTTGGTTTCTGTTTAGGATTTGGATTCTTGAACTAAACTTTACAAATATTTGTATATTCTTATTTGTAAATAATTTTTAAAATAATTGATAGTAAGATTATATAATTTTTTATATACATTTTAACATATTTACAATACAATCTGTTTTTGAAAAAAATTTCTTAGAAACAAATATAAAACCCTTAAATTCAAAAATACAATTCGTGTTATAGGAGTTGGAGCCGGAGCCGTAGTTGGAACTTTAGCTATATTACTCTGTTCTCCAACCTTGTATCAAACTATTTAAATGGATTTAATTTTGTTCAGTGTATATATGCGCAGTTAACAGAAAAACGCCGGCTCGGTTTCTGAAAACACTCCAGTGCCGCAACAGTTTCATATTACAGGAACAGTTTTTTATTACTTAGTCTTACTCTCGGACAACTAATATAATCAGGCAACGAAGGTTAGTTTTAAACGTATATAGAGACATAGTTAACCTAAAATCTGTTATCCTTAGTCTGTCCTTAAATATTTCTTGTTTAAAATGGCACACACTAAATGAGGTTACAATCCATTTGATTGTGCGTCTTTTAGTTAAGAGAAAAAGTAAGTTTTTCGAACATTGGGCATTATTACATTTGAACATTAGATGTTTATATCGAGTGAGTCAATCCATGCTAGCACATCGGGTGTGACCAAATGGAAGTCTGAGATGTCGCCATTCTATCGTCCAATTAAACACATATTTGCAATGTGTTTTATGGTTTGTTGTGGAGCGCCGCAGTCACATTGAGGGGACTCAGAAATGCCCCACTTGTAGAAAGAGTCAGCACAATGTTCATTATTTGTTCTTATTCTGTTTAGTGTAGTCCAGGTATCACGTGGCATATTGAAACCGGGTTAATAATAGTAAGAGCAGGTGAGTTGTAATGATTCGAAGAGGTATCCAAGGCACCCAAGACATTAAAATCAGTTGAAAGCAGGTTGCTGACAGTTTTGTAGGGAGGCTTCCTTGACTTCAGTCGACAAAGAGTATGGTCACCGTAATATTCATGTAAGCGTAACGTGATGTTGTTGGTTACCTTAATATGTTCACGAAGGAGCGCATGCGAGGGTCCTAGTGCTGGTGGAGCGATATTACTTAACACAGAGAGCCAAGGTAAGGGAGTGGACCCGGTAGTACCACTTATATAACCGGAACAGACGATGGACAGATAACGGGATTACCATTTTGTACAGAAGATAAAAATTTTTCCTGTGCTTGATTTCTGCTACGAGATGATTGGTCGACGTATCGTATCCCTCTGCAACTGTACTCGACTTAAAACAATCATGCTTTAGTGTTACTAAATCCCTTCCTGCATCTGCTAATATCGTGGCAGAAGTTCTGCGAAAACAATGCATTGTGTATTTTTCAGGATTCACATTAAAAGTTAAAATATATACTTATCTTGCAACAAGAATGTTATGTTCATATAAAATAAGAGGAAAAAGTACAAGCGACGAACGAAAAATAAACATCAAATCTACCACAAAACATATGTGTGACAATATAGAGAAAAAACACTGCAAGCCAACTCCATATCATACGGCATGCAATTACTACGAAATACCATAACAGTTTATTTCAAAGAAATAGTTATTCGTTGTACAAGATGATAAAATTGCACTTTATCTTCGAGAGCGATTTTAGCTATTAAGCATCAAGAAGATAATGAAATTTTATCGTCGTGTGGAATACAACATTTTTTTCTATAGCAATTGTTAAAAAATGAACCAAAAAATGAAGAGAAATCAATGATAAATTTAATTTTAAAAGTGTCAGTAAAAAATCAGTTTCACGAAAACATGAGTAGGTGGCTTTAATAACTTTTTGGTTGCTACAGAGTTTTATAAACAAACAAACCAATTTTTTTGTTTGCAAAAAGGCGAATCACCTTTTGCAAAAGGTGAATTTGTAAATTAGCTAGTTTGGGTTTGTGAATATGTGCGCGATATTACAGAACAAAAACTGCCTTCTGATGTGGAAGAGGCTTCAGAGGCAATTCGTAAATAATCGCCTGAAAAATCGTGAATGGTTTATCAAAGACAATACATGTGCTTTCAAAAATTGAAGCGGTACTTATGGCTTATTTCTCTGAAAAGTTCAAGAAAGTCAAACCATCAACAATTTGGTCTTATTATTCAATGCTAAAGAGTACGCTGCTGATAAATTAAAATCGTGACATATCAAAGTAATTAATTGTTTTAGTGAATTTACTATTAATTAATGTCACTTGATTTTTTTAAATACTGCAAACTGACGGATACAATCCTAAACAGTCGAATATTTTTGAACCGGATGATATCATTCGATTTTTACAAGAAGATTCTGATGACGAATATCTGTTTATGAAGGTTGTCGCCATAATGGGTTTATATGGAGCGTGTCGTTCAGATGAATTGTATGAGTTAGAAATTTTTATGCTATTGATCGAAAAACGGTCATAATTGTCATAATTGATACCAAAACCAAGAAAGATCGGTCGTTTTGTATTTGTCGACAAGGACTGTAGAGTGAGTGTGTTGGAAATTGTAAGAAAATACGTCACCCGTCAATAAGTTTTTCATTAACTAATGACAGCAAACGTGCACTATCCAACCTGTTGAGATTAACACCTTTTATTAGGTACCTAAGAAAATTGCTGATTACCTGAAACTTCGAAATTCAGAAACATATACTAGACATTGTTTTCGCCGTTCTGAAGCTACAATGATTGCGAACTCGGGTGCTGATTTGATCACAGTTAAGCGCGTGGGTGGATGGATATCAACATCTGTGACAGAAACTTATTTATTTATTACCGAAGAATCGGTAGTTACTAAGATTGTCGCATCGAAGCATATACTTAATGGCACTGCAACTTCGGCCAGTACATCACCACAATTGTCTCAGCGACAAATCTCAGTTTTTGGTTCTGTTCCTAAAATTTTTCTGGTAACGTTAACTGTTCAAGTGAAGTTTTTATTAATACAAACCGTCCAAATCAGGAATAATAAGATTGGTATAATTTGCAATATAGCATTTAGTGTATTTAATAGTATAATTTGCAGTGTATTTAAGTACTACTTTATCTACCTTTGATGGTAAAGTGCTACTTTTCCGTCTAATCTTAGTTGATAATAGCACGTTTTAACAGTTGCTATAGAAAAAAATTAATTTATTCTATTCAAATCTTGCCAAATTTTCTAAATTTATGAAGCTTTTAAAAATATTAGTCCAATATTATTATCCAAACGGCTGTTATAACGGTATGAATATTTCAATTTATATTTCAAAATCCTGTAGTTTCTTAACCATATGTCGGAATAAGCTGATTTACGAACTTGTTCAAGATATTAATAAAACACAAATTTCCAGAAAATTTGTTTGATCTGGCTCAACAAATGCGACCGTAGTGCCGGTTGTTTTAAAAGCATTTGTTTGTGGCAAACTTTTTTGTTGGAGCCGATTACTCTAATTGCAGAAAGAGGTCTATATTTAAAGAAAACTGATAAAAAAAAGGTTAAAAAAATTCTAATTTTGTTGTTTGTAAAAACAATTGTCTACAAACGGCCGTTATAACGGTTTTAAAAAATCATTTTTTTAAGTAAAACAGAAATTCTGTCGACAGAGACGTTGATCAAAATTCTGATTTCTCTCTCTCTCTGGCGTTTACATCCCATGAAGGGATTTTGCCGTCTGTGCCACCAGCTTCCAATCATCTCGTTCCATGACCAGTTGACCCCAGTTTCGACATCCTATATCACGAAGGTCTTGGATGATGTCATCACGCCAGCGTTGTCTAGGTCTTCCTCTTCGACGAACACCAGCTGGTTGTTGTTGGGACGCTTTTTTTATCATTCTTTCTAATGGAGCCCTTTCTACATGACCAAACCATCTGATCCGGTTAGATTTAATGAATCCGATTACATCGCAGCCTCCAAGAAGCTGTCTGATTTCGTGATTCATTCGGATTCTATACTGATTTTCAGCAACTTTACATGGACCATAAATTGTTCGTATGACCTTCCTCTCGAATGTTGATAAAATTCTACAATCGGAGGAAGTCAGTGTCCAGCTTTCACTTCCAAATGTAAGCACAGGTCGAATTAATGTTTTGTAAAGTGTGAGTTTACACGACCGCGAAAGATGTTTTGATCGCAGAAGTTTTGAGTATGCGTAGAAAACTCTGTATGCGGCAGAGACACGGGCTTTGATATCTGCCTGCATGTCATTTGACGATGTTATTACAGACCCGAGGTATTTGAAGTTTTCCACGCGTTCCACTTCGTAGTCGCCAGTATCCAGATTTCCGGGAGGTATGTTCTTAGATGTTGTTAGCACTTTAGTCTTGCCGGTGTTGATGCATAATCCAAGTCGTTTAGCATTTCTTTCAAGCTGAGAGAGACTATCTTTAATATCGCTCGTTCTACGTCCGAGAAGCACAATATCATCTGCGTAGCCAAGAACTTGACTAGATTTATTATATATGCAGTTTTGCGTCTCAATTCGGCTTTTTCTTATCGCGTACTCTAGCGCCAAATTAAACAGTACAGGCGCGAGTGCATCACCTTGTCGAACACCTGATGTTATATCGAAAGGATCAGAAACTGACCCTTCGATTACTATTCTACAATTTGATCCCGATGTTGTGAGTTTGCACAGAGAAACAAGTTTCTCTGGGATACCAAGGCATATGAGTGCGGACCAGAGGTTGTCGCGGATGATACTATCATATGCTTGCCTGAAATCAACGTAGAGCTGGTGAATGCTGATGTTGTACTCCCAACATTTTTCCAGAATCATCCTTAATGTAAAACATTGATCTGTGGTTGAGCGGTTGGGACGAAAACCACACTGATAGTCACCGATGATAGATTCGGCGAACGGGATGAGTCGAGCAAGTACAACATTAGCTAGTATTTTATATGCAGTGTTCAACAGTGCGATGCCACGATAATTTTCACACTTTAGACGGTCACCTTTCTTATGTAGCGGAACAATGAGAGCTGTTTTCCATCCAGCAGGTAGTTCTTCTTGGTCCCAGATTGCAAGAATCAGATCGTATATACGTGAGACCAGAGCTGCTCCTCCATTTTTCAAAAGTTCAGCGGGAATTCCATCGAAACCTGGTGATTTGCCATTTTTCAGTTTTTTAATTGCAGCTTCCACTTCCTCTATTGCTGGGTAAGGGACAAAAATCTCCTCAGTTGATGGAGCAATTGCTCGAATAGGATGAACTTCATTCGTCCTATTCAATAGGTCTTGAAAGTGGGATCGCCACACTGCCAGCACATCACGTTCACTTGTTGTAAGTTCATTATTTTCATTTTTGATGGCTGTAGATCTTGGGTGGAAATCTTTTGTCAGATTCCTTGCATTGGCAAAGCACTCTTTTGAATTTCCGCTGGCCGCATGTTGGTTGATGTCTTCAATGCAGCTCTTCATGTGTTCGCGTTTCTTTTTACGTAGAAGTTTTGCTGAGACTTTCCTGGCGCATAGATAATCAGATTGGGAGCTTCGGGTGTTCCTTGTTTCAAAATTCTGATGGATGATGACAATTCTGTCGAGAGAAAAGTAGCCTAGAAAAAGTAGAAAAGTAGCCTAGAATTCCTAGATCTTAACAGGATTACAAGAGTACAAAAAAAAACTTAGGAAAACAGGTCTCTCAAAGTACTTTGCTTCCGACAAATGGAAAGTCTGGTCACTTTATAGTATTGGGAATTCTTAATCTTAAATTAAAATGAATAAATGATAAGGGATGAAATATTTTTTGAATCTATTAAGGCAGAGTTGTGAACTGCTATTACATGATCTTGTCCAAGTAATTTGAAATTCTGATGCATTGAGTCCTAGATCAAAAGACTGAAGATATGAAGACGAACAACTTGAAAAGTCATCTACAAAACTACCTAGTTATTGGTTTATTCTAACAGTTTTATGATATTGTTACGATTCAGAAAAATCTAGACGATTACGGTCACTTCCAGGAAAATAAAATCAACAAAACACAACAAACAAATTAATGAAATGAATATTGTTGTTGTTGTCTCTTCTTAGAAATAGGGTCAACATAAACGATTTTATGAATCAAATCAACATAACGTAAAATAATCGAATATTCTAATATTTTCTCAAGGTTTCTGGAAAGTGATGTCGAATTATCTAGAAGTATTGCAGAAGGTATATAAGGAAAATACCTTTTGTAGTTTTTAATTAGTTTTATTTTAGACCTGCGACAGTAAAGTGAAATTAAATGTAGAATTAGTGTTATTTTAAACCTGCGATTGTGAAGTTAAAATTATAAAAGTGATCTTTAAATTAGTGAATAAAGTTATAAGTGTTATTGAGTAGAAATAATTTGTGTATTATTTTGAACGTTGAGTTACTGGAAATTTCTACAATAAACCGTTGGAGTTTCTGAAGCTGTTAAAAGAATATTCCAGTTAGGAATATTGTTTGCTGTATTGTTTTCCTGTTGTTGTGAAACAATTAAGGTGTTGAATACTTATTAAAACCTGGTGTTTTTGCTTCCTAATCAGTGATCGAACTCAGAAGAGATTTGGGAATTGCGTTTATCGAATTGAGAGTAAGGCCAGTTCGAAGTAAGTTTGCGAAAAACGTAACAATATAAATAAAACCCAAGGGAACGCAGAACTGAGCCATGGTGTATAACCGCTTTAGTTGATTTAGTAGGTAGATGATTGAAGTTTTGTTTGGATTATCTTGCTTATCTGCTTTGGAGTTTCGTCTTACGTCTAGCAAATTCAGTCTTTTGACCTCAATAATTAACGTGAAGAAAATTTAGTTACCGGACGTCACTAATGGGAGGTGGAGTATGTATATGAAACCTAAGAACCAGTACCACACGCTACATGTGGCACGAGACCCTATATAGTTCAAACTGGGCCATTTCGGGTTTGCTTCAATAAATTCATTCAACTTTGACGATCGAATATTTCTTCATTTTGTTTCTTAGCTAAAAAAAGGAAGAAATAATTACATAAAAAAATGAAATCCAATTTTAAACAATTATACTTATTCCAAATCCATTTATAGATAGATTCGAAGTATGGCCAACTTCACTATGATTCAAATTAACACTTTATCTATTTGATAATAATTCGTATACTAATTACAAGGAGTTAATCGTTTTAGTTTAGTTTCAGTTTAACAGTTTCTTTCACCCTTATCAAAAACCGAAAAAAAAAAATTGAAAACTAATTTTACAATAAAGGAACTGCGCAGATAAACTCACGCTAAATATTCAATCACTATAAGTTCACGATACAAAAATTTAATAATTCACACAATATCCTTCAATTAAATTTAGAAACAAATTCACGAATACTATTAAAAAAAACTTTAATGCATTTTTTAGTTGGATTGTATCATGTCACGAAACCTGTCAAAGTTATAAATGCATTTTTATGTTAAATGCAAATCATTGACAAAAATATCTTAAATTTTTTAGGGGATGACACAAAAAACGCATGGTCATTGACCACCATATATATATAAATTATCCAAAGTAATATATTAATTTCTAGTTAACATTTTTAAAAAACAACACAATAACTAAACAGTTTTATAATTAACAAAAACAGAAAATAAGGATTCACCATAATTAATCGCAACAATGTACGATGAAACATTAAACAAATATCAATATGTTATTCAATTTTTTTTTGTATCAGAAAAATTGAAAAAAAAAACTAAACAGAGCGAAAATATTTATATTACTAAAATATAAGTTTTTTATTTCGATAAATTTATTGAAAAAAAGTATTGATAATACGAGAAAATGATGACAAATTTCACACACAACAATAAATTAAAAAACTACACCACTCAGTTCAATAGAGTAGCACATTTTTTTATACACGGTATGAACGAAAAAAAAAAAACAAAATCTACATTACAAATTACGGTTTATTCACGTTTTACAAGAGAAACTTTTATCACTTATAATTACCTCTATATTAATATCTTATTAAACTACTTTAAATCACTATTATTTCATTAAATATATTGTTAATAAATTGCGAAAATAATTTTAAAAAATTTTGCATTAAAAAATATATATATGTGAACTAAATTTTCCCCAATTCACGTACACACAGCACTGACAAATAAATATTTCGAAAAATGGCGGGCGTTTTACCGACCGGCAAGTTCGGTTCGCATTTTTCGAAATTAGATTTATGTTGAATCTATTTTTATTAATGATATTATTATAAAATAATAATTAAATTGATATTTGATATGATTATCTTATATTTTTCGATCTGAAATACAATTATTTATTGAAATAATTCAAAAATAGGTATATTTTAAATTAATAAATCTAGTTCTACCTAGATGGGTCTGTAAAACGCTTTATATTTATATATTTTTAGCTCAATTTTTAAGCGGGAGTTCGTCACAATGAATTTGAAGTTTGAACTATCAAACATTTAAATATTACCAATGTGTATTAAATTTTAAAAAACGAGTTTTATATAATACATTATAAATTGAGTGAGATAAATGCTAAAATATTTATGGTAAATATTCTAATAATTGATCAATTTTTCTTATTTTATTTCATTTATAAAAGGCAGATATAAAATGGTATTATTGTTCTGATACACGATTTTTTTTCCTTAAAAATCAGTGTTTCTATGAATTATTCGCGAAATATATAAGAACTATGTAGTCGTATAAAAAGTCAAGTTTTTTTTTACAATACTCAAGTTAAGTGGTTTTCAAGAATTTAATTGAGTAGTTACATTTCAGAGCTAGTGTTCTAGGTAAGTCCCACTGTGTAAAGATAGCACAACTGATACAGGTTTTGCAGTCCAAATTCAGGCAAGATTACTTGAACTTAGGCGCAAGTGGATTTGTTTTTGTTATTTTGATCGTAAATTAAGAAAATTTAGTAAAAGGGACAGTTTTGATCTGTTTGTCTTATAATCACATAGGAACTAAAGCATTAAAAAAACAAAAATTTTTTGTCAAAACAGTGTAATTTTGTATGGATTTTGCTTTTTTCAAAGGTCTGTATCTGGGACCCCGGGGCTGATATACAACTCGTTTTGGTTTTACTCGCTTCAGTGAGTGATTCTATATATATTTATTTATTTATTTCAATTTATTCATATAATGGTTGCAAGAAAGGCCATAGGCCCATATTTATGTACAGAAGTACTGTCAAATACTTAAAAATAATTGTAAATATTATATTTCAAAGAAAATTATATATAATTGCTAATATAGGTTTCAAATGAAAATGAAAGTTAAACTAAATCGAGTCTATTACTTAACTACACAAAAATAAAATTCAGGAAAAAAAACTATCTCTTTAATTACATAACTGCTTGCAAAGGAAAGCCTCACTCACTGTAAACTGAAAGAAGAAGAAAAATATAAAAAAAAGAAAAACCAAACGACATGACACCCAGAAAGAGCTGAGATAAGGTAAGATTACAAATAGGCAAAAGGCCCATGGTTTTGTACAGTAGCAAGAGAGAGAGAATTTCTGGGTGATATGAGTAAGCTATTAGAATGAGAAAACTAACAGTAGAGGAGAGCTGCAGTAGACAACAATTGCAAGCCACCAACAATAAGGCACACCTGTTGAATTGAAAGAAGACAGCACTAAAATTAAAGCGTGAAGATGAAAACTAAAGACACAAGGGAAGAAATACAGAACATAGAACAGATAGGGGAGATGAGAGGGAAAGGACAGGAAAGAAAAGGAAATAGAAAAGGAAAGGAAAGAGGCTCAATGGTTCTATTAGTATTAAATAATAAGAAGCAGTCAGTTATCACAGGGGTACCAGAAGCAAGAGAGAAAAAGAAACAACTAGTCAATTAGTCAATCAATCAGAGAAGTGATCAAACTCAAACTCAAACAGAGCAAAAATGATTAACCAGCTCCATTCTAAAGACAGCTGGAGAGAAGTTGAATCTCTTCAATGACACAGGAAGATCATTGAAGAGCTTAATGACCCTTACAACAAAAGATTTTTCCCACAAAGCACAGCTCACCTGGGGAAGAACGAGATTTAGTTGCCTTTTGGAGTGACCAGCTGAAAATCGTCTCAGAAGGAAAGATGGAGCTTGAAGCTTGACTACCCGATAAAGATGACAAAGAAGACGGATTTTAACATGGTCAAGGAAGGAGGTCCCAAGGATTTTCAGAACATAAGGAGAGGTATGCTCACGAGATCTTAGATTGAAGACATACTTAACAGCATAGTTGAAAGTTCGCTTCAGAATAAGAATAGTTTCATCAGTACACCCGGAAACAACCTCAATACCATAATCTATCAGTGGAAGAACAAAAGATAAAACAAGGTGCTTCCTGATGTGAAGAGGAAGAAAACTGTTGAGAGAACGAAATCTCCTGAGGATGTCGACGATCTTACCTACCAAGACATTTACTTGAGGTTTCCAGGACAGTTTATTGTCGAAAAAGATACCAAGATTTTAGCACGATCAGAGAAGGGTATAACATTCCCATCCAGCTTTATTTGAGATGAGTTATGGGACAAGGCGAAATTGTAATTGAAAAGAATCGCTTGCGATTTGGCTGGATTCAGCAATAGACGATTATCTCGAGCCCATTTAGAAATGCACACTAAATCAGCATTTACCTCCTCAATAAAAACATTAAGACACGATCTCAACCCAGAATGGAGAATCAAACAGGTGGACTGTAACTCGTGAGCAAGACTCCGCAATATCATTAATGAAAAGGGTAAAAAGCAGGGGTCCGAGTATCGAACCCTGAGTCCCTCCCTTGGTGACAGGCAGCAGATTGGATGACGTAGCTCCAGAGACAACACTTTGAGAACGGCCTGCCAAATAAGAGTAAATGAGAGTACAAGCTAAGGATGATAGCAGAAATTGAGATTTAAGTTTAGAAATCAAAAGAGAATGGTCAACTGAGTCGAAGGCCTTACTGAAATCCAAAAAAGGAGAATGGAAAGCAGTTTCTTGTCCATATTGAGTCTAATTAGATCGGAGACATCAAGCAAGGTGGATGTAGTGCTGTGGTGTTTGCGAAAGCCTGGTTAACATAGATTAACCCAAGTCTCGAAACATGATCATTTAATTGAATGTAAATTAGCTTTTCAAAGACTTTGGCCAGAACAGGGAGGATGCTGATGGGACGAAAATCGGTACTACTCTTTTTAGGTGTCGGTAAAATCTTGGCAACTTTCCAGCCATCAGGGAAGCTCGAGGCCATAATGGCATAGTTGACAAAATTTAAGATATGAGAAGAAATAAATGGAAAAATAAGCATAAGGCTTCAATATAATCACTTCAAAGTGATATTGTCAGACCCAATGAATTCGAGGTAATAGATTGGAACGTTAACACAAGCTCTTCATGAGATACGGAACGAAAGGAGAAAGAATTAACATCCTGAGGTACGTCAGGATCAGACCGATCAAGAGGTGGAAATCTATTAGGTTTGACAAATGTTTTATTGATGTGATTGAGTTCAGGTTCGCTTAGGGAAGGAGCTTCAACTTGGTCAGGAAGAGCACCAGCATTTTTAAGATCAGTAGATGAGAACACTCCTCTGAAGATTTTGTCACCGTAGTTCAATTTGGCTTTGCGCACCATCCCTTTATATTTATTCCTAAGAAGACGAAAGGTGTTCCAATTCAAGTCAGTGCCGTCTCTGAGAAATTCCAGATATGCTAGATCTCTCATTGCTCTAACATGTAAAGTGTCGGGAGACAGCTGAATTGTGGAAACTCTACGACTCGAGATCGATTTGTAGGGCAGGAACCTATTCATAAGTAGACATATAAGTTTGTTTAAAAAGTTCAGCTTAACGTCAATATCGGTAGAGGAATAGACTGGGTAGAAGTCAACCGTGTCAAGAAAAGACTGCAAACTAATCATGTCAACCTTACCAAAGTCAGGGACGCATTTAAACGAAGTTTGAGGCACCGTAGAAATCCCTAGCGATAAGATAATGAAGGCATGGTGAGAAATACCGGGAACCTAGAACTGATTATGAAGTTTTACTAGTGAGTAGTTACTTACCATGAAGAAGTCAATACAAGAGCCAGGATAGTCAGTGGAAGTGCTAGAAGCCTGAGATAGTATAGACGAGGACGCATGATGTGTTGGACAGTTATTTGAAATGACGGTCAGACCAAGCCTATCGACAAGACCATTATAAGTGGCATGAAGATTGGGGGACAGGAGATTAACGTTGAAATCTCCCATGACCACAACAAAAGGGTATCTAACGGCTATCTCCGCAATAACATCTTCCACCGCCTCAATACCTCCAGAAGGCAAGTAGGAAACAATGGCAAGCAACGACAACGATCCAACAGTCACTTGGACGAATAATAACTCTGCGTAGGACTCAGACAGAACATGAATAACCTTTGATTTAAGTTTGCGGCTAACATAAATGGCAACAGTAAAGGGCAACACCAGTATCAAATAAATAAAAATCAAATATCAAATAAAATCAATATATCAAATAAAAAAAATCCTGGCGCCTAAGTAGAAGCAATATACCCCAAATTCAACATTTTGCAAATCAAATTCAACCTTTTAATTCAATGTTTAGCAAATCAAATTGAATATCAAAAAATTGAATTTGATTTGCAAAAAGTTGAATTTGATTTGAAAAAAGTTGAATTTGATTTGCAAAATGTTGAATTTGGACTGCAAAACCTGTAAGTATTCCTTTAATTAACATATATTTTTATATATATGTATTTTTACAATATCAGAATGGTTCAAAGCGAACTAGCCTTACGTTCCTATCTCGTTCTAAAATGATCGTCTGTGCAGTTTACTGTGACAAATTTTACAATCCTGCAATTGAAATATGAGATAACGTGAGATATCACATACCACTGGCAATAGCAGTAAGATATCATTAGCCAAGAAGATAACTTCTAGGTGCTGGCAGATGAACTCTATTCATTCAACGATAACACCACCAATCTTTACTATTGAATATTCCTTGATGGTAGCACGTTATCACTTCTAGGAAGAAAAGAGACTTTATATAACTATGTATGGGTTTTAATCATTGTGGAAAACAGTGCATCACAGTAACAGGGAATATGCCACTAGTTTAAAAAAAATATGCTTTTTATCTTTTTTTCTCTAGCTTCACGATGAAATTCGTCATCTACCTGACCAACGCTGAATTCGACCATTTTGATCGACTGAATACTTGGCACACGAATAGTATTGGTGAAATAAAGAATAATTGTGTTCTTAGAAAATTTTTAAATGGTTGTAAAGAGTTTAGTTTGAGAACAGGGTGGTTGGAAAGTTCTCTGAAAATTCAAACTCAGGGCAACTTTGAATTGAAATAGCAAGAAACTTTTACTTTTTCACAAACGTTAAGAATTTCACTCTCTTGAGAAACGTATAGTTCTGCTAGTTTATCAACTAACAATTGTGGTTAGTTAGTTTCGTGCATTTAAAAATTTATTAATGATAAAACTTGATTTTCAGTTTTTTAATGATAACCTATGACCATATCACATGTGTAATGTTAAGGGTGAAGCCGCATGGATGGCTTTTTACTTAGGTCTACACCATTTCAGGAGAAGAATTTTTAATCTTGCAAAAGAAATTTTGAATTTTTAGACAGTGGTTGATTTTGAGGGCAGAGGTTGAACAACGCAATGGTCGACAGAAGCTTCAACATTCCCTTTTTCCTCGAGTTGAAAAAGCGCCACCGCAATCTCTGCCTTTCAACGTGCTTTTTTTAAAGCATAGAACTTTGGGGACCAAATATTACAATATATTTAGACTATATTGAGGGCGGGGAGTCAAATGAGACCACTTTCCGGTCGGTCCGGGCACGGGAAGGGCAACTTATGCTACTTTGAAAAAAATTATTTTTATGAGAAATTTATTAAAAGTCGAACATAGGGTCTACATCATCGCTCATCGCCTCTTCTTCATCTTCATTCGCTTCGTATTCATCTTCTTCTTCTTGTTCGGGTTTCTTCCTGTCAGATAAGATTGTTAGATTGACCAAATAGTCTTGTTAGATTGACCAAATATTCTTGTTAGATTGACCAAATAGACGAATGTGAAAGCATTCGTTTATTGGGCGTCACAATATCCAATGACTTACTCTGGAACGATCATATAATGGCCATGGCAAAGAGCGCGCCAAGAAAACTCGGCCTCCTCAATAGATGTAAAAAAATATTTTACTTCGCAACAATTACTCCACATTTATAAGTCCTATATTCGTCCCTGTATGGCGTATTGTTGTGAACTTTGGGGCGCTGCATCTGTTACCATCCTAGCTCTTTTGGACTCTTCAAAAGCGTGCTATACGAATTGTTGGTGATCGAAATTTAACATTAAATCTTGATTCCCTACAACATCGTCGCACTGTTGCTGATCTCGTTGTTTTTTACAAATATCGTCATCAGCAGTGCTCGGATGAAATCAGGTTCATAATGCCTCAGACATATGTTTTTCCCCGTTTAACTCGTCAATCGGTTTGTGCAAACAGACAAACTGTCGAGATTACTCACTGTCATAGTAATAAAATGCAAAGGTATTTCTTTGTGCGTACATCGTACAAATGGAATGCTTTGCCCGAATCAATAGTCTCGAGTGCCTTCAATCCACAAAGATTTAAAAAAAGCGTTTACCAACACCTCAAGACGCATGTTGTTGTGGGACCTAGGTCTTAAAAGGTATCTATGTGTTGTTGTGACACATTTTGTAATTCCTACTACACAACACTTTTTATTAAAAAAAAAAAAGATGTCCCGGTGAGCAGTGGATGGGTTCAGTTGAATGTGAACTTAATTTAAGTTTATTTTTATTAATTTAAAGATGCTTTTTTCGCATTAAAATGTTTGAGTTTTTTCTCTGTTGCGGTGATGTCAAAATTTGTTTTGTTTCAGTTTTTCGGGGGTGGGGCTATCTTTGATCGAAGGTCTGCAAGGTCGCAGAAGCGAGTCAAATAAAATTAATATAGAAACCAAGAATTATGTAACCCTATTCAATAAAATTAATATAAAAACTAAGAATTATAGAACCCGATTCATAATTTTGACTAAGGAAATTGAACATTTTTAGAAGGGGAATAAAATGAAAGGGGATGGGCGCGGGTGGGGGAGGGTGCTATCTTTGATCTTAGGTCTGCAAGGTCGCAGAAGCGAGTCAAATAAATTAATATAGAAACATTAAATGTTAATGTCGACGGGTAACTAAAGTTGAAGATTTCAAAGTTACGGGCGGGGTCCTTCCCATGCTCTGATCAACCTGAAACTAGTTTCAATTAACTCCCCGATGTTGATTTAGTAAAAATGAGTCATCACTTTTGGTCCCCAGTTTTGCTAACTAACGACCTTAGTCAGTATTGTCTGCCCCTTCCAAGCCTTCAGGACGTTACCGGCTTAGGCATTAGAACAGCTGGACGACCAGAGACTCAGGCGGACCGACCACTGGTTCGCCGATGTCGCTACCACCCCAGCGTTTCACCAACAACATTCAATATAAAAATCAAAATCGATTTTCAAAACACAGGTTTTTCTTTCGGGACCTAGTGATTCTAAAAAAGCAAAAAAAATGTGTGTCTGTCTGCCGGCCGGCCGTCCGTCATTACCTACGCTGCAGGGAAAACCGCTGGAGGGATTTCAAAAATTTTTTCTTCTAAAAATAGGTATACTCAAGGGACAGGTCCGAAAAGACGCTATGTTCGATAACTGTACCGGAAGTGTGTCAAAAAAATTATTATGTGTGTCAAAAATAGCAAATTTTCATATTTTTGGCTTAAAAAACGTTCATTTTAAGTGATTACGAATAGCAACATTAAATTTGAAGAAATCTTGATGGTCGGGATTGGTATGTGAGATCAAAAACTAGATTATAAGTTTGTCAAAAAAATGTTGTCAAGTGTGTCAAAAGAAAGATTTTTATTTATTTTTTTACCTAATTTTTTGGAAAAAAAAATAAAATTTATTGTTTGTTTGAAATGAGATTTTATTATTATTATTGAGAATTATGGCATTATAAGTTTGTCAAAAAAATGTTGTCAAGTGTGTCAAAAGAAAGGTTTTTATTTATTTTTTACCCAATTTTTTTAGAAAAAATAAAATTAATAGTTTGTGTGACATGAAATTTTATTATTATTATAGAGAAGTATGGCATTATAAGTTTGTCAAAAAAATAATGTCAAGTGTGTCAAAAAATGATTTCATTTATTTTTTAGCCAATTTTTTGGAAATAAAATGTAGCTGTTTTTATGACGTAAATGTAATTGAAAATGAAATTGGACATGGAAATTTTTGAATTTGTTATAGTTTTTGAAATATTTTTGGAATTTTGAAAAAGTTTGATTTAGTAAAAATTTTGGCAATATTTTTAGAATTTTGGAAAAAGTTTTAATTTTTGATTTTGTAAGAATTTTTGGAATATTTTAGAATTTTGAAAAATTTTAAATTTTTGATTTTGTTATAATTTTTGGAATTTTGAAAAAAGTTTTAATTTTTGATTTTGTAATAATTTTTGCAATATTTTTAGAATATTGGAAAAGTTTAAATTTTTAAGAATTTTTGGAATATTATCGGACTTTAGAAAAAGTTTAAATATTTGATTTTATTCTAATTTTTGGAATATTTTTGGAATTTTGAAAAAGTTTGATTTTATTTAATTTAACAATATTTTTGGAATTTTGATTATAATTTTCCGGCAACGTATTGATGTTTCGCGTTAGTTTTGTAATAAATTTTTAAACAGAGATAAAAAATACTTGTACCTTAACAAAGAGTTATGTTAGATATACATCGCTGCCCAAAACTAAAAACCATGTCCTCATAAAAGTTTTTTGCCGACTATATCAAAATCCCTAACCCAGACCGAAGTCTTGATATCTCAGAGCGGTGAGATTTCAGCCCCTCCATATTTTCAAAGTTCAATTTTTTTTCCCATATACGAAAATTTCAACAAACGTCATAGTACGAGATCCGGCTGCAGGATTAGTGCGCTCATCGATTTTTTGCTAAAACCAAATTTTTATGTATATTTATAATTAGGAGAATATATATCTACCAGGTTGCCTATCAAAATTTGGACGCCAGTATTTTTAATTAAATTATTTTTATTTGATTTTTGGGAAAAAATTTCGTTCACTTGTTTTTTAAATAAAATGTCGTCTACATCACGGCAAATTATATAACGATTCTAAAAAATCACGGTTGCCGTTGCGCACCTGGCCGCACCTCTTCGCAGCCAGGTGTAAACAGGAATGATTTCGATACATTTATACGTTCATAACGTACATTTATTAATTCTATATCAAATTAAAGCTAATTTTTTTCTATTTTTGATATTGCTATTTTTGATCGAAGTTGTGCAAGGTCGCAGAAGCGAGTAAACTAAAAATAACTAAAGGGGGGACCAAGGTACAATTGAAAGTTTGATCCTTTATAACTTTTGACCCCCTCATTTCCGCAAATTTTTTTTTCATAATTAGTATGCAGAGGACCTAATATTTCTATTTATCTGAAAAAATAAAACGCAAATTTATTTGTGGGGATAAACTAGAGGATAATTCTACCATTTTTTGTTGTAATTTTTAAATTTGTCATTTTGAAAAGGAAGACAATTTTTTAGAGTATTTATTAAGTCGTCTCTATTACTCCCCGGTGGTTGAGAACACTAACATTCGACGCATGCGTAATGGCTTAAGTGCGTCGCACAGCTGGCAATCGCTATCCTCGTCTGACAAATGATGTTACGCGCTAACTCTCTTTCACTCTACCTTAAATATTTATCATCTTTAACAGCCAGCAACCCTTATTTGCGGCCGGATTTAATTAGGCAACCATATATGATAATAAATAGAAAAAAATTAGCTTTAATTTGATATAGAATTAATCAATGTACGTTATGAACGTATAAATGTATCGAAATCATACCTGTTTACACCGGGCTGCGAAGATGTGCGGCCAGGTGCGCAACGGCAACCGTGAATTTTTAGAATCTTTTTATAAATTGCCGTGATGTAGACGATATTTTATTTAAAAAACAAGTGAACGAAATTTTTTTCCCAAAAATCAAATAAAAATAATTTAATTAAAAATACTGGCGGCCAAATTTTGATAGGCAACCTGGTAGATATATATTCTCCTAATTATAAATATACATAAAAATTTGGTTTTAGCAAAAAATCGATGAGCGCACTAATCCTGCAGCCGGATCTTAGACTATCATATGCATAGCATGTTTGATTGAAAAACTATGGGCTTCTTTCTATTGATTAAAAATCTGTATCGTAATAAAATCTGTATCGAAATGAATATCATTATAAAACGGATTTTGGTCATATAAGCGTATTTTTATAGTACGGGTGTAGAAAAAATATATAATAAAATTTGTAATTTGATTGGCTTCCAAATTACAGTCAAAGAAAATTCAATTTACTTGCACACCAAGGATTAACCTAATATCAACACATTCATTAGTTTAACATAATTCATGTGTCGTCAATTAATTCATTTACCTTCGTTTTGTGTAATAAATTTGCAATGTAATACAATGCAAATTCCATCGAATTTTATCGATTGTAGAATGTCAACCAATTTTTATTAAACAAATAGATTTGAAATAAATTTTGAAAACCGAACAATAATACAATTGGGAAATGTGACGAATGGAAGGAAGATGGGAATGGAAGATTTTCCATCCGTCACGATCGTGGAGACGTACCACACGACCTGGAAGATAAGAGCTCTCAGAGCCCTGACATTACAATAACACCAATAAAAATCTACTTTTAAGTAATTTCACCGCTTCAAACATGTATTTTATATCTCTCGATGGAGAAGGTGTCTTGGTGGATTCAAATGTTGTTAAAAGATATCGTAGTACTTTATGGCAATTAACTGATATTTATACGAGCCGAAAAACATTTTTAATTTAGACGAAACCAGCTTGTTTTTTCGAGTTAGTCCATCGAAAACCAAGATCATTATAATTTTTTTCAATTTTTTATAATGAATTGAACATTTATCTGAAATACATAAATTGCATTACATACATAATGGCTTCTTAATGCATTACAAGTATGTATATATGTTTTTCCAATGTCCATGTAAAAATCGCAAAACCTTTATAATCGGACCAAAATTGTTGATCCGATGGTGGTCCGATTAGACAGGTTTCACTGCAATTTATTATACCGTCGATCTTGTTAGTGAGACCGTTGCAATTTAGTTGTACAATTTTCACATCACTCGCGGTTCCAGATGCGTGTTGTGTTTTCCTTTGAGTTCGTATTGGAATGTTTTTCAACATCACGCTATGTAGTTTTTGGTCCATTGCCTATGTGTGGTGAGACCTGAGCAGTTCTTGAGTTGACATCATTCCATACAGGTGTTACACTGGATGGATGTTTTTTCATTTTTTTTATTAATTAGTTAGACATGTTTAGTCATTAATCAGACTCTTTAAATATCCGAAGATTCCATATCAAGTGTCAACTATAAAGGAAGGAGATGAGGAAACAATTAAACTCAAGTAAGTAAAGAAGTAATTGGAATTTTTTCAATTCAAAAGTATGGTTGGAAGTTTCTCAGAAAAAAACTCCACTTCTCATTTTTCGTGTCTAACTGTCATTAGACTCCATATTATGGAAATATTTTTACATTTTATGGGAAAAAATTCAATTACTTCTTTACTAACTTGAGTTCAATTGATCTCAAAAAGCCCCAAAAAATTTAAATTCCCCTAATGTAGTCTAATATAAACACAAGTAGAACGACAAATTGACCAAATGTCAGCCATTGATTTCACATTGATTAGTACGCATGGAGGGATCAGTTTTTATTAATTTGTTAATTTTTTTCTATTTTTTGATCCACGGGTGTGACAACCCCGCGCACTCCAGTCCCTGTTATTGGCCCATGAGTTAACGTCAGATATCACATACCACTGGCAATTGCAGTGAGATATCACTAGCCAAGGTGATATCTTAGGGGTGCTGGCGGATGAACTGTATTCAGTCAACGGTAGCACTCTCAATCTTAGCTGATGAATATTCCTTGATGCTGGAACGATGTAGCTTGCTGGAAGAAACGAGCTTTCATATAACTATATATCTGAGCTTTAATCATTGAAAAATATACTGCGTCCCATAATCAAGGATTATGCCATTAGCTGGATTATTGGCAAACCAATTTTAGTTTTGTTCCTGCAAATTTTTAAAACAAATTTGCTTTTTATCTCTTATTTTATTTTTATTTTCAATATCCTATCACGAAGTATTGGCCTATGTCATATTTTATATGTGATAGGATTTATAGTTTAGTTGTCCATTATTTAACAAAAAATATTAAAAAAACAAAAAAAACAGATTTGCGTCCATTAACATCCTTAGAACGCATGTTGTTGTGGGACCTTGGTCTTAAAAGGTTTTTATGTGTTGTTGTGACACATATTGTAATGCCTACTACACATCACATTTTATTAAAAAAAAAAAAAAAAAAAAAATAATGACTATACAATCGTGACTTAGGATGTTAATTAGACTAAAAATATTTCCCATTCTATGAATTTACACAAAGTATTGTCTAGAAATTTAATGCAAAAAATATGGAGGGGCTGAAATCTCACAGCTCTGAGATATCAAGACTTCGGTCTGGGTTAAGGATTTTGATATAGTTTTCGGCAAAAAACTTTTATGAGGACATGGTTTTTAGTTTTGGGCAGCGATGTACATCAAACATCACTCTTTGTTAAAGTACAAGTATTTTTTATCTCTGTTTAAAAATTTATTACAAAACTAACACGAAACATCAATACGTTGCCGGAAAATTATAATCAAAATTCCAAAAATATTGTTAAATTAAATAAAATCAAACTTTTTCAAAATTCCAAAAATATTCCAAATATTAGAATAAAATCAATTATTTAAATATTTTCTAAATTCCAATATTTCAGAAATTCTTAAAAATTCCAAAATTTTAAAAATATTGCAAAAATTATTACAAAATCAAAAATTGAAACTTTTTTCAAAATTCCAAAAATTATAATAATATCAAAAATTAAAAATTTTTCAAAATTCTAAAAATATTTCAAAAATTCTTACAAAATCAAAAATTAAAACTTTTGCCGAAATTCTAAAAATATTGCAAAAATTATTACATTTTTTTTTTTTGCTTTTTTAGAATCAGCTGGTCCTAAAACGTCGAGAAATGCCAAAAAAAGTGGGGGTAAGAATTTGACTTTGAGCTCATGAATGTAATACTTAGGTCTTTCAGACCGAAGTAAATCCCATATAGTATATACTAATTGTTTTAAATGACGATGGACATTTTGTTTAAATGTCTGAGGGGGCAAATTCATCGGGAAACAGAGGAGGGCATTAAGTTCCACAATTTGGCCACTTTATATAATAGTCGTTCTGGAAGGACACAGTTCTACAACGAGGTATTTGGACAACAAATGGATGGGATAACTCGGAAGTTCTTGTTTGTCGATTGTACTGCGCACACGATTGAAGGATATTTTGAATTTCTTTACAGGAGAATTCGCTAAAGTTATATTTATAGTAGATTGTCAATTCAGCCACATTTCTTCTGTGTTGGAGTGAATATAGATGATCCGTTAGTTCGGTATTACTAATCAACTGCATTGCTTTTCTCTGTACAGAGTCTAGACATTTTATTGTTGACTGAGAAGCACCTTCCCAAACATGGCAGCAGTATTCCATACATGGACGAATAAAGGACTTAAAGATCAGCAAAATTTGATCGGGATTGAAAACCTTTTACATTGACTCAAGAATCCCAATTTTTGCATTGCAGATTTAACGAGGTTGAACACATGTTCATTCCATTTCAAGTTATTTTCAATATCCACTCCAAGAAGTCTAGCTGATTTAACCTCACGTAATATCTCATGGTTCATCTTGATACGGAATTTTTATTTATATTCATGGATTTTTTATTCATCTTAATACGGAATTTTTATTTTTATGGGATACGTAGGCTGTTGCATGACTGCTATGATCACCTGTTGCATGACTGCTATGAAAACCATACTGCTTATCATCAATAATTCGTGACATCTGCAAATATTGTATTAGATTGTAGTTGACATATTTTTAACATAATTTAGCCAAAACCGACAGAATTATAATTGGTCTATCATTTTTAAGGTCTCTCTTACTGCCTTTCTTTGATATGGGTTGAACGCTGGCCAGCTTCCAAGAATCGGGTAATATTCCGGTTTTGTAAGATAAATAGGAAATTTTTGTTAAAATTGAAGCTAGTTGCCTAGCAAAGTTTTTAAGAATGAGGGGTGGAATACCGTCGGTTCCTGCGGATTTGTTGATATTGAAAGAAGCATTTTGCGTACAATATTGCAACGAATAATAATTGGTTTCATTTTCGTTTCAACTATGGAAATGAGTGTAGGATAATGGATAGGTTCAACTATGTTTCAGTTTTCTGCAAATATACGACCCAAAAGATCCGCCTTCTCTTTCGAGTCGCTCACGGGAATTCAAAACTAAGTAAAATTGTTATGGACTGATTTAACTGCCTTAAAGAAACTACGTGAGCCAGAAGGGTGCTCGGCGAATTTCTTTGCTTTCTTCTCGATAAACGCGTCTTTGTCAAAATCTATTTTATATTTACTAATATTTCTAGCTTTCTTATATGCACTATGGGTTTCAGGTGTTTTATTTGAGTTATACGTCTTAAATGCTTTGCGATTATTCCTCACCGCCTCATCAACATCCCGCGTGAACCAAGGCTGTTTTAGGAGTGATTAGTCGATTTGGAATAAACTGCCACATTCCGTCTTTTATGATTTCAGAATGCCGATGTGCTAAGATCTTGCTCAACACAACAAATAGTTTTTCCACGGTGTTTCATCATAAAAGTTTCTCAGTCCCTCCCAGTCAGCGCCTTTATAATTCCAAACGCGACGAGGATTTATTTTTATGGATGTCGGTGTAAATTGGTGTAAATGTAAATTGCACTATTACTGATATTAGTAAATGGTTCGATGATCCGAGGGGTTGTTCAACTTTTGTCTTCGTAGTATCTGGTTCGATTGTCAAAAACAGATCCAGTAAATTATTGTTATGGATTGTATTATCTGGAATTCTAGTAGGGCACTCTAGCATTTGCATCAAACCATGATAATCTGCGAGTATCAGTTCGGCTTGTCTTCCTAGGTCGTCAGTGCGTAATGAATACTTAAGCCATTCTTTATTATGAGTATTAAAGTCTCCAAAAATGACCAGTCTTTCTTTTGGGTAATTATGCCTAAATTAGACGATATTTGATCGAAAAACGGACATGCTGGGGGGGGGGGGGGAATTTGCGGATCTGTATAATCATATTAAAACATAGTTTCATCAACACCTGATCTTCAGTGCTAGATCTTCAGTGCTAGAGAATTATGGCATATTGAACATTACCATATTTTAGTTGGTCCATGATTTCTTTCTATACCAGCTATGACGAGAGGGTTTGAAGCAGTGAGTCAGTCTTTACCCGAAAAATAGCGTCGGTTTTGCACCTTTTGTCGAAATTGTTGTAATGGTCCTTGATCGGAACTGCGTTCTGAATACTTCTGTGGCGTAGACCCATCCATCTTGAGTAACCCACAACAACAGTAGGTGTTGATGGACGCTTTTTGAAATGTTTGTGAATTGAAGCCACTTGAATCTTGTTTGTCACTATAACAGTACGTGAACTCGATAGTTTGGCTATTTGCAAAAACCGAATGACAAACAAAATTTGGAATGTTTGAGGCATGATGGATCTGATTTCAATCAACTGCTGGTGACGACATTTATAAAAAAACAACGAGATCAGCAACAGTGCGACGGTGTTGTAGAGAATCAAGATTTGATGTTCAACTTCGATGGCCAACAATTTGCATAGTCTGCACGCTTTTAAACAGAGTCTAAAAGAGCCAGGATGGCAACAGAAGCAGCTCCTCAAACTGGACAACCATACAGGAACCAATATAGGACTTATAAATGTGGATCAATTGATACGGAGTAAAATGTTTTTTACAGCTATTGAGGAACCTGAATTTTCTTGACTAGCTCTCTGCCGGTTTTATTATATGATTGTTCCAAAGTAAGTCTTCGGAAATTGTGATGCCCAATAATACTTTCACATTCCTTTCTTGTTCGTCTTTATATAGGTTTTTAAATAGGATGAACCATAATTTCTTTCTAGCGAAAATATTTTCTTCTCGATATTTCACATAAAATAACTATAAAATACAAATTAGGAACTTCAATTAAGTACACTGAAAAAAAAATTGAAGTTCATGACAACCTCATCTCGAAATTGGCAGTTGATTATTCATGCAAAAAAAAATTATTTGCAAACAATTTCACTGTGATTGGGACAACTACACGATAACATATTCCTAACAACAGAATGAGGTTTATTTAAAATACAAAGTGTTATATCCAATATAACAGTAGTTGAATAAAGATAATAACTATTTCTCTAAAAAAAAATTTCATTGGCCTTATATCATGAATTTTTCATTTTAAAGTTTAAGTATTTAAGATTAATTGAACTATATTTTATTTTCACATAAATATTTCGTGTGATTGTCTCAACTTCATCGATTCATAATTGTAGAGTTGTTGAAGCAATTTCGTAGTTTGATTCGCCATATGTGACCGCACGGTGAGGTTGAGACAATTGCATTTCGATTGGAAATAGGACATGTTTTTTTCAGTGTATAATTCTTGTAACTTTGGTTAATTTAAATAAAATATCGATAAAGAATTTTGAAAAATATTGCGACGCTGATGCATAGACTAACTTCACCACAGCTCTGGAAACAAAATGTTCTGGATATATAGTGAGCTAAAATCCATGAAATACTTTAATTAATTGCTGACCAATGTTATAGGTTTCGCGTAGTTCTAATTGTAAAATATTAAAGAAAGCTTTAGTACCCCAACAAATTAAAATTCTGTTGTACGAGAAAAAGTAAAAACTTTTTTTTACCGGAAGTGACAAACAGGAAGTTGGAATGCAGAACTGCTACAAATCATACTCTTAGCATATATACCATTTATCCCAATATCGTTCAAAACTAATCAGTTCTTTGTCATTCAAATCTCTATCTTTTATGATAGTATAATCAAAATTGATTAATGAACGAAGTCTGTCTGTATGCTCCCAACAAACTTTAAAAACACTGTGAAAAGTCAGCAGTTGTATGGTGGACTTTGATCAAATGGCCACTTGTATGGCCACTTTGATCAATGTGTCCCAAAAGTTGATCATTGTCTTCTCACACTAATTGAAACATTTTCCATAAGTTTCATCATAATCACTTCATTATTGTAGGCTGTAGTGTGCATAAAGACACTGAAAATTTTTTTTTACGGGAAGTGAAAAACCGGTAGTTAGGATGCAGAACTGTTGTAATACGTACTAAATGCTTCTGTACCAAGCATTATCTAATTCGATTATCAGGTACAGATTTAATGAAGCTTTCAAAAATACAGGTGCTCGGGGGATCCCCACCACTTTATTCAATATCACTCAAAAACTAATCAGCTCCTTGCCTTACATATTTGCATCTTTTTTTAAAGTGTCATCAAAATTCATTCACGAACGAATGTTGTAGGCAGCGTTGGTTAAAAACACTGTTTTTTTTAAAAAAAACAAAAAAAACTGTTTTTTTTGTTTAAAACGCGTTTTTTATTGTTTAAAACAGTTTTTTTTGTTTTTTTTGTGTTTTTTTTGTTTTTTTTTGTGTTTTTTTTGTTTTAAATATGTTTTATACTACAAAGATTCGTTTTTTTGGTTTTAAATGAAAATATGTAATTGGAGTGAGAAAACTCCAAAGAAAATAAGTGTTTTAAATATACTCAGATTAATACGGGTCGTCTAAAGATTTTCATCTGAAGAGGGTCTGTACGTCCAAATGTTCGTAAGATTCTTTGAAAATGCGTTTAAGTTTAATCGTTAAGGATTACGTTTAAGATTTCTCAATCTCAAGATTTCTTGAATATTCTCAGTAGCTACTCAAATAGTTGTCCCAAGATGACTAAGAATAGCTACCACCTCAATTTAATGGCATTGTTGTATTAATTGGCTAACGTAAACTTCAGAAATTTAAATTATGTTAAGAATTCTGCGTATTTCCGAGTCGTGATGCACCTAAATAGTTCAACTAGAAAAGATTATGGAAAACAGGTAAACGATTTGATTAAATAAATAAATTGAGTTTCTGATTGTAAATCACAGATTACGATATTGATATCATTCTTATAAGAATATTCGCTGTAACGATATAGTACCTTTAACAAAAAATCTATTGAAAACAACAAGATTTTGAATTTGAATTTTTAAAGCACTATAATTTTATTTAAATTTAAAATATAACCGTAATGTAACGGAGACGAAAATGCTGAATATGCGTGTTTGATTATTTTTTGCATCACAATTGATGGCCAAAAATAAAATCTAAATCATGTCGTAACTGCTTCTAAATTTGATTCATTTGTTCAAAGCATTTGCGACTGGTTTTTAAATTTGATAAAGTTCCTCAACCTACTTTATCAAGCCTTGTTAAGTATCTGGTAAAAAATGTTAATATATATCACTGATATGAAATACGTAAGCTAATCTTTAATTTCCTTTTCAAAATTGAGATGTTCCTTCTGATCCACAGGAATAGCATATATTTACCACTTTTTTATTTAACAATTAAACAAATTGCACTTGCTCCTCCATTGAACGTCTGTCGGGAATCGAATAACATATCCGTCAGCACATTTCTAATAATAGTTTGGCTAGTATTGACAAACGAGTGAACGTGAGATATCACATACCACAGGAAATAGTAGTAAGATATCACTACCTAGTCAACCCTAAATTTTATCTATGAAGTATTCTTTGGCAATGGCACGTTATTGCTTACTCGAGGAATCGAGCTTTGATATTTTTCTTTGTGTGTGCTTTAATAGTTGAGAAAGACAGTGCGTCACATGATCAAGGAATATACCACTAGCTGGATTATTGGCAACCCCCTTTTAATTTCTAATTTTGCAAATTTTTAAAAGACATTTTCTTTTTATCTCTTATTTTATTTTTATTTTATGTATCCTATCCTGGGTTATGTCATATTTTTTTTTTCTTCTTTGAAAAAAGAAACAAAACATAAAGATTTGCGTTCATCAACACCTTACAACGCATTTTATTAACAAAAAAACATATGAAAGCTTTAAAATTTTTTTAAAATTTTAATGACGCTTAAGGTGCCAAAAGGTGCTCTCAGGTGGTCAAATGTATTAAAAACGGTAAAACACGACAGCGCACACTGAAAAAAACATGTCCTATTTCCAATCGAAATGCAATTGTCTCAACCTCACCGTGCGGTCACATATGGCGAATCAAACTACGAAATTGCTTCAACAACTCTACAATTATGAATCGATGAAGTTGAGACAATCACACGAAATATTTATGTGAAAATAAAATATAGTTCAATTAATCTTAAATACTTAAACTTTAAAATGAAAAATTCATGATATAAGGCCAATGAAATTTTTTTTTAGAGAAATAGTTATTATCTTTATTCAACTACTGTTATATTGGATATAACACTTTGTATTTTAAATAAACCTCATTCTGTTGTTAGGAATATGTTATCGTGTAGTTGTCCCAATCACAGTGAAATTGTTTGCAAATAATTTTTTTTTGCATGAATAATCAACTGCCAATTTCGAGATGAGGTTGTCATGAACTTCAATTTTTTTTTCAGTGCACAACAGTTCTATTGGAAAGCAAATAAGCAACATTGCAATATTTAAAAAAAACAAATTTTTGTTTAAAACATTGTTTTTTTTAAAAAAACAATTTGTTTTAAACACTGTTTTAAACAGTGTTTAAAACAAAAGTGTTTAAAACAAACCAACTCTGGTTGTAGGCTCCCAATAAACATAAAAACATATTGAAAAAAACCACCTGTTGTATGGTGGACCACCAACCCTTTGTCCAATGTACCCCAAAAGCTAATGAAATCTTTCTCATATTCATTGAAACCTTTCAACAACGTTTCATGAAAATCGATCTGTAATTGAAGGCCACAGTAGGGATAAGCACCTGAAAAAAGTACTTTAACCGGAAGTGACAAATGGGAAGTTGGTATGCAAAAATATTGCAAACACTACTAAAACCTTATATAATAAGTCTTAATAACATCGAAAGACGGGGTTAGAAGTTATTGAAGATTTAAACTTACAGATGTTAGGGAAACCCTCGCCATTTTATCCAATTTTGAAATGAATCTAGATCTTATATTTTCAAGTGAATCTGGATCATTTGCTAAAGTTTCATCAAGATCCTAAGCAGGAATGTCACCCACCCATCCATCCACAGACATACACCAAATTTTTTATTGGCTTTTTAGATAGAGGATGGTTCACATCAAAAGAAAAAACAAAATTTAGGATATGAAAGTTTTTTTTCGATAGATTGCATTACTTCACACAATTTAAAATTGTGGTGAAGTAAAAAAATTCTGGTACTTGATTCGCTTTACACTTAGTAAATTTTTCCTCCTTTTACTCCTTTGAACTTTTAATAATTTATTATACAATTCCTTAAACTAATTATTTAATACATTTCTTTCATTTATTAGACATTTGAAATGACCGAATTAAATGAAGTAGATGACAGTGAAATTGCAGATTTAGAAAGTTTTTTACTAGAACAAATAGATGTTATTCCAAATGAAAAAATTTCACTGCCAGTGGCTCATCATAGTGATGAATCTACTTTTGCTAAACGGTTAGCGGAATCTGAAGCTCAAATTAATAGCATATTGAAGGAAAATGCGGCACTAGATTCATCGGATGACGAGGATTCAAAATACTTTACCAAACAACAATATGATACATATGGACAAGGAATTCAGAATGTGTTGAAATCAAATCAAGTGGCACAAAAGGATAAATTTATTGAGAACGAAGTTAATCGATCAACATTTACAACAAGTAAACAAGAAAATAATTTATCGTTCAGTTTCCAAGGAAAGAAATTGATTAACAACCAACCAGAACAAACTGCTGAACCTACACATTCAAAACCAGTGGTTAATGTTAGTGTTGATCCTGTATTTGGAATGAGAATTACCCGTCCTCTTATTTCGAGTGTAACTTTGAAAGCAAGAATGGAAGGCAAAACGGCCGTCCCAATGACAAGGTTAAAACGTTTTCTGGAAACAAATGATTTAAAAAATGATTGGGTAGTGGCTGGTGCTATTATAAGTAAATCTCCTGTAAAAACTAGTCAAAATGGGGCATCATATTGTATTTGGAAATTAACAGACTTAAAAGGAGATATTAAAACTATTTCATTATTCTTATTTAAAGCCGCACACAAAGACTTATGGAAAACTCCGGAAGGCACAATAATTGCAGTTTTAAATCCTTCTGTTTTTGAAAAACGACAAGAATATAAAGATGAAGGTTGTTTATCTGTTGATACTCCTGAAAAGATTATGCTTCTTGGAATGTCTAAAGATTTAGGCAAATGTCACAGTAAAAAGAAAAATGGTGAACCATGTCCTGCTATTGTCAATTTAAGCGAATGTGAACATTGTGTTTTTCACGTTAAACAAGCGTATGGAAATGCATCGAAAAGGTCAGAATTTCAATCCGGAACTGCTGGCCGCGGTCTGAATGATTTACGAAATAAAGTTTTAGGAAAATCAGAAGTATTTTATGCTGGAGTTTCATATACTGCAGTTCGAGCTACAAAAAATGTAAAGCAAATAAAAAAAGATCAAAATCGTTTAATGAAATTATCAGATCACTATCAGTCACCATTTCACGGACAACACAATACCAACACTATCGATCGCACAGTTCCAGTTCCATATAATTCCAAATCAAGTATTCCGTCAGAAAAAGTTTCAGCTAGAATTGAAAGTAGTTTAAAGCAGAGACAGAAGGATATCGACAGGCTGGCATCCCTTGGTACAGATTTATCTACCACACAACTGCCTTCTTCCCATATGATACCCTCTGAGATAAATACTCAAAAATCAATCGAAAAAAATCAGTTTAGTTTTACGAAAAAAGTTCCACAACTAAGTAAAGATAGTTTTACAATAGATCTAAGTTCAAATATTAAAAATAAGTATTCTTTAGAAGCAAATAAATTAAAAGCAATTGAACTTTTAAAAAAGAAACCAGTCGAAAAAGCAAATCAAAATTTTGTAAAATATCGTGGCACTGAGACGGGTAAAAAGAGAATGTTAGAAGAGATAACAAAACTGGATGTATCAGTTAATAAAAAACAGAAGGTTGAAGAAGAATTAGCTGAAAAGGAAAGAAAAGAACGAATTGAGAAAATCATGAATATAAAATCAGCTCATCTTGATTTAGTAGAAGCGGATGAAAATGAACAACAAGAGAAATATTTTGACAAGCTAGAAAAAAAAGAAGCAATGGAGGAGAAAATGATGAATACTTTTAAAGTAGCATGCAAAGCCGTTATATGCCGTAAATGCAAATATATGGCTTTTTCAGCGTCGGATCACTGTAAAAAAGAAAAACATCCATTGCGAGTTATCGACGGGGAAAAACGTTTTTTCAAATGTCTAGACTGTGGAAATCGAACTGCAACGTTATATCGTTTACCAAAAACTACATGTAAAAATTGTAATAGTTCACGTTGGGATCGAGCTGCTATGATGGCAGAAAAACAAACATCGTTCGGCGAACAACTTTCCATTAGAGGTGATGAGGAAACATTTATTGGTAGTGTGCATATTAAAGGGGGAAATATAAACTTATTAGTTCCGGATGAATAATTTTTTTTTGTGACAGCTTAGTAAGAAAAATTTCTGTTTATTTTTTAAATATCAAAGTATCTTTATAATTTTAAAGTATATCTTTATAATAAAAAAACTTTCACATCTAAATTGAATTTATTTTTAAATCAAAGAACTGTTAAGATGACAATTTATTCATATTGAGATTATTGACATTGTCCACATTGTTTACGTCGACGCAGTCCTAACTAGAGGTTGGTATACATAAATATGCTCCATCACGGCGAGCCATTGGTACATTAAAATCGATGCAACTCAAGCGCCTGATCTCTAGGTTAAAGGAGGCTTGGAGTTGGCGTCTGTCTTAAATCAAGCGGATCATATACTTGTCATCTTTAGCAACAAGTGCAAGTTGTCATCTACTTTCAATAGATCAGCAAAGAAATTCGTGCGCTAAAATGCCGACTCATTATTAAAACATTCGGAAACGTGACGCAAGTAGCGACGCAAAACAGAAGAGTTTGACATCCATCTAAAGATAACATCAAACCTACAAGAGTGACAAACGTTCAATAAACTAACCATTATATCCGCTGCACAAACTACAACCGGCAAACTACCACCGACATCACGCAAGGAATGTTTTGATGACCATTGCCATCACAGCGTTAAAAATAACCAAAAACAGTGAGAACCCGATGCGCCCAAACTGATTA